>OZ005656.1:26196583-27396583 GCA_963930645.1 Salticus scenicus
AAAATGTAAAAATTACAAAATGTAAAAATTACAAAATGTAAAAATTACAAAATGACAATATGTAAAATTATGAAATGTCAGCTTTTTAAAACGTAGAAGTAAAATTACAAAATGACAAAATGTAAAATTATGAAATGTCAACCTTTTAAAATGTAGAAGTAATTTTACAAAATGTAAAAATTACAAAATGTAGAAAATATTTATTTCTCATATTTTAGATATTAAAACTTTTACATATTAAAAATTTTATTTTCAACATTTTATATTTTAAAATCTAAAATATGTAAAATGTAGAATTAATAAAAAGTAAAAAAATGTTAAATGTTAAATTATAAAATCTAAAACGTAAATAAAAAAAATATTATAACTAAAAAAAAAAAAAAAAAAAAAAAAAAAAAAAAAAAAAAATTTTTTTTTTTTTTTTTTTTTTTTAGTTATATTATTTTTTTAACATTTAACATTTTTTTACTTTTTACTAATTCTACATTTTACATATTTTTACTTTTCATAATTTTACATTTTAATTTTTTTTACTTTTTCATAATTTTACATTTTAATTTTTTTTTACTTTTTCATAATTTTACATTTTAATTTTTTTTACTTTTTCGTAATTTTACATTTTAATTTTTTTTACTTTTTCGTAATTTTACATTTTAATTTTTTTACTTTTCATAATTTTACATTTTAATTTTTTTACTTTTTCATAATTTTACATTTTCAATGTTACTGACCGGAAAGTATAATTTTCGGAATGTATTATAAAGGTAATTATTAAAATCAATCCAATAGATTTTTTCTGTTATTGTATTGTTCATAAAATATTTTTCCTTTATCATATTATTTAGATGGATATGATTTTTCTAAATCGTCAATTTCAAAATATTCAAAATAACGTGCAAATAAAGTTGCGTTTTTTTCATCTATAGATATATAACACAAATTGTTACGAGGATCCAGATAAAACCCCGGTTTTATTATACGTATTGTTTCTATAAATCCGAAAAATTTGTCTCGAGGAATTGACCAACAATTAAAATCTGATAACAGTTCATGGAAATTGGGTAAGTCTAATAACATTAGTTTATCATAAAGGGGAATATAATTTTTAAACATATTTATCAATATATCATATGATAAATTAAAAAGAGTAAGTGACATAATTAAATGATTCTTATTGAGTATTAAAAAAAGATAACACATTAATTATTTTATACTAATAATTTTAAAATTTACATTTTTTTATATTTCACATTTTATATTTTATAAATTTTAAAATTTAAAATTTATAAAATATAAAATGTAAAATGTAAAATGTAAATTTTCGCTTTTAAAATTTTTTTACGGAAATTTTTTTAAAGTTTTAATTGTTATATATTTTAAATTCCAATTCATAATAAAAATCCTTGTGTATTTATTTATATATAATACCTGTAGTAATATTAAATATTTATTTGTTCCTTTTAAAGAAAAGAACAAAGTCATGGCATTTTTAAATTTACAAAGTTTTGTGGGTAATAAAAATTTTTATTGTTTAGAATTTACATACACTGGTATTATTATGGTTGGAATGTTAATATATAAATATCATGCAATTCGATATATACTTCAAATTCATCTGTAACATCTATTTTGAAAAAGTAAAAATTATAAAATGAAATCTATTGCGTAAATTGTGAATTGTGCAATATAAAATATCTCTCCCTATATATAAGAATAGATAATCATTAACAGTTATACCATTTTCACCACGATGATGGAGCCGCATTACACTATTCATCTTTCTTTCATCTCTTTCGAAAATAAAAAAATTCCAAAATGTATGAGTTTCACTTCAACCGAATCACCTTTTGAAACTCTCAAGATTGATTTATTTACAAAATGGGATAATAGCCCGAGATGTTTTAAAAACGTTTTATATGATTTTCAAAAAATATGTCAACAATATTTTTGTAAAGACTGTACACTGGTGGCTGTTGATATACCAACATATGAGTTTTTGAAAAATTTTCATAATTCTGTTATTCTGTGGAACTTTACATATAAGGAGAAAGAAGAAGATATGTCTTTAGTCACAGCACATGTATTTAATGCAAGTATTATACCTTGTGAATTACCTAAAAGCGATAATGATGCTGTGGCACGTAGCTTTTGTTTAGATTTATTACCTGAACCTATGGAAGGTGAATTCAGTAAACGTGCCGTACTTGTAGAGAAAGATAATATACCGATTTATTCTGATGAATATTTAGAATTAATACGTGGTGGATTAAAAAAAACTGTTTATGATGACATTTTGTAGAAATTGAATAAAGAAATTAATGAATTAATAAAATGTATTTTTTAAGTATTTATTTATTCAAATTATTTTTAGTACGACAGGACTATTGTTTTCAGACAACGATTTTGCTTTGTCGCCCTGTATACAAATCTATATCTAATATTTTCATTTTCAATGTAACATTTCCAATATTTCAGAAAGTCTCGTAAAGAAGAATTGTTATAATTGTAATTTTTTACATTTCATAATTTTAAAATGCATAATTTAAATATCATAATATTTTTACATTTCAGAACTCTAATATCTAAATTATAAAATGTATAATTTTTAATATTCATAATTTTCATATTTCATATTAAGAGTAGATAAATGTATCATATTTTTATTAAAATTAGATTTGTGTGTGTAAAATTATCAATTTTAGATTATACAGATTTGTGTGTAAAAGTATCCAACTAGTATATTTCACATGTATTAACACAATATCTCTACAGTCACTCAAAAAATTAAGTGAACACGAAACCTTTCTCGGAATATTAAATAATAAGTCTATTTAAAAAAAAATTTAATTGAAATTTTTTTTTATAATTTTAGATTTAAAATTTTTAATTTTTATATTTTTAGTTTAAATTTTTTAAATTTTTATAATTTTAGTTTAAATTTTTTAAATTTTTATAATTTTAGTTTAAATTTTTTAAATTTTTATAATTTTAGTTTAAATTTTTAATTTTTTACTTTTTATAATTTTAGATTTAGTATATATATAGCCATTTTTCTCGTATTCTAACAAATCTTGGTAATTTAAAATTTTTTATATCATCTTTGATAATGAATTACTTTGATTCTATCAAAAACGCTTTTCACTATCTACTCCGAGATTGTGTTCATCTTGCAAACCCGGATGAAACAGATGAAGAAATGTTAGTTGACGATGTAAATCACATGTATGATCCAGATTGGACACCGAGGGAACATAAATTTGCTCTTTCCATTTTGAGAATGCTTAAAGTCTATTTTCAGATCCCACCAATACATACAGGTATCACCATCGACAAAATCGAAGACGCAATACCCAAGTTGAAGGAAAAATTAAAATCTATTGTCGATTCTGATTTGTCATCTCTATCTCCTAGAGTTCGAAGTCTTTTAGACGGCCACCATTTGACATTTCATCAATGGCGAGATAGTAATTGTTATCAACCTTGGGTCATGGAATGTTTGATCGTCACCGGATGTTTTATTGGAGAGTTTGCACACAAATTTAGAGACGAATTGGATCCTTTTTTCGATTCGGCATCCAAGACATTGATAGAATTCATGGATGATTGTGGTTTAATAGATTGTATTAAAAACGATTTGTCTTCCAATAAAGATCCGTTTGGCAAACCCGGTAAAAAAGTGAAATCTGTCTTGGACGAAGATAATTTTTGTTTGAAGACTTTTGAAACTGAGTAAACAACAAGAACAGAAAAGATTGTAGAAGAAATGTTAAGAAAAAACGCAAAACAAGTTTAATTTTTAAAAAAAAAAACGAATCGTAATAAAATTTTACATTTTTTATATGTTCTGTATAATATTTCTCATAATAATGTTAAAAATTTTAGCCTATTGAAGAAATAATTAAAAATATTGTATCATAAATAAAAGTCTTTTTTTTTAGAGTTAGAGAGTGATTCTATGATTTTAATTATGAATTTTAGATTATACAGATTTGTGTGTAAAATTATCAATTTTACATTATACAGATTTGTGTGTAAAAGTATCCAATTAGTATATTTCACACATATTAACACAATATCACTACAGTCACTCAAATAATTAACTGTACATGAAACCTTTCTCAGAATGCCAAAGAATGAGTCAATATTTAAAAAGAACCTTAAAAAATCTTTTTTTCACTTTAACTCATTTTATTAAAATAATTTTTTTTAATTTTTAAAATTTGAAATGCAATGTACTTTTTAAAATACATACATCAGATCAAAAATTATCATATTTATCAAATCACACAGAGTTGAAATTAAAACCTGATAAGTTTTTATTTTTTTAATTAATTGTATATAAATTGTCATTTATAAAATAAATTGATCTCTAAATATAAGTATTGAAATTCAAATCTTGTTTCTTAAAACAATTTAAAGTTTGAAATACAATTTTCAATTGACATTTCATAATTTTTAGATTTTATAAATCTCATCATTTTTGAAAATTAATAATTTATTCATTAATTAATAATTAATCCTTTCTACACAAATTTTGAATTTTTTCTACTTCTTAAAAATTTTTGTCATTTTCTTTATTCAAAATGTCATTTTCGTTTTTCAAAGTCCAATCAATTTATTTAAATTGGTGCTTCAGATCAAACACATCAATCTTTAAATATACATTAAGAGATATTAATAAAAATTTGAAGTTCTTAACACATTTTAAAGAATATTAAAAAGTATTTTAAAGTGAATTCTTATTCTTTCTTATATTGGATAGTAATAATTAAAAATAATGAGCTGTTTTAAGAGAGACCTCATTTAAAAATATACATGTAGTAAAGATAAATATTACTACATGTATATTTATTCAGGATCTTTCAATGTCTGCGTAATTTTTTATATTTCAACGCCAAGAGAAAAAAATACGTAATAATTCAACAGGCCTGGAAAACCAAGCGATAAATTTCATTTATTTCAAAACTAATGATATGAATTTAGGCAAACTTAAATATAACACAAGAAAACGGAAATTTCATGAACCCTATTGAAATTTGACCTCTTTGTCCCGAAAAATATTTCAAAGCATTGTGTTCTATGAAAGATATTTTTATAAACCATATTTTCATATCTTTACTGTTCTTAATGAAATTGAAATATGTTATTCAAGTTTCTGTATAAAATGGATTTATGTACAGGGACACTCAAAAGTATTCCAAAACATTGCATTTTATGAGAGATATTTCTATAAATCAAATTTTAATAACTTTACTTTACACGAAGATTTAGGAAATTGAAATATGTTATTTATATGCACAAAAGAATGCTTTTGCATAGAATATAGCATGATTAGCATTAGAGGGTCGCACACCAGTTATATTAAGAGCTATTAATAAAAAATTGTTACTGTGAAAATCATAAAAATATTGAAATGTATTATTAATATTCTAAAATAATGCTTTGTATAGAATATATGATTAACTTTCTGATTTACAGGGCTACACTAAAATATTCAGAGAGATCAAAAGCTGTAATTATAATCTAACGGTCTTTTGTGTTAAGCCTTTTTAACACTTTCCAAAATGCCTAAGAGTAATTTTAAAATCAATTATTCTATCTGTCCAGTGGCAAAAAATATTAAAAGTTATTCAATACAACAACTACGTACAGTTGGAAAGTGTTACTAATCAATGTATGATTTTTCTTTAATATATGTAGAAACTGGACACATAAGATAGTATTAAAAATTCTTTTAATAATCCAAAAATTTTGGCAAAAGTTATCCACAGTTAAGATTTATGAAATTTTAAAATTTTAACTCTTTAAATCATTTAAATCATTGAAATGCAGATTTGAGTGTAGGTAGTTTTTTAAATATAACTTAAAAACTGGTTCATAGAACGAGTTGTCATATTTAAAACTTATTTTGAATAAATTCTCAAATGTAACACATAATTTCGTAAACTTAAATTATGTTTATCCAAAATTTCGAGTCATTTCGTTAAGTCCTTTCAATCTGTTTTGTAATGATTACAAATAATTTTAAAATTAAAAGATTTTAACATTATCACCATGAAATGTTTTAAATTGTGGTCTTTGTTAAAAATGATTCAAATGAAACAATTAAATTACAACCAAATTTTAAAATGGTTTTCTATGATTTTTTTCCATGTTGCCTTAAAGTAAAATTCTTTTAAATAAAAACGCACGAAGCTAGCTTGTGACCTCAAATACAAGTCAGCTGTTTGTAATGTCAGCTGTTTACATTCAATTCCACCTGTCTTTTCGTGAATGATGCAATCAAACCTGTCTGAACGTTTCGTTTATCTCTCTTTCTGTATATACAGTTCCCGCCGCTTATTAAAATCATTCTGAACCAAAGTGATTTTATTAAGCGTCTGATTTTTATATCCCTTAAGGAAAAGGTTCGAAAGAAACTTCAAAAGGTAACGAATAATATAATTAGTAAACAATATTAATTAATTTTTGGTAGATAATTAAATAATTGTTTCTTCGATATAAGTAAATTAATCCCGTGCACTTTCGTTAGAGGAAAATCATCATTAGTTTACCAAAAGTTCATGCTGTTCTTATAAATTAAAAATCTTTTCGTTTAAACCTCATGAATTATAGTAATTTCAAAATAAGAACTAGAAATTGCCTTCTAATAATTAGATAAAAAAATCAGATTTATATTACAAATGCAAAAGTTACAAAATGTAAAAATTACAAATGCAAAAGTTACAAAATGTAAAAATTACAAAATGTAAAAATTATAAAAATGCAAAAATTATAAAAACGCAAAAATTACAAAATGCAAAAATTACAAAATGTAAAATTTAGAAATGTAAAAATTTTGAAAATTAAAAATTTGAAAAAAGTAATATTTTGAAAAAGTAAAAATTTGAAAAAGTAAAATTTTGAAAAAGTAAAAATTTGAAAAAGTAAAATTTTAAAAAAGTAAAAATTTGAAAAAGTAAAATTTTGAAATATAAAAATTTGAAAAAGTAAAAATTTGAAAAAGTAAAAATTTGAAAAAGTAAAAATTTGAAAAAGTAAAATTTTGAAAAAGTAAAATTTTGAAATATAAAAATTTGAAAAAGTAAAAATTTGAAAAAGTAAAAATTTGAAAAAGTAAAATTTTGAAAAAGTAAAATTTTGAAAAAGTAAAATTTTGAAAAAGTAAAATTTTGAAAAAGTAAAAATTTGAAAAAGTAAAATTTTGAAAAAGTAAATCTGAAACGTAAATAAAAAATAATATAAAATAACAAAAAAAAAAAAAAAAAAAAAAAAAAAAAAATTTTTTTTTTTTTTTTTTTTACGTTTCAAATTTTTACTTTTCAAAATTTTACTTTTCAAAATTTTTACTTTTTCAAATTTTTTTACAAAAATTACAAATGTAAAAATTTGGAAAAGTAAAAATTTGAAAAAGTAAAAATTTGAAAAAGTAAAAATTTGAAAAAGTAAAATTTTGAAAAAGTAAATCTGAAACGTAAATAACGTAAATAAAAAATAACATAATATAATAAAAAAAAAAAAAAAAAAAAAAAAAAAAAAAAAAATATTTTTTTTTTTTTTTTTTTTTTTTTTTTTATGTTGTGTTATTTTTTATGTTATGTTATTTTTCCTTTTCAAATTTTTTCCTTTTCAAATTTTTCCTTTTTCAAAATTTTACTTTTCAAAATTTTACTTTTCAAAATTTTACTTTTCAAATTTTTTTACTTTTCAAAATTTTACTTTTCAAATTTTTTTACTTTTCAAAATTTTACTTTTCAAATTTTTTTACTTTTCAAATTTTTTTACTTTTCAAATTTTTTTACTTTTCAAATTTTTTTACTTTTCAAATTTTTTTTACTTTTCAAAATTTTTTTTACTTTTTAAAATTTTTTTTTACTTTTCAAATTTTTTTACTTTTCAAAATTTTTACTTTTCAAATTTTTTTACTTTTCAAAATTTTTACTTTTCAAATTTTTACTTTTCAAAATTTTTACTTTTCAAAATTTTTAATTTTCAAAATTTTTACTTTTCAAATTTTTACTTTTCAAAATTTTTACTTTTCAAAATTTTTAATTTTCAAAATTTTTAATTTTCAAAATTTTTTCTTTTTCAAAATTTTACTTTTTCAAAATTTTTACTTTTTTCAAAATTTTACTTTTTCAAAATTTTACTTTTTCAAAATTTTACTTTTTCAAATTTTTACTTTTTCAAAATTTTACTTTTTCAAATTTTTACTTTTTCAAAATTTTACTTTTTCAAAATTTTACTTTTTCAAATTTTTACTTTTTCAAAATTTTTACTTTTCAAATTTTTAATTTTCAAATTTTTAATTTTCAAAATTTTACTTTTTCAAAATTTTACTTTTTCAAAATTTTACTTTTTCAAATTTTTTTACAAAAATTACAAAATGTAAAAATTACAAATGTAAAATTTTGAAATGTAAAAATTTGAAAAAGTAAAAATTTGAAAAAGTAAAATTTTGTAAAAGTAAAAATTTGAAAAAGTAAAAATTTGAAAAAGTGAAAATTTGAAAAAGTAAAAATTTGAAAAAGTAAAAATTTGAAAAAGTAAAATTTTGAAAAAGTAAAATTTTGAAAAAGTAAATCTGAAACGTAAATAAAAAATAACATAACATAACATAACTAAAAAAAAAAAAAAAAAAAAAAAAAAAAAAAATTTTTTTTTTTTTTTTTTTTTTTTTTTGTGTTATTTTTTTATGTTATGTTATTTTTCCTTTTCGAATTTTTCCTTTTCAAATTTATACTTTTTCAAAATTTTACTTTTAAAATTTTTTTACTTTTCAAATTTTTACTTTTCAAAATTTTACTTTTTCAAATTTTTACTTTTTCAAATTTTTAATTTTCAAAATTTTTACTTTTTCAAAATTTTTACTTTTTCAAAATTTTTACTTTTTCAAAATTTTTACTTTTTCTTACTTTTTCAAAATTTTACTTTTTCAAATTTTTTTACAAAAATTACAAATGTAAAATTTTGAAAAGTAAAAATTTGAAAAAGTAAAAATTTGAAAAAGTAAAATTTTGAAAATGTAAAAATTTGAAAAAGTAAAAATTTGAAAATGTAAAATTTTGAAAAAGTAAAATTTTGAAAAAGTAAAATTTTGAAAAAGTAAAATTTTGAAAAAGTAAAATTTTGAAAAGGTAAAAATTTGAAAAAGTAAAATTTTGAAAATGTAAAAATTTGAAAAAGTAAAATTTTGAAAAAGTAAAATTTTGAAAAAGTAAAATTTTGAAAAGGTAAAATTTGAAAAAGTAAATCTGAAACATAAATAAAAAAAATAACATAACATAATTAAAAAAAAAAAAAAAAAAAAAAAAAAAAAAAAAAAAAAAAATTTTTTTTTTTTTTTTTTTTTTTTTTATGTTATGTTATTTTTTCCTTTTCAAATTTTTTTACTTTTTCAAAATTTTAATTTTCAAATTTTTTTACTTTCCAAAATTTTACTTTTCAAATTTTTTTACTTTTCAAAATTTTACTTTTCAAATTTTTTTACTTTTCAAATTTTTACTTTTTCAAAATTTTTACTTTTCAAATTTTTAATTTTCAAAATTTTTACTTTTTCAAAATTTTTACTTTTTCAAAATTTTTACTTTTTCAAAATTTTACTTTTTCAAAATTTTTAAAATTTTACTTTTCAAATTTTTTTACTTTTCAAAATTTTACTTTTCAAAATTTTACTTTTCAAAATTTTTACTTTTTCAAATTTTTACTTTTTCAAATTTTTACTTTTTCAAATTTTTACTTTTTCAAAATTTTACTTTTTCAAATTTTTACTTTTTTTTATTACTGTGCTTTGAAAAATACGTTCCTTGAAATTGTTGCAGAGATAAGTTGCGTGGAGTGTTTAATTTGTAACTATATATATATTTCATCTATATATATATATATATATATTCTATATATATATATATATTCTATATATATATATATATATATATATATATATATATATATGTGTGTATATATTTCATCTTTATCAATTTTATCTTTCTTTGTTAAAAGAACACAACAGTAAAGATTATTTATTTTAAAAATAAACCTACAAAAAGATATTCCTTTAATAGATTCATAAAATTGTAATTTTATGAACATATTAATACGAAAGGACTGTTTAAGTTTGCATCATTACATATTTTAATTATAACAAATAAAAATAGTTATTATGTCTATTATTATTATTATTATTACAATGCTGCAAAACTTATAAATAGTCCTATCGTACTAATATAAATTTTATCTGTAACAGATCTTTATTTTTTTTTCATATCCATGTTTTTTTTCTTCTTGTTCAAAGTAAAAAAATAATCTTATATATTCTCTCTTAAATTCAATTTTTCTTAAAAATATATCATACTTTATCTATCATATATTTTTTTATATATTCTTTTTTTCATCTTTATCATTTTTTCTTTTTTTTTTGTGAAAAGAACACAACATTAAAGATGATATATTTTAAAAATAAACCTGTAAAGAGATATTCTTTTTATAGATTCATAAAATTTTAATTATATGAACATATTAATACGACAGGACTATTTTAGTTTACATCATTACCTTTTAAGGCTTTGAATGTTAATTATAACACATAAAAATAGTTATTATTATTATAATGCTGCAAAACTTATCCTATCGTATTAATATAAATTTTATCTGTAACAGATCTTCATTTTTTTCTCTTTTTCGAGAATTTTTCATATCCGTGCTTTTTTTCTTCTTGTTCAAAGTAAAATAAAAATCTTATGTATTCTTTTTTATATAATTTCTTTTTTTTCATCTTTGTCAATTTTATTGTGAAAGAAATTAACACACAGCAATAACTAGTATTTATTTTAAAAAACAAACCTTACATTTCTAAAAAAAAACATCTCAATTAGACATACATAAGATAATTTAAACAGGATAAAAAATTAAAACTAATTACAATCACAATCTTTGAAATTTACAGCATGAAATATTTTAAAGTACATAGACCTGCTAAACAATCTTTATCTTGGTACATATGATTTTATCTTTTTTCACATTAAAATATTTAACACTTTTCATATTTAATTTAAAATGTTTCTGTGTGTGTATAAACAAAGTTTCAATTTTAAACTTTTTGCAATAATGTTTTAAATATTTTTCCATGACACTGTTTAACACCAATTATACATTTATTTGAGAATACACATCAAATTGTTTATTTTTATTCCTCACAGTTAGATATTTAAAATTAGCATTTCTTTTTACATGATATGAGTCCACAGGTGGTTTATACAATTATCTTCTTCTATATCTTGTAATGTTCTGTAAGATCCACAATATTTGGCCTCTAGTGATTGTTTAGTTCAGACATTGGAAAACAAATGTTTTGCTTTTGAAAAACATAACTTGTTTTAATTTTTCAATTATATTTCAACTTCTTTATTCAAATGTGACAAACAATCTAAAAATTTTTCATCATATGCAACTTTTTGGTCTTTTTCTGGAGGTTAAAGATATTCTTTTAATATATCTCTTGTCATGTCTTTTTTTGAATTTGAGTTATTGTGAAATATCATTAAAGTTTGGTAATTTATTCTTTATGGATTGTCTAATAAAATTTATCACAATAGTTTCAACGAGATGTTTCATGGTGAACTGAAATCTAAGTGAAAAACAGTGTGATATATATAGTTTGAACAAAAAGGGTGGAGCTTAGTTTTTCTTTTTATTTTAAAAAATATTATAAAATAATATAAATAAATAAAAAATAAAATCATGTCACAACTTATTAAAGTATTAATGTCATGGTCAATTATTATTATCTCGACTTTTATCACTTTTAAAATTTATCCTTTTAAAGTGACCATCGAAATTTAAAATCTTAAACAATATGTTATGATAATCTAATTTTTATTCCTTTAATTGAATTTAAAATATGAAAAGCATTTGTACTTTTCGATATCCAATTTCTAATTAATTTGGGATACCATATATATTTTCAAATGCTATCAACAGATTGCACAAGTAGACTGCCATTTTGATAGACATTTTATATGAAATAAATGTTTACAACATGACATAACAATATTTTTGTCAAGTGAATTTTAAAAAATAGAACAGTCTAAAGATTTTGGACGCATTGATAGACAATTTATATGACGACCTAAATTTACAATATTTTCGTCGATTGAATATAAACAACATTCACCATAATAAATATTCCCTTTCTTGCATTTTCAGGATCAATTAAATAAAATATAGCTAAAATTTGTTCTTTTGAAAATCCTAATAACTTTAAATCATAATGTGAAAGGCCTGTAGCAATTCAATCAATTTAATATCAAAAATCATTGAATTCAATTTCTGATAACGATTGAGATAGAATTTTTACATTATCAGAATCTATATACATTTGCAAATTTATATCCATTTCTGTTTTTTCTTTACAACGTTAATAATTGTTATTTGTAATAATAGTCGCTTTTATATATTCATATCTTTTTTTTAAATATAGATAAATATTAAAAGGAAAAAAATTAAAAATAAAAATAAAATAAAATAAAATAAAATAAATAAACGACAGAAACAAACGGTCAAATAACAGTTTATTTTGAATTGCAAATTAAAAATGTACATATTATATAAATAAATATATAAATCCTTAAAAAATGAACAACATTTTGTCAAATGTTTTTTAAAATACGACTTTTTTCTTTATGATGTCAGTCTTTAATACAAATTTTTAAATATTATTTGTTGAATATCCCCAAACTGTCAATTATTTTACGATGACTTTCTCATAATAAATGCAATTATTAGAAAGACTAAAGAAAAAGATTTAGTCTTTGTGGTGACCACTGATCCAATTGATATAAAGTTTTCTCTGAATCATCTCGCACCATCTTTTTAAGTATTGTTGAATGCACATTTCGGAATTTATTAGCACTTTTAATGACCAGTATAATTAGCATATCCATTATAACGTTTAAAATTCTTACTTCAATCTCCATAGTTATCAATCCAAAGATCTGAGATTCTAAACAACTGCTACAGTCTTTTTTATACTTCATGTGCGTTGAAAGTTGCATAACATTTTTTATCGTTTAGTGACAGTTTATTCCAATATATAAATCTTTAAAAAAAAGAACAACTTGTCAAGCATATTTTTTTTTAAACACTCCTCTTTTTCTTTACAATAATGAAATTCAGTATTTAAGACAATTTTTTTACGATGACATTATTAGAAAGACTAATGAAAAGGTTTAGTCTTTGTGGCGATCAATTGGTTTTCTCTAAATCATTTACTTTTTGAATTTCTCACAAGAAATGCATCATCCATCCTTTAAGTATAGTTGAATCACATTTAGGAAGTTATTAGCACTTTTAATGATGACTTTCCAGTACAATTAGCATAGCATTAAATCGTTTAGAATTCTTGCTTCATGGTTATAAATCCAGAGATCTGAGATTCTAAACAATGCCACAGCCTTTTATACTTGATGTGAGTTGAAAGTTGCGTAATAAATGACGTCATGAGATTATGAAATATATAAACTTTACAGTTATATTGGCTCTATGAACTAATGTTAATTAAACTAGATTCAAATGAAAGTAAAAAAATTAAGTTCAATTTAAAGTACAGTGGGAGGGTGATTAAATAATCAAACCCAAAATTTCACTATATAATTTAATACTAAAATTCAAATTTTACTTTTTAAAAATAGCTTGTTTAAAATTGAAATAGAATAAAACGGAATTTCAATTTTAGCATTTACTTAGATGGCGACTTACAAAATTGAAATTTTAAAATCCGAAATTTCGTTATATAATTAAATGCTAAAATTCAAATTTTATTTTTTTAAAGGGCTTGTTTAACCTTGAATTGGAATAAAATAGTAGTTGAATTTTAGCATTTTGAAATTTTAAAATTCGACAATTTGCTATCTAATTAACTGATAAAATTCAATTACTATTTTTTTCTATTTCAAGGTCAAACAAGCTATTTTTAAAAATATAAAATTTGAATTTTAAAAGCATTTTAATTAGCATTTCATTATATAAAGAAATTTGGGATTTTAAAATTTAAAAATCTAATTAAATGTTAAAAATCAAATTCCATTTTATTCTATTTCAAGAATTCAAATTACATTTTCTTCTAGTTTAGGGTTAAACAAGCTAATTTTTAAAAATAGTAGTGGAACTTTAGCATTTAATTAGATAGCAACTTTTCAAAATAGAAATTTTAAAATCCGAATAGTTGCTATCTAATTAAATGCTAAAGTTACAATCCCATTTTAATTAGCATTTTAAAAGCATTTTAATTAGCATTTAATTATCATTTAATTATGTAGCAAAATTTCGGTTTTAAAAATTTCAATTTGAAAAGTCGCTATCTAATTAAATGCTAAAATTCAAATTCCACTTTATTCTATTTCAAGAATTCAAATTACATTTTATTCTATTTCAGTGTTAAACAAGCTATTTAAAAAAGAATAGTAGTTGAATTTTAGCATTTAATTAGCATTTTAAAACCTTTTAAAAAGCATTTTAATTACCATTTAATTATATAGCGAAATTTCAATTTTAAAATTTCAATTTTGAAAAGTCGCTATCTACTTAAATGTTAAAATTCAAATTTTACTTTTTAAAAATAGCTTGTTGAAATTTGAAATAGTATAAAATGGAATTTCAATTTTTACATTTACTGAGATATCGACTTTCCAAAATTAAAATTCTAAAATCCAAAATTTCGTTATCTAATTAAATGATAAATTCAAATTTTATTTAAAAAAAAATCTTGTTTAACCTTGAAATAGAATAAAATAGTAGTTGAATTTTAGCATGTAATTAGATAGCAACTTTTCAAAATTGAAATTTTAAAATCCGAGAAGTTGCTATGTAATCTAGCTAAATACTATTTTATTCTATTTCAAAGTTAAACAAGCTATATTTATAAAATAAAATTTGAATTTTAAAAAATAAAATTTTATTTAAAAAAAATTAAATTTGCCTTTTAAAAGCATTTTAATTAGCATTTAATTATCATTTAATGATATAGCGAAATTTCAGATTTTAAAATTTGAAATTTGAAATGTCGCTATTAAATTAAAGGCTAAAATTCAAATTCCATTTCATTCTATTGCAAGATTTCAAATTATATTTTATTCTATTGCAAGAATTCAAATTACTTTTTATTCTAGTTTAGGGTTAAACAAGATTTTTTTTAAATAGTAGTTGAACTTTAGAAATTAATTAGATAGCAACTTTTCACATTTGAAATTTCAAAATCCGAAAAGTCGCGATCTGATTAAATGCTAATATTCAAATTCCATGTTAATTAGCATTTTAAAAGCATTTTTTAAAGCATATTTATTATATAGCAAAATTTCGGATTTTAAAATTTCGGCATCTAATTAAATGCTAAAATTAAATTTCAATTTATTCTATTTCAAGAATATAAATTACACTTTATATACATTACATTAAAATTTCAATTTGAAAAGTCGATATCTAATTAAATGTTAAAATTCAAATTCCATTTTATTTATATTTCAAGAATTCGAATTACATTTTATTCTATTTCAGTGTTAAACAAATTTCAATTTGCAAAGTCGCTATCTAATTAAATGCTAAAATTCAAATTCCTTTTAATTCTATTTCAAGAATTCAAATTACATTTTATTCTATTTCAAAGTTAAACAAAAATTAAATTTCAATTTATTCTATTTCAAGAATTTAAATTACACTTTACATACATTACATTAAAATTTCAATTTGAAAAGTCGCTACCTAAATAAATGCTAAAACTCAAATTCCATTTTATTCAATTTCGAGAATTCAAATTACATTTTATTCTATTTAAGTGTTCAAAAAGCTATTTTTTTAAAATAGTAGTTGAATTTTAGCATTTAATTAGCATTTTAAAAGCATTTTAAGAGGCCTTTTAATTAACATTTAATTATATAGCGAAATTTCGGATTTAAAATTTCAATTTTGAAAATTCGCTATCTAATTAAATGCTAAAATTAAATTTCAATTTATTATTTTTCAAGAATTTAAATTACATTTTACATACATTACTTTAAATTTCAATTTGAAAAGTCGCTATCTAATTAAACGGTAAAATTCAAATTCCATTTTATTATATTTCAAGAATTCAAATTACTTTTTATTCTATTTCAAAAATTTAAATTACATTAAAATTTCAATTTGAAAATTCTATTTCAAGAATTAAAATTACATTTTATTCTATTTCAGTGTTAAACCAGCTATTTTTAAAAAAACAGTAGTTGAATTTTAGCATTCAGCAGTTGAATTTTAAAATTTCAATTTGAAAAGTCGCTATCTAATTAAATGCTAAAATTCAAATTCCATTTTATTCTATTTCAATATTTCAAATTACATTTTAATCTATTTCAGTGTTAAACAAATTTCAATTTGAAATGTCGCTATCTAATTAAATGCTAAAATTAGAATTCCATTCTATTCTATTTCAAGAATTCAAATTACATTTTATTCTATTTCAGTGTTAAACAAAAATTAAATTTCAATTTATTCTATTTCAAGAATTTAAATTACATTTTACATACATTACATTAAAATTTCAATTTGAAATTGAAATTTCTATTTCAAGAATTAAAATTCCATTTTATTCTATTTCAAGAATTCAAATCACATTTTATTCTATTTCAGTGTTAAACAAAAATTAAATTTCTATTTATTCTATTTCAAGAATTTAAATTACATTTTATATGAATTACAATAAAATTTCAATTTGAAAAGTCGCTATCTAATTAAATGCGAAAATTCAAATTCCATTTTATTCTATTTCAAAAATTCAAATTACATTTTATTTTATTTCAATGCTAAATAAGCTATTTTTTTAAAAATAGTAGTTGAATTTTTAAATTTCAATTTTAAAAATTCGCTAATTAAATTGAAAAGTCGCTATCTAATTAAATGCTAAAATTCAAATTACATTTTATTCTATTTCAGTGTTAAACAAGCTGTTTTTTAAAAAATAGTATTTGAATTTTAACATTCAGCAGTTGAATTTTAAAATTTTAATTTTAAAAATTCGATAATTAAAAGCTAAAATTAAATTTCAATTTAGTCTATTTCAAAAATTTAAATTACATTTTACATACATTACATTAAAATTTCAGTTTGAAAAGTCGCTATCTAAATAAATGTTAAAATTCAAATTCCATTTTATTCTATTTCAGTAATTCAAATTACATTTTATACTATTTCAGTGTTAAACAAAAAATAAATTTCAATTTATTTTATTTCAAGAATTTAGATTACATTTTACATACATTATATTAAAATTTCAATTTGAAAATTCTATTTCAAGAATTAAAATTACATTTTATTCTATTTCAGTGTTAAACAAGCTATTTTTTAAAAAATAGTAGTTGAATTTTAGCATTCAGCAGTTGAATTTTAAAATTTCAATTTGAAAAGTCGCTATCTAATTAAATGCTAAAATTCAAATTCCATTTTATTCTATTTCAATATTTCAAATTACATTTTAATCTATTTCAGTGTTAAACAAATTTCAATTTGAAATGTCGCTATCTAATTAAATGCTAAAATTCGAATTCCATTCTATTCTATTTCAAGAATTCAAATTACATTTTATTCTATTTCAGTGTTAAACAAAAATTAAATTTCAATTTATTCCATTTCAAAAAATTAAATTACATTTTACATACATTACTTAAAAATTTTAATTTGAAAAGTCGATACCTAATTAAATGCTAAAATTCAAATTCCATTCTATTCTATTTCAAGAATTCAAATTACATTTTATACTATTTCACTGTTAAACAAAAATTAAATTTCAATTTTTTCTATTTCAAGAATTTAAATTACATTTTACATACAATAAATTAAAATTTCAATTTGAAATTGAAATTTCTATTTCAAGAATAAAATGGAATATTATTCTATTTCAAGAATTCAAATTTCATTTTATTCTATTTCAGTGTTAAACAGAAATTAAATTTCTATGTATTATAATTCAAGAATTTAAATTACATTTTACATACATTACATTAAAATTTCAATTTGGAAAGTCACTATCTAATTCAATGCTAAAATTCAAATTCCATTTTATTCTATTTCAAGAATTCAAATTACATTTTATTCTATTTCAGTGTTAAACAAGCTATTTTTTAAAAAAATAGTAGTTGAATTTTAGCATTCAGCAGTTGAATTTTAAATTTCAATTTTGAAAATTCCCTATTTAATTAAATGCTAAAATTAAATTTCAATTTATTCAATTTCAAGAATTTAAATTACTTTTTACATACATTACATAAATATTTCAGTTTGAATAGTCGCTATCTAATTAAATGCTAAAATTCAAATTCCATTTTAGTCTATTTCAAGAATTCAAATTACATTTCATTCTATTTCAGTGTTAAACAAATGTTCAATTTGAAAAGTGGCTATCTAATTAAATGCTAAAATTCAAATTCCATTTTATTCTATTTCAAGAATTCAAATTACTTTTTTTTCTATTTCAAGAATTTAAAATTACATTTTTCATACATTACATTAAAATTTCAATTTGAAAATTCTATTTCAAGAATTTAAATTACATTTTTCATACATTACATTAAAATTTCAATTTGAAAATTCTATTTCAAGAATTCAAATTATATTTTATTCTATTTCAGTGTTAAACAAGCTATTTTTTAAAAAATAGTAGTTGAATTTTAGCATTCAGCAGTTGAATTTTAAAATTTCAATTTTAAAAGTCGCTATCTAATTAAATGCTAAAATTCAAATTCCATTTTATTCTATTTCAAGAATTCAAATTACATTTTATTCTATTTCAGTTTTAAACAAAAATTAAATTGCAATTTATTCTATTTCAAGAATTTAAATTACATTTTACATACATTACATTAAAATTTCAATTTGAAATTGAAATTTCTATTTCAAGAATTAAAATTCCATTTTATTCTATTTCAAGAATTCAAATCACATTTTATTCTATTTCAGTGTTAAACAAAAATTAAATTTCTATTTATTCTATTTCAAGAATTTAAATTACATTTTACATACATTACAATAAAATTTCAATTTGAAAAGTCGCTATCTAATTAAATGCGAAAATTCAAATTCCATTTTATTCTATTTCAAAAATTCAAATTACATTTTATTTTATTTCAATGCTAAATAAGCTATTTTTTTTAAATAGTAGTTGAATTTTAGCATTCAGAAGTTGAATTTTTAAATTTCAATTTTGAAAATTCGCTAATTAAATTGAAAAGTCGCTATCTAATTAAATGCTAAAATTCAAATTACATTTTATTCTATTTCAGTGTTAAACAAGCTGTTTTTTAAAAAATAGTATTTGAATTTTAACATTCAGCAGTTGAATTTTAAAATTTCAATTTTGAAACTTCGCTAATTAAAAGCTAAAATTAAATTTCAATTTATTCTATTTCAAGAATTTAAATTAAATTTACATGCATTACATTAAAATTTCAATTTGAAAAGTCGCTATCTAATTAAATGCTAAAATTCAAATTCCATTTTATTCTATTTCAAGAATTCAAATTACATTTTATACTATTTCAGTGTTAAACAAAAAATAAATTTCAATTTATTTTATTTCAAGAATTTAAATTACATTTTACATACATTACATTAAAATTTCAATTTGAAAATTCTATTTCAAGAATTCAAATTACATTTTATTCTATTTCAGTGTTAAACAAGCTATTTTTAAAAAAATAGTAATTGAATTTAAGCATTCAGCAGTTGAATTTTAAAATTTCAATTTTGAAAATTCGCTATCTAATTAAATGCCAAAATTAAATTTCAATTTATTCTATTTCAAGACTTTAAATTACATTTTACATACATGACATTAAAATTTCAATTTGAAAAGTCGCTATCTAATTAAATGCTAAAATTCAAATTCCATTTTATTCTATTTCAAGAATTCAAATTACATTTTATTCTATTTCAGTGTTAAACAAGCTATTTTTTTTAAATGGTAGTTGAATTTTAGCATTCAGCAGTTGAATGCTAAAATTCTTTATGATTTGTCTAATATAATTTATCATAATACTTTCAAGGAGATGTTTCATGGTGAACTGAAATCTAAGTGAAAAACAGAGTGATATACTATATAGTTTGAACAAAAAGAGTGAAGCGTAGTTTTCACTTTTTTAAAAATTATAATAAAATAATATAAATAAATAAAAAAAACAATATAAGTAAATAAATAAAAATAAAATAATAATATCTGAGATTATTATATCATGTCACAGTTTCTTAAATCATTAATGTATTCAGAGTCATGATATGAAAATCAATTGTTATTATCTCGACATTTCTCACTTTTTAAAATTTATTAGTGGTCCTTTTAAAGTATTACACTTTGACCATCGGAATTAAAAATCTTAAACAATATGTCATGATAATCTAAATTTTATTCCTTTAATTGAATTTAAAATATGAAAAGCATCAGTACTTTTCGATATCCAATTTCTAATTAATTTGGGATATCAATATATATTACAACATAACATAACAATATTTTTGTCAAGTGAATTTAAAGAAATAGAACAATCTTCTAATGATTTTGGATACGTTGATAGACAATTTATACGACGACCTAACTTTACAATATTTTCGTCGATTGAATTTAAACAACATTCACCATAATAAATATTCCCTTTCTTACATTTTCAGGATCAATTAAATAAAATATAGCAAAAATTTGTTCTTTTGAAAAACCTACACTGTAAAAAAATAACTATTACCAGCTGCAAGAAACTCTCTGGAGAAAATAATTATTTTCTCCAGAGAGTTTCTTGCAGCTGGAAATAGTTTTTTTTACAGTGTAATAACTTTAAATCATAATGTGAAAGGTCAAACAATTTAATATCAAAATCGTTAAAACAAATTTCTGATAATGGTTGAGATGGAATTTTTACATTATCATATTCTATATACATTTGCAAATTTATATCCATTTCTGTCGTTAATAATTGTTAGTTGTAATAAATGTCGCTTTTATATATTCATATCTTTTTATAAAAAAAATAGATAAATATTAAAAGGAAAATAAAAATAAAATAAAATAAATAAACGACAGAAACAAAGAGTCAAATAACAGTTTATTTTAAATTGCAAATTAAAAATGTACATATTATATACGTAGATCTATAAATCTTTAAAAAATGAGCAACATTTTGTCAAACATGTTTTTTAAAATACTTTTTCTTTATGATGTCAGTCTTTAATACAATTTTTATTTGTTGAATATCGTTAATTATTTTACGATGACATCCTCATAATAAATGCAATTATTAGAAAGACTAATGAAAAAATGTTTAGTCTTTGTGGTGACCACTGATCCAACTGATACAAAGTTTTCTCTATATCATCTCGCACCATCTTTTTAAGTATTGTTGAATGCACATTTAGGGATTTATTAGCACTTTTAAAGACCAGTATAATTGGCATAGCCATTATAACGTTTAGAATTCTTACATCAATCTCCATAGTTATCAATCCAGAGATCTGAGTTTCATATAAATCTTTAAAAAAACGAACAACTTGTCAAATATGTAACACGATTCCTTTTCTTTTTCTTTATGAAATGCAGATGGTCAGTATTTAATACAAATTTTAAATTTTTCTTTGTCGAATATCCCAAATTCTTAATTATTTTATGATAACATTCTCATAATAAGTTATATTATTAAAAAGACTAATGAAAAAGGTTTAATCTTTGTGGCGACCACTGAAGCTTTTTTCAATTGGTTTTCTCTAAATGATTTAGTTTTTTAACTTCTCGCAAAAATACATGATCCATCCTTTTAAGTATTGTTGAATGCACATTTAGAAATTATTAGCACTTTTAACGATGAATTTCCAGTACAATTAGCATAGCATAAATCGTGTAGAATTCTTGCTCCATGGTTATAAATCCAGAGATCTGGGATTCTAAAAAATGCCATAGCCTTTTATACTTCGTGTGCGTTGAAAGTTACGTAATAAATGACGTCATGAGATTATGAAATATATAAATTTTACAGTTATTTTGGCTTTATGACCTAATGTTAATTAAACTAGATTCAATTGAAAGCAAAATAATAATGTGTAATTTAAAGTGCAGGGGGGGTGATTAAATAATCAAATTCGAAATTTCGTTATATAATTAAATGCAAAATTCAAATTTTACTTTTTAAAAATAGTTTGTTTAAATTTGAAATAGAATAAAATGGAATTTCAATTTTGGCATTTACATAGGTATCGACTTTTGAAAATTAAAATTCTAAAATCCGAAATTTCGTTATATAATTAAACGCTAAAATTCAAATTTTATTTAAAAAAAAAAAGCTTGTTTAACCTTGAAATAGAATAAAATAGTAGTTGAATTTTAACATTTATTTAGCATTTTAAAAGCATTTTAAAAAGCAATTTAAAAAGCATTTTAATTAGCATTTAATTATATAGCGGAATTTCGGATTTTAAAATTTCAATTTTGAAAAGTCGCTATCTAATCAAATGTTAAAATTCAAATTTTACTTTTTAAAAGTAGCTTGTTTAAATTTGAAATAGAATAAAATTGAATTTCAATTTTTGCATTTACTTAGATATCGACTTTCCAAAATTGAAATTCGAAAATTCGAAATTTCGTTATATAATTAAATGTTAAAATTCAAATTATATTTTTTAAATAAAGCTTGTTTAACCTTGAAATAGAATAAAATAGTAGTTGAATTTTAGCATTTAATTAGATAGTAAATTTTCAAAATTGAAATTTTAAAATCCGAAAAGTTGCTATCTAATTAAATGTTAAAATTCAACTACTATTTTATTCTATTTCAAGGTTAAATAAGCTGTTTTTAAAAAGTAAAAAAATAAAATTTGCGTTTTAAAAGCATTTTAATTGGCATTTAATAATATAGAGAAATTTCGGATTTTAAAATTTCAATTTTGAAAAGTCGCTATCTAATTAAATGCTAAAATTAAAATTCCAATTTATTCTATTTCAAGAATTGAAATTACATTTTATTCTATTTCAGTGTTAAACAAGCTATATTTTAAAAAATAGTTGTTGAATTTTAGCCTTTAATTAGCATTTTAAAAGCATTTTTAAAAAGCATTTTAAAGAGCATTTCAATTCGCATTTAATTTTATAACAAAAATAAAATTATTACAAATTTTATAACAAATTTTATATAATTACAAATTTTATTTTACAAATTTTATACATTACAAATTAATTTATTAATACATTACAAATTAATTTATTACAAATACATTACAAATTAATTTATTAATTTATTAATTTTTAATAACATTTTAAATTACAAATTTTATATTTTATATAATTACAAATTTTATATAATTATTACAAATTTTATAACAAAACCGTAAAACAATTAGCAAATGAGGGTCAACCAATTTGCAAAATTTGTTTGACTAACAATAGCGAAATAGTTTCTTTTAAATGTGGACACGTATTATGTTGTTTATCATGTTCGGAAAAAATGAAATATTGTCCGATTTGTCGAAGCATTATTCTACAGAAAAAGAAAATCTATATTCAATAATTTAAAGTTATAAATCTATATTCAATTATTTAAAGTTATAAATCTATATTCAATTATTTAAAGTTATAAATATATATTCAATTATTTAAAGTTATAAATCTATATTCAATTATTTAAAGTTATAAATCTATATTCAATTATTTAAAGTTATAAATATATATTCAATTATTTAAAGTTATAAATATATATTCAATTATTTAAAGTTATAAATCTATATTCAATTATTTAAAGTTATAAATCTATATTCAATTATTTAAAGTTATAAATCTATATTCAATTATTTAAAGTTATAAATCTATATTCAATTATTTAAAGTTATAAATTCTAAAATTATAAAATGTAAAAGTAAAATTTTTAAATTTAAAATTTTGAACTTTTCAAAATTTTAGATTTTAAAATTTTGAAAATTAAAATTTTGAAAATTAAAATTTTGAAAAGTAAAAAATTTGAAAAGTAAAAAATTTGAAAAGTAAAAAATTTGAAAAGTAAAAAATTTGAAAAGTAAAAAAATTTGAAAAGGAAAAAATAACATAACATTAAAAAAAAAAAAAAAAAAAAAAAAAAAAAAAAAAAAAAAAAATTTTTTTTTTTTTTATGTTATGTTATGTTATTTTTTATTTACGTTTTAAATTTACATTTTCAAAATTTTACTTTTTCAAATTTTTACCTTTTCAAAATTTTACTTTTTCAACTTTTTACATTTTCAAAATTTTACTTTTTCAAAATTTTACTTTTTCAAAATTTTACTTTTTCAAATTTTTACATTTTCAAAATTTTACTTTTTCAAATTTTTACATTTTCAAATTTTTACTTTTTCAAATTTTTACTTTTTCAAATTTTTACTTTTTCAAAATTTTACTTTTTCAAAATTTTACTTTTTCAAATTTTTACTTTTCAAAATTTTACATTTGTAATTTTTGTAAAAAAATTTGAAAAAGTAAAATTTTGAAAAAGTAAGAAAAAGTAAAAATTTTGAAAAAGTAAAAATTTTGAAAAAGTAAAAATTTTGAAAAAGTAAAAATTTTGAAAATTAAAAATTTGAAAAAGTAAAAATTTGAAAAAGTAAAAATTTGAAAAAGTAAAAATTTGAAAAAGTAAAAATTTGAAAAAGTAAAATTTTGAAAAAGTAAAATTTTGAAAAGGTAAAAATTTGAAAAAGTAAAATTTTGAAAAAGTAAAATTTTGAAAAAGTAAAATTTTGAAAAAGTAAAATTTTGAAAAGGTAAAAATTTGAAAAAGTAAATCTGAAACATAAACAAAAAAAATAACATAACATAATAAAAAAAAAAAAAAAAAAAAAAAAAAAAAATTTTTTTTTTTTTTTTTTTTTTTTTTTTTTTTTTTTTTTTATGTTGTATTATTTTTTTATGTTATGTTATTTTTTCCTTTTCAAATTTTTTTCCTTTTCAAATTTTTCCTTTTCAAATTTTTTTACTTTTTCAAAATTTTACTTTTCAAATTTTTTTACTTTCCAAAATTTTACTTTTCAAATTTTTTTACTTTCCAAAATTTTGCTTTCCAAAATTTTGCTTTTCTATATATATATATATATAGAATATATATATATATATATATAGATGAAATATATATATAGTTACAAATAAAACACTCCACGCAACTTTTCTCTGCAACAATTTCAAGGAACGTATTTTTCAAAGCACAGTAATAAAAAAAAGTAAAAATTTGAAAAAGTAAAATTTTGAAAAAGTAAAAATTTGAAAAAGTAAAAAGTAAAAATTTGAAAAAGTAAAAATTTTGAAAAGTAAAATTTTGAAAAGTAAAATGTTGAAAAGTAAAAAAATTTGAAAAGTAAAATTTTAAAAATTTTGAAAAAGTAAAATTTTGAAAAAGTAAAAATTTTGAAAAAGTAAAAATTTTGAAAATTAAAAATTTGAAAAGTAAAAATTTTGAAAAAGTAAAAATTTGAAAAGTAAAAAAATTTGAAAAGTAAAATTTTGAAAAGTAAAAAAATTTGAAAAGTAAAATTTTGGAAAGTAAAAAAATTTGAAAATTAAAATTTTGAAAAAGTAAAAAAATTTGAAAAGGAAAAAATAACATAACATAAAAAAAAAAA
Source organism: Salticus scenicus (assembly GCA_963930645.1). NCBI lineage: Eukaryota > Metazoa > Arthropoda > Arachnida > Araneae > Salticidae > Salticus > Salticus scenicus. The sequence continues at coordinate 26,222,213 of OZ005656.1, forward strand.
AAAAAAAAAAAAAAAAAAAAAAAAAAAATTTTTTTTTTTTTTTTTTTTTTTTAATTATGTTATGTTATTTTTTTTATTTATGTTTCAGATTTACTTTTTCAAATTTTACCTTTTCAAAATTTTACTTTTTCAAAATTTTACTTTTTCAAAATTTTACTTTTTCAAATTTTTACATTTTCAAAATTTTACTTTTTCAAATTTTTACCTTTTCAAAATTTTACTTTTTCAAAATTTTACTTTTTCAAAATTTTACTTTTTCAAAATTTTACATTTTCAAATTTTTACTTTTTCAAATTTTTACATTTTCAAAATTTTACTTTTTCAAATTTTTACTTTTTCAAAATTTTACATTTGTAATTTTTACATTTTGTAATTTTTGTAAAAAAATTTGAAAAAGTAAAATTTTGAAAAAGTAAAATTTTGAAAAAGTAAAATTTTGAAAAAGTAAAATTTTGAAAATTAAAAATTTGAAAATTAAAAATTTGAAAAGTAAAAATTTTGAAAAAGTAAAAATTTGAAAAAGTAAAATTTTGAAAAAGTAAAAATTTGAAAAAGTAAAATTTTGAAAAAGAAAAAATTTGAAAAAGTAAAATTTTGAAAAAGTAAAATTTTGAAAAAGTAAAATTTTGAAAAAGTAAAAATTTTGAAAAAGTAAAATTTTGAAAAAGAAAAAATTTTGAAAATTAAAAATTTTGAAAATTAAAAATTTTGAAAAGTAAAAATTTTGAAAAGTAAAAATTTGAAAAGTAAAAATTTTGAAAATTAAAAATTTTGAAAAGTAAAAATTTTGAAAAGTAAAAATTTGAAAAGTAAAAATTTTGAAAAGTAAAAAAATTTGAAAAGTAAAAATTTTGAAAAGTAAAAAAATTTGAAAAGTAAAAAAAAATTTTAAAAAGTAAAAAAAATTTTGAAAAGTAAAAAAAATTTGAAAAGTAAAAAAATTTGAAAAGTAAAAAAATTTGAAAAGTAAAATTTTGAAAAGTAAAAAAATTTGAAAAGTAAAATTTTAAAAAGTAAAAAAATTTGAAAAGTAAAATTTTGAAAAGTAAAATTTTGAAAAGTAAAATTTTGAAAAAGGAAAAATTTGAAAAGGAAAAAATTTGAAAAGGAAAAATAACATAACATAAAAAATAACACAACATAAAAAAAAAAAAAAAAAAAAAAAAAAAAAAAATTTTTTTTTTTTTTTTTTTTTTTTTTTATTATATTATGTTATTTTTTATTTACGTTATTTACGTTTCAGATTTACTTTTTCAAATTTTTACTTTTTCAAATTTTTACTTTTTCAAATTTTTACTTTTCCAAATTTTTACATTTGTAATTTTTGTAAAAAAATTTGAAAAAGTAAAAATTTTGAAAAGTAAAATTTTGAAAAGTAAAAATTTGAAACGTAAAAAAAAAAAAAAAAAAAAAAAAAAAATTTTTTTTTTTTTTTTTGTTATTTTATATTATTTTTTATTTACGTTTCAGATTTACTTTTTCAAAATTTTACTTTTTCAAATTTTTACTTTTTCAAAATTTTACTTTTTCAAAATTTTACTTTTTCAAAATTTTACTTTTTCAAATTTTTACTTTTTCAAATTTTTACTTTTTCAAATTTTTATATTTCAAAATTTTACTTTTTCAAAATTTTACTTTTTCAAATTTTTACTTTTTCAAATTTTTACTTTTTCAAATTTTTACTTTTTCAAATTTTTATATTTCAAAATTTTACTTTTTCAAATTTTTACTTTTTCAAAATTTTACTTTTTCAAATTTTTACTTTTTCAAAATTTTACTTTTTCAAATTTTTACTTTTTCAAAATATTACTTTTTTCAAATTTTTAATTTTCAAAATTTTTACATTTCTAAATTTTACATTTTGTAATTTTTGCATTTTGTAATTTTTGCGTTTTTATAATTTTTGCATTTTTATAATTTTTACATTTTGTAATTTTTACATTTTGTAACTTTTGCATTTGTAATTTTTACATTTTGTAACTTTTGCATTTGTAATATAAATCTGATTTTTTTATCTAATTATTAGAAGGCAATTTCTAGTTCTTATTTTGAAATTACTATAATTCATGAGGTTTAAACGAAAAGATTTTTAATTTATAAGAACAGCATGAACTTTTGGTAAACTAATGATGATTTTCCTCTAACGAAAGTGCACGGGATTAATTTACTTATATCGAAGAAACAATTATTTAATTATCTACCAAAAATTAATTAATATTGTTTACTAATTATATTATTCGTTACCTTTTGAAGTTTCTTTCGAACCTTTTCCTTAAGGGATATAAAAATCAGACGCTTAATAAAATCACTTTGGTTCAGAATGATTTTAATAAGCGGCGGGAACTGTATATACAGAAAGAGAGATAAACGAAACGTTCAGACAGGTTTGATTGCATCATTCACGAAAAGACAGGTGGAATTGAATGTAAACAGCTGACATTACAAACAGCTGACTTGTATTTGAGGTCACAAGCTAGCTTCGTGCGTTTTTATTTAAAAGAATTTTACTTTAAGGCAACATGGAAAAAAATCATAGAAAACCATTTTAAAATTTGGTTGTAATTTAATTATTTCATTTGAATCATTTTTAACAAAGACCACAATTTAAAACATTTCATGGTGATAATGTTAAAATCTTTTAATTTTAAAATTATTTGTAATCATTACAAAACAGATTGAAAGGACTTAACGAAATGACTCGAAATTTTGGATAAACATAATTTAAGTTTACGAAATTATGTGTTACATTTGAGAATTTATTCAAAATAAGTTTTAAATATGACAACTCGTTCTATGAACCAGTTTTTAAGTTATATTTAAAAAACTACCTACACTCAAATCTGCATTTCAATGATTTAAATGATTTAAAGAGTTAAAATTTTAAAATTTCATAATTCTTAACTGTGGATAACTTTTGCCAAAATTTTTGGATTATTAAAAGAATTTTTAATACTATCTTATGTGTCCAGTTTCTACATATATTAAAGAAAAATCATACATTGATTAGTAACACTTTCCAACTGTACGTAGTTGTTGTATTGAATAACTTTTAATATTTTTTGCCACTGGACAGATAGAATAATTGATTTTAAAATTACTCTTAGGCATTTTGGAAAGTGTTAAAAAGGCTTAACACAAAAGACCGTTAGATTATAATTACAGCTTTTGATCTCTCTGAATATTTTAGTGTAGCCCTGTAAATCAGAAAGTTAATCATATATTCTATACAAAGCATTATTTTAGAATATTAATAATACATTTCAATATTTTTATGATTTTCACAGTAACAATTTTTTATTAATAGCTCTTAATATAACTGGTGTGCGACCCTCTAATGCTAATCATGCTATATTCTATGCAAAAGCATTCTTTTGTGCATATAAATAACATATTTCAATTTCCTAAATCTTCGTGTAAAGTAAAGTTATTAAAATTTGATTTATAGAAATATCTCTCATAAAATGCAATGTTTTGGAATACTTTTGAGTGTCCCTGTACATAAATCCATTTTATACAGAAACTTGAATAACATATTTCAATTTCATTAAGAACAGTAAAGATATGAAAATATGGTTTATAAAAATATCTTTCATAGAACACAATGCTTTGAAATATTTTTCGGGACAAAGAGGTCAAATTTCAATAGGGTTCATGAAATTTCCGTTTTCTTGTGTTATATTTAAGTTTGCCTAAATTCATATCATTAGTTTTGAAATAAATGAAATTTATCGCTTGGTTTTCCAGGCCTGTTGAATTATTACGTATTTTTTTCTCTTGGCGTTGAAATATAAAAAATTACGCAGACATTGAAAGATCCTGAATAAATATACATGTAGTAATATTTATCTTTACTACATGTATATTTTTAAATGAGGTCTCTCTTAAAACAGCTCATTATTTTTAATTATTACTATCCAATATAAGAAAGAATAAGAATTCACTTTAAAATACTTTTTAATATTCTTTAAAATGTGTTAAGAACTTCAAATTTTTATTAATATCTCTTAATGTATATTTAAAGATTGATGTGTTTGATCTGAAGCACCAATTTAAATAAATTGATTGGACTTTGAAAAACGAAAATGACATTTTGAATAAAGAAAATGACAAAAATTTTTAAGAAGTAGAAAAAATTCAAAATTTGTGTAGAAAGGATTAATTATTAATTAATGAATAAATTATTAATTTTCAAAAATGATGAGATTTATAAAATCTAAAAATTATGAAATGTCAATTGAAAATTGTATTTCAAACTTTAAATTGTTTTAAGAAACAAGATTTGAATTTCAATACTTATATTTAGAGATCAATTTATTTTATAAATGACAATTTATATACAATTAATTAAAAAAATAAAAACTTATCAGGTTTTAATTTCAACTCTGTGTGATTTGATAAATATGATAATTTTTGATCTGATGTATGTATTTTAAAAAGTACATTGCATTTCAAATTTTAAAAATTAAAAAAAATTATTTTAATAAAATGAGTTAAAGTGAAAAAAAGATTTTTTAAGGTTCTTTTTAAATATTGACTCATTCTTTGGCATTCTGAGAAAGGTTTCATGTACAGTTAATTATTTGAGTGACTGTAACTTACAGCCTAATATGAAATCTCTTTTAATTCATTTTGGAATATTATTTTGAAATACAAAAAGAATACCCTGAAAATATGAAAATAATAATTTAAAATATAAATATATTAATTTAATTCTTACCTTTTTTTTATCCATTCTATATCATATATATAAAATAACTTATTTCCAGAACTAAAATTAAGTGAAGAAATGGAGGATATTTTTAATCTCGTTATTCAAACAATTTTTAAAGAAAAATTTTCACATTTTTTTTCCAAGATGAAACTAATTCTTGGTTATAAGAATCATGTTAAAATTGTTTACCATGCATCTTACAAAGAAAAAGCAATCCCTGCCCCAGAATATTAACCTTCATAAAAGAATATATAGGTTATAATTAGTTTTTCAAGATATAATTTTATCTTTTTATTTATATTGTTATGAATTTGTAAATAGTTCGTAGTTATTTTTATGTAAATTCATTCAAAGAGGTGAAAAATGTTAATTTTCAGCATTACTAGTTTATTTTCGTGTTAAAATAGCTTAAAAACACATTAACAAATCTTATTAAGGCCGGTAATAAATTTGGTGAATTTTTCACTCCTTGAGAAGAAAATCCTTATCGATATACCAAATATGTAGGCTCTAACTTGATTGGCTGATGATTTTCTGGAATTTTTCACATTTTTCTACGTGGGTATTTAAGAAGAGTCGGTCTAGTTTACTAAATTAAATACATGAAAAAACCTTTACTAACTTCATTGTTTGCCGTAAACTTTTCCATCGGGATCCCGATTCTCGTCAGACGGCCTCCTCTGTGTGTGATTTGGACTGTTGTGCTGGTCTTTGCCTTTCCAAAACGTGGCGCCACATTCTGTCCGGAGGGAGCTACTGCGCTGCTGTCATTACACAGGTTCCTATTGGTTGCTATTTCTATTGATTCGCGGTACATTGCGTAATTATACTCCTCATAATTGGCTATTTTAGCTGTTTGTTCAAAATTTATATTGATATCTTCTTTGTAAAATAGAAATAGCAACCAATAGGAACACGTATAGTGACAGCAGCGCAGTAGCTCCGGACAGAATGTGGCACCACGTTTTGGAAAGGCAAAGACCAGCATAACAGTCCAAGTCACACACAGAGGAGGCTGTCTGACGAGAATCGGGATCCCGATGGAAAAGTTTACAGCAAACAACGAAGTTAGTAAAGGTTTTTTCATGTATTTAATTTAGTAATTTAACACTTCGTTTTTTTATTATTATAGTTTAACAGTCTAGTTTAGTTTCGCTAAAGCATTTGCTGGATAAAGAGCTTTGAGCCTCTTTGAAATACAGTCGCATTGCTGTATGTCGATGCTCTGATACAGTTTGAAGTGTGAATTTTCTGTTGACAGCTGTTATTTAAGCTGTGTTTACTGGTGAAACTGAAGTTAATACTTTGTTTATAGACCTGTATTCTTCTCAAATTTTCTGTAAAAAAAGTTTCCAGCCTCTACAAGATTCACCTTTCTTTCTTGGACGACTCATGAACCCCCAAGTACGCAACAATTCTGATGTCAGAAGTGGGATTGTCTGTGAATGGTGATAACTAGAGGTATGGAGCAAGAAATGAAGAAACTTCTCGAAGGGTTAGCTGCCCATATGAGTGAAATGAAAGAAGGGCAAAGAAATATGAAAGACAGTTTGACTGAAGAAATTAAATCCATCCAGGAAAAAGTGGAATCTAATCAAGATGAGGGAAAGAAGGAACCCTCATCAGTCAAGGGCAACTTTCTATCTGTGAAAATGATGCTCGAAGAAAAACTTTCGACTACGAGAGATAGAATTTAAGAAGTAGAACGTAAAGTCGATAAAGTTATGAAGATAGAAGATAATTTTTAAGAGAAAGTTATGAGGATAGAAGAGAATTTCGAAGAGAAAGTTAAAGAAAATTTTGATCAAGAGCTGAAAGGAAGGTTTTCAGAGATATAAAGCAAATTAAAGAGAATAGAGGAAGATCTTGAGAGAAAAGTAGAAGAAAAGTTAACATCCATGCCCCAAGAAGGTGAAAGAAGAGATAAAACAATACAGAATCACGAATCAATTAAGCTATCCACCTACGATGGCAGGTATATAAGACACAGTTTTCCATCGTAGCTGAAGCTAATGGTTGGAACTCTACTGCCAAGACTGTTCATTTAGCAGCAGCATTACGGGACGATGCAGTTGACATACTAAGAACTATTTCGAAGGAAGACCGGCATGACTTTGAGGCCCTGACCAGAGCACTGGAGCAGCATTTTGGAGAAAAATGTTCTAAAGACTACAGTCGTCTCTAGTTAAAGTCATGTCATGAGAAACCAGGGAAAAGTTTACTAGAATTGACATCAAATATTCAGAGACTATCACACTTTGCTTTCTTGGACTGTCACTCTGTAGCTCACAATGATTTGGCCCTAGAATACTTCATTGATTCTGTGCGAGATCCAGAGATTCAAAAAGCACGTAGATACTCCAAAGTCAAGGATGTGGAATCAGCTTTAGTGTATGCCCTGAAGATTGAGGCAGCCCAATAAGCCTCCCGTAAAGACCGCCAGAGCACACAGCAGTCAATTTGGATGTCTCTCAAGATGACCTTAAAGAGATCAAGAAAACTTTTGCAGATCTTGCTAGGAGATTACACAGTCTTGAGACTAAGAAAAAAGCAAAGAATCCGATAACTAAATGCTGGGGCTGTGGAAGAGATGGGCGTATCAAACGAAGCTGCCCATTAAGACAATCTAAAGAGACTAACCAGAAATTCTTTGAAATACGTCATTGGGAAGGAGCTCTATATAGAAATTCAGATGCTTTGTTGAAAGAGCCTCACTCTGAAGATTGCAAGTACTGCTCTAAGGCCAAAAAGAATTACCAGCTGATAAAGCCAATTGCTCGCCAAGCTACAATCTCAATGTCATCGAGACAAGATCCATGGAGTGATAAGGAAGTTAGATAAGCCCAGTACTTCAATTTAAGGAGACAACCAGTAACAGACCTACCTGACTGGATATCTCCCTGCATGTAAGAAACAGCGTATTGCACAGAAAATGGGAATGCTTCTACTGGTGCAAGGCAAGGGAACATGTGGAGAAATGGTGCAAATCCTGTGATGCTTGTGCGGCACGTAAAGGCCCAAAGAAAAGAAGCTGAGAAAAATTGCAACGGTATAACGTGCGAGCCCCATTTGAGCAGATTGCACTCGATATCTCGGGTCGTTTGCCACGGACCTCCATAGGAAATAAGTGCAACCTCGTCGTGATGGAGTATTTCAGCAACTGGCCTGAGGCGTATCCCATTCCCGATCAAGAGGCATGCACAGTCGCAGAGGTGCTAGTGCAGCAGTGGGTGTCAAGGTATGGCACACCCCTGCAGCTTCATACTGACCAAAGTACGAACTTTATCTCTGCTGTATTCAAAGGACTGTGTCAACGAATCAGCATAGACAAAACCCAGACAATCCCCCCCTACATCCCCAATCGAATGGCATGGTTGAGAGGTTTAACTGCACCATCCTGAATAACCTCTCTTCTATTATCAAGGAACCAGCAAGATTGGAACTTGAAGTTGCTGTTGTTCCTGCTGGCTTATCGGATTGCTGTCCATGAAACCACTGGCTATACTCCAGCTCAGATGCTGTTTGGATGCAAACTTTGTCTCCTATATGATCTCCTGTTTGGTTGTCCACATGCGCTTTCATCGCCCAAGGAGTACATCCAAGATCTCCAGGCACAATTTGAAGATGTACACAACATTGATCGGGAACGGATTCACGTGGCAATGAAGAAAATGAAGACAAGGTATGATCTGAAGGCTGCACAACATGAATTCAAGGAAGGAGACAAAGTTTAGTTGTGGATGCAAAGGACTCTCTCCCAAGCTACATTGTAACTGGGACTGTCCCTACACAGTCTTAAGGTTGCTCACTCCCTCTTACGATTTTTCCGTCTCAAGTCACCAAATCCCATGTAAGTCTATGGCGAAATTTGTTTATAGTACATTTTGAGAGTCGTTATTGATGATTGTAGACTAGAACCTGTCTATTTTTTTACCTATTACTTTCTACACAATGTAACAGTAAAAGTAAAACAAATAACAAATGGCGGTTTTTTCACTTCCACGAAGAGTTGAGGCAAACTTTGTGACAGAGTCAAATAAAGCAATTTGGCACCCAAATTTGGTGAAATGTGGTAGTTTAGGATTTCTTAAGTTTAGAATCTCTAATTTCAATAGTAGCTCAGTTCTGTAATTTTCTGGAATAATTCATTGGTTTCTAATGTAGAACTTCCTCGAAAATTCTATAAACTACTGATAACACTCTCGATGATTTCAAATTCTATTCAGACTTCGAATGGAGTGATTAATCATTGATCCTGAATTACAGAAATTCTTGCTTTGTTAGTGCTTAAAGCTGTTTACTTGACTTTTGTTGTACAAATGACTGTTTTGTTAGATTGCTTCGAGAATATTCGTGAATTATTAACCCTTTAAGCGTTAAGCCCGTCTTTTTCTGTCATGCATAGTCAAAATAAAAGGATGCTGTGGCTAAATTTTGAAATATATGCTGCTTTTTTCGAGAAAATAAGATTAATAAATATGTATAGAGTTGTGAAGTCGTTCCTTCACATATATGTGTTTTAATTATAACTTTAAATAAAGGCAATAAATAATTATTATATTTTCAATAAATTAAATAGCTAATAAAAATAGATAACTAAATTCTAAATTACTTTTATTTATTCGCTTTTGTCTATAATAAATATCTTAATTCTAATAATACTTTATCCCTTATGCTATTATTAAATCGTCTGAGAACAAAAACATATTCCTTTTAAATGACATCTCTCAAAATTATAAGCTCTTCTAAATCATTTAATAAATAAAATATAAAAAAATATTATTTCCATGTTATAAACCGTTGGATACATAATTACATTTTCATTCTTTTAAATTGCGTATGTTTATTTATTCGAGGCTAAATTAAGCAATACATTTCCGTTCTAATATCATTAAAGGGTAATTTAGATTTTTTTTATCACAGGATGTGCAATAAATCCTAGTCTGAGTGTCTCCCTTAAATAACGGTCTTCTGGCGATAAAACTTGGCATAAACTACTGTAACGAAATTAATAAATTCAAAATATTTATATTAAATTATTCTACAAACAAAGGATTAGCTTTGGCTGGAAAGTTTGGCACTGTTTTAATAATTTTGGCGTAATTCATCAGTCTGATCTTAATGGCAGTAGAGTCAACTTCAGAATTCGCTCTACAACTGTTGACAGTATAACATGTGACCCCGTAGCTCTCTCTCTCTCACCCCTATCTTTTGCATTCTCGTAACTTATGGTCATGCTGAAATTACACTATTAATGTACTGTTCATTTTGTTATGAAACCTCTACAAAAGAAAATAAATATGTTTTGCTGCGAACTATTAGTTCTTTTTGTTTCGACGGCCTTCTTTTTCAGCTATACGGACCTGGACATTAAATTGGAACTTTAACAGTAGAATCCCAGGAATTCTAGAGGACACACTTTGGTGCTAGACCAGCGACCAACCAGTTCGAGATGCATTGGTGAGAGAGAGGGGCATTTTTGTTTAAAATGACTTTATGAGTTAATATAAAATCATAGCAATTTTTTTTAAGGAGATAGAAACTTATTTACCGCGATGGTTTTTAATCTCAATTGAAGGATTTTGATCTACATGACTTGTCGTCGCTGTATTATTTTTAAATTGTGAGAAAAATCATTGTGGATGTCACTGATTGGAGCACACTATGGATTGGACGCATCGTATCGGCAGTTTGTCCTCTTCTGATCCTCTCTTCGTGAAATACTTTTTGCTGTGTTTGGGACAATACGCCGAGAATAACAGCTTGTGTTTATAGGTTACGCTCGACTCATCAGCTCTCCGATATTTCTCTCTGGAACGCAATATGTTTGCGAGAGCCATACAGTGTTTAGTCTATCTCCTTTAATGGACTACCGGCGCTGGTCCTTTTCGACTCTAGTCAGAGAACTTTTGATCTCATATTCCGCGACTCTGTGCTGGCCGGCCGCTGTTTCTGCTATTCGCCAAAAAATGCTTTGTGATGCAGTCCCCGCCGCTTTTTCTACTGTGGCCTTTGTGGTTTCATAGCTTGTTGTTTCATCCTGTGCTGCTTCATATGTTCTCTGCTACAGTGTCTTCAAATTTAGTACTCGTCTTTTCGACAGTTTTTGTTTTTTCAAGTCCTGCTGAGACATAATATTCATACGGGAAAGAACGATGTCCGCTTATGATTTTTTTTAATAAAGAACATATACATGAGATAACATTTCCGTGGACACTAATGGAATGTTATTTTTGTGCATGGCGAATCGAACATTAATTTTCGTGAGGAGAAATATCACTTAGAACTAAGGCCTGAAAGATTTGTAAAATTTTGCGTCAAGTGAAATAAATCATTAAATATGCACCTATTCATCAGGACACAAGGTCTTGCTAAAATGAAGGGGTAATTGGAGAACCGAACGCGGAGAAAATCATTTCCTATCTTATTAAAATTAATAAAAATAAAGTTTTATTTTCAGGTCAAGATTATGAAAGGTTGGTGAGTGTTTTGTATATTTTTTTTTCACTCTTAAGTATCCTTGTTGATACATAATTTTTTTTCTTGGTGCATCATTAATTAAAAACTTTTTAGATAATACAAACAACAAGGATGCTTAAATATTGTCAGATTTCTGTATATATATTTTTGTTTCTGTTTCCATATAATATATTTTTGTTTCCCAATTTTAAAAGTAATAATAATAATGATAAAAAAAAAAAAAAAAAAAAAAAAAGGGAAAAACTTGCTTTTTTTAAAATTTTATGTGTAATATATATATATATAAATTTACATATTATAGTATTTTATATTTCTCATATTCATATTTTCCTTTTTATGCTAATACCGATATACAATGCGTGATGATAAATTTTTAGAAATTTCTTGATTTTTCATTCATAATGCAAAAAAAAAAAAAAAAAAAAAAAGAATAAAAAAAGCGGAAAATAATAATAATAATTTTTTTTTTTGTGTGCAATTTCTATACAAATTTGCATTACCTTTCAGTATATTTTTTATTTTCATATTCAGATTTTCCTTTTGAAAAATGTTTATTATTCTGTTTATTGTCAATAATTGAATTTAATTAATTTTTTTAATTTTAGAATTAAATTTTGAGTTATTTCTCATGTTGGTGTTTTCCAGGCAGGTTGGAAATACACATACATATACTTTTGGGAGATGTGTCGCAAAATTTTGCTTTGATATCAGTCGGTATCTTGACACCTATTTCTCCTCTTTTTACACACATATATATATTTTTTTTTTGTTCACTGATTTTAGCCTGCTTGGAACTGCCATTGTATAACAAATTAATGAATAAATAAAATAACTAGAGTGATAATTTCAGTTATTCTCATACTTTTGTTCCATAAATTTATATGTTTTTTTATTACTTTTTAAGGTCATAGTTTAAAGCAAAATTTAGCAATATATTTTAGAGAACTTAGTTGATATTTTTTTTACTTAATATGTTACATAACTTTCACACCTTTACATAAATTATTGAGATTCATTTTTTTTGATTTTAAAGATAATGGGTTTATTTTTCTTATCATGGTTATATTAAATCAAGTTTTTTTACAATTGGTTTCTTAAAGATAAGGGCTGTATAATCTTATGCATCACTGTGTTTCAAAACCTAACTGTCAAAACACTACACTTTTCTCTAAATACCATTATTTATCCTTTCATTTAAAAATAGTTAAACAAATAAATAATTTAGGTTTATACATTTAATTTAAGTCCTTGAATTAAAAGAGGCACAATTAATATGTTAGGATTTAAGTTTATGTAATTTTGTGCCACAATGTGCATTAGTAGCGCTGCTAATTGCACTTGTGTTGTTGGCATTCAGTGCTCTTTTCCTTGTCTTGAATTACTGGCCAAATTTTTCTTGGTGGGGTGATCTGCATTGATTGTCTTTGTTTGCATGATTTTACATTAAACTTCATTTAATTTGAGTATTCCTATAATTAACTTACATTTTTACTATTTAAATTTTACACAAAATTTAACATATTTTACAGAAATCAAATGATATTATTTTTCTTTAGGGTACATTTTTTTTCATTGTTTACTAATATTGTTTATATAAAAACATCTTTCTCGCAACGCATAGGTACATACTCACTTACACAGTGACAGAATATATAAATAAAATAAAATATTGAGGATAAATATTTATTAATTGATTGTATCTCCAACAATTTTCATTTTTTAACACTATATGTATTCAGGACAATACGTAAATCCAGTACATAATATATTTTATGAATCTATACTGGCCGTATCTTGTTGCATGCAAGTGTCCTGAATAAATTTAACACACAATTTTTCAAATTTACATATTTCTTTTCTAATTTTTTCGGATATTATGTACATTGACTTTCATGTAAACCTAACAAATTTGTTAGTCTTGAACATAAGGTTCAATGTTTTATTTATTATACTTACCAGGCATTCTTAAATAATCATGTACAATCACTTATACAGAAAGAGAATTGGTTGTATATCTTGGATACCTAAACACATAAACATAATTTTATTCTAATATTATTTTTGGTTGTCGAATTTTTTTCAAGTTTTAATTTTTTATAATAACATAACACAGTATTTTCTTTGCCCATTTTAACTAAAATATTACATTTTAATACAAATCTTTTAATTATTTTTTTTTCTAATTTCATAAACTTTGAGAAATTTTATAACACATTATATTTTTTTGTCGGTTAGATGTTATCGCATAAATCCAGGTATTATGCTGGTCGTGAACATTGACATCTAATGTAATTTTTCATTTCACACATTTCTTTTCCACATTCATTCAATTTTGTTAGATGAAACCTATCATCATTTTCTAAAATTTTAACCCTTAATTACCTTTCATACGAAATTTATTTTATGTGCATAATAGTTTTATTTCGTTCATTTACGTAAAAAAAAAAAAAAAAAAAAAAGAAAAGAAAAGTTTCAGAGTAATCGTGATAAGATAAAAAAAAAGGAAAAAAAAGAAAACAGAAACGGAAGACTGCTTAATTTTTTTTTTTTTTTTTTTTTTTTTTGAAACAGAAATAAACTCTCGCCATTCCGCCTGAGTTTGTTTGTGTTCTAATAATAATAATAGTGATATATTTTTTTCATTCAGTTCAAATACGTTGATTGCAGAGTTTTTTTTTTTTATTTTTTACTGTACATATGATATATTTTATCGCATTTATTCGATATTTCATGTTTGTTTATTGGTGTTTATATTTAATATGTCTATCTTATATATATGGGAATATTTTATTACTATTGCTAGCAAATAATTATCACACCAAAATATATAGTAAGCTTACTTTAACATCAAATTGGGCCCACTGCTGAATAATTGCAGTATTTTTTTTAAGATAAAAAAAAAAAAAAAAAGAAAAAACATCTTTTGCACGTGTGTGAACAGATTTATTTTACTGTTCCTTTTATCAGCTGATTTGGTGAAATTCTTTTTATTCACCTTTTTGAAGTGAGATTACACTTCTTGTACTCGAGTTTTTATATTATTATTTTGCTGAGCAATTTTATAGCCTTTGAAGCTATTTATATATTTACTTTATGCGCATTTTTTTAATTTTTGAGGCCTCATCTGAGCTCAGCTCAGCTCACCTCAGTTCATATATGCTCAGTTCAGTGGATAATGTTGTTATTTTAGTCATGACTTTTTGCTTTTACTTTTTGTTTATAATTTTCTGTGCACGTTAAATTCGCAATTTCAGCGCTTTCATCTGTGGCAATGGAAATTTATTTTTGTGGCATTTTTTTTATTTTTTTTTCAATTTTAATATTTCTTGGAACACTTACAGACATATACTAAATTTTTAATAGTTCAAATTATTTCAGTTGATATTCATTTTTTTTACAATATTGTTTAAGTATTATAACTTATCACCCGTTTGATTATATTTTTAATTTTCACATATACACATTTACCCTCTAAGCACAATTGTGTTGCTCTGGTTGTCAGTATATTAATGACTTCTATAATCTATGGATTTTGACCATTATATTGGTTTCAACACTTGTAATTGTGTAGGGGATTTCACACTTTCACAACAATTTTTGAAGGTTATGTTTTATTGGCTTTCAAGTACACTTATAATTCATTAACACATGTTCTATAAATATTTCGGGTGACAAAAATAAATAATTAAAATAATGAAAATAATAATAAATAAAAAGACATTGATATAAAATTACTTACTAAATTTTAAATAAATAACATGAGGATGTATGTGACTTTTGGAAATATTTGGATTGTATATTTTTCCTAATTATATTTTCATTGGTTGTCAAAGTTTCGTTTGATACTATGCGTGAACACATCACCTCTTTCACAAGATGCATTCTTTGACAAATTCACACTATTTTTTTTATCTCATTTGAATAACATGATCAGTTATTTTAACGTTTGCAAACACTTTATAATTAATAATTCTCACACACACACACACACCAAAAAGAATATATTTTTTTTCTCCCTATGTTTCTACATGTGTTCCTGTATATGTTTTCTTTTGGGTCAGAAATTTATTGTATTATTGGCTGGTTTCTCAGTTTGTCAGTCATAATGCAAATTTATCCAATAGTATTCCATTGTCTTTCACATGTATGGTTTTCCATGCTTTTCTACATTATTCTCAAACTTGGCCTCACAACCCAATGTTTGACACACATACACACTCTCACAAAATTTTATCTGACCTATTTAGTTGCTATTTAATTGGTTCACATGTGGAGATAATTACATTTTCTTTTATTAAATTTTCACGCGATTTTTTTACAAAAGACTAATTACAATAATAATACACACATACACAAAAGTAAATAAATTTTTGTCAACTTGCAATAAACTCTGTCATGTTTTTTTTGAGCCTATTTGTTTTTCAAAGAAGTACATAAAAAGTGAAATTTCCGTACATAGTCTGTACGTTTTAAAATTTTGTTTTTATCAAAAATTTTTTTTTCTTGTCTAAAGAGTAAAACCCTTGCAGAAAGTTTTCTTTCAGCTTAAATTAAATATTTAATTATTTAAAAATTTCTCAATCAAAATAATTTCTTTTTGTAAGGTTTGCACCACAGATGTATTTTATATGGCCGTAAAATCATCTGTGCGTTGTAAGAAGTAGTCTGTGCAGAAGTATGTGGCTGGTTCACTCTTCTCTTTTTTTTTTTTTTAAGACTATTTCTTACTGAGCAGTATTATGGAATTATCTGTATAACATACAGTACCCTTTTTAAGAAAGATATTGAATATTAATTGGGCTCGATAAAATAATAGTTCAATTGTAATTATAAAAAAACAATAGTATATTTAGATTTTTTTTTTGCTATTTTTGACAATTTTTATGAGTTATATTCTTATCACCTATTTCAGGTCTACTCAGAGTTTATGCATTAAAAATTATATTATTATTGAGATCATATTTTTGTGAGAAATTCAAATGCTAATTCATTTAATAAAAATTTTGTTCAGGAAAAGGAAATTATTTCATACAAGTAAATTTTAATATTTTTTTTTACCAACACAAGCTATTGAAATAAAGTTGGTTCATAAATTTATGCAAAACAAAATAAATTAGAAGGCATAAAAATAGACAAAAGTTAAAATAAAATAGAATAAATAATTTTTCTTGAACTCTTACATGTGCGCTTTTATTCTGACATAGGGCTAGATTTTTTTTTTTTATTACACATATTTTTACACATACGAGGGACATTTCATTATGTCACTTTGCAGAATGCTGGTTGTCATTTTTGCACAACATGAAGCCTCTTCTGCTTTTCACATATTGTTCAGTACGCTATGTTCAGTTAGGCATCACAAAACCATCATATCTGTCATAGCTATTGTTCTCATACACACTCTCTGGCTCACTTTGTTAGAATTTAATTTTTCACGTGTACGATAATGGTCCTTTTTAATCAAAAATGTTTATATATTTTTTTTCATATTAATGCAATATTAAATTTTTTTTTGAAAATTAACAAAATACAAATGTAATTGTTTTTCATATTTCTGGTTACTGATTTCCTTTTCCTTATTATCAAACATACATACACTGTAATAAATGATTGTTTTTTTTAATATTTTACACATTTTATATATCATATTTATATAAATTATTGATTATGTAATTTGTTTCAGATATGTCAATTTGGCATGACAATGACTGAATATGTCTCATGATTTCATAACTGTCATTATTATTGATTTTTTTTTCGAATTTATTGTTATATGCCACATTTTTTTTTCCCTTGCTTAGCAAAAGGTTACTTTACATTTCTCACAATTGGATGCAGATTTTTTTTGGAATTGTATTACACTGTTGTGTAGGTGAGAGAGAGCGTTCTATATTTTTATAATTTTCGTCCAGTTTGACGATTTTTTTTTTTCCTCGTCGCTGGGGAGAAATATGTGAAGTCGTTCCTTCACATATATGTGTTTTAATTATAACTTTAAATAAAGGCAATAAATAATTATTATATTTTCAATAAATTAAATAGCTAATAAAAATAGATAACTAAATTCTAAATTACTTTTATTTATTCGCTTTTGTCTATAATAAATATCTTAATTCTAATAATACTTTATCCCTTATGCTATTATTAAATCGTCTGAGAACAAAAACATATTCCTTTTAAATGACATCTCTCAAAATTATAAGCTCTTCTAAATCATTTAATAAATAAAATATAAAAAAATATTATTTCCATGTTATAAACCGTTGGATACATAATTACATTTTCATTCTTTTAAATTGCGTATGTTTATTTATTCGAGGCTAAATTAAGCAATACATTTCCGTTCTAATATCATTAAAGGGTAATTTAGATTTTTTTTATCACAGGATGTGCAATAAATCCTAGTCTGAGTGTCTCCCTTAAATAACGGTCTTCTGGCGATAAAACTTGGCATAAACTACTGTAACGAAATTAATAAATTCAAAATATTTATATTAAATTATTCTACAAACAAAGGATTAGCTTTGGCTGGAAAGTTTGGCACTGTTTTAATAATTTTGGCGTAATTCATCAGTCTGATCTTAATGGCAGTAGAGTCAACTTCAGAATTCGCTCTACAACTGTTGACAGTATAACATGTGACCCCGTAGCTCTCTCTCTCTCACCCCTATCTTTTGCATTCTCGTAACTTATGGTCATGCTGAAATTACACTATTAATGTACTGTTCATTTTGTTATGAAACCTCTACAAAAGAAAATAAATATGTTTTGCTGCGAACTATTAGTTCTTTTTGTTTCGACGGCCTTCTTTTTCAGCTATACGGACCTGGACATTAAATTGGAACTTTAACAGTAGAATCCCAGGAATTCTACTGGACAAGAGTATTGTATTAAATTTTCATATTTATAGTGTGCATAGTATTAATTTTATGAATCATTAAACAGATATACCGAAAAACGGCTAACGCTGAAAGGGTTAATTTTTGTGGTCCAAAGAACAATTTTATTCGACTGCTTCCAAAATATTCATTAAGTAAAGTGCATTCGTCTACTAGAATCTGCTTATGTCTTTATGAACTACTTTCTACTCACAAAAATTTCGACAACTTTTATGACAATATC
The DNA here is from genome assembly GCA_963930645.1 of Salticus scenicus. Taxonomy (NCBI): domain Eukaryota; kingdom Metazoa; phylum Arthropoda; class Arachnida; order Araneae; family Salticidae; genus Salticus; species Salticus scenicus. Next base: position 26,240,526 of record OZ005656.1, read on the forward strand.
ATTTCAAGCCCTATCATTAGCTTCTGTTGAAATCTCTATGACGTAGGTCGTATATAATAGCTAATATTTTGTATTTTTCAACATTATAAATATAATTTTCGTAAATATTTTTAAAACGGAAAGTCACAGAAAGACCAAAAAGGGTGGTGCATAACTGTATATGTTATAACAACATACATGCGAATTTGCAGCATTCTACATCCAATCGTTCTTGAATTATGCGATATACATTCACACATACGAACATACAGAAGTCACGAAAGATCGTGTAAAATCTTAAATATCTCTAAAAGGAGTATTCGTCAAGACCAAAGTTAGAGGTGCACAACTACACTCCTGCTCAAAAGTTTAGCAAGATTTGCAAACGATCAGTTTTTTTCAATTTAGAAACTTATCCCTCGATGAAATGTTTTCAAACATTGGGTATTTAAAAAACTGGGTCTTTCTCATGTTTTTCAGTGAAGGTTGGTTTAAGACAACATTTAGGGGCCGGTAACAAATTGAGCAAAATCAATAATAATAAACTTATTGTTTCACATGGAGACTAAATTAATTATAATTATAAAAAACCTTTACATGCTTGACGGTAGGCCGTAACGCGTTTTTACTGGGGTACCCCAGCTTGCTCACCTGCACTTGCGGTGTCAGAAGTCTTGCACTTTTAGTTTCTGTTTACTGCTCTTTTAAGCATGTCTTGCCACTGGCTTATCAAGCTTTGCCGCATCGTTGCTTACCTTTATTAAATAACTTTTTCACGTCCGTTTAGTGGATTTTTTTTTATTTTTTAACCTTTAGCATTGTGAATCCTTTTGACATTTTTTGTAGATTAAAACGTTCAAATAAAAATCTAGTACGTTCGGAAGTAAATGTTAGCTTTTTACAAGACTGTAAATATTTTAAAATTATGCCGAAATTTCTTAGGATTAACAATAACTTACTCATTAAAAACTTTTTATGAGATGTCAGAAAATTTGAGCATAAAATCCTAAACAAAACTATACGTATTAAAAAATCAATCTATTACCATAGAATAATAATAAAGGAAGAAGGAGCATAAGGTTTCTACATAAGCTGTTGTGTTGCCACAAAAAACAGCGATTATTAAACAAGCCTTTATTAAAAAACTTCAGTGTTGAGAGGAGCAAAAGTAGCTTTCGCTGGCATTTCACTAGAAGTGGTTTGTAAGCATTAAGACTATTGGCGTGCTCCTTCTTCCTCTATTATTATTCTATGTCTATTACAGAAACCGGAACGAATATAATGAACTTATTTTCCATGAGTTGAAATTTCATAAGGGATTTTTCACGTGCCGCGTAATTAATTTGAAGATCCAATTATTTGAACCACGCTCCAAATGTACTTTTTTGTGAAAAACCGCATATAAGCTTGTAACTTTAACATATTTTTGTTTATTTACTAAGATTTATGACATAAGTTTTTTTTTTTTTTTTTTTTTTTTTTTACCAGGCTACAAGTCAAGCATACGAATCTGATGTCTATGTGTTATCAATAAACAATAAGGGGTGTTAGAAATATTTTGTCGCAGACGATAATTAATTTTCAGATTGATTGTCTACATATTGCAGCATCTATGTTTTTCTATGTTTATGTTTGTAGAATGGCAACAGCTATTCAGTGTTCGAAAAGTTTTGGATTAGATTAGAGCCCTTAAATAAAATAATAGGCCGGCGCATCACCGCCATTTTTTTGCCTCCGAAGAGGACAGCATTCCCTCTTGGCGTCCTTATCGCTTCCCTAATGATTTTAAGAAATCTTGATCTGAAGCTAATCCGGTCAAGATAAGAGCAATGAGCAACAATAATATTCCTAAAAACACATTTTTTTCACAGTACATTCTCAGGATGTTATTTTATTCTGAGGATATCCTATGGATGCACTGGGGTAAGATGTGTTGTTAGGGCGGTTTCTGTTTCTTTTACAAAATGTCGCCAAAACTCAAATACACAGTAATAGAAGGTCTGAGAACACTTTATATTCAATTCTTGAATGATTATAGCAGTTTATCGCTAAACAAATTTCCATATTACAGTTTACTTAACTAAAATTATGAAATATAATAAAACAAGTTACTTTAAAGTAACGTAAGACGATAAAAAAAACGTTTGTCGTTTGTTTCTCAGAGAAACGCGCTGGGTACATGTGGCAACCCTAAGGCAACAAAATGCCTGATGCGCCAGCTCGTATATATAGAAGCCTTAGATTAGATTTAATTGAGCATCATGACGCTTACGTTGGTATCTTGAATAAAAATACTTGAATCCTGATAAACTGGGATTATTATTTAGAATCATGAAAACGTTCTTGTTTCATATTTAATAATTATTCTTATTTTTATTTTATTTTGGCGCCCAGAACGTCTGGCACGAACTGTAATTAAATTACTGTTTATTTTAAGAGATGTTCGAATTTCGAATATGATAACTTGATAATTAGAATGTTATATTTATCATTTGAATTTCAATTCAAAACGAAAGCACTTACGCTAGATGTTGATGTTTACAGTTCGTAGTAGGCATCGAAAATTTTATTTTTGTTTTTGACAAGACTCGTGAAGTATTTATGAATATTGTCGTTTGGATGAGATAAAGAATGAAATCATTATTTCAAGATGAGATCGCTTTAAAAATAAATATGTTCTTTAAAAAAATTCATTTACGACAATTAATAGGACCATGGCATGGCAGTGTGAGTTTCATTACTTGAAAATCAACTCGTTTTATTTCTTGAAAAAATAAGGTAAGCTCTTTTTTAATTTTATATTTGTGTCATTAGATTTTGTTCTTTATTGTTAATATGGCTGACGAGTTACTGAAATTTAAATCCGCGAGGAAAACTTTGCGGCAGTCTGTTTCAAAATTAATAAATATTTTAGAATCGAAAATAGAATATGAAACTTTTGATAAAAATATAGTTGAGGAAAATCTTTTTTTGTTAAATTCTAAACAATCTGATTAAAAATTATTAACGATAAAATATTAAATTGCTTTAAAGGTAATGAATCAGAAATTGAAAAAGAATGCGATTCGGTAATAGAATATGAAGAAAAAATTAATTTATGTATTTTTAGAGCACAAAAAAAACTTAAATTCAGTTCTGAAATTATAAATTATAATTTCGTAAGTGACCACACTGCCGAAGTTAAAGATGAAAACAAAAGCAAAATTCGATTGCCTAACATTTCTATAGCTAGGTACTATGGTGATCCTAGTTTATTTTTAGAGTTCTTTAATTCATTTGAAAATGCTATCGGAAATAATACTGAGTTGACGAAAGTGGAAAAATTTACATATCTTAACACTAGAATTACGGAAGGTGTCATTTTGACCCCTAGCAAACTTTTTTCTTCAATGTTTATTCTATTTTTCCACAAATATCTTAATCCTTTCTTGACTTTTCCTAAATCAATGTGCTTTTCAAAAAAAAATAAAGTTTCAAAGAAAACCTTATTTAACTTTTAGTCTTAACAAAGGCTTATACCTAGAAATACGGGCATGTGTCATTTTGACACCTGTGAGAAAGAAGGGTATCTGAATATTTTTTCTGTGGTAAACTATTTTTGTTTTCACCTGCTAAACAAAAAACAAATAAAAGAAAAGGAAATGATGCATTTGTGTAATTTCTCACCTGCCTGTCACGTGATTTGAATTTTCGGAATGCATTCATTTGTGAAATGAGAACAGATAAAAGAGCTTATGTTCGTGAAAACGTTTGTAGATTTTGTTACGCATTTTGTTTGTTACGTATAATAACAATTTTTGACAAATTATTTTGTTATATTTATGTGAGTTTATTATATACTAATGGCTCATAGAAGAGGACTAACGCAAGAAGAAACAGTTAAATTGATGCAAGAACTATCTGATTGCGATTCTGGTTCTGAAATGGGTAACAATTCTTCAAATAGAGATGAAAATGGAACATCTAGTGATTCAGAATTTGTTATAATGAGAGATCATGTGATATCATCTTCTAGCTTATGTGAAAGTGAAAATGAATAAGTTCCCAGTAATTCAAATTCTGACATAACTAAGAATGCCAAAGCAGGAACTAGTACTATATGCTCAAAAGGGAATAATAAGAAATTCAACGATATTCAGCCAGCTATTTGTCCGTACCCTTTAAAATATACTTTAATCATTGTAATTTAGTTTATTTTTATTAGATTTTCAAAAATATATAATGTTATATAGGGAAATATACAGATTTTATTTACAGGGGTCAAAATGACCCCTGCCGTATTTCTAGGTATACGAAGATCGCCGTAATTCTAGTGTTAAATCTTTACGTGGAGGGCCTGCTTTAAGTGCTATTTCTGGTTTTTCGCTTTCCGATGAAAATTATGATGAATATATTAAACTAGTATATAATCCCGTCAAAAATGACGGAATGTGAACGATAAATCTTGAAAACAATGTTTAGATCATGATGGTTACCACGTGATCATTTAAATGTATTTTCAATTTTTGTTTATAAATCAAATGTGTTTCGATATTTTATAATTCTCGTTCTGAAATTAAAAAAATTCTACCTGATCAATAAATATGAATGACAATAAAAAAACTGCTGGTTGATAAAAAATATAGGCCCGACAACACAACAGCAACAACATATCCCAGTGTTCCATTAAGTGCTCTATACGCAAGCGAAGTGTGATGCCACTGACCGTCCGTGGATGCAAGAAAATGATTTCCTATGTTATTCGCCCATTGGATTTTTCGTAAAAAAATATTAAAAATCGAAGAAAATTATTTCCCGATTTTAATCCCCATATTTGGGTATATATATGTATTAGTTATCATGTGCATGTGTTAGATTGAGTTATTTTTCTGTCAAATTGACAAAATTTTAATTTTAAATTTCAAAACTCTGTTGTCCTTGGCGTTTTTGTATTTGGCGATCAAAAACGTACTACGAAAATTTACATGCCAGATGTATATTTTCGTAATATGTATTGTGCGAAATATTGTTTCATATTATTCATTACTCTCTTAATATAAGATTTTAAAATAACCATGATTTTTGAAAGGAATTAAATTATATTCGCCAGATAATTTGGCGATATATATATATATATATATATATATATATATATATATATTTTTTTTTTTTTTCTGCCAAGGATGACCGATATCAAATCTATTCCGCTGCAACGTATTAGTATCTTATATCAGATACTTTATTTAGACATTTGAAAATAAATTTCACTTCAAATTATGATTGAATATTTATCATTTTCCTTTTAATTAGTATATTAGTTGGATATTTTTTGTGTAAATATCATCCTTTGAAATTAAATGTTTATATTTTCAATGGAATATGGTGTTGTGGTAAGTTACAAATCAACTCGTGTAAATGACAAGCTACAACTCAACTCTATCACTGTTTAAAAAAAAAAGGAATTGTTGAATTCCCCGACTGTAGTATGCGATATTAGAATGGTTATATTGCTTACTCTTAAAACGCTTTCTAATTATTTATTTGTATGTTAGCTTTTTGTTATTTAGATCATTAATTAATGATAACCTTAATAGGTTATGGGCCCAGGATGCTTTAAATCTGCGTAAATTAATTATCTGAAAATTTTTTGAAAAGCTAAGTGAACTACAGAATTTGTTATTTCTAACAGCGAAACATTACGATATGGCTGAACTGAAAGTACAAATCGATAAGCTAGAAGGTGCTAAAAATTGGAGTAAGTGGAAGTGGCAAATGAAAATGCACTTTGAACAATATGATTTGATATCTATAATTGATGGAACTAAAATTTGTCCGGTCGCTGAAAATGCCGAAGTCGATACGAATGAGTTGGCGAAGAAGGTATCTGAATGGCGCCGTGATAATGCCAAGGCAGCCGCCCTTATTGCAAGTACGTTGAGCGCTTCTGTTGCTGATTTAGTGATGACATACTCGAATGCAAAGGACATTTGGGACAAATTAATTAGTGTTTTTGAACAAAGCAGTATTCAGAGACTTAATTTATTGATGACTCAATTTTTTCAAGTCTGTAAAGATCCCAGTGATAATGTTGCTACACATGCTGCAAAAGTTGAAAGAATTTATACGGATATGAATAATGAATTAAACCGTATAGGTTCAGCTTCTATTCCACAAGAATTACTACATGGTAAAATACTACTTACTGTGGGTCCAGAATTCCAAGAATTTAACAATGTATGGGAGTCTTTAGATTCTGATAAACGAACTACTAAAAATCTTGTTGAAAAATTATGTACAATTGAACAGCGTATTAAATCTGCTGCTCCTGTGGATTATGGCGCATTTGCAGCTCGTGTTCCTGTTAAGCAAAATGCTATGAAAAATGGCGAAAAACTTCCTGAAAGTACACCAAGAAATAATGCCAAACTGAGTAATTTTAAACAAAAGACTTGTTTTAAATGTGGATCGAGTGCGCATCTCTGTAAAGATTGTCCAAAGAAAAGGTCCAATGATAAATTCTCATTTTCAAAGAATAATAAAGGTGCATTTACTGCCAGTGCAAAAAGTACTCAGCCAGATAGTTGGGTCTGTGATTCTGGGGCCTCCCATCACATGACTGCAAATAAACAGTACTTTGTCACATACAAACATTTCCCTGTGCCCATTGAGGTATCACTTGCTGATAATAAGAAGATTTATGCATATGGATCTGGTAAAATAAATATTCAAGTTTATATTCATAGCAAATGGTATGATGCTCACATGGAAAATGTCTGGTATGTCCCTGATGTGAAGAGGCATCTCTTTTCTGTGCAACAAGCTCCCAAGCATGGTATTGAAGTAAAAATGCCAGAAAGATATATTGAATTTTATCGTTCTAAAGAACTTGTTGCAGTTGGATCATGGTCAGATCACACATATATTATCAGCATGAGAGTTGTTATTCCAACAAGTCCAGCTGAAATAAGTACTGCTACTGAATCTGAATCTTTGCAGTTATGGCATGAACGTCTTGGTCACCAAAACAAACGACATGTTCGTAAGTTGCTAACTGAATTAGGCATATCTGTAAGTCATGCAATGACAAATGAATTCTGTGATGGATGTGCTCTTGGTAAAGCTCATCGAAAACCTTTTAAATCACGTCCTTATAGAGCCATGTCAACTGGTGAAATCATTAATGTTGATGTAAATGGTCCCATGTCTATAACTTCTCTTAGTGGTGCTCGATATTATGTTTGTTTTAAAGATGACTACAGTAAATATCGTAAAATATTTTTCTTGAAAACGAAAAGTGATGTTAGTAGTTGCTTACGTATGTTTTTAAATGAAGCTACCAATTATGGTCATGTTGTAAAAGCTTTGCGCTGTGATGGAGGAGGAGAATTTGACTGTGGGGAAGTTCGACAAATCCTTGCTGAAAAAGGTACAGTTCTGACTCTTGGTATACCGTACTCGCCAGAACAAAATGGTGTAGCTGAGAGAGAAAACAGAACAATCGTTGAACTGGCTCGTTCTATGCTGTCTGCAAGTGGTTTACCTAGGTCTCTCTGGGCCAATGCATGTGAAACAGCAGTCTACCTTCTAAACCATACTGGTGTATCCCCAGAAGAAAACAAGAGCCCTCATGGGGTTTGGACTGGTGAGCCAACAATTAAACTAGATCATTTGAAAGTGTTCGGAACTGAATGTTATTCACATATACCTAAGAATTTTCGACGTAAATTTGATGACAAAAGTGTTCATGGTCATTTTGTGGGATATGTGAACAAGAAAGATGGCTATAAAATCTATCTGCCTTCTCAGAACAAAATCATAAAATCTCGTGATGTATATTTCAAACCTGAACGTTTATGTACCACTCCAGTAACAGTGGAGGTGAAGGAAGACTTAATTGAGAGATTGAAGATATTCAGAGTAAAGAATCTAATCCTTCAAAAGAGAAACTGCAAACTGTCAGAAAGTCTCAAAGAAACAAAAGCTTACCTGCATGGATGAGATCTGGAGAGTATCTTATTGCAAACATAGCTGCAGTAGAAGATTCCGAAAATAGTGAAAATCCCTCGACATACTCTGAAGCTCTTTCCTCGAATGAAAGTGATTTGTGGCTTAAAGCTATGAGAGAAGAAATAGATGCCCTGCATAAAAATGAAACTTGGGAATTAGTTGAAAGGCCTAAAGGTTCCAAAGTCATCAATTGCCGATGCGTGTTGAGAAAGAAATTTAATTCTGATGGTACCGTGGAGCGATACAAAGCTCGTCTTGTAGCCAAGGTGTATGCTCAGAAAGCAGGTTTTGATTATGATGAAACGTTTAGTCCTGTTGCTAGATATGATACTGTGAGATCTGTTCTTGCAATAACTGCAAAAGAAAAATTACACTTGCAACAATTTGACGTAAAGACTGCATTCTTATATGGAATACTTAAGGAGGAAGTCTTCATGATGCAACCAGAAGGCTTTGATGATAATAGTGGGAGAGTCTGTAGATTACATAAAAGTTTATATGGACTCAAACAAGCACCTCGTTTTTGGAATCAGTGTTTTGGGAATTTTATGAAAGACCAGAAACTGGAAGTTAGTGCAGCTGATCCCTGTTTATTTATCAGACATAGAAATGGCAAGAAACTTTTTGTTGTTATCTACGTCGATGATGGCCTTGTTGTTTTGGGACTGATAAAGTTGAAGTGGAGGAATTCATGCATCAACTTAATCAGTCTTTTCAAATCACAAGAGGTTCTTTAAACCAGTTTTTAGGTATGAACATAAAAAGATTGGATGATGGTTCAATTTTTGTGAATCAGTGTGCCTATGCGAAAAAAGTCCTCTCAAGATTTCATATGGATGGTGCTAATCCAGTATCAACTCCAAGTGACAAAAGCTATGTTTCTGATGATGTTGGAAATATATTGATAGGAAAAGACGTTCCCTATCGTCAGGCAGTTGGCAGCCTAATGTACCTTGCTACTGTTACAAGACCAGATCTAGCATACGCTATCAGTATTGTTTCTGAAAATCTGGAAAGTCCAAGGACGTCTGATTGGTGTGCAGTGAAACGAATTTTCAAGTATCTGAAAAAAAACTGTAGATTTTGGTTTGCTATATCAATCTAAGACCCATCCCAATGAGCTTGAAGTGTACAGTGATGCTGATTATGCGGGTGATTTAAAAACAAGACGCTCAAGAACTGGAATGATTTCAAGATTTGCAAGTGGAGCCATCTCATGGATGAGCCAAAAGCAGAAAAGTGTTGTGTTGTCTACGACAGAAGCTGAGTATGTTGCTGCAAGTGAGAGTGCGAAGGAATTAATTTGGCTGAAACGCCTGTTCAGTGATTTAACATATGTTAAAACACCCTCTCTTCTGGTAGATTATGCAAGCGCTGTAAAACTTGCCAAAAACCCTGAATACCATAAACGCTCCAAACATATTGATGTCCGTTATCATTTTGTACGAGAAAAGTTCATTGATGGCGAACTGCATATTAAACATGTTCCCGGAAATTTGCAGTTAGCAGACTTAATGACAAAACCTTTGCCTAGTGTTAGGTTTAAGGAACTGTGTACTCTTTTAGGACTATTTTCGTTCAGTAGTCTAGTTGAAAATCAAAATTAAATTCGTGTTAAGTAAGTTGTGGCTTGTGGAGGAAGTGTTGTGGTAAGTTACAAATCAACTCGTGTAAATGACAAGCTACAACTCAACTCTATCACTGTTTAAAAAAAAAAAGGAATTGTTGAATTCCCCGACTGTAGTATGCGATATTAGAATGGTTATATTGCTTACTCTTAAAACGCTTTCTAATTATTTATTTGTATGTTAGCTTTTTGTTATTTAGATCATTAATTAATGATAACCTTAATATATGGAAGTTTTTTTTTTTTAATCTAGAGTTTTGAAATTTAAAATTCAAATTTTATCAATTTTAGAACAAAAACAACTTAATCTAACGCATGCACATGATAACTAATACATATCTAAACCTAAATATGGGGATTAAAATCGGGAAATAATTTCCCTCGATTTTTAATAATTTTTTACGAAAAATCCATTGGGCGTTTAACATAAGAAATATTTTTCTTGTATTCACGAACGGCAAGTGACGTCATCACTTTGCTTGCGTATTTAAAATCCTCATAATAAGAAAAAACGATTCACTTCATTTTACCAAAATACTCTTTTTTAAGACTATCGTAGATCCTGTTTTCAAATTTTCTAACTAACTATCCAATAACTACAGACACTCCATGCTAACCCAAATTCACCTCTACTCGATACCTTCAACCAGCTATCTCACCCACAACATCGCCAAAATATCCAGGATCCAGCTAGGGACTTTCTCATTCTCAACCGAACATTTTACCTTGACTCGACATTATCACCTTAGACTACTCTACTTTCAATACTCATTTCAACTGGTGAATTTTACTTGCCCAACCAAACATTCTATCCCAACTATCATTTTACACTAATTTCAAAACTAAAATCAACTGGCAGCATTTACGTACTAAACTCGACGCCAATCATACCTTACAATGTAAACAAACAATGAAGTTTGATAAAAATATTTAAAGGCTTTAATGCGTTTTTACAAATATTTTAAGATTTTTAAAGCTTTAATATGTTTTAGAAATATTTTAAGCGTTTTTTTAATGAAACAGTCAAAGAGTCGTTCATTCGGAATTAAAAAGTTGTCCATTTGGAATTTGTATTTTCTGAATGGCAACAGTTTTGGTTTTTTTTTATTTGGTATTGCATTGCTTATAATCATGAAGTTACATAATTCTATTTATAGGTTCATGTTTATAATAACCAGTGATCCGTTATATTTAATTTAGACATTTAAGCATTACAATTGAATAGTTTTTCAAGGTTTTATAGGAAATAAATAAGAATATATGCGATACAAAACATGTATGAAAATGATATGTATGCTTCCTAAGTTGAATTAAACAAACGGAAAAAAAATGGCTGCCAAAAGTTTCTGTTTTGAAGCGGTACTAACCGGATTCGTTCATGACAGATGAGGGTCATTATATATATTAATTGATTAAAGAACGATTCGGTCGTACAGATTTGGTAATTTCTTCCCACATGAATAAACTCTTGAATCTTGAACCTGTTAAAAACTCGGGTAATATCAAAGCGCTAAGAACACTTTGATTCCTGTGAAATACATATAAGAAGTTTAAATTCCTTAGGAATTGTATCAGAATCGTATGGAAGTCTTTTAGGACTAGCTATTTAAAAATTATTACCTGATGATATGAATTTAGAATTTAATAGAAAACACAATTCTAGGAGTCAATACAAACTAACAGAACTTCTTGATTTTATTAGACTGGAAGTTGAGAGTAGGGAGACTTCTAATTTGATTATAAATTCTAAGAAAAGGGATACAAATTATGTTGTTAAGCAAAATAAAAGTAATTATTCGAAAGGGATGAGCGTTCCTACTGCTTCCGCTTTAACTGTCGTGAATAAACCTTATTGTTTTTATTGTAATCAAAATACGCATGAATTAGTAAAATGTGAGAAAACAGAAGAACAAAAAAGATCTATATTAAAAACTCATGGTCGTTGTTATAAATGCTTTAAAAAAGGTCACGTGTCATCTAGGTGTAAGGTCCCTCCTTGTGAATTATGTAATAGTTTAAACCATAATAAGTTATTTTGTAAATCAAATGTTCGTGAATCAGAAACTCTTACTGAGGTTAAGCAAAATATAGTCGCATCACTGTCGCTGAATTCTGTTTCTAAAATTGATAAAGATGTGTATTTACAAACTTGTTCTGTTTTCGCTTCTGATAAAGATAATAATAGATGTCAATTGGTAAAAATTCTAATTGATGGGGGTTCTCAAAAATCATTTATAAAGTCCGATTTAGCTAAAGAACTAAAATTAAGAAGTCTGAGGAAAGAAAGTTTATGTATTTATTCCTTTGGGTATACTGAGGGCAGGTTAATGGAATATGATGTTGTTAAAGTTACTCTTAAAAGTATTCATTGCCCAAATGATTTTATTACAATTGAAGCGCTTGTTACAGACACTATTTCTGGAGCAATCATAAAATTACCTTCTAAAAATATCTTGGAATTGTTAAAATTAGAAAATTTGAAATTAGCGGATAATGGGGCTTTCGAACTTAGTGTTGAAGCACATAATGTGTTAAAAGATGCCGGAATGAATTTGCGTCAATTTAGTACGAATTCAGAGGAACTCAAAATTCTTTGGGATGGTAGTGATAAAATCAAATCAGAATCAGGAAAAAGTAAAGTGTTAGGTCTGAACTGGTGTAATAGTAGAGATGTAATATCCTTGAACATAGATAACTTGTACGAAACATTGAATAAGTGTAGAGAGATCACAAAAAGGAATATATTAAAAGTAACGGCTACTATTTTTGATCCAGTGGTTTATTTGGCACCATTTGTATTACGTGCAAAATTGATAATGCAAAATCTTTGGCAACTGGGTTTAGATTTCGACGACTATGTTCCACCCGAATGTAGGCAGTTGTGGTCCAAGTGGTGCGGTGAAATTGAAACATTAAAGAAATTTGAAATTCCTCGCGAATATTTTCCTGCTGAGTTGAATCAAAATTATGATAAAAAATTGCATCTATTTTGTGATGCATCTATCAAAGCTTATGGCGCAGTCGCGTATTTTAGATCAATTAAAAATGGATAAATAGCGTTTGTTATGGCAAAATCTAGAATCGCATCAATAAAACAAAAACTCACATTGCCAAGGCTAGAATTGTTAGGGGCATTAACAGCAGCAAAACTTGCTAAAAATCTGCAAGAAACTTTTTCTATACACGGGGAAAATATTTTTATATGGACTGATAGCATGATAGTACTTTATTGGATTCATAGTGTTCCCGAATGTTGGAAGCTGTTTGTAAAAAATAGAGTTGTTGAAATTCAAAATTTAACTAACCCAAGCAAATGGAAACATTGTAATGGTAAAACCAATCATGCTGATATTTTATCACGTGGTTGTTCTGCTGAATATTTGTTAGCATCTAAACTATGGCGTTCAGGACCAGATTGGTTAACTGAACCTATGAGTGCTTGGCCTAAAAATTTTAATTTATCAATAAAAATTTCTCATTCTGAATTAGAAGAGAAAAAGCAGATGAATGATACATCGGTTTTACCTTCGCTGGCAGAAAACAATCTTGAATATTTAAAAGTATAGCAAACTAAGTAAAGTAATTAGAGTTACTGCATGGGTATTTAGATTTATTTACAATTTAAGAAATGAAAATGAAAAGAGAAAGGTTGTTTTGACTACAGAAGAACTTTTTGCTGCAGAGTTACATTTGATTAAAGAAGTTCAATATAAATATTTTCCAGATGAAATTAAATATTTAAAATCTGAACATTTGATATCCAAAAACTCTAAAATTTACAAATTGAACCCTTTCCTGGGTGATGAAGGAGTACTAAGACTTTGGGGTAGACTACAAAAGTCATCATTAAGTTTTCATGAAAAACATCCTATAATTATACCTTCTAAAACCCATTTCACTGATTTACTTGTGCGTGATGCACATGAACGCGTTCTTCATACAGGTATAGGAAGTACTCTCATGTTCCTTCGTCCAAAATACTGGATAATTAAATCCAGACAAAATGTTAAACGTGTTATAAGAAGATGTATTATTTGTCAAAGATATAACTCTCGACCAATGCAACAAGCAATGGCACCTTTGCCTTCAGCTAGAATAAAACAAACAAATCCTTTCGATGTTGTGGGACTGGATTATGCTGGTCCACTTTTTGTCAAAAATGAAGATACAAAGTATTACATTCTACTAATTACGTGTGCAGTGACTAGAGGAATTCATCTTGAGCTAACAAAAGATCTTACAACAAAAACTTTTTTACTAGCCTTTCGTAGATTTGTCTCAAGAAGAGGTCTATGCTCCATTATTTATTCAGACAATGCTCGTACCTTTAAGGCAGCTGACGCGGAACTCAAAAAAATGTGGGAAGTCTTACGTCATCCTGAGGTGAAGAACTATTATGCAACTAAAGGTATTGAGTGGAGATATATTGTTGAACGCGGAGCCTGGTGGGGCGGGTTTTATGAAAGACTTGTACGGAAGTAAAAACAACATTACGAAAAATTCTTGGCAGATCATCATGTATCCCTGATGAGTTAGAGACTATTCTGGTGGAGATTGAAGCGATGATAAACCATCGTCCCTTAACGTACATACAAGATGGTGAATCAGAAATCTTGACACCTGCACATTTTCTGCTGGGAAAAAAGCTAATGAATTTACCACCCACCAATTATCCTGATAATGTGAATAGTACTAAAGAAATACTTTTTAAGTCATATAAATATCGCGAAAAACTGTTGAAAAACTTTTGGAAAATATTTTTTTAAGATTATTTAGTAAATCTAAATTCAGCAAACTGTGTAAAAAATCATTCACAAAAACTGGACTTAAAAGTGAATGATGTAGTAATAATACATGATGAACGCTTACCACGCAACATGTGGAAACTTGGAAAAGTTTTAAAAACTTTCACAGGAAGAGATGGTCTAATTCGTAGCTGTGAAGTAAAAACTGGAAAAGGCTTTATTAAAAGGCTTATACAGCTACTAGTGAAATTAGAGTTAGCATAAAATTAATTGCGTAGTGTACATATTAATTTACATAGATAGAATAACTGCTTGTATATTCTTTGATTGTAGTATTATATGTTGTAGATATTTAAATATTATTTATAAGTTGTAAAAATGTACATATTTAAGAATTTTAATTTGTATATAATGCTATCCGCGATTGTAATGAAATGCTCGCCCTCTGGTGAGCTAAGGTGAAATTATCATACCACTGCATATCATCTTATTATGCAATCGATTTTCCATGATTTAATGGCGGAGAAAGAACAATAATAAATACACGTGGCTATTATATTTACTAACAACTGCAGTTCAGAAAGAGCCATCTATCGATCATTACAAACGCGGATAGAATTTTATTTAAATGTAAATATTTATACTTAAAAAAAAAAAAAAAAAGGTTTCCGTGATAAAAATTAGTTTATATTTAAATTAATTTAAAATGTAAATTGTTTTTTGATTAATGTATTTATAGAAGTATTCTTGATTTTAATGTACCTGATACTTCAAAACGAAACTTGACAACAATTCTTGATATATTGTTGAAACTTGATGTACTTGAAATACTTGAAGAACTTGGTAAGTTACTTGATAATTTTTGTATGACATTTGATTCATATTTGAATTGAATTTACACCTGAATTACATTTGTATTTAAATTTTGGTGCACTGGATAATTTATTTATTCTGAACCTTGTTCAGCCGGGCCCAGTGTGTTAGAAATATTTTGTCGCAGACGATAATTATTTTTCAGATTGATTGTCTACATATTGTAGCATCTATGTTTTTCTATGTTTATGTTTGTAGAATGGCAACAGTTATTCAGTGTTCGAAAAGTTTTGGATTAGATTTAATTGAGCATTATGACGCTTACGTTGGTATCTTGAATAAAAATACTTGAATCCTGATAAACTGGAATTATTATTTAGAATCATGAAAACGTTCTTGTTTTATATTTAATAATTATTCTTATCTTTTATTTCAAGGGGTTTTTCACAAAAAAGAACTTAAACAACCCAGTTCTTTAAATACCCAATATTTAAAAACATTTCATAGAGAGATAAGTTTTTAAATTGAAAAAAAAAAAAAAAAAAAAAAAAAAAACTGGTCGTTTGCAAATCTTTCTAAACTTTTGAGTAGGAGTGTCGATATTATGACAGTCACAAATATAAATTTACAACATTCTACGACATTTTTTTTTTTTTTTTTTTTTTTTTTTTTTTAAAGCTCTGTGAGATACAAAATCCATTTCTCAAATAGAAATCACAATACTTCTATATACTTTGTATAAAAAAGTAAAAAGTGTTTTTTTTTTTTCCCAAAGAAACACTATATTATATCTCCATGAACATATGTGATGGTCTGATACAAATCAATACAGATAATTAGAAAAAACCTCATAACTGCATGCTGCAGCCAGAACACATTTCATGGTATTTCTATTTGCAAGGTGTAAAATATGTTTAGTCCATTTGTATCGGGTGATGAGCGTTTCCAAAACAAGTCGTGGTTTCCTCCGAAACTCGCGTAAATACGGGCTAGGACCCCTTAGAAAGACCCCCACGGAGGGCATTCCCCCCTAGGCCTAGGACACATTAGGAGTCAATCGGCCTTAAATCCTACAACCAACCAACCAACCAAAACAAGTCTTGAGCTCGGCGTCTATCGATTATCAACGAATCCTTGTTGCAGGAGAGCATCGAATGTGATCCACCAAACGTGCAAGAGAATTGCACTTAGTATTTGGAGTGTCGGAAGAAGCCATTCGATTTCATCAGCACATGTTTGGAATTATTAGAAATTTCATTAAATAAGTTCTTTACATTTTGTCTGCAGAAACCAGACACCATTTGCTCCTTTTGTTTATAATGCCACTAGAAATCTCCAATCCTGAATCAGATACTGACATGCGACGAGACATAGATATTACATTGTAGACACTAAAGAAAACGTCATTGGTCATACTATTGTTCATTCATATTAAACATTCATTAACAGAAGATACTGAAACAGAAGATACTTTCGGTCATCCATCGTTGATATTGTGAGCTTCGAATTTATGCAACATGGTAAAACCATCTCAACCAAGCTACACTAGTCCCGGTTGCAAAAGGTTGCAGCTGCACAGCATCAGTAGCAGCCAGTATTAATTAACAGGAAAGGAGTGATCCTTCATCAAGCGAACGTCTGATTTCATATCACAAGGAAGGGATCAACACACTTGGTTGGGAAGTTTTGTCCAATCCTTTTTACTCTCAGGACATCGCTCCATCGGACTGTCGCCTATTTTAGTCATGTAACTATGTGAACAATAGTTCCAAAACCGAGATGATGTCCCACAGGGCAGGTCGTAGTAAATTTTTTGGTTCCAAAAGCAAGAACTTTTATAAATGCGGTATTTATAAGCTTGTATCTCGTTGGAAACGTGTAATTGAAGATGAAAGAGATTATTTTACTGAATAAAATTCATTTGCCCAAAATTACCAAGCCATATTATTTCTCACAAAAAATATGTTGCAAACATTTTTGGATACATGATAAAATCTGGTATCCAAATCTGGTACACACATTTTTTTTCTTTCCTTGACATTAACGATAACTCAATTTTTAAGTCACTGCATGACCTCCTACTTTTGATCACGTTTATAGCACCCCGTTTTAAAGTTAATTAAATAGTTACCAATCAAACAAACAGCGCCTTACCTCACGTTAGCTACAAATTACATCTAGAGTAAATATATTTTTGTTTTACACGATTAAACAAGCCCACCGTTTGAATGTTAACCCGTGGTAAACGTAAACATAGAGGTGATTAAATACCAAATCTACAATTCTCTTCTGACAATGCATTATGACATTCTGCTAAATCGGACTTTAAAATAATTTACCTTATTATTATAAGAATCATTCTTAAAAAAAAAAAAAAAAAAAAAAAAAAAAAAATTTTTTTTTTTTTTTTTTTTAATTTGCAAGGGTAGAAAAAAATACCAACGACAGTACAATGACTGTTTTTTACTTCCATTGCTCGACTACCGTAGGTAATGAAAATATTGTATTCAATCAAAAAAATTTTGGCCGAGGTTAGAGACCCGGCAGCTGGATCCATATTATAGACCCGGCAGTCTTCTGCGCTTGCGCAGTAGGACTTCCGGTTGATCTATAGATGACGTGCCTGGTGACGCCATCGAGTTTTCATTACGCAGAGAATGAATTCTCTTTGAATGATTCTTATTCTCTGAATTTTAACAAAAACATTTACAAATATTTTCCGACATACATTTTTAGTATTACAGATCATTTGCATAAAAGATTAACGGTCAAAATCTTTTATCAGATTTTATAAAGATTATTAAATAATTAATTTTTATTCATAAGAAATTATTTAGTTTATAATTAAATTAATTTTAGCTTTCATATTTAAGATAACATGTATTTGTTTCTTTCATCCCACATTTATTTATTTATTTTTTAATTGAATTTGTGGTAGGTAATATTTTTAAGATTAAAATATGCAAAATTATCAGCCTTATTTTAGTGTCACTTAACCTGTAAAATTGTAGGATTTTTACTAATTTAAAAGTAAAATCATGTATAAAAATTTATATTTGAGACGATAAATTTGTTTGATGTCGCCATCTATTGACTATTGTATGAATTATAAACATAAAATAGAAATTGAATACTTTTTTTTTTCAAGAGTCGAAAAGTAGTAATATTTTTTTAATTAAATAGTGACAAGCTGCCAGATAAATATAATATAAAAAAGAAGTAAGAAAAAAATAAATTTTAAAAGTAATGTAAAAAAAATAACAATAGTGATTTTTCTTTCTTTTTTTAAGAATTGTACAAAAAAACTCATCTTTTGAAATCAATCTGAAAGTCATAAGAAATTAGATTACTTAAACTTAGTGCGAAGCATAGGCAATAAAGTCATAAAAATGGGGAATCAATTTGGAGATAAGTTGATTGGAGGTTGTATTTCAATGCTTCAAATATTAGGTTACATTCATTATTAGTTCTATTTACAGAATTATAAAAAAAATATTGCCCTTTTTCTTTCTTTTTTATTTCTATTAAAATGCAGATGGGGCAGAGAAACAATGATGTAACTTTAAAAATTAATATTTGTGTATAATACATTGGTTGTTTTTAATAAGAAGATGTCTAACATGCATTGTCACCATCATCATGAAACTACATTAAAAAAATCAGCTAATAAAATATTTTCCTCTTTTTAAAATAAAATTTGATAAAAGTAATGCCCTATATGTTTTTGTCATATTATAAAATGATAGTTCGATTTAACTAAATAAATGATTAAATAATAATTAATTACATAAATGAATTGATAAAGATGTACTAGAATTTGGTTATAATTTACTAAAAGTATACTAATTTAAATGATTGTTTTTATAAAAAAAAAAAATCTTTTTTAGAATTTAAACATGTTGCAAGTGTGCTAAAATAAGAAGTGTTATGGAGGGGGGGGGGTAATGTTTTATTTACTTATTATTATTGTACAGTCGGCACAGAAAAGAAAAAAAAAATCTTAGGCTCAAATAAATATTTTAGGGACATATTGTAGGAAATGATTTAACAAATAGGCAATGAGATTGATTTTTTAAATACAGTCTCATTGTTGAACATGACAATGCATATTAGAGATTTTCACATTAAAAGCTATCAATGTGTTACGCACAAATGTTAACTTTTAAATGTAATTCTTCGTTAATCTATAACATATGAATTTTAATAGGATTACAAAAAAAAAAAAAAAAAATACTTTTAATGTTCTGTAAATAGAAAATTATACGTTCATCATTTGATGAACGTACACTCATATTTGAAGCATTCGTAATTTCATTTTATCTCCAAATTTGTACCTTTATTAATTTAAGCTTTAATATCTACAACTCAGTAAATCTACGCAATCTAATTTCTTTTTTATGATTTTCAGATCAATTTCAAAAGTTTTTTTTTCTTGTACTATTCTAGATAAAAAAAAAAAGAGAGAGAGAGAAAGGAAAGAAAAAGAGTAACTTCTTTTACCAGCAGATGAATCATGATTCACCCGGCAAGCATACTGCGCAAGCGTCAGAACTGCCGGGAATATAATAGAGACACGGCTGCCGGGTCTCTAACCACTGCGAAAAATTTTATATCGAGTTTTCATCTGATTTACATGTTTCAAGGTTTCCTAAGTAAAATATAAAAAATGGCAGTAAAAAAATCATTTTCCCGAAATTCTTATGTACTTACTGTCATTCACTACGGTATGTTTGTGAATCTCAACATAATTTAATTGTTACCATTTTTTTTTTTTTTTCTTTCGACAGGAAAAAAAAAGTACATTTATTTAAAATAAGGCAAATAAAATAAATAAATTAGAAAATATATTAGAAATATCAGTCTTATCGTTACAAATAAGGTACCAAATGAAAGGGAAAATCTTTGTGAATCTGATGGATTAAACAGCTTATCGATCGGACAGTTAGATTTTTTAAAATTAACTAATGCATGAATTTTAGGTGACAACAGCAGATGATTGTATGGAAATCGTTAGGAAAAATTAAAAAAAAAAATCTGCTTCACATTAAGTCACATGTTTTTGAAGTGGGATTAAAAATTGCAGTTTTCAATTTTTTTTTAAATTTTCTCTCACGGACAAAAAAAAAATATACAGCTTGTACCCCCACAAGGCTAACATGCATTTCAAGTTTCATCAATTTTTTTTTTTTGGTTAATAAACAAAAAAGTTACTTTTTTTTTTTCAAAATAAGTTTTATTCTAACTTCAAAAAGATTTATGTGATACGATACATTAAGAATTTGGGTTTTAAAGGTTTTTTTAAGTAGATTATTTTAACATTAGAGGCTTTTTATTATGAAGCCCTAAAAAGCATAAAATAATAATTTATTATGGCAAGCACATACTATAAAGAAATGAAAGTTTCAACACTAAGATCATTTTAGAGAAATACAGATATTTCACTTTTTCAAGAGATAAAAATTTTTAAATATTCAAAATATTTTAAAAAAGCATTTGAGACCAGTATTTTTAGTTATTAGTTTTTGTATTATTTTTTATCAGGGAAATGTCTATTGTGTAGCCCTAAAAAGCATAAAATAAAAATTTATTATGGCAAAGACATGCTATAAAGAAATGAAATTGTCAGCACTAAGAAAATTTTAGAGAAAATATAGATATTTCATTTTTGCAAGAAATGAAAATTTTTAAATATTCAAATTAAAAAAAGCATTCGAGACCAATATTCGTAGTTATTAATTTATGTATAATTTTTTGTAAGTGAATTTCTCTCTAATGAATTTTCATTTTATGCTTTTATGAGCTCCACAATAAAAAGTTTCTAATGTTAAAAAAGTTTTTTACTGCAATTTTTATTTTGTGCTTTTTAGTTACCAGAAAAAAAAGCTTCCTAAAAAAATTAATCAAAATTTCTTAAAATACTGTGTAGACAACGGAAGATATATATATATTATATATTAACAATTGACATCTTTTTTTTTTTAATTGTCTACAAAAAAGTTACACATTGGCCTTCGAGGATCGAACCCACGACCACCGAGTTATCAACATGATGCTCCAACCAAAAATCAAAGAGCAGTCAGGTAAAGTCATGGAACATGCTACGAAGAAGATACAAATACAAAAAGAATATTGCTTTCGAATGCTTTTTAAAATATTTTGAATATTTAAAACTTTCATCTCTTCCAAAAGTGAAATACCTATATTTTCTTTAAAAATTTCTTATTGCTGAAACTTTTATTTTTTATAGCATGTGTCTTCAAGAATAAATATTTATTTTATGCTTTTTAAGGCTCCACAATAAAAAGCTTCCAGTTTTTTTTTTTTTTTACTTAAATTTTTATTTTTTGTTCTTTTTAATAACTAAATAAAAAAGCTTCTTAAAAAACTAATAAAAATTTCTTAGGATACTGTGTAGACAATGAAAGATTTTCTTTTAACAACTGACACCTTTTCTACAAATTATCTGCAAAATTGTAACACATTGGCCTTCGAGGATCGAACCCACGATCATCACGTTATCAACGGGACCCTTTAACCTACTGAGCCAACTAACGATGTAAAGAAATGCTTACATTTATTTTAAAGTGGAGGCGCTTTTTTTTTTAATTTTTTTTTTTTAGCGTAACACGAAGACACGATGACAAAATCCAATTTGAATAGAAAGCTTCAAATGGTTTTCGGCTCCAGCAATTGGTCACTGTGTATATGTGTGTGGAATCTTTTGACTATATCATATCTTCGAAACTAATAAAGATAGAACGATGAAACTCCAGAATTAAGACTGGTATAGTGTACAGATAAATTTTCCAACTTTTGGTGAAAATTGGAAAACCGGAAGTGGGATAGTACATCCGTATTTCAAAAACACCTGTAACGATTTTCTTGAAATTTGCTACATAAACACTCTATTAGATGACATTTCGTATGTATCAGGTGGTTAATTCAAGAAAATTGATAGACGCTCTATATAAATAGATTGATTTTGGGAATCTTCTGACTATTATATCTTCAAAATTAATAAAGATAGAAAGTCTAAACTTCAGAATTAAGATACGTCTAGAGTACAGATATTTTTCTAACTTTTGGTGAAAATTGGTAAACTAAAACTGGGACCGTAGGTCCGTATCTCAACACTGGCTCTAATGATTTACTTCAAAATTGCTATACAAACACCCTAATAGATGATCTTTTATATGTATCAGTTGGTTTAGAAAAATTGATAGGCATCCTGTATAAATAGGTCAATTTTAGGTCTCGCAAATTCGTTCCTTTAAAAAAAAAGCTGTACGGTTTTTCTTCAAATTCGCTGTTTTAGATGTTCTTTGGTATATAATTGTTAATTTCCGGTAAACAGATGAGTTTGCCCCGTTTTGGAGAAAATCGGCAGTAGGACCGAAAATCGGTATCTCAAAAACCATTATAATATTTTTCTTTAAATTTGCTACATAAATACCTTTTCAGAGTTTTTGAGCGTGTATTACTTGGTTACTATAGAAAAAATGACATGCTTCCTGATTAGGTACATCAGTTATAGATATCTGAAATGAGTTTTTCAGAAAACGGCTCTAAGTATTTTCTTAAACTCGCTTTGGTAAACTCACTTTTATGTATATACCTTCATGACGTATGGATCAGGTGGCTCTTACAGGAAAATTGTTAGATGTCTGATTTGTTAAATCAATTTTACTATGTCTTCTGAACTTACAGTTTCCAAAAAGTGTATATAATATGTGCAGTGTTACATTTTCGTAGGTAATGGGTAATGGAAGTCTTATGATTGTTACAAATTGTATTTTTACTATTATTATTACTATTTTCTTTTTTCAAATGCTTTTTCAAACGTAAAGTATACATAGAATTTAATTAAATAAGATTCATATCTATAAATACTTTTCAAAGGATAACATTGTTTAGAAACAGAGAACTTTAAAAATTTATTTATTCGATTCTTTCTTGGGAAAGGTGTACATACGTACAAATGTATTGTTGGAGCAAGAAAAATTTGTTAAATGAACTTTTTTTTTTTTTTTTTGTATAGCCTCAACAAAATATTTGTCACCAGAATAAAAAATTGCACATACTTTCCCATTGACTGTTTACAGAGAGATTAGCTTATCATACTATCCAGTGACAGTGATTGAAGAAAGTTGGTTTGGTTAACTCTACTCTAACTGTACAAAATTATTGTTAAAATGACAAAATAAATCAACAATATCAGTCAACGAAATACATATGGTTCCCGATAAAACATTTTTTTTTTCTTTGGTGTACGTTTCCTATCGATAAATCTCGAATTACTACTATCGTTCTGTAAAAGAACTTTTAAACTATAGTAATCCTAATTTTTCATTGAATAAAATTTGTACTACCTAAACAAATTAGGCCGATAACGGTACTTTTTTTTTTCCTTTTTCGCGAAAGGGAAGTCCGAGATTTACAGTAATAACATTGACGTGTGTTAATTTGAAGATATACAAGATATGACTTGTCATCAGACAGAAAATAGCAGTTATTAAACATAATTAACCTGGATTGGTAAGATTGTCATAACCGCAAAACACAGATTTTTGTTTGATTTTGTGTCACCATGGTGAATAAAGTCTTTGTGCATTCTTCTTACTGTAATCGTTTGTTTTCAGAAGATGGATTCATGCTAGATGGTTTTTCTTGGAATCTGCATTTAATTAATTGGCAGTATTGCGTTATTTGTCTATGTCTACCATCTCTACCATTTCGCGGCATTTAGTCTTTTCCGTTGTTTCCATTCTACGAATTGCACAAAAGTATTAATCGGCTTAATATAAAATACAGAAAATGTGTTAAACTAAAACTAGCATAATTTACAAATTCAAATGAGTATTGCGGTAGTTATATATGCAATAATCTATTGCATAACCTATTTATTGTTTAAAAAAATAATAAATATAACGGGTTTTAAGTTTAAGATCATAAACAAAGCCCCCTAATTTGAAATAAAAATCTAAATGTCTATTTTTCATTAAAAAAGAAAAAATATCTATAATACCAAGAAAAAACAGCTAAAAAAATGAATAGCAATTTACAACATTTATCCGAAATGAACCCAGAGCATACAGTCGGTAACAAAAGTGTCCGAACACTAGCAAAAATTACTATGTAAAAAGAGTACACTTCATACGGTTTTGTTAAATAAATCCTTGTCGAATCCTGTTTTTAGTCAGTGTAAGAACATGATTCGATAAGGATTTATTTAACAAAACCGTATGAAGTGTATTTTTTTTACATAGGAATTTTTACTAGTGTTCGGACAATTTTGTTACCGACTGTACATTTGATGGTCAAAACTTAATCCTGATACCATTCCTTATTTATATGGAAAAACGATATATTACAATTTCAGTCAAAAAAAAAAAAAAAAAAAAAAAAAAAAAAAGAAGAAGAAGAAGAAGAAGAACAAATAAAAAAGTAGGTGTGGGGGAGGGGAGAGGGAAGAAAAAAACTGAAACAACTTGATATGGACGAAAGAAAGGAAATTAAGATCCAACCTAAGTTGGCAACAGGAAAAAAAAAAAAAAAAAAGAAAAAGATTCAATCTGAATTGGATTTAATACAAACCTAACCTAGGAATGCCCACCAGAAGCCGAGCAGTTCTGCGCTCAAAACTGGTAGACGTAAAGTGCCGGGTTCGATTCCAGATCGTGCTCGTTGGCCTATCCGTTCGGAGTTTTCCATGGTTTTCTCCGAAACTTGCGTAAATACGGGCTAGAACCCCTTAGAAAGACCCCCCACGGAGGTTATTCCCCCTCAGTCCTAGGACCCTAGAGTAGTCAATCGGCCTTACTCCTAAAACACCAAAAACCCCTGATGTAGGAAACTTCGATCGAGCAGGCTTGGATAAATGAAATAGAATGATGTAATAATAATGAATGTCTGCCTTTTGGTAAAAAAATGCTGTGACCAATTTTATGAAACAGTTGTACTCTATTGCTAAAACATTCGTATTAAAAATGCAGTTTGTAAAAATAAATAAATAAAATAATGAGGGTAATTTAAAAATTAACAACGCATGTTCACAAAATCACGTATATTTTCATAAGAATGTCACGAAATAGGAGACAAGACAAAGAATTCTAATGAGTGTTAATGAGTTATTTTTGTTTCTCATGGTACATTATCTCGAAGTTGTACGCGATGAAACTATCTAATTTCGGCATAGAGCATACAAATTTCCTGAAATATAATTACCTCTTATTTCTAACTGGGACAGTGGCTTCTTTCACCACATTTACAGTCAGAGATTAACTCTTTTCATTTTCTGATCAGTCTTTTTTTGAAAATTGACTGATGCCTGGAAATAGACTGAAAATGCCAGATAAAAACACTAAATATTCTTCTTGTATAAATAAAAATTGCCTTTTTTTTATATTAAGTTTTAAATTATGTATACAAAGATGCATAATCATGTGAAACAATTTAGTGATTCCAATCTGCCTGGTCAGAAATATCACTTTTAGCCTTATGTGTTTTTAAAGTTGAGACTTTCAAAAGTAGTTCGTAAAAATTTCGAGTCAAAACTCGTTGAATTATGTAAATTCTTAGCAGGTCTATCTGACGCTGCTCGGAGTAAAGTAGTGTTCTTAAAATTTTTGAATTAAAGAAAGAACAATGTAAAGAAAATGTGAGATAAAATTAAAATTAAATTGAATTAAAATAAGACATCTTCCAGCTTTATGGTATTGTGACGGAAAGTAATGGATTCCAGATTCATCTCAGGAGGTGGATAAAACATGTTGACGGAGCTATACAATTTACGTGTAAGTAATAATTTTAATTTTTTTATGGAAGAGCATAAAAATTCTTAGAAGATCATTTGCGACAACATAATCATAACTGATCAGGAGAGAAAGATATCAGCATACTGTATAGCATCAGCTTGAATTTGAAAATAATATTTCTTTTCTGTTACTTCTTGACTTCTAGACTCTGAGACTGTTGAGCATCTGCACGATATCCGGCTTGTCTTCCTTTGTCAGCTTCTTTACAAACTTCCAATTTTTGCCGAAACGTCAATAGAAGCCTCCATGTTGAGACTGGAGACTCAAAATACTTTTGTCTGTTTGTTTGTCTGTATGTATGTACAGGTGCTGGAGAAAATAATGGAAACGCTTTCGTTTTTTTACGTTTTCTCGAATACTTTGAAAAATAGTTAGCATGTTGTTCTTGAATTTTGGGAATAAGGAAAACATGTTTTTTTTTTTTCAAAAATTTCAGCAAAGATTTTGTCACGAAGGTCTTTAGGGGACGAACAACAAATCCAATGAAATAAAAAATATTTGCGATTATTCTGTATCTGGAAAAGCGATGATTCATCTGCAAATTTTAGGTGTGGTTATAAATGGTATATTTTATACGTGTGTAGAATTTTGTGAGGATAGCTCGGATATTTAAAGAGTTATTAATATTTTGTTTAAAAATGCAACAATTTTTCGCAAGTTTTTACTTCAGTGGCGCACACAGAATTTCTGTCTGGAGGGGGCTGAAGAGTAATTAGGTCCTACAGTATAGTAATAGGTTTATGTCCATATATGCAGCAACGGCGGCTCATGAACCGAAAATAGATGAAGAGCTGAGAAATAACATTTACACCGTGACCAATAAGTTCTCATACAACTTTTGAAGCTCGTTAAAAAGTTGTACATATGTGTTACTATAGTCCCAATTATTTTTCAGACAATTTAGTGTAAGGTATAAAGCTATTGCAAGTGTAAATGTTGTACTAATTATAATTTTTCTTTAATTAGGTAGAATGAAGAAATTGAGAGAAATTGTGATAAATAAATTCATCAAAGAAAAGCAGCCGGTGAAATTTTCAGAGACTTGAAAGACCTGGTGGTGAAGAGATATTTCATTTACAGGACTATCAGAAGGTATAATAAGATGTTCTCTGTCGATGACAGAAAAAGATCTGGCAGACCGAGGTCCATTCGGAGAAAATTGTCTGCGAAAAGGGTCAGGTTAAAGATACGACGAAACGGACAAAGATCTGCTAGAAAACTAGCATGAGAGCTCAAAATATCGAAGGGGTCAATGTTAAACAGTCTGAAAAAGGACCTTGGGTGCAAGGTTTATAGAAAACGTAAAATTCACGGAGTTTTAGAGTCTGATAAGATGAAAGGGAAACAAAGGGTGGAAGAATTTCTTGCTTGGCACGCTGGGGATGAATTTGTCTTTTCAGACGAGAAACTATTTAGTTTACAGGAAAGTTTCAACCCCAAAAATGACAGAGTATGGTCAGTTTCTATTGATAACATCCCTGAGAGCCAACATTACGTTCCACGTTATCAAAATGCTTCGTCTCTGATGGTTTGGGCCGCTATTTCTAAAAGAGGAAAACTCCCGTTAGTCTAGTTGATAAGGGGTTAAAAATCAATGCCCAATATTATAAAACTGAGGTTTTGGAAAACGTTTTACTCCCAAATGTCCAGAGTATGTATGGAGCGGAATATTTCTGCTTCCAACAAGATGATGCCCCTTCTCATACCACACGTGTGGTTCAGGAGTGGTGCAGTCAAAATTTAGCTGACTTTTTGCCAAAGAACGAATGGCCCCCAGCTTCCCCGATCTGAACCCGCTTCATTATTTTACGTGGTCATATATGCTCTCCCAACTGAATAACTATAAAATCACCGATTTGAGCAAATTCAAAAATGTAATTCAATAGATATGGTAGGAAATGTCAATGGAAGTCGTGCGTGCCGCATGCGATGGATTTGAAAAGAGACTTAAGCTCGTTAAGAAACTAAAAGGCGGAATTATTCCAAAGAATTTATTGTAAAGATACTCTATGATTGCTACTTTAATCTGATGTAAAAAGTTTTTGTATAATTTATTTTGTGTTATTGTAATAAAAATTTGAAAGTGTATGAGAACTTATTGGTCACGGTGT
This sequence comes from Salticus scenicus, assembly GCA_963930645.1. Classification (NCBI taxonomy): domain Eukaryota; kingdom Metazoa; phylum Arthropoda; class Arachnida; order Araneae; family Salticidae; genus Salticus; species Salticus scenicus. The sequence goes on from OZ005656.1 coordinate 26,268,601, forward strand.
AAGTAGTTTTAATGCATAATTTTAATTAAAAATACTCATTTTATTTAAATGTAAATTTATACTCTATAAATGAATACAATGTAAAATATTAGGTGAAATGGCTCTTCACCTATTTTTGGTCCATGAGCCGCCACTGGTACGCAGACATATGCATAGTAAAGAATCTGTTTTAAATGTTTCTTTTGAAATAATGAATGAAACTGAATTTAAGTTGAATAGCACAATTGTGAAATTTATCTCCGTATATAATGTGCAAGTGTGCTGGAGTGAAGGTTACAAACATTCCAAGAGGTCAGGGGTCGTGTGACCAGACAGAACGGAGCCACGAGAAGCTGTCTGAGCGACAGATGCTTTGTGTAAAAAAATTGTATATTTCTATGGAAGCGGTGACATCAATAGTTTCCGATTTCACGCATGGCCTTTTGTTGCTACCGACGTTTCTCAGAGTTTCGGGTAGACCAAGATTGGCCGAAAATGATGTCACGGGTAGACTGATATCACGTTCAACGAATCAGTGCTTCGTGTGGGGTATTCCCCTCCCCCTTCGAAGGTGTGCTCGGAAGGAAGAGACTCAAAAAAAGACACAGAGAGACTTGGTGCTAAAAGTGTGTAGCATGTTTTTGAAGTATGCTCGGAGGCGAGCATTTTGTAATAATTTTTAATTTATTTGAATTTCAATTTTTTTGTTAAGTTTTGAATAAAAATAGCAAAAAACCATCCCTGGACTCATGCTTGCGTATTCCGTTCTTCGAGGTGTACTCCCAAATCACCACAGCTTTAATTAAAAATATAAAATGGTGGCATATCGGTGGTATGTTGTTTTAAGAAAAAAAAACATCGAACTCTGTTTTCTATGTGTTGGTGGTGAAAAAGTATAAAAGAACGTTGCTGTGAGCCCGGTGACAACTGGAATCCCTGAGATTTACTGGAGATTATTGATGCCTGTGACAATAGCGTGGAAAGGATTAAAAAGACTTCGCTTCTTCCCTGTGCTGCTGAATTCCCTGGAGATGCCAATCAAGGAGATTTTTCAGGTATGTTTTCTTTCATTTTCAGATATGCAAAGTGTCAGAGATTTGAGTTGTGGGATGATAGTTTTTGTTTATTTATTTATTTTTGTTTTGTAACAATGTATGTAGTTACGAAGCTTTAAGAGTAAGAATTTAGTTTTTATGTGTAAAATTTTAAGCACGGATATCTCGAAGTCAAGTTAATAGTTAAGGCGGTTGAAAAGAGTAATTTCATGACTTAACGGGGCGTTTACTTGAGAGATAAATTTATCGTTAAAGTTCTGTTTATTGTAACGGGGAGCTTGGTAACTTTAAATTGTTGTTTAAAAGTTTCGATAAGATTATAATTCTAAATTCTTTTTTTAAAAGCAACGTAAGGATTGTGGATACTGTAACTGTTTATATAGGAGTATACTGGAAATTAGTTGATTTGCCTACTGGTAAAAATTCTAGGATTCTTTTTTTTTTTTTTCTCTAGTTGTTTATTTTAACTAAATATAGGTACTGTTTATTGTATCTGGGTAAATATTGTAGTTAATGTTTAGAGAAAAGGTGTTTAAAGATTTTCGTAGGTGATAATCAAAGTGTTACTTTTGTCTATATTTTCATGGTATTTGATTTGTTTATTGTTTTTATTATATGTGCATTTTTTTTCAGTAATTAGTGAAATTGTATTTTGTAATTATGGCATTTCTCATTAAGTATACTAAAAACATATTGTTAGAGTTAGCGGATGAATTTGGTGTTTCGGGGCTAACAGATAAAAGCAAAAAACTAGAAATCAAGGAAGCTATTGAAAAAGCGGCTAATTATGATGAAGGGGTTGCGAAGGCGCTAATAGAAGGGATTTTGGAACAGAAAGAAAGCGAATTGAAATTACAAAAAGAAAAAGAAGAGCGCGAATGGGCGTTGCAAAAAGAAGAGCGCGAATGGGAATTACGAAAAGAAAAAGAAAAAGAAGAGGCCGAACGAAATTTTGAACTGGAGAAACTCAGAATCCAGAGCGCTGCAGAAACTAGTAGCGTAGGGTCCGGGAGTTTAGTTCAAGAGACGGTTTTGAAGAAAATTAAATTAAAAGACATAGCTCCGAAATTTGACCCAAAACAAATGGATATTTCTCTTTTTTTTACGATATTTGAAAGATTAGCACGTAAAGAAAATGTTAGCGAACAGGACTGGATGTCGCAACTTATCCCTTTATTGCCGTGCGACGTCGTACAAATAATTATGAAATTAGACGAGTCAGAGGCTGATAACTTTCAACATGTAAAAAAAGTGTTGATGAATAGATTCAGATTGAGTGCGCGTGCGCTAAGAACGAAATTTGAATCGCACACCAAAAAAAGTGAAGAATTATGGGTTGATTTAGTTCACGATTTGAGAGGGTACCTAGATAACTGGCTTGAGATTTTAGAAATTAAAGATTTAGAGTCATTAAAGGAATTGATGCTCACGGAGCAGTTAAAGAAAAGGGTACCATGCGAAATCAAACAACATTTTGTAGATGTGTGGGAAGAAATCAACAAAGCTTCGGATTTGGCGGAGAAGTGCGACAAGTATGACGCGGTTAGAAAAGAGAATGGGAAAAGAGAATATAAACCTTTTCAGCGTTTTACGAAGGGTAGAAATTCATTTGGGAAAGACGGTCAGAAATTCGGGTCAGGTAAGCATGATGGTGGGAGTAATCCGAAAGCTGAGTCAACTAAGGGCGACAAAAAAGACTCAGGAAAATTAAAAGGGGATAAAATCGAATCTAAAGATCGTGATTTTGATAGAAATAGTAAAATTGTGTGCTATTTGTGCTCGGAAAGGGCCCATATTCGACCTAACTGCCCACAAAACCCTAATCGCAGAACAAATCCGATCAATAACTTAAGTGCGGGCGAAATTTTAGGTGTTGGTTTTGAGCCTTATATAGGTAAATTAGAAATAAATGGACAAGAGCGCGAATTCTTGAGAGATAGTGGCTCAAACATTGACGTGTGCGAAAGGAATATGATTTCTGTTGAGGATTTACTGCCGGAACAGGTATGGATTAAGCAACCGTTTGACGAAACGTGTAGGTGTTTACCTTTGGCGAAAATCGTTTTAAAAGGGGAATTCGGAGAGGTCATTACAAAAGCGGCTGTAAAACCTGCTAATTTGAGTCAGGGAATATATCTTCTAGGCAATAAAACCGCAGAGTTAATTGAGTCCAATAAAAAAATTGTTTATCCAATTAATGCGATAACGCGAAGTCAGAAACGTGAGCAAGAAAGGATTAAGAGTGCGCAGTCCGAAATGAATAATGAAAAGCCAACTCAGAGAAAAATTCAGAATTTTGAGGAGGAACCGGGTTTGATAAGCGAGTCGTTAGAGGAGACTAGTGCAGAAAATAAAGTTGTTCTTCCTGTGTTAAAAGAAACAGACAGGTGTCCATTAATCGGGGTTTCAGCTGAAGAGTTTCAAAAAGAGCAAACTGCGTGTGACACGTTGAAAAATTGTTGGGAAAAAGCTAGGAATGAAGCGGGAAAGGAATTTAAGATAAAAAATGAGCGGTTAATTCGAATATCGGATTCTAAGCGTAACCAAAACAGGATGCAGTTGTGCGTGCCAAAGAAATTTAGGGCAGCGATTCTAAACCTGTGTCATGATTCTGTGTCAGGGCATTTAGGCTCGTGTAAAACTAAGCAGAGGGTGTTGACTAATTTCTTTTGGCCAAATTGCTATCAGGAAATCGAAGAGTATGTCAAAACTTGTGAAATTTGTCAAAAAGTAGGACAAAAAGGGGATAAGAAGAAAGCTCCGTTGAGATTAGTACCGATTATTTCTGAACCGTTCAGACGTCTGTCGATTGACGCTATAGGTCCGCTTGTAACGAGTAACAAAAATAATCGTTTTGCGATAACGGCTGTTTGCGTCGCTTCAAAATTCCCGGATGCTATTCCTGTGGAAAACCTAACTTCGAGGTCAGTGATCAATGCATTGATGCAAATTTTCGCGAAGACCGGATTTCCTAGAGAGTTAGTCTGCGATCAAGGTGCTTATTTCACGAGTGACTTATCGACAGCGTTTTTTGAGAAGTATGATATCAAAATCAATCATTCTTCTGTCTGTCATCCGCAATCTAATCAGGTGGAAAGAATGCATTCCACTCTTAAGAGGATTCTCAAAGCATTATGTCTCGAAACGAAAAGCGATTGGGAAGAAAATCTGCCTATGGCTCTTTTCGCGTTGAGGACGGTGCCGCATGAGAGCACGGGATTTTCTCCTTCAGAGCTTATTTTTGGGAAGAATTTGAGGATGCCTCATACCATTGTTTACGAAAATTGGATGCAGGAAGAGGAAATTAATCAAAATGTAGTAGAGCATATTTTGGATTTAAATGAGCGCTTAAAAAGATGTCAAGATTTGGCAGGGGAGCGCATGACAGAATGTCAACAAAAAAGAAAATTATGGTACGACCAAAATGCAGTGTCCCGAAAATTTAAGGTGGGAGACTCGGTGTTGGTTTTGGCTACTGCAAAACCACATAAAATGGCAGTACAGTGGCTAGGTCCAGGTGTAGTTACGGGGGTAATATCCGATACGAACTATACGGTAGATCTTCCGGGAAGGAGATGTAAGGACACGATTTTCCACGTGAATTTAATGAAACCTTATCATAAACGCCCAGAGCATGTCAACTTAATTTTGGAAGAGGGTGGCGAGGAAATTGAGGAGGATGCATCTATCCCGTATCCGATTTCGGACCCTAATCATTTCGACTTGACAGACTTAATTAAGGGGAGTAATTTGGGTAATAAGGTTTCGGAAGGGAATTTGGCAACTTTACAAGATGTCCTAGTAAAGCATAAAACGGTGTTTTCTAACGACCCTGGTACGACCCATAAGGTAGAGATGGATATCATTTTGACAGATGATAAGCCGATTCGTGCAAAACCCTATCGCATGTCTCCGCGGCAGTTAGAAATTATGCGGAAGGAGATTTCCAGGCTGTTAGAGTTAGGGGTGATTGAGGTGGGTCAGTCAGATTACGCATCGCCTATGATTCTTGTAGAGAGTCCGGGGAAAGACCCTAGGCCGTATGTCGATTATAGGGCCCTCAATGCCAAAACCCAAGTGCAATTTTTCCCGTTACCGAATATTGAGGAGGTAGTTGAGGAAGTGAGCACTGCAAAATATATCTCAGTAATGGATCTGACGAAGGGGTATTTCCAAATCCCGTTAACGAAACGTGCGCAAAGGTATGCGGCGTTTGTAACCCCTTTCGGTGAGTTTATTCCAAAAAAAATGATGTTTGGCTTAGTGAATGCTCCATTTTATTTTTGTAAATTAATTAGTGAGGTGCTAGGGGATTTAGTGAGTTTTGTGAGACCATATGTGGATGATCTGGCTGTGTTTTCATCCAGTTGGGAGCTCCATATCCGGCATCTGGACATGGTGTTACAACGTTTGGAGGAGGCAAATCTAAAAGTGAAACCGGCAAAGTGTTTATTCGCCCAGGACCATGTAAAATTTTTAGGGCACGAAGTGGGGTCAGGGAAGAGGTCGCCGAGTGACGCGAAAATCCAAACTATCCAAGAATTTCCCATTCCAAAGACAAAGACGCATGTAAGGTCATTTTTAGGTCTGACCGGATTTTACCATAAATATATAAAGGATTATGCGACAAAAGCTGCGCCTTTGACGGATTTGTTAAAAGGGAAAAATAAGAGGGAAAAAATTGAGTGGAGTCAGGAATGTGATCAGGCATTTAAGGTACTAAAATTAGATCTAACTAAGGGACCGGTACTCTATGCTGCGGATTTTTCAAAAGACTTCATTGTTCAGACTGATGCAAGTCTTGTAGGGGCGGGTGTGGTCCTAGCTCAAAATTTCGGGAATAACGAGGAACACCCAATTGTTTATTTGAGCAAAAAATTCTCCAAGGCGGAGCGTAATTATAGTACCATTGAACGCGAATTAGCGGCAGTCATTTTTGGGGTGAAAAAACTAAATCATTATTTAGATGGACAAAAATTCGTTCTTCAAACCGATCATAACCCTTTAGTTTATCTTAAAAAAATGATGGGCACAAATTCACGTTTGACGAGATGGGCCTTATGTTTACAACAATACAACTTCACAGTCGAGCATAAGAGCGGAAAAAAGCATTTGAATGCGGATGCGTTAAGTCGCATGCACGAAGAATAAAAAAAAAAATAATAATGCCTTGGTTTTAGGTAGTGTTTTTGGACTGTTTGTAAATATTTATTTTTTTTCTTGCTTTCATTTGTATTACAAAAAAAAAAAAAAAAAAAAAGAGTTTGAATGTATTGATTATGAATTATTTTTCTTTCTTTTTCATGAAATTTTATTGTGTAATTGTGAAATTTCAGTGTTTGCCTTTTAAAATTTTGTTAGGGGTAGAACCTTTGATTGTCATCACGAAATTGCATGTGAATGTTTAATTGTTTTTTTATATAATGTGAAATGAGACCTTGGGATCTAGTAATTATGCAAGGTGTAAGACTAGAAAATTTATTTTTAAGATTATTTTTAGTTCTATAAAAGTTCAGGGGGTTGTTTCGAAAAAATTTTTTTGGGGGGCTAGCTCAACTCTCTGATGTTGCATGTTTGATAATGGGAGGAGGCACCTGAGTCTTCTGGAGCCCATTTTACATCCTGAAGTCCGTAAAATGGTCTTTTAGGAGGGAGGAAGCTGTGCTGGAGTGAAGGTTACAAACATTCCAAGAGGTCAGGGGTCGTGTGACCAGACAGAACGGAGCCACGAGAAGCTGTCTGAGCGACAGATGCTTTGTGTAAAAAAATTGTATATTTCTATGGAAGCGGTGACATCAATAGTTTCCGATTTCACGCATGGCCTTTTGTTGCTACCGACGTTTCTCAGAGTTTCGGGTAGACCAAGATTGGCCGAAAATGATGTCACGGGTAGACTGATATCACGTTCAACGAATCAGTGCTTCGTGTGGGGTATTCCCCTCCCCCTTCGAAGGTGTGCTCGGAAGGAAGAGACTCAAAAAAGACACAGAGAGACTTGGTGCTAAAAGTGTGTAGCATGTTTTTGAAGTATGCTCGGAGGCGAGCATTTTGTAATAATTTTTAATTTATTTGAATTTCAATTTTTTTGTTAAGTTTTGAATAAAAATAGCAAAAAACCATCCCTGGACTCATGCTTGCGTATTCCGTTCTTCGAGGTGTACTCCCAAATCACCACACAAGTAATTCGGTCAGTTGGGGTTGAAATTGAACTTTCGAACATAAAGTTGTAGATTCAACTATGATCAAAAACTGTCTACGATCAAAATCTAGGTCCATCTACGATCAAAAGAATATGACAAGCTGGTGAACATAAAATTTACTCGAAATGAAATGCCCCCACCCAAACATTTCCATTGAAAATAAAATTTGATCAATTTTAATACCCTTTTGTGATGCTTTATTTGTATATGCAGTAACACTTAAGTAATTAAGAAATCTTAATAATTATAGCCAAATAAAAGCTGCAGTTGTTATAAGTATGAATTAGAACAGAATTTCAGTGTAAATTTTTACATGGCTATTTTTATTTAATTATCTGGAGTGTGGGGCGATGCTCTTTCAAGGTTCGATTAACAGAAACAAATCGGACGTGCAGTCTTCGTGGGGGTAAGCCAACACAGCAAGCAGGGGGCAGAACCTCTTAATATCCTAAAACATATATTACTTAGAATAGTTTGTTCAGTTGGTAAATATTTCAAGCGTTACCTTTCTGAGTAATATCATTACAGGATATTGTATTCCAATAATATAATATATATTTATGAAATTTGAATTTTTATAACAGGCAAAAATTTTATTATCCAAGAACGGAGCTTAGATCTCAGTAACATCAGAAGCAAAAATGAAAATTGTGCTTGGACCCTACTGTATTTTCTACATACTGTTACAAAAAAAAAATAATAATAATAATTAACCCCATCCTCCCAAGCATCTGTAAAATATCTCAAAATATTATTATCAGGGTATTTTCCTATTTTAAACAGTAAACTACGCTTTGTGGCATTTCTCTAAATCAGTATATTTTTAGAAAAATATTTTACTCATTTGTGATCAGATCAATTAAATTTTATCTTCAGCAATTGATGCGAAATTTCACTAGCATGTATTTGTACTAGATGCATTTAAAGGGTTTAACACGAATATGCAAAGTCCATTTTTAATTTAAAATTTAGTTTTAGAGGAACGACTATAAGAGCAAAGCTAATTTTTATTTCATATCAAACGAGAATTTTCATTTGCCGATGTGAATGTGTTAATTTTGCCCAGGGACAAAACACACTTCCACAAAGATGCTATACATACTCATAAATTAAGATACAATAACTGCATGAGCTTGGTATCCCCTTTTCCTGAAAAATACATCCCAGCTTATTTCCACGTCTGATTGCTTCTTCTGTCTGACTTTTTAGATACTTACTCGATTTCGTGATAACAGTATATTCTCTAGTTTAGGACCTTAGAAGCCCATCCCTAAAAATTGCAACTTCTTTCAACTAAAAATCAAAGAACTAGCTCATTGTTTTTGTTTTTGACAGTAAGGATTTCAAAAATTCCTAATTTTTAATGTATAATTTATAAACTATTTCTGCTTACAATATCTGTGTTTGAGTAGTATTTTTTTTTCATGCACATCTGAAATTTTTTACTATGTCAGCTCGTTCTGGAGGGGGCTTCAGCCCCCTAAGCCCCCTCCGTGGGTGCGCCACTGTTTTACTTTATAACTCCTTATTTCATGAAACTTTCGGAAAACATGTCAACATATGCCTAAATCATTATGTTGTAGTTAAAAAAAAAAATACATTTAATGTTCAAAGAAATATGGATAGTTGTAATAAATAATTTATTACTGCGCATGCGCAAACTGTAGCGACCCCCGTTTGCGCAGATTAACACCCCCCCGTTTGCGCAGTAGAAAGACGCAGATTAATACTCAACTGACAAGTCTACCTTTTAGAAAAATCCAGTCGAAAGTTCATAGAGATAGCGGTGATTAAATGAGCTTTTTTTCAGCTGTTTTCTAAAAAGGTCTTTATGATAAAGTGTCATTTACAAATGGAAATTTGTATCAGAAAAAACTGTGCTACAATATAAAACTTAGTACAATATTTGCGATTCATTTTTCTTTCTTTCTTTCTTTTTTTTTTAATAGGTATGTACTACATATCTATATCTATATCTATCTCTCTCTCTCTCTCTCTCTCTCTCTCTCTCTCTGTATATATATATATATATAAAATAAATAAATAAATAATTGTTTGAAAAGAAAAATGAAATATTTTTTCTGAGAAAAAAGTTACAAGTCATTTGTAGCTTTTTATGATACAGGGTGATCCAAAGTATTTTCGTCCTTCTTCAGTTTGTGGTTGGTCCCCTAATTGCACTCTGGACTAAATCGGTAGTGGAAATAATCTGTTTCAAGAGTTTCCTACAATTTTGTTCTCAGGAGCTCGCACTCTCTTGGATGCTTGACAAATCTTGCAGAGCAGAAATATTACTGTCTTCTCGAAGGGAATATAGCGGATAGCAAGTTGTTGGACAGCTACATGAATTGAAATTTAAATAGCAGTTAACTATTTGAGTATCATTAATTTAACACCAAAATAGTTATTTTTTTTTTCAGGAAATAAATACGATACAACCAAAAAATATAATTCATAATGTATTATTTATTGAAATTAATTTTTCATTAAATAAATCAAAATAAAATAAAATATTTAAAAGGGAAATATATTTAACCACTGCAAACTTTGTTATGACATAGACTTGTAACAGTAGTCATACCACATCGTAGTAGTACTATATTTGGTGAAAAAAAAAAATAACCGATCACATAAGTACCTTTAAATTAATTTTGAAGCATATTGCACACATTTTTATGTACATTAGATAGTTTTAAGAAAATTATTTTTCGGATTACATGTCTGTAATCAACCGAATAGGAAGTAGCAACATTAATAATTATTTATTATTTTGTACAGATCACATGTAATTAAATATTGCAAATTTCCAAAAAATAATTAACAATATTCCCAAAAAGTTACAGGGATGGTAAAAAGTACTTGAAGATCGTTTCTTTAGCACAATAGCTTTATTTGTCAATAAATAAAATCTAGATTTCGTCTGCACAAAATAAGCATTTGGTCATTGCAAACAGCTTTAATCAAAACAGTTTATCGTAAAATGATATTCAATTTTAATACGGAACAAAATAAAAAGAATTAAATAAATAAATAAATTAATAAAAAATAGATCAATTAAAAAAAATAATAATAATAATTTGAACAATAACAAAACTAGAAAAATGTAAATAAAAAATCATAAAAAATGCTAGTATTTTGTAAAAAGAAAATAAATTAATAAATATATATATATATATATATATATATATATATATATATATACATATATATACACTAAGCGACAAAAAAAAAAAAAAAAAAAAAAAAAGCCGCACTGCAGAAAATTGACATACCTATTTAATTTGTATAACTTCAAAACTAAGGGTTGAAACAAATAAAACTGTCATGTTTGCATAATACCAAAGAGATGAAATGATACCACGGAGTAATATTAATAGGAATTGAAGGTCCAATGGGAGAAAGCTACGAAACTGTGATCTAAATTTTTGGTAAATATTGAGGGCGCCACTTGTCATTCCTCCCTACTTCGGCGCGGATATACTGTTGTTTTCAATAGAATTTTCTGAAGTACATTTAAATTTTTTTATTTTAAGCAATTTAATTTCTTTGTAAGTTCTTAAAACTGCATAATTCAGATGTTTCAAATAAATGCTTCGTTCCTAGTTGTAAAACAGGCTATGATAGTGATAAGAAAAACAAAAAAAAAAAAAGCCCTAGGAGAAAAATAAAGTCCGAGTTCGTGTTTTCTGCACCTAAAGTAAGTTTATTTTTTTTCTTTACAAAATTTCATCCATTCTCCTTCCTCCCAATTGTCTGTTTTAGCTAGCTTCGGTTCATAAGAATCGTCATTTTTTAAAAGCTTTCTTTCAAAGTAAAATTAGTATAAAATGGCTCTTAAAAAAAACATGTTGGTTAGAATACTCTATTTAATGAAATTTGCTTTCAATCGAAATTTTTTCAGCTTGATATTATTTTTAAAAAAATAATTAAAACGAGACATTTCCCCATTGAATAACATTGCGGAAGCTGGAGAGAAGGAAGGATTGCACGCTGGCGCCATCTGTAAACATTAGAAAACAACATCACAAAATTTCAGCGTTACCTTCTTCTCCTCTCCGTGAATGATACGTATGGTCATTTTTGATTTAATAATTCACCTTATTACACTCTACGAAGTAATTATTAAAAATCTACATAAAACATTCTTTTTAAGCGTAATATATTAAACATATACTTTGTACTGTATTATGATTTATTATATGTTATAAACAAGTTATATTTTAATACATGAAATAAAACTATTTGTTTGCTAGATCTAAGCAATTTTTAATAAAAATATGTATTCTGCATTGAGTTATTGCACCTTTATATGGAATTACTGCGCAATGGCATAGTATTATGCAGTGTTTTAATATAAATATCAAAAATTTCTCTGGGCCAAATATTATAAATAACTTTTTCTAGTACTTGCAGAGTTGTAGGCTGCAATTTTTTTAATTCTCACCCCTTTTCCGCGCTTTTTTATAGACTAAACATTTTCGAGCGGATTGAGATTAGGGCTATTTCCAAGTCTGATGAAAAAGAAATTCTACGATATTTTTTGTGGGATTTAACTTAAAGTTAAAAAAGATATGATTGCTTACAAAATTATAGGTGCTCATGGGATAGAATAGGTAGTTTTAACAATTTGAATCGAATAAACGCACCACAGACGCCCTTTAGTATGGTGCACTATCATCTTGAAATTCTATTTACAGGAAAGTCTGAGATAACTTCAAAATAGTCGGCTAGGCGCCGTTTTTATAATGGCCGCGTTTTATTTCGAGTTAATTGATCCCTTGAGCATAAAAATTTGCCCGACTCACTAAAAATGTATGCACCTCCGTACCATAATGTACGGAGAATGTGTCACTGTTTTATGAATGCAATTTTCAATAATTCGGTCACATTTTTATCATTTTACTAGTTTTATTTATCAGCCCGAAATAAAATAAACTTGACTCATCAGAGAAGACCAGTTCGACCTAATAATTAACTGATAATGTTTTTAAATTTTTGGTCAACTGAAGTCTTGTTTTTTTTAAATTCTTTTCCTTAGTAATGACTTTTTTTTTTTGCAGTTCTTCTAGTTTTTAACATACTTTGTTTAATTGTTCCCGCACTGTTTTTAAAGAAATTACTTTGCTATGGACTTTCTTTTAATCTTTTCTAAGTTATGAGCATGTACAAATCGATTTTTTTTTTTTTTTTAATTTTGTTTCTTAACTTGCCATCATCTCGCTTGGATGGGCAACATGACCGCCTAAAGACACAATTTCCGTTTAAACAGCCATAAAATTTTATATGTTCCTAAAAATCATCTCAGGAATATTTCGTTAACATTTAAATTTCTCACGTTTTAAAATATTTTTTAACGTTCATTCTAAAATTAATACTTTTTGTGGCATCGTTAAATGCCTTATACTTGCATATTTTTGAAATACTTTCTAAAATTATAATTTTAGACAGTTGCATTTTATTTTTAACACTTGGCTCGAACGTGGAGGGCGACGTAATAAAATCCGTTCAAAAATTTGCTTTTTGAATAAAATTGGCGGTTGCAAAAAACGAAAAGGAAAATATCCAAGTGCGGCTTTTTTTTTTTTTTTTTTTGTCGCTTAGAGTATATATATATAATCTATTGTTACTGGTTACTACTTAAAATCTTCTTGTCATAAATTCAACAGGTCGGACTCTTCCTTAAATCAGAATAGATATTTTCCTACTACACTTCTAACCAAGTTTTATACTTATAGACCAGTAACATGAATGTTAGAGTATGATGCAGCGTCAGTTATAATTTTATTGCTATTAATAAAAAGAATGTTCGTAATACATTTTTTTAATGATCTTGCAGTTTTTCATGCAAAAAGAATCTGGATCGAACAAACTACTTTAAAATATCAATTTTCCCAGCTGATTCATACTTCTTCAACTACTCAGAAAACAAACGTTGTGTTCAATTTAAAATTTTTAGTCGTTTTGGAATAATCTAAAGCATTTCACTTTATAAAAATTTATTATTTAATAGTCTACAAAGACTACAGTATTTCTTTATAAATATTGTGTCAATTACATAAATTTGTTGTCATAACTATTAAGTAGCTTATTAAAATTAATAAACGAATTGTCTTTTTTATTGAGTTTGCCAATTTTTAAACCAGTCACATTTTCCACATATCACTGATTGTTTAATTAAGACTTTTTCCTCAAAAATACAAACATTTTCATCCTAAATGTTTTAGTGAATTTAAGTGGTATTTCTTACCTATCTTATTAAAAACTATTCAGTACTGATTGAGATGAATGTTTATTCAATTCCTACTATTAGTTCACACTCTCTCTCTTGTACAAATCTTGCAATCGATTTTTAACTAACTTCCCGACTAGCTAGAAATTTGAAACTTTCAGGATTGTTTAGAACATGGTGACAACACAATAATACGAAGACCGATTTTCGAATTTTTGATTAGTTTTCTCATAATTAATTAAAATACGAAAATAATAACATCCTAATAGCGTTACAATAGTCATTAAAATATTAGCTATAATTTAATTGTTGAAAAAAAAAAAAAAAAAAAAAACGAGTTCATTTTCTTTCGACATAAAGGTAAATACATTTAATTAAACGTGAATATTAAAAAACTATAAAAAGTTAAATTATGCATTTCACAAAAATTGACATCATTGTCACTTTAAAAATTTTATGCACATTGATAAGAGCTCTACGATTCGTCAGAAAGTTTAGAACATGGTATATAAAAAGTTTTTTTTTTTTCCCTATAATTATTTTTATTTCCTAATTCAAAATTATTAAAAAAAATTTTTTTTTCGATAGTGTTTGTAAGTAGGAATTGACTTTAAAAATTTTTCTTTTATATTACTTGTTTTTTGTTCAACTCAATAATAGTAACATAGGAAATTAAAGACATATTCCGAATTCTTGTTTTTTCGTTTTGAACTTAAATATTTAATAAATAAGTGAAAGTTTTATCATGAAATCATTCGTCGGTAACGCAAGTAACATATTTTCAACAAACCATTATATGAATATCTAAATAATAATTCAATTTCATTTAAACGAAAAAAATTGTTAAAACGACCCTCGACGGAATAAAGAAATAATTACTAAACCGACCTCTTCCGATTCGACATGGAAAAAGTTAGTCATGTCTAGCCTGCATTAATAAAGTTTCAAGATTTATAAAATTTTCGAGATTCGTTGTTTTGTGTGAATAATCATTTTGTGCATTAATATGTGGAACAGGTTTTCGTGGAAACAGAATTTAAATACCGAAATAGATATATGCAAGAAGAAAAAACAAAACATTCCAAATATCAGAGTATGCTTTAGTATAATCAGTTTATTTATATATTTTTTTTAATTGAAATGTTTTTTAAAAATCTCTTAATTTTGAGAAGTGAAAGCAATAAAATTATTTTTATCTCCTTAAAATATCTAAATTTTAACAAAACATAACTGTTGTATGGATTAAAATTGTTATAAATCTTGAACACGTTAGTCTATTTTCAAATGTTCCATTTTCAAGCATCAAATAAACTAATTTATTCATCTTATGATTAATAATCTTTTCCATTTATACATGCTAATTTTAACATACAGTCGGTAACAAAAGTGTCCGAACACTAGCAAAAATTCGTATATAAAAAAAGTAGAGTTAATACTGTTTTGTTAAATAAATCATTGTTGAATTATGTTCTTAGACTGACTAAGAACATGATTCGACTAGGATTGTTTTAACAAAACTGTATTAAGTGTACTTTTTTTACATAGGAATTTTTGCTAGTGTTCGGACACTTTTGTTACCGACTGTACGTGGGGGAAAAAAATTAAGTAAACACAGTTCAATCCAGTCCTTAATATTAAAATTTTATACTTTAAAACTTGTAATTTTTATTAGGGAATATGAAATATAAAATGTTTTTCTATGTATTACAAATTCCCTTTTTAAATGAATGTTCAGACCTCGTTGGTTTTGTAGGTTAGAATTGTGAATATTTATAATTATTATGTTTTTATTAACATTGATTCTTGTTTGTTTGTTTGTCTGGTACAAATCTTGCAATCGATTTTTAACTAACTTCCCTACTAGCTAGACGTTTAAAACTTTCACAATAGCTCAGAACCTGATGACAACACAATATTTCGAAGCCCGATTTTCAAATTTTTGATTAATTTTCTTTTAATTAATTAAAATATGAAAATAATAACATCCTAAAAGTTTTAAAAAAGCCATTAAAATATTAGCTATAATTTAATTGTTGCCAAAAAAAGTTTACGAGTTAATTTTCTTTCGACATAAAAATAAATACATTTAGTTAAACGTGAACGTTAAAAAATTGTAAAAAGTCAAATTATGCATCTCACAAAAAGTGACGTCATTATCACTTTAAAAATTTTATACGTATTGATGAAGTGCTAATGTAGTTCTATAGCTATGATTCAATAGAAAATTTAAAAACATGGTAAAATTTTTTTATCTTATAATTATATTTCTCTAAACTAGTCAATATATGCATCGATAAGTCTGTAAAATAACAAAGTCCCAGAAAGAAAATCTGACAGATTATGCCAATGTCGCAGCAATAATATTTGATTATTTAAAATATTCTAAATAATTAAATGGGAATGGTTCTAAACTTTTATAAGTATTTATCATTTGGCATGTTTTTCAGCGCTCTTCAACCTCGAAATGCTTTTTTTTTTTTTTTTCAACGCCAATGTTTTACATATTTAACGAAATGTCTGTAAAAAGATTTATAGATTCATTTGATAACATGTTAATTTAAATTTACCCTCTGAAAGCCAAATCACGAACACAAAAATTAATGACTATACAAAAAGCAGAATATAATTCTCCTAAACCGACGAAGAAGAAGGAAAAAAAAAATGCTTTTGACCGTCTCATTCATATTTAAAATCTCATACGAAAGCAGGCGCATTTGCATATTAAATATTGCGCCCTGCTAACCTCAAAATTATTCTAATGAGTAATGGATTGACAGGGGGCGCTCCTCCACCAAAGAATGACCACGCTGGGGCTTCTTCAAGCATGGCCAGTGATGTGTGAGGGGCTACAGCTACACATTTCGATAGATGACCACATATTGTTTGACTATACTGACCAAGCTTGGACTATAAACTGCAAAGAATTACGGGAATATTCCTATTATATTCTTACCTTTTCCCCCGTGGTTATTGTGTGTTTATAGATTTTTGTAAGGTATGTATTAACCGCATCATTATTTTTAATGTATGTAAATAAGCTAATTTTAAAGTAATTTGTGTTACATTTAATTAATGCATTTTATTTACATAAAATTACTAATTATCTTTCTTACATGTTTATCTTAACTATTTAATTTTTTTTAATCTTTTACCTTAACCTTTTATTGATAAAGTGTTCTGAAAGAAATTTATTCATTTGTTAATTTATCATTTGAATTATTAGTTTTTTTTTGTAAATCCTCTTTTGTAAGTATAATGGAATATTTGTTTCGCATAAGAAAATTTTTAAAAGGTAAATTAACCATGATCAACATTATTTTAGATCTTATTAGCAGTCAAGAAATAAGTGAACAGAAATGGAAAATTCAATCCCTATCTTAAATAAATTTTTTAACGCTTTAATAAAACCATTTAAATTAATATCTAGTTTTTTTTTTTTTTTTTTAATAAATCTTTTTAAATGATCTAAGATTTTCGATAGTTGATGTATAAAAGAAAACCTATTATTGGCATATTTATTACAATTTGAATTTCTGGCACAATTTTAACTTTGCAATATGAAATGAAATACGTAAGTCAGAATATAATAATTCTGGAAATCAGTTTTTCAACTCTTAAATGAGATACTTAGAAATGATTTTCACTTTTTTTTTTTAAAATGATTTGTTAAAAAAAAAAAAAAAAAAAAAAAAGTGAAATGTTAATAAATTTTAAACTACATCATTAATAACTCACTTTTAATTAGAAAAGTTGCGATTGAAGAAAACTAATTTAATAATTTTAAATGACGATAACTTTAAGATCACGCTATTGATAACTGAATTTTAATTAGAAAAGTTGAGGTTGAATTAAACTGACTTTTTAAAATTATTTATAACTATAAATGCTGATAAATTAATGCCATATTATTGACGTTTCTTTTTATCAGAAAATCTGAGATTGAATTAAACTAATTCAAATTATTAATAGTTTCAATTTTTGTTAAAATCACATTTATTGATAATTTACTCAACAAAAGTTGATTGAACTATGCGGATTTTTTTTACAAATTGTTAATAATTTTAAATGCTGATAATTTTAAGGTCCCATTATTTATATATCAATTTTAATTAGAAAGAGATTGACTTGAATTAACTCTAGTTATTAGTGAGTTTAAAGTTTGTAAACTTAAGATCATATTATTGTTATGTTAATTTTAATCGGAAAAATTGAGGTTGCATTGATCTAACTTTTCAAATTGTTAATAACTTTCTGCTGATAACCTCAGATCACATTGTTAATAACTTGCTTGCAATCAAAACATTTCATACTGAATTAAACTAATTCAAATTGTTGATAATTAAAAAATCTGTTAAGCTCAATATTACTATAAAAAATACCTTAATTTTAAAGAGGAAAATTGAGGTTAAATTAAACAGACTTTTTAAAATTGTTAATAATTTAAAATGCTGATTAATTTAAGATCATATCATTGATATCTTACTTTTAATTAGAAAAACTGAAATTAAATTAAACTGGCTTTTTAGAATTGTTAAAAATTTTTAATAGTAATTAACTAAGAGATAATTATTGGCATCTTACTTAGAAAAGCTGAGATTGAGGTAAACAAATTGAAATTTTATTAATTTTAAATGCAGTAAAATTTAAAATGACATTACTAATAATTTAATTTTAATTAGTAAAAATTGAAATAGAATTCAACTGACTTTTTTTTTCATTGTTAATAATTTAAAATTTAAACTTAAGATCATATCATCGATAACTTAATTTCACAGAAATATTCAGGTTGGATTAAACTAACTTTTTCAAACTGTTAAAAATTTTAAACATTTTTAAACTAAGATCACATTATTGATCACTTTACATTTAATCAAAAAAGCTGAGCTTAAATAAAACTGATTTTTTCAATTGTTAATAACTTTAAGTATTATTAAATTTAACTTTATTGATATTTTAATTTTAATCAGAAAAGTTGCGATTGAGTTAAACTAATTTTATTTCAATTACTTAAACTTAAGATCACATTACTAATCTTTTACTTTAACTTAAAAAT
This sequence comes from Salticus scenicus, assembly GCA_963930645.1. Taxonomy (NCBI): domain Eukaryota; kingdom Metazoa; phylum Arthropoda; class Arachnida; order Araneae; family Salticidae; genus Salticus; species Salticus scenicus. The sequence continues at coordinate 26,287,117 of OZ005656.1, forward strand.
TTGAAGTTGAATTAAACAGACATTTTCAAATTGTCAATAATTTTAAGTGCTGATGAATTAAAAATCACATTTTTTACATATTAATTTTAGCTAGAAAAATTGAGAATAAATTGAAGTAATTTGAAATAACGTTATTAATATTTTACTTTTGATGGTAAAAAGGTTGAAAATCGATTAGATTTTCGTTTTAAAACTTTTAATTAGTGACTAATAACTTGTCAATAGAAATAAATCTGTTTTTATTTATTTATGTATTTATTTATATGTAATTTTAGTCATGGAAGGATATAGGATAAAGTCTTTAAAAATGGACATCAGTAAAACAAGCAATAATTGTTCCGAGTCAAAATTATTATGTGAGGACATTTTTCATGGAAAGTAAAACAGGCACGAGAGCAGCATGAAACATCAATTCACTAATTTAAAGTGAATTTTTACAATGTTTGCTATCTGATTTCAAAGTTTTTATTCACTTTCAACACTAATACGTCTTACTTCAACGGAAGTACTAACTGATATACGTGAGTAGTATCGTAGTGAATTAAGGTTGCGTTATTAAATTTATAAAGAGCAGGTAAGATCTATACAAATTGGGTTTACCTATTTCTTTCTTTCTTTCTTTCTTTTCTTTCTTTATTTTTTTCACAGAAACACTATTATTATTTTATACATAATCTAAAATAAATATTTATCTTATTTTTAACATTTCTCTAATTGATGTGCACATTTATGTGAAAAGGTTTAGAAATTATCATTTGATTGTCATCTGTATATGCATACGCTATGTAATAGCCCGTTAAATAAACAATACTAATTGTTTTCTGATGTAACTTGTTAATAATAAAAATTCTTAAAAGAATACTTTGATGAGTAAACAAAAAAAAAGTTATTATTTGAAAGTAATTTTTATATATATATATATATATATATATATATATATATAAGACATGTCGATCAATTACTAAATACTCTTATAATTAAAATCTCTTCTTACAATTTAAATATTCTTACGAAATGGCCGAAAATGCATAAATATTATTGAAAAGTGCTATGATTATAAATTTTATATTTGTGAGTTACACATTATGTATTATATAAATATTAATTTATAGATTATTATTAAAATTACAATCATGAATAAATAAAATATTTATTGATCAATATTTGCTGTATGAAACTTGATTGACTTACAGACTAAAATTTATAAAACATCTCTTAAAATATTATTAATGATTTAGTACATCATAGTGAGATTGTAACTTTTAGGATCTTAATTTTCTCTAGCAGCGAAAGTTTCGATGAAAAGCAAAATTATGTTAAAATTACAAGTAAAATGATTTTTAATGATACCAATACTAAGTTTAATAATGAGAATAATAACAATAATAATAATAGAATGGTGAAACCTGATGATGCGGTTATACATTAAAAAAGTGGTTTACTGTAGAGCTTCTTCGAAGAAGAAAATGTAAATTTACATATTAATACTATTCATTTTTACATAAAAATGAGAAAATTGATAAATGAGTTTATCATAAAACACACAAAATGAAAGTAAACATAAATAAAATTTAATGAAACATGAATTTAAATAATCTGTGAACATCCAAAAGAAAGTAAACAAAGATATATATATATATACATATATATATATATAACATTTAAGAAAATAAAATATCTAGCTGGGAAATAAATTCAATTTAATACGAAAGCACGAAAAAAAATTGATAGGTCATTAATAAAACTATATTTCAACCGAAGTTGACAAATGGTAAACGCATGTTTTATATAGGAAAAAATTAATATGTGTGTGTGCATATAATCTATAATTATTCATACTAAATGTAATTAATTCGAATGGTTTTATATTTTGCAGATACATTATTTTCTGAGCGTTAATTGACACTGTATATATTTATTTGTTTTATTTTGTTTGTTTTCTTTCTAGGTACACATGAAAAATTATTTTATTTTATTTTTATTTTACATTTTGAGCTGTTATTAAAACATTTGTGTCACACTAATTTTAATTCTGTATTATCTTATTATTAAAAATCAACTACCATCACTATAAATTCAATAACCAATATATTTAAAGATAGAACTGTATTTAGTTGCAAAATTGTATTTAGTTGTAAGTACTCAAGCATGGATTTTTCAGTGATGCTTTTAGAATACAGATAAAAATAATTTTTCAAAAGACTTTACGTTCAACGTTTTTTGCATTAACTTGGACAAAGATTGTATAGCTTTTATAAAGACGAATAAATAAATTAAAACATGTTTAATAAAAAAATTAAATTCTTAGCCATGGTCGGAATAATTTTAAATAAAATAATGCATAATTTATTTAATTTTTTTTGTGTTTTAATTTTTCGCAAACATGAAAATATTTTCGTATGTGTAACATTTGTTTGTAAATTATAAAAGCTTGTGATTAAAAGTATACTCTCCATACTAATTACAGTATAATTAATGATATAAAAATGGAATAATAAAATTTAAATTAGGATAATATATATTTTTATTTTGTATTTACAATTTTTTTGTTGAGGAAGGAGGAAGCACCCTTATATTGAAATTAACGCCAGTTTTAAAATTATTTAAAAATGCATAGGACCAAATTTAACGCGACAAGAATTCTATGTTCCTAAGTTAGACAAAATACAAATTTTATTATATTTCTGAATTAGTTTAAGGATTTTTTCCTAGTTTTATAAACATCTAATTTCAGGGTTTTTCTCTAAAAGAAATCCAACTAATCTTGGTGATAAAATTTTCCTGTTATGATATTCTTTAGAAACTGCTGCAAAACATCTAATTACTCGTCAGTAAAAGTTGTAAAACAGTATACGCGTGAAGAATATGCATTTGTAGGCCAAACACAATACACTTTTAGATCAACTATATCAACATAAAATTTCCGAAATTAATTTCAAAGCTCATTTTTAATATACATCATAAAATTAAGGGATTTTCATTTTTCGAACGTTATATATAAGGAAAGTATTGTAATCATTCGCGAAATGATTTTGTATCTCACATATCTCAAAAACGAATGGCCATAGCATAGCCTCCTAAACTAGATGCCTTCCGCGTGACTCGGAAACTCCGCGGTAGACAGCGCCACCTGGTACAGATTGCGGGACTTTTTTATTCAATAGCCACCAAAAATTTTTAAAAGTGGGACTTGATGTACATAAAAGCGAATAGAATCGAAGAAACGTCGATTATGCATATCATATATCCCTTCTTAAAATTATTGGTGAGAGTTGAATTAAAAAGTACGCACTCTGTACCAAGTGGCGCTGTCTACCGCTTGAACTGTTGCCAAGTTTCCAAGCCACACGGAAGGCATCTAGTATAGGAGGCTATGGCCGTAGAATGTTAGAAATTTATATTTGTGACAGTCGTGACGCCTAATTAGTAGTTATACACCTCCAACTTCTGTCTTGACACGAGCTCCCTTTTTAAAGATTTATACGATTTTTCTTGATTTATGTATGTGTGCCTATGTACGTATGTGTGTGAGGGAACACGATAACGTCTAACGGCTTTGTTCGAATGAGCTGAAAGATGGTACGTAGGTTATAGGTCGCCTTAGCATGAAGTGTATAGATTTTGGTCAATCTAGTAATTATTATTATTTTTTTTTTTATATATATATAGACAAAATAAAAATTCTTTATCATTATAGCTTACGGGCTCAAAGTTTTTAAAGTGCGACAACGTCTAAACTCATTACTTGTATGAACTGAAAATTTATATACATGCTATAAGTCACTATAGCACGAACTGTATTGATATTTTGATGAATATAGTACCATAGTTTTTTTTTTTTTTTACATATACACGACAAAAAAGTTCTTTATCATTACGGCCTATGGGTTGAAATTATTTACTAAAGTACGATAGCGTCTAAATGCCCTATCCGATTCAGCAGACTGATTTAAGACTTCTCTTACTTTATTACTCTTACTATCTATCTTATTATCTCTTACCGTTAATCTATATAAAGATAAGTGTCTGTTTGTGTTTCTGTGTATCTGTCTGTGTGTTTGTCTGTGCTCTGGTGCTGACACTACTGATCACAGAGCTACAAAACTTGGCAGATGGATACCTGAGACCCTATAGGTGCGCACCTCATCGATATGTTTTCGAGTTTCGAGTTTCAATTTTTTTAATTTTTTTTTTTTTTTTTTCAATTTTAAATATAGGCTTCTATGTTTCATTTTTAAAAAATTTATTCATTCATTTTAATTCTCTGCGTATCTCTTAGCAAGGGCTATTACGCTACTTATTTTTTATTTATTTAATTCCTTCATTTAAAGGCAAAACATTATTTATTTATTTATTTATTTTATGATATTTATTTAGAATTAAATGATAATGCAGTAGAAAAAATTAAGTATATTAAATTTAAAATTTAAAAAGGTATTTATAGCAGTTATGCTTATGTATAATTTTTATAGTGTAACCGCTTTTTATTTTTCATTATTTTTTTAATTAATTCCTTTAAAAGATTTTTTTTTAATAGTATTTATCGTGAAAAAGTGGTAGTATATAGTAGAAAGGATAAAACTGATTAAAGTTTAAATTTAATGAACATTTATTTGTTTTTTTTTATTTAATTTCTTTTAAAAGAAAATATACTTTTTATTTTATTCATTATATTGGTCGGAATCAAATTGTAATATAGAGTAAAAATCGGGGGCTATAAAATACATGGTTGAAACACTGAAATATTTAATAGATGCTGAGATACAATCATCTTTAAAATCGTAGTTTTTAAATAATAGCAGTCGTTTATAAATACCCAAATTGAAGTACCCGGAAAAGATCTTTCTGCAGGCGGAGGGAACCTGGACCTGACGTAGTGCGGGCGGAAAAAGAGCTGCCGTATTTAGCGGGTACTTGAAGTGAGGTTTAGAGCTATTTCACTGCAGATATATATATATATATATATTTAATTTATAATGTGGTATAAAAAATAAATAGTAATTCAATTCTTTCGAAAATTCATTTAAATATAATGACCAGCGAAGTGAGTGTAGCCTGCAAATTAGTTAATATTTGAAAAGTCGACTAAAGTCATTCCAGATTTTTAATATTTATGTTTGACTCTTTAATAAGCTTTTTTCTTTTTTTTCTTTTTTTTTTTTTACAAAAAATTCAACAGGAAAAATTTTTTGAAGAAAATATAAACAGAAATGTGAAAAAGTAATTTTACCGTGTCTAAATTTTCAATAATTTTTGTTGCAACTTTGTTGGTCCTGTTGACTTGAATTCAGTAGTAAGCGTACATTTCATTGTATAAAAAGAGCTTATAAAATCAGGTATTACTACTGAAAATTTAAAAAAGTTTTTTGCGACTTTGAATATGTAAATACTTCCTAAGTTTAATTTGTAAAAGCTATTAAATAACAAATCATTCCTGTTTAATTGCTTACAGTATAATTTTGATAACTTATTGTATATTCAACGGAAAGGTGTGTTTTCTAGTATTCTCTGACGGTATAGATTGATACTTTTAACATTTATTGAGACGTGTATTTTGATGATTATTAATTAACGTGTATTATAATTAAACGTTTATTATAATGATATTTAAATATTCTGGTGTGTCACTCACACGAATTTTTCTTACCTGAAATTTAATACTATAAATACAGGCTGGAGATTAAGAGGTAACATAACGAGTACTGTTATGTAAACGTATGTTAAAACAATTCAAATTAGGCTAAAGAAGAGTTTTATATGATAATTAATTCTGTGTGAGAGTGGCTATCGCCTCCCTCAACCCCCCCGTTTTATTAATGCACCTACATTTATGTAGAAATGAAATCTGTAGTTAAAACTAAAAGTTCACTTAAAATTATTCAGACAACTCTCACACGCAACATTCCTTGAAACTTATCAGTCTTGATCAAACATTTCCAGCAACAAAATTATGATTAATTTGAAAATACAACCTTTGGATCTTCTGAAATTATTCGTTTTTAAGTTACTACAAAGATCAAACATTTAAAAACTTGATTTTGGTAATCAGGAAGCCTCAAAGCGTGTAAATACACACACACACACACAAAAAAAAAACCTAGCTATGAATATTTAGCTTAAAAACATACATTATTTATCATATGTCTATGAGGAATTCATTTCCATTCCTGAATATGCTGGAACCCATACCTGAACAGCTTTCCTGGATATGGTAAAATATTATAGTAAAGCACATCTACTAACAATAAAAAAGAATGTTATCGCTTAAATATTTTCAGCCCTGTATATCTTTTGAAGATTATGTACAAACCACATAGTGCACCTAAATATAATCCTATAGTACTAATATACGGCACAACCTAAAATGCACTTCCATCAATTTTCAGCTATTGTCGCACTATAATCTAGTTCTTTGTGTAGCCCTGTAAATGAGCAATGAATGATTTCCCTGCCATGTTCTACATGAGGCATGTTTTTATGCATATAAAAAATATATATTCATTTCATTTGGTTTAGTGCAGTGTATAGATGTTAAATTCTACTTATCTGCAATCTCCCTCTTAGACATAATGTATTTGAATAATCTTGAGTGTCCCTGTACATGAACCATTTGCTTCATTTCAAAGAAAAGCTTAGTGTAGCATCCCTATAAAATACACATTTAGAATACCAAGTTTGGACTTTCTGCTCAAGGCCGTAGCAAGGATTTCTTTTCGGGAGGGGCCCATCACATTTCTAATACACGGTGATCGAATATGATATAATAATACGCATACCCAACGAAAAAACATACACACACGCAAACAAGGGCCTGATTAACACAGGGGCACATGGTGCCCCGGGCCCTGAGTAGCAAAGAGCCCTAAAACTGGCCCTGGAAATGCCCTTTTGCCTTTAAAAATGTCAAAAGTGGTATCATAAAATGCAAATTTTTGTTATTTTAGTTTCATATACAGGTATATATATGTACTTTTGCTGATTCCTGCACAGTACAAATGGTGGGGGTGGAGCCCACAAAGTGTGTTTACCCCGGGCTTCACACGAAGTTAATCAGACCCTACACAAAGAGACCCTGATTAACTTCATGCGAGACCCAGGGCACACATAGTTTCGTGAGCCCGCCTTCTCCTCGCACTATGCACCAATAAACACAGGTACATATATACCTGTTTATGGGAGTAATATGTCAGAATTTGCCCTATATGATACCATTTTTAGGGCATAAAAGGCTAAATGGCATTTTCAGGGCGAGTTATATGGCCTCTGCTATTCAGGTCAGGTCACATGTCTTACATGCCCCTGCTTTAATCAGGCCTTGCACACAAATCTTTCGTCTATATTTTCCTATACAAATTCACTCAATACCAATCATTTTATTAAAACTTTTATTTATTAAAATTAATTTCCATGATGAATACAGATGATTTGTTTCTAATAGAAATGTAACACTTAATGTCCAAAGAAAGTCAATTTTATGTTCACTAACAATATCTTTAAAAATGTTTTTTTGCCCTTTTTCGTTTTGTTAAAAATGAGGAAAAAAAAAAAAAGGAAAACTTAGATTCAAATTATCGTACATTAATAGTTCAACTGTTAGTCTTAAAAATACTGACGAGTTCTTTTAAAAGATACACATATCGAATAACTATCTCCCTCTGGGGGGTGGACTTCATCCCCAGGGAGAGGCGTTGCTCCTATGTGTCCAAAATTTTTTGCCTACTTGATTATTACTATGATACATAATTCTTATCGTGTACATTTATAAGAAATTTTGTACTATACCGCCAAGTTAAAAACTGAGAAAAATTCAGACGGCAACGCCACCTGTTGGACGATTTTCACCAAAAAGTGTTAGGCACTAATTTATGTGATGATGCAGCTGCATATAAATGTGCATGCAATTCTGGGCAGTGCAGTAGTTCCTGAGATACAATTGGAACAAAATATTTGTCACACACAGACAGACATTTTCTAAAAATGGTCAAATCGTGTTCTGGATCTCTCAAAACATGTAAATCCATCGAAAACCGGAAATCAAAAATTTTTTTCGAATCCAATGCTTTCTTCTATTGAATACAGAAGAAAGTAAAAAGATTGAATTCATGACGTAGGACAGTCCATTATAGCTTTGACAAGAAGGTGGATGAAATTAAGCTAATAAATATAGTGAGATTAAGGTTGAATGGGTTTTACGGCACTCTAGAGCTTAAATATAGAGAAGAAAGAACGTAATGGGAAATTTTATTAAATTAATATGTTTTATTAAATTATTTTTAAATACTTTTTTTTTTTCAAGACAGCAATGTTTGCCTGATACATACTACACGAAATCAGTCTTTCATCATTTATTTCGGGGGGGGAGGGGGGGGCTTGGGCCCATCGGCCCCCCCCCCCTTGCCTACGGCCTCGTATTCTGCTGCTATTTGTTCTTGAGATATGCTGATAACAGACAGACACACACACACACAAACACACACCGACCGCTAAAAACATGATTTTAAGATTCAGGGAACCTAAAAACGTGTAAATATAACAAAAATTCACTTTCGAAAATTTGACCCTGTGATATCGAAAATCACATATTCTAAATTATGTATTACATTTCTGATAAATTTAATTCTTTCCCAATTCATTTTCTATCTGTATAAAAAGCGAGTTGATATGCGGTTTCATTCTTTATTCCTACTTACAAAAAAGAGCAAGCCATACTATTCTTTTCAGTTAAAAGAAATAATAATAATAAAAGTAAGAGATGATCTTTCACTCGCTTAATTCTGTGGCGAACAATTCGTTTCATCGCAATTAAATAAAACAGAATAAAATGTTTCCTGATGTCATTTTTAACATTGAACAGATTTCGCATCTGTTACTTATAAATAGAAATCGCGTATTCTTCTTAGACTAGGGTTATGAATAAAAATTTAACGATAAAATTCTTGTGGTTAAGAGTTAAGGTTAGTTTGCCAGTTTCTCACGAACTGATAACGGATTTTTGGCTAAGAAATCAATCGCCAATATATTTTAAAAAGTTGCACTAAATTAGCTGTAACTGAAAAAGTTCGGTGTTGCCTTGGCTTAATTTTTATGTGGTTTTGGGTAATGTATCCAGCCAACAATTTCTTCACTTCTGCATTTTCTTTGCTGCTGAAAAGACGTCTCTTGATTTGCGTCTCTCCCCGTGTCCATCCCGTTCCATTTTGTGCATTAAATCATTTTGTTAAAAAGGAACATTGTCTTGATGATTTCAAAAGGATATTTATATGTTATTGAAATTGCAAGATATATGATGACTTTGAATTTTATTAAATGATTGCATTACAGATTTCGCTTACTTGAGTTATTTGTGGGACATAACGCTTCTTCTGTATCTTCACGGCTGTTATAAAGAAAGAATTCACACTATCTACCAAATTAAATACAACATATTATGTGGTGCTTCATACCAGGCGAAATCTTAGAAAATTTATGCAAGAATTTAAAAATGGGCACGGGGAGGAGAAAAAACTGCAACATTATAAAATTTTCTTTTTCGGATGCAGTTTTGAACTACCTTGAAATTTTTTTTTGCCTATGTTGCTTTTCAATATTACTTTATCTGCTGCAGTTGTTTCGCCTATAAGCACTAACTCTTCAGAGTAAAAACTTTTATATATTATTAAAATATATATATATATATTCCCGGAACAGTAATAGAAACATTTTCAAGAACTTTCACTTCTGTTTGTTGGACTGCCTATGCTGCTGAAGTTCTATACTGTCGGTGTTCCTGTCAAGAGGTTCCTGTTCCTGTTTTCTGTCTGGCTTGGCTGGTGATCGTCCGATGTCTCTGCCGATTCCCTATTTGAGACCCTTCATTCTGTGTGCAGTGTTGGAGCATATTGTCGTTGTCGTCGTCCGTATGTGCTTGCTTCTCTGCCTGCAGTGGTGTTCAGTGTTTGTGTCGCATCATGCGCTTGTGATGACAACATTTCTCCAGAACTTCATGTCAGGTGTGCTGCTGATTTAAAATCAATGCAAATAATTTCTTTCCTGTTTCTAGTCGACATTCGATAATTATTTCAGCAGGTGATTAATTCTTCAAAAGAAATTTTTATTGAACGTCAGTCCGATACTGACTATTCCGTTCGCTTTCGGTATCTTCTTTGTTTTCAAGAGTGTGTGGAAAAATTAATTGAAATCGTCAATCGTCAGCCGCTTAAAAAAAAAAATGATAAATCATCGTATTTTTTCAAATGCCATTATTTACCAGCTTGAAGACGATCTCTACGAAAAATTATTCAATGTTTTGTGTTGTGACTATCCGATTTGTGAAATAACTATTTTACGAAGTTAGAAATTTTTTTTTAACTATTAGTGACTACTATTGAAGCAAGAATCACAACAATTAAAATATATACAACAGTAAGGGTATGACGAAATGCAACATATAATATATATATATATATATATATAAAAGTAAATAAATAAATAAAAAAATAATAATAATAATAAAAATAAAGAAAAGAAATCTTTCTATTCAAGTAAGTAATTTTAATATATTTTTAAGTAAACAGATTTCATTTTTAAAATAATAAAGAGTAAATAAATGAATGAATTGCACTTATGATTATAATTTTATTGCACTTTTTATTGCTCTTCTCTTGCTTTTTATATGAAATTGCTATTAAATTAAATGATTTTTTTTAAATTGCTTAAAAAATAGATATATATATATATATATATATAAATTAAAATTAAAATCTGGACATTCTAATATTAATGCTCATCATATAATATTTCTATTTCCCATGCAGTTACTTAAATATTGATGTTTATGAAATCTTTTATTTATGCTATATTTTTTTTCAGCTAATTTTTTAGTAAATTAATTATTTTGGTACTCATTTTTAATTATTACTACTAACTATTGATTGGATGTGAATAAATATTTAAATATATAGATTGCATATACATATGTTGATTGCTACGTCATGGTATAAATATAAAGAAATTTAAAATATTGAGAATTTTGAAAGTAATTTTTTTAAGGTTTTACATTTTGTGATTTATGATGGTTCTACATTTATTGCACAACATATATTTTTATAACAACTAATTTCTGCCATGACTGATCTTATATATATTAAGATCTTATATATATATTTAATATATTTTTGAAAAGGAAGTATTCAAACCAAAATATATTTTGTGCAATCTTTTTTTAAATTTTATCTTTTAGTAGTGAAAGTTTATATATATATATATATATATATATATATATATATATATATATAGTACATATTCAATATATAGTATATACACATAGTATTCAGTTTTTTTTCATTTTGGTAATTAAATTATTTAGTAATAATGGCCACCAATATTATGATTCCAACTTTTGATGGGGATCCAAATTTTCTTAAATTCTTTTTTGATCAGTTAAGATCGTATGCAGAGATCGGTGGTATAAAATCTAAAGAAATCATTTTGATTCTAAAAAGTAAATTGATCGGTCCTGCACAAAAATTTATGTTAGAAAATGAAATTTTATATAATGCAACTGATCTGGAATTTATCGAAAAAGAATTTACTAATTTCTTTGCCTTACCGTCTTCAACATACAATATTAATTCATTTAATAACATCACAATGATGAAATCGGAGTCGCCAAAACATTTTGCACACAGATTAAATTGTGTCGCATCAAAAGCTTTTCCTGATATTTATGACACAGAAGCACTAAACTCACTAAAATTCTCTAAATTTATTTCACGTATACCACCAAACATTAGAATTAAGCTTCAAGAGGAAGGTATTAATAAATACAAAGAAGCTGTTGATAGGGCACAAAAACTATTTGAAATTCATGTGACAGAGGATATGACAAAAAACACAGAAAACACAGACACAAACAGTAACATCATTTTGGAGAAAATCAATTTTTTGACTGAACAAGTTAACAGCTTATCATGTAAACAGGATAATAAAAAAGACTATCATGATAAGCAGAACCATCAATTGCAAAACAAGAGAACAAAATATTCTCCAAAAATGCACAGATTTGCTAATAATCAAACACACTTTAAAAATAAAAGAACTTTCTTCCAAAATAGACAAAGTAGAAACAAATTCAATTCTAGAATTTGCCAAATTTGTGAGAAATATGGACACACTGCTAAATATTGCTTCAGATGGAAGAGACAAAATTTAAGAAAACAAGATTATAGACACTACTCACACCAACAAAATTCGGAAGCAAATTTTCGAGACAATACAAAGTTTAGAGAGGATAGGAATTTAAACTGATGGAGAGATCTATTCCTACTGGTGAGAATATTTCTCAATCTCTACAATCACCAGTATTTTCTACGCTAAATAATGATATACCAAAATTAACAAATCGTAGGCTAGTTAATTCTGTTGCTTCTCAAACAAATTCTGTCATTACGATTTCAAACAATGTAGCTATTCAAACAGAAACGGAGCAAAGAAGTAAATATATTTGTAATGTATATCAAAATGCTTCTTCTTTACCACTTATTAATGCAGTGATGGCTCAATCAAAAGTAAATTTTTTAATTGACACAGGCAGTTCGTTAAGTCTACTTTCACAAAAATTGTTTAATCAAATCAAAACATCTTTGAAATATAAAAGAAAAGGTTCTAATATTACAATTAAGACTGTCAATTCTGAGGTTAATTTCTCATCATGTATAAGTGCATCTTTTAAAATTGAACAAAAGAATTTTCACCATACATTTTATATTGTTGATATCCCTTCATCCTCGTCCTTCCAAGGAATTCTTGGAATTGATTTCATTAAACATAATAACATCCAAATTGATTTTGCTAATGACTTACTAAAAATAAATGATACATCAATTCCATTTTACTCTTGTAATGAAGAGGATGATGGTACTTGTAATCACAATCATACTGACCATGCACATAAAAAAAATTGCATTCCTGCATATTTACATTCTAAATGTATTCTCAACCCATATGAAACAAAAGCAATTAAGGTATTCACCAAATTAAAACCTGATCCTACTGAATTTATGTTTGAGGGAAATGAAGATAAACAGATAAATTTTTACGATTCTCTTATATCATTCAAGGACTTCCAAAAAAGTTACAATAGGAAAAATCATATAAAAGAAATTTATAATTTCCACATTTATGTATCAAATAATTCTGAAAAGAGTGTTCACCTTAATAAAAACATGAATATAGGTAAAATTGCTTTGGTTCAACAAATCAAAAATTTTGATGTAAGTGAAATTATTTTGAATGATGGCAATGACACGGTATCTAAAAACAAAACTGAACACTCTGTTAATTTAATTCAACCATCAGAACAAATTTTAAACAAAAGAAAATCAGATTTAACTCATTCTGACTTCAAACTTGATCACTTATGTAAAGAAGAAAAAGAGCAGTTGCAAAAATTACTATTCGAAAATTTTGCTGTTTTTTCAAAATCTTTAGCAACCTTAGGACATACTGATAAAGTTATTCCAAATTTAAAGCTCACAAATGATTTTCCAATAAGAACTCTTCCTTTCCCAATACCTTAAGCTCTGCAAAACGAAGCTCTCAATCAAATTAGGGAACTTGCAGATGCTAATATCATTGAGCGTAGTTGCTCTGAATGGGCCTGTCCCATCCTTTTGGTAAAAAAGAAACCGGATGGTTCAGGAAAACAAAGACTCAGACTAGCTTTAGATCTAAGAATGCTAAACACGGTAATTCAGGGTTCTTCTTACCCTTTACCAAAAATTCAAACTATTATTTCAAATTTATCATCATATAAATATTTTACGTCATTGGATTTTCAACAAGCATATCATCAAATCGATTTACCGGAAAAATTTCAAGATTATGTTACTTTTACATCAATGTTTGGTTCTTATAAATATAAACGTTTATGTTTTGGTCTTAAAACAGCTAGCTCTATTTTTCAATCACTTATGGATAGTCTTTTAGATGAAATTCAGGAAGATGGAATCTATTCCTATCAAGATGACTTAATTTTAGGGGCTAACTCTTTTGAAGAAACAATGTTTAAATTAAGGAAAGTATTCGATGTTTTAAAAAAGTACAATTTAACTTTAACGCCTAACAAATGTTCATTTCACAAAACAGAAGTAGATTATTTAGGTTTTCACATTCAAAATCATACAATTTCTCCGGTGCAGGCTAATATTATTAAAATTAATTCATTTCCTGTACCCACTACTAAAAAACAGGTGAAAAGATTTTTAGGACTTGCTACTTATTATAAATCATTATTACCAACTTTCTCTCAAATTGTCCAGCCATTAATTGACTTAACCAAACCTAAAGTCGCTTTTAAGTGGACTCAGAAACATCAAGAAATTTTTGAAAAATTGCAACAATTATTTTTCAAACCTCCAATTGTCAGATTACCTGACTGGAACAAAAAATTTTTCGTAAACACAGACGCATCAAAAGTTGCAATTTCAGGTGTACTTATGCAAAAATTTGGCGATAGACTTTTGCCCATTGCATATTTTTCAAAATCATTAAAACCCTCTGAACAAAAATATCCTTCATTGAAACTAGAATTAATGGCCATACATAGATCTGTACTTGCATTTAAGTACTATTTATATAATCGAAATTTTGTAATTCTTTCGGACAGTGCACCTTTAAAAAAATATAAGAAAACAACAAATCCTGCAGACATTACCACTAGATGGCTTATGGACCTTTCTGAATATTCTTATTCTTTCGAACATATACCTGGTTCTAGCAATATTTTAGCTGATTATTTGTCGAGATGTATTGTTAGATGAAAATCAAGAAAACCTTTCTACTAATCCGAAGATTGTTTTTGAAGAAAATCTTCCTGTCATTCAAATTGATCCTGATAAGGTGAGTACAAATGGTCATGAAAATTATGAAAAAGGTAAAAATAATTATCAATTGAACTTTCTTATTTCTGGCCAAAATGGCAATAAAGATCCCCTCCTGGAAATATCAAATAACACTTTTGTGTTTGAGCAGAAAAAGGATGATAAATTATCTCCTATATATAATGAAATTTTAAGAAAAGGATCATCTAAAAAATTTTCTAATTTCTTTATACATCCTGATACTAAAGTTCTAATGATAAAAAAGTATGATACTTGCAATGACACATATACTTACTGTATTGTTGTGCCAGAAAAATTAAAAGCTAAGACATTAACTATTTCTCATTTATCACACTTCGGATTTACAAAAACTTACGAATTTTTATCATCTAGATTTTTTTGGAGAGGAATGTACAACGACGCATTAAATTTTGTTGCATCTTGTACAAATTGTTTACAATCAAAACATCATCGTATACTTAATGCACCTTTACAGCCAACCTACACACCAAAATTTCCTGGACATACTATATCTACTGATTTGTTAGGTCCTTTCGAAAATGGTCAATCCATATTGACCATAATTGACCATTTCTCAAGACATGCAGAACTTTATCCCTTAACGGATACATCTGCACAAAAAGTTGTTAAATGTTTATTTTCTTACATATCCACACATGGTCGTCCATCTGTAATTCTTTCAGATCTTGGACCCCAGTTCACGTCACATGTTTATAACAATTTCAACGACACACTAGGTATCAAAATTTTACACTCTTCAGTTGCTCATCCACAGAGCAACGCTATTTCTGAAAGAATAAACAAAAGTATAAAATATTCCATAAAAACACTCCTACAAGAAGGACACACATTTGCAAATGCTATCCATATTAATAAATCTTTGTATAATGGATCAAAACATTCGTCTACACAATTTTCACCAAATTTTCTACACTTTGGCAGAGAATTATCGTTAATTTTTGATACATATGATTCTCAGTGCAACCAACCATTCCTTGATAGAAATGTTGATGTTTATAAACTAATGCATGACCTTGATAAAATTTATCATAAAGCTTACAGTAATATTAAAATGTCTCAAGAAAGAAGCTATAACTATTATCAAAGAAAAACAAAGTTAAGAAACATTTTCGAAAAAGATATAGTATATTTAAAATCTACTGACAGATTTAGACTTAAATATTATGGTCCTTTTATTGTATTTAAAAAGCATTCACCAGTTGTATTTTCAATAAAAAGAATAAACTACCCTGATGAGTCTGCATTTAAGGTACATGTGGATAGACTGTTGCTAGCTCCTCCCAGAAACACACATTTAGTTGATAACCGTGTTATAAATGATCAAAACGCTTTTCAAAACGTATCAACACCTACACACTCATATAATCTACGTCCAAGACAAAAATGCACACCAAATAATTTCAATGCTATTCCAAAATCTACACACTCATATAATTTGCGTCCAAGGAAAAATAAGACAAATCCTTAAAAAAAAAAAAAAAAAAAAAAAAAAAAAGGTGGAACGAGTTACCATTGCAGGGGTACCACTGCAGGGGTACCACTGCAGGGGTAAACTTATTGTCATAAAAATCATATACTCATAAATGACTTTTATACTTTATTTATTTAATATTTATAATTTGAAATTTTATTTTACAATCAATTTATCAGATTCTCAAAAGATATTCTTAACAGCATTTCTATTATATGGTTTAAAAAAAAAAAAAAAAAAAAAAAAAAAAAAGAATATGTAAGCGTTTTTGCTGTGATTCCTATGCGCAAAGGATCTTTGTTGTGCTTACTGCATCATTGCATGCCATTATTGGCGGGCCCACTTTTTGCATGTTCAAGGGTGCAATTAACATAACAGTATTACTATAAAATGTTGCATATTCTTTTATTCAAATCGATATATTTGACATATTTTCTTAAAAAAAAAAAAATAAATAAAAATAAAAAAAAGGAATTATGACAAAACAAAAT
This sequence comes from Salticus scenicus, assembly GCA_963930645.1. Taxonomy (NCBI): domain Eukaryota; kingdom Metazoa; phylum Arthropoda; class Arachnida; order Araneae; family Salticidae; genus Salticus; species Salticus scenicus. The sequence goes on from OZ005656.1 coordinate 26,303,979, forward strand.
TATAAAAATATACTCTTACGTTATATTTACATTTATTTAAGAACATAAGAATTACAATTTACACACATTTGCATCTTTGACACTTGTCAAAAACTTAAATTACATATTGTTTAGTATTCAAAAATAAATAAATATGTTCATAAATGAAAAAAAAAAAAAAAAAAATATCTTACGCTATTTCATTGAACACATAATGTTACAATATATCATTTAAAATTTTGAATTTTCCCATTTTTGAATTATTTGAACGTTTTGCTAGCAACATGTATTGCCATAAATGTGTCAATGTGTGAATATTACCGATCGTGACTTTTTATGCTCTCAATTTCTTGGAATGACTTTTTTATGATTTTTGTAGATATCAGGTCATTGAATCTACACCTTTTTTTTATTTATTTTTTTAAATAATTATCCCTCCCTGAGAAGATGATTCGTTCAAAATTATTGCCCCAAGAATCATCAACTCAATTGAGAGCATCCAATTTTGAGAATTCTAGTATGCTATTAAACTAGTAATTCTCTATTTATTCATTTGAAAATCTCCCGTTCCTGTTTTTGAGGTGCTCCCGATCGTACATTTTTCTTAATGGCGTGGTGGAGCTGTTTTTTTACATGCCCTATTCATCTAGGACGAAGGCCCTAAGCCTGAGTCATATACTTGTGTTTCACACAAGAGTAAGGTGGGTTGTTCGTGTTACGGTGGATGCCTAACACAATTGAACAGCTTTCCTGGCTGGAATTGGCCAAAACACATTTTTCTTATATTTTATGGTGTTATTCACACATCATATTTTTTCATATGTTTATCTTGACAATATTTTTTCTGATGTTTCTTACACATCATTTGGTGTATTGTATATTTAGTTTTAGATAATTTTGCTTCTTTATATTTCATTTTTGCATTTATATGTATTATTTTCTATTGTAATGAATACTATTTCCACAAAGTACTATTATGTTTGCAAACAAAGTATAGTTATATGAATCTAGCAGAAGAAATAATTAGAAAAATACATGATATCCAATATTACTGCTTTTTCATTGTGACTGTCAGTGATTCATATAGATATATCAACAAATCGTATATGCAGTGGACTATGAAGCATGTATTTAAGAAAAATAATATGACTGAAAAGATTCTCATTGGACATGAGTGAAAATGTGCACATATTAAAAAAAAAATTGTAATGGTAGCTACTCTATATATTTCATACAAAGTTGTACAACTGTTTACATATACATTTCTTTTGATATCTTATACATATATAATTTTTATGTTCTATATGTAAAATATGTGTTGTATATGATAACCCTGGGCAACACCTCTTTCTTTTTCAGACGAAGGGGAGAAATATGTGATATCGAAAATCACATATTCTAAATTATGTATTACATTTCTGATAAATTTAATTCTTTCCCAATTCATTTTCTATCTGTATAAAAAGCGAGTTGATATGCGGTTTCATTCTTTATTCCTACTTACAAAAAAGAGCAAGCCATACTATTCTTTTCAGTTAAAAGAAATAATAATAATAAGAGTAAGAGATGATCTTTCACTCGCTTAATTCTGTGGCGAACAATTCGTTTCATCGCAATTAAATAAAACAGAATAAAATGTTTCCTGATGTCATTTTTAACATTGAACAGATTTCGCATCTGTTACTTATAAATAGAAATCGCGTATTCTTCTTAGACTAGGGTTATGAATAAAAATTTAACGATAAAATTCTTGTGGTTAAGAGTTAAGGTTAGTTTGCCAGTTTCTCACGAACTGATAACGGATTTTTGGCTAAGAAATCAATCGCCAATATATTTTAAAAAGTTGCACTAAATTAGCTGTAACTGAAAAAGTTCGGTGTTGCCTTGGCTTAATTTTTATGTGGTTTTGGGTAATGTATCCAGCCAACAATTTCTTCACTTCTGCATTTTCTTTGCTGCTGAAAAGACGTCTCTTGATTTGCGTCTCTCCTCGTGTCCATATCGTTCCATTTTGTGCATTAAATCATTTTGTTAAAAAGGAACATTGTCTTGATGATTTCAAAAGGATATTTATATGTTATTGAAATTGCAAGATATATGATGACTTTGAATTTTATTAAATGATTGCATTACAGATTTCGCTTACTTGAGTTATTTGTGGGACATAACGCTTCTTCTGTATCTTCACGGCTGTTATAAAGAAAGAATTCACACTATCTACCAAATTAAATACAACAGACCCAAAAACAATACTTTCTTCACCTTATAAGTAAGTGAAAGTAAAAATTAACTTTCATTCTGTATCTTCATTCTTCATCTTTCTTCTGCATCTTCAAACAGTTTAGTAATGCATAAACTGTTTGAAATGCAAATTTATGAAGAACTTTTACTATTTTAATCTACCATTATTATTTAAAAGAGTTATATTAATTAATAGATTTATATTACATATAAAAAAAATTTCAATAGCATTAAAAAAAAAAAAAAAAAAAAAAAAAAAAACTTCAAGAACTTCACTTTTTTTTTAGGTAGATTCCTTATAGGAAATCTACCTATTTCATGACACGACTTCTGGAAAATTTCTTCATATCTTCACCGAACAGGACCCCTAGAACCCAAAACCACCCTCCGTTCAAAAGTTTATGTATATATATATATATATGTGTGTGTGTGTCTGTGTATAACGCTTTTTCACATGTTAATTTATGAACATGATAACTGGAGTAATTTTTATTTAAATTTAACCAGCGCGGGATATGTTGTCAGGACAGTAAAAATCTCGGTCGAGTTCGTAGATAGGGTGTCCAGCTCAAAGGGGGTGGAAATGGTTGGGGATGGAAATTTTCATTTGCCCATAATTTCTTTAATATTGAAAATAGGAAAAAACTTCAAATGAGGCGAATTACCGCCTTTCCCTAAAGAACAATTTTGTATTTAAACTTTTTCGATAGCTTCAATTGCTTAAAAGGTACAAGTTAAAAAGTGATTTTTCGTCAGTTGTGAAGAAGCCGACTTTTAGGTAGATTCCTTTATAGTCCAGTCAAAATAGACAAAAAAAACATGAAAGTTAGGAAAAATTCGCATAAAGCTGAAAATTGGTACAGACCTTATATATATCATTATGAATGAAATATCAAAAGTCCCCATCAATCCCGTATGTGCTAAAAATTTTATGAAAGGTCAAAGGTCAAAAATCGGTTTTCACAAATATCTATCTTGACAGCACTTTAACCCTTTATCTACTGACGGTACTTTAAAGTACCATTACTTTAAAAAGAGTTTAAAATCAAATTTATAGAAGAAATGTCAAAGAAAATTATAAGAAAGTAACATATGTACCTCACTTTTGTTTCACTACAAAGCATTAGATGATACGTATAGCCATTTTCAATCCATAAATGATTTTATGGAGTGCACTTGACGTTTTTGCTTGATATTTTTCCCGATCTTCATGTGTGTTATAATTAATTCCTATATTATTTCAAATTTCAAGAATATCCCACTTATCTTAGAAAAAATATGAGGAACATAAAAAGTAAATATTTCTTTACACTTTTTTCATGTTGAAATACTTTTTTCGACCTCTATGTACCAGTGGTACACTAAAATGCCACATTACAAAATTATCATTATTTACTTTGATGAGAAGATATGAATGATTTTTAACGCATATATCTTTAAGTAATGCTCTTTAGTAACAAAAAATATATGTTTCAAACACAATTTTTGACTGTTTCAAAATTCAGTAGATAAAGGGTTAAAGCACCATTAATTTAAAAAAGCATGTAAGATAGAATTTAGTAAAAACATGTTAAAGGTGTTTATAAGAATAGAATGCATATATCTTCTTTTAATCGCACTAGACGCTACATATAACAGCTTTTGTTTATGAAAGACCTTTATAGAGCGCTCTTACTATTTATGCTTGGCACATTTTACGATCTTCACGTGTTTTATAATTAATTCTTTTATTACCTTAAGAATGTACGAGCAAGGAACATAACAGTAATTTTTTTAAAACACTTTTTAAGGTCCTAATATCTTTTTCGATCTCTATGTATCAATAGCACAATAAAGTATTTTTCACAATATGCTCCTTAAATATTATGATAAGATAATATGTATATATATATATATATATATATATATATATATTTGCATATCTTTAAAATATATTGTTAAGTAAGTAAAAAAATCTATTTGAAATACCTTTTTTGTATACTTCATAATGCTCTAGATAAAGCATTAAACGGTAAGAGTTATCGCAAAAATAGTTCGTGCAAAATTTGTAAATTGTACAACTCTTTGCAAAAGAGGCCTTTTTTTTTATCCTGTTCTCTCTATTTTAATGAAGCAAATTTTATCATACTGTTTTCTACTTATATTTTTAAAACGGCGTTATGCTTCATCGTTAATTGTCATCTAAATAATTTTAAAATTATTTAACAATGGTATGTTTTTCTTCACTTTCTACCTCTTCCCCTTCCTGTTGGCGTTCTGTAGATTGCTTGAAGAAAAAAGATGGATCAGGTATCGCTTCAATGATATCATAAGCATCATCATCAGTTATATTTGTTTCAACATTGGAGCAAGACTGGCATTGGCAATTACGGCATACATGTGAACAAAACAATCCCACCTTTTTTATAGCCACAATTATAATTACAACCCTTCTTGCAATTACGAAAAATCGTATTGAGAAGTTTGTCTGAAGCAGGCGGAAGTAGAGTTTGAATTGACTCCAAAACATTATTTTTCAATACCCATCCTCATTCTTCAGGGTCCAGTTCGTTACCAAGCCATACTTGGACTTTATAGTAAACACGATGTAAATGTTGATAAGCAGCAGCAGATGTTCGAGGAAGACAGTATAACTGTACAGGTTTATTGTTATGTGTATTTTTCACAAAATTTAAATATCTATATTTGTCGATGGAATCAACTTTTTTTGGAGCTCCATACATAACAAGAAGAAAACGAATTCCATTTGTAAGAATGGTATCTGGAGAAGAGTCGATATTTGTGAATACTTCAGAACAATCAATTAAATCAGGACGTTTTTCAAATAATTTAAATATTTTTGTTTTACCTCGTTTGAAAAACGCTGACGTAGTATCGCATCCAGTTATTGCATGGAGAAATAAGAGTTGAGCTTGACATTTTGGATATGAAATTAAGCTTTGTGATGAATACATTTTTCCTTCTATTTGTGCTCTTCCAAGTTTAAAAAAAGTAAATAATTCTATCAGTAGGAGTTCGTGCAGTCAGTAATATTAACAAATCGACATCTTCACCAAGAACAACAGTTGCATTTGTATTGAACTTTTCTAAAGCTGTTTCAATTATGAGGACATCGGAATCATTATTAGCTTGCTTTACAGTAATATCTGCAACCTTTAAGGACCCTTCAGACACTGGCAACATACAGAGCGTCAAAATTCATAAATTATCTATTGTCCGAAAGTGACACTTGAAAATTTGCACACATTTACAATGAAGGACATTACTTTTTATTGCTCTTTTACAAAAGAGACCACCTTCTCATGCGATTATCTCACTAGGAGGTTTGTGAGCTTCGATTGGAGCCAGCGTCGATCTCCTAAACCACATCAAAGAAATATCAATAGAGCCGACTTGCAGATTTCTAAGTTGCCAGTCTCTGAAGGGTCCTTTAATTTTTCAGATAGCATTGAAAAGAAGCGAGATTTATTATGAGTATTAGAAAGAAATTGCTGCTGGTTTGTTGGAACAGTCATAAATCGATCAAAAAGGACATCAGACGAGGGAGATATTTTAGTAGTTCGACGACGTTGTTCTGCAGCTTTGATGTATTTCGTACAATCAGAATAACCATCAAATACTATAATAACGTTGGGACCAAAATGTCTATGTACATATTGGACGTTCTTCTCTCAAAAATAACATCAAATGTTTCTCCTCGATCCCACACTACACGGTGTAAAAGATATCCTCCATTTACGATATAAGTAGTATTTGTGTTAATTTCAACATTTACACATTGAAAGCAATCATAGATGACTGATTTTTGTGTTTTACGAATTCCAATTGCATCGAAGAGTGATAATGGATAAGGAGCTAATTCATATTTGAAGAATGTTTCAAATTCATCTTCAAAAGACTTACTAATGCTCATACGTTGAAATAATAATAAAGGATCTATTGGTATATTTTCATCGTGAACTTTTATAGCAGTACTGATAGTTAAAAGAGGAAGTACTTTATAAACACGCTTTGATTTGATATTATTAAAAGTTTGACCAAACATTTTAGCCATACAAGTGATTCCGCAACTTCACGAGCATTACGACAATTAATTCTTTCATCGCCGACGACTCCACTTGCAATAGAAATTATTTTTTCACAAACAAGGAAAGGATCCTGTAATGAACATACGTTCTATTCTTATAAATACCGTTCATATATCTTTACTAAATTCTATTTTATACGCTTTTTAAATCAATGGTACTTTAAAGTACCGTCAAAGTGAATATTTGAAAAAAAACTGTTTTTTCTCGACATTTGATCTTGCTTAAGTTTTTTAGCAAAAAATAGGATCGATGGGGACTTATGATGTTTAATTAAAATTATACTGACCAAACGACCCCATTTTCTGAGGACAAGTGGGGACGCCCTTTTTTTTTTTTTTTTTTTTTCTTTGAAGGCATTTTTCTAAGTTTTGAAAAATTGTAGAAACTAAATTATTAATCAATAACACTTTATTTTTAGTCTTTATTTATTAGGAATGAAAAAATGCATCCCTAATTTGATAATTGTAGCAATTTTTAATGCTTCTCTATTACAAAGGTACTTTGATCTGGTCAGCCTAATAATAATGCTTTATTTAAGGTCTGTGCCAATTTTCATCTCTATGCGAATTTTTCCGAAACTTTAAGTTTATTTACGGATTTTGTCTGGACTATAAGGGGCGTCTAGTGCCATGTGGTGAGATTAAAGGGAGATACATGCGTTATATTCTTATAAATACCTTCAACATGTCTTTACTAAATTCTATTTTATACGCTTTTTAAATTAATGGTACTTTAAAATACCGTCAAGATAGATATTTGTGAAAAACCGTTTTCTTGACCTTTGACGTTGTATAAAAATTTTAGCACACGTTGGATCGATGGGGACTTTTGATATTTCATTTATAATGATACATTTAAGGTCTGTACCGATTTTCAACATTATGCGAATTTTTCTGAGGTTTAATGTCTATTTTGACTGGACTAATAACGGTTTTTTTTTTTAAACATAAAAAAAAAAAAAAAAAAAAAAAAAAAAAAAAAAAAAACACTTTTTAGTTATAACACATAAGGTATTAGAGCAAAGTCATTTACAGAAAATTTGAAATTAGACACAGCATACTGAAATCAGAATGCAGAAATATTAAATATTTTACGAAGTATGAGCATTTTTACTGAATAATTTTTATCTACTCATGAGCTAGCTTTTAAAAAATTTCATTTGCATAATTTAATAGTCAAATGTACTGAGCAACTTATATGAAAACCCCAAACAAATATCTTGTAAATTTAAACAGTTATGAGAGATATAATGAACAGAACTTTAGTTCTTTCAAAATAAAAGCTAAACTATAAGGGGGGTTTACTCACATTTTCATTTTGATTCCATCAATGCCCAATGGCTATACAGTGGTTGCTGATTGTAAATAAATATTGATAAACCCCCTATCATCCTCTTTTTTTTTTTTTTTTTTTTTGAGAAAAACTGAAATTTTGTTCATTCTGTTTCGCATAACTCTTTAAATTTACACGATATTTCTTTGGGGCTTTCATATAAGTTGCTCAATACATTTCGCTATTAAATTATGCAAAGGAAATTTTACTTTCCCTTACCCATAAGGTAGAGAAATTATTGTTTCAGGGTGAAATTTTGAAAAGGGAGTTTTTGGTATATTTACATGTTTTGAGGTCCCCTGAATACGAAAATCATGTTTTTAGCGAATGGTATGTGTGTGAGTGTCTGTGTGTCTGTTATCAGCATATCTCAAGAACAAATAGTAGCAGAAATGCCAAACTCGGTATTCTAAATGCACATAATATAGGGATGCTACACTAAGCTTTTCGTTGAGATGAAGCAAATGGTTCGTGTACAGGGACGCCCAACAGAATTCAAATACATTACGTCTATGGGGGAAAGTGCTGGTAAGTAGAGTTTAACATCTATAGACTGCACTAAACCAAATGAGACGACTATATATTTTTTATATGCGTAAAAACATGTCTCATGTAGAATATGGTAGGGAAATCGTTTATTGTTCGTTTACAGGGCTACACAAAAGAACTAGATTATAGTGCGACAATCGTTGCAAATTGATGGAAGTATATTTCAGGCTGGGACATGTATGATTACTATAGGATTAAATTTAGATGAACCATGTGGTCTGTATATAATCCTCGAAAGATATACAGGGCTGCAAATATTTAAGCGATAACATTCTTTTTTGTTGTTAGTGGATGTGTTTTACTAATATTATTTTACCATTTCCAGAAAAGCTGTTAGGGAATTAAAATAAATTCCTCATAGAGATATGGTAAATAATGTATGTTTTTAAGCTAAACATTTATCGCTTGTTCTTTGTATATTTACACGTTTTGAGGCTTCCTGCTTACCGTAGTCAAGTATTTTAACGTTTGATTTTTGTCTGTGTCTCATAGAGTGACTTAAAAACGAATAATTTTAGGAGATTCAAATGTCGTATTTTGAAGTTAATATAAGTTTGTTGCTTCTAAAGTTTGATCAAGATTGATAAGTTTCAAGGAATATTGCTTGTGAAAATTGTCTGTTTAATTTTAAGTGAACTTTTAATTTTAATATCAAATTTAAATTCTATATAAATATAGGTGCATTAATAAAACGGAGGGTTGAGGGGGGCGGTAGCCCCCGCACACAGAACTAATTATCATATAAAACTCTTCCGAAGCCTAATTGAATAGTTTAACTTAGGTTTACATAACAGTACTCGTTATCTCACCTCTTAATCTCCAACCTGTATTTATAGTATTAAATTTCAGTGTAAGAGAAAGTCGTGTGAGTGACACACCAGATTATTTAAATTAAGAAAAAAAAAAAAAGCGCATGCGCACATAAAATTTATTTTGTAAAAATACTCATATTTCGTAAGATATTTAACATTTTTCATTCTGATTAAAGTATGCGGTGTCTAATGAAGTAAGCCAAATTTTCTGCAAATATCTTTGTTCTGGGTCTAATACCTACGTGTTATAATTAAAAAAGTGGAAATTTTTTTCCCAATGTTTAAAAAAAGATAGTTTTATCGCAATGAATGTATGAGGCCGACTCTTAAAATTTTATACAGATAATGGGAAAATTCCTCTTAATCACATACTACATCCAACATGCATTTCAAGTATTATTTTTTACAGGGTGATCCAAAACATATGATTTTTTAAATTATTTTTATTGGTCCCCTTTTCCTTTTCAGGACACAACTTTTGCTGAAATATATGGGGTTTATACCTCATATATTTCTGCAAAAGTTGGTAGCGTGTTCTTTACGCTACCAAAGTTTCAAGATGATTCCAAAAGAACTTTTCTAGATATTTGACAAAACCCCTAAATTCGAAAGTGTTCATATACTTATTAGTAGGTAGTGCATGAAATAGAAAATAATTAATTTGAATGCTTTTACGTAGCCGTGTACATTCTTTTTGTAATGCGTATGCACCATTCAATGTGCTAAATATTTGTATTAAAAATGACATGGCACAACTGAAAACGTATTTTTAATCATTTCCACTGATAACTTGTGATGTATCTGAATTCTTTGGATGATCATGACCACAAAATATTAATGTTGTTCATACTGTTATGCTTTCTCGCACCTTAAATCCATATTTCTTTATGTTTAGCGCAGTATAAAAATGCTAATACGAGGGGTGGCTGAAAAGTTCCTGGCTTTGTCCAAAAAGAAAAGAGCCAGAGTTAGGAAATTATGTATTCATTCAATATAGTCTCCCTGGAGACTGACACACTTTTTATAGAGTTTTTCTAACATTCATAGACCCCTTTAAAATAAAGTGCAATTGGTTGTTTCTGAAATGAGCTTTAAGCTGCATCATGACCTCAAAACATTGCCCCTTCGAGCGTTTTTTCGAATTAGGAAACAGAAAATAATAATATGGGACTTGGTCAGATGAATATGGAGAATGGTGGACCAACTGTAAACCCAATATCTCCAATTTAGCTCGAACAGCGTTGGAAGAATGTACAGGTGCATTGTCATATGCAAAAAACAGGATTTCTCTAGTCAATTTTTCTTGTCTTCTCTTCTCAATTGCTTCTTTTAGTTGATCTAGAAGGTTAGCATAATATTTTGCAGTTATACTGGAGCCCTGGGTTAAGAAGTCTACCATCGTAATTCCATCTTTGTCCCAGAAGGCAGACGCCATGACTTTTTTGACCGATTTCTGGATTCGTAACTTCTTCGGGCGCGAGAACACTTGTGGCACCATTCTTTTGCTTGTTCCTTTGTTCAGGATCATGAATGTGGAACCGTATTTCGTTTTCTGTTACTAACTTAGACAGGATATCCTGAGAAGCTCCAAAATAGGTCAAAATAGTTTTGAATGTTCCAATTCGTTTCTTCTTCTGATCACTATTCAAATATTTCGGCACAAAAAAAAAAAAAAAAAAAACTTGTAAAATTAAGAATGACTTGATATTTGTACAGTTACATATCAAAACATTTAGCTTTCAGTCGCCTCCAAATTTATTTTTCTATTTCAAATCGAAGGGAGCAATGCTAGGAACTTTTCAACCTGAACTCGTATGTCCTTTTAAAAATTTTACTCATATTACAATTATTTTGTATATCTCTATACACGAACCGTTAGTCTTTTAGTGTACCCCTTTCGATACGTTTCCGTTTTATGATTGCCATTAAGTATATCGGCGTTTTTTTTTAAGTAATACATCTTCAAATTATGTTCAAAACATTTAATTAAATTAGGCAATCTCAACGAAAATAATTAAAATACATTTAATTAATAAATAATTTAATAATAAACCATCCTTGTTTATTTATTCCTTAATTATAAACGAAACATAAGCTATATAACGCCGTATGTATGACTCGCAAATGCTAAAATAACAATCTGGCGAAAAGTACTAAATAATGCCAATAAGGAAAGGGTACGTGACGTCATTCGCAATCAAATTATGGATAAAGTGGCAAAACATTGGTATTTCCATCAATAGAGATTGATCTTTTGCCACTCGAGAGTGGCAAAGATTGATTGACGGAGCGTTTGCTTGTAAACATGCCCTTTCCTTCTAATCTGACTATGTTCTAAACATATAACAACAATTTTCTGTCATTTTTTACGGTTTCCTATATAGTAATAAAATAAATCCTTATAAAACCACATGTACTAGAAACAATTCTCTAGTTGTACCATACACGTTAAAACCACTAATTAGATAAAAAAAAAATATACATGTATTTAAAAAATAAATAAATGACGTCAGTTTTAGCAGAAGATTAATTTGCAAGCTTAATTTCTGACAAAGATTTATTTCAATTTCATTAATTAATATCATGTTTTTATTAACTCGCTTTCTTGTTTGTTTGTTTGCCCAGTACAAATTTTGTAAACTAACTTCCCGACTAACTAGACATTTGAAACTTTTTGAATTGCTCAGAACACGAAGACAATGCATTCTTTTAATACTTCTATTTAATTAATAAATGTCTGAAAATTTCTTGTAATTGCTCTCTTTATTACGCATTTGATCATTTTCTTTCAAGTTGATGGGATAATTCATCATCATAAAAAAAAAGAAAGAAAAATTAAAAAAGTATTTATTAATGCATAGAATTGTCAAGTTTATATGATTCAATTTAAAATTTAAAAACGTTGTATATAAAAAGTTCCTTTTATCTTGTATTTATTCATGTATGAATAAATATATTTCTTAAGCTTTTAACGACTTAAGTCGTCGGTCCAATATTTGATTCATGGCCATAGGACATTTTTCACTCCGAATAAAATTATTCAATTTTCGACTCTAAAATTTACAAATATCGAATTCTAAGAATATTAGAGTGCTGACATCAGATGGACAAACCGAAGTCATAAACAATTTTCAGTTTTGTCAGTTTTGTCGGATAATGTTAAAAAGCAGATTTTTAAACAATTCTTTCGATTCATCAATTATTAAAAAGGATTATTTAAGGCATAACTATATTCGCAACAATTATTTATTTAAAATAAGTAAAATAAGATAAACACGCATCGAATTTTTGTTTAGATTTAAGGTAAACGCACCAGTAGTGGACACTTTAAGGACATTTTCTGGCTATTTTTTTGTGTAATTTCCTAAATTTTAGAGTTTCAAAAAATAATTAACGTTTCACACTTTTACTGACTCTTTCTTAACCCGACTGTATAATGAAAATTGATAATTGTAGCATTTATTATGTAAAAAATAAAAAATCTGGAGAGCTTAAAATGAGCCAGTAGTGGACACACTGAAAACTCCCATTTTTGTTCCAGTAGTGGACCCTTTGAATTTTTGCTTTAAATTTAAAGTGACCAAACGTTTTTGTGTCTTGGGGACAGACCCGTTTTAGAAGTTTGTCCTCACATACATGAATCCCCGTTGAGGACAACATTTAGGTCTGAAATTTGAGTGAATTTTACGTCACTCTAGTGCTACACTATTGGTTATTGGAGACAGTCTGGGAATCACTAATAAGGCTAGTCAGGAGACATCCCATCACAATTTTCTCCTTGTGGCCGAAATGTCTTCCATATTCCCATCAAAGTTAAACTTTTGAGGGTTATCAAATGTCTCCGGACTATCCTTAGGGGTGAGTTTCAGACTGTCGTTAACTGCCCATAGTGTAGCACTAGGGCGGCATAAAATTCACTCATGCTCAACCCTCTAAATACTGACCGCAGTCATGTTATTTCAGTGTGGATGTTTCAATGGGTACCGAACTTAACCAACAAGTCCAATATTGAACCCAAGAAAAAGAAATGCGAATAAAAAAATTAAAATGTCCCAAGATTATCTCATGATTCAAGCGAATTTCCATTTTGTTCAGTTTTCTAAATTTTGGAAAGCCTGGTATCCACTTTCTCTGCAGAAGATCAAAATTGTGATAGCATGTCTCCTTACCCTTCTAGGAGTGAGTCCCAGATCGGCGCCAATTGCTAAATGCGTAGATTTAGAGTGACGTTTAAAAACACTGAATTCAATTCTAAAATTGCGAGATTACAGAATTGTGTCCACTACTGGATCTGACCTTAAAAGTCACATGAGCCAGTAGTGATCAGGGCTGTCCACTATTGGCCATGATGACATTTTTTGGTACTAGTAGTGGACACCCATAAAAATACTATGTGTTAATACAAGGTTTAAAAAGCAGCAAAAGAAAAGAATTCTGCATGCTTATTTTAGTCATTTGAAAGCAAAAGGTAGAAGAAATCAGTTAAAAATAAGCAGAGAGAAAGCAAATAAAATTTCATTTCCTTATTCAAAGTGATAAGAAGAAAACGGCAAAATCACAAAAAGTGCAATTTTTTTTTTTTTTTTAGATTAACTAACATTATTTTAAAACTAATGGCCGCAATTATTTTTAGTTAAAGGTTTTAACAGTAGAGGACTATAACTTCCTTCCTGAGCATTGCTCGAATCTTCAGAATTATTAGGTAGCTTATTTTCCGAGTTTAAAATTAAAAGTGTCCACTACTGGTACAGGGTCCACTAGTAGTGCGTTTACCTTATAGTGTTTTTTTTTAAACCAAAAATGTATTCTTTTCTTAAGCAATAAACTAGATATTAAACGACCGGATAAAACTGATTCACTTTCTATTATTTAAGTTCATTTCATTATTTTTTTATGCGGCTGACTCAAAAAAATTCCCGAAATATGACCTTCGAAAACAAAGAGACAATATGATATACCTTCCCGATGACATAACTTGTTGATGACACAGTGGCTTGAAAACACTTTTAATATTGTCACATTTAAACGATGTTTCTGATTTTAAAGATTTTAATTATAATGGTGGATATTTACAAAATGTGCGTGCATTAAATCCAACGTAATTAAATTAGATTATCATAAATACTTTGCAATTTGAAGACATTTCTGCTTAGAATTGATGTGTTGTACTATTTCCTATAGATTATATGTTTCTCGGGTTTACTGTAAGTTACATGCTTTAATATTTTTTTCTTTTTAAACTCTTTCCAACAAAGTTCAAAATTGTTTATGAATTCGGTTCATTTGTCTGTCAGCTTCTCCATTTTGCGCTCATTTACGTAAGTATTTTTAGAATACATTGAAATTAATTATGTTATTAAAGTTCAGGGAAGTATATTTCCTGTTGAAAGTGGTATAGATTAGCCTTACTGGTTTGTGCACAGGAATTCTGATACATTACGGTCTATAAGAAGTATTTCTTTGAAGCATATTTTAATTTCACTATACTGTACAAAACATAACAAAATGAACATAATTATAAAAACATAATTAATATAGAATATGTTATAATTAACATTAATGATTGCTTTGTAAGAACGCACAATAATATACAATATACATTATCGGTTATTAACATAAGTTGCAAATTCTTAGTTGTGTTATTAGTTTTAATTCTTTCCAACAAAATTTAAAATTTAAAGTTAATTGATGAAATGAGTTCAGTTAAAAATAAAAAAAGGTTTTATAATCATGTGAGCTGTTCTATTTTTTTGTTGTTTTAAACATTTTCTAATTTACATTATCATTTCTCTTAAAGTGCTTCTCCCTTTATTTTATTATTTAAGTTAAATAAGTACTAAGCTTCATATCGAAGGCATTCATTATTTTATACTACATTTGTACTGTACTTCACTCAAAAAATGATGTGAAATAAGACTGATTTTTATTTTAGTATCTCGTTCTTATTTAAATTTGACATAATTACAAGATAAAAATGGCCGTAACATTATATAGTTTTATAAATTTATCTATTTAACTCCAGCTTCATTTATTTAATTATTTTTACTTTCCGAACGCATACTATGCAAGGAAAGTACTGTTATTATGAAAATTTTCGAATATGATATTTTGGTGTATCTATACTTTTTTGAGGTCTCCTGAATTAATTTTTGCAATTTTTATGGTGATGTATGTATGTATGTGAACACGACAACTTCTAATTGTTTATTTTAATTAAGCTCAATGCTGGTAGGTATGTTATAGGTCCCCGTTGCACGATCTGTATAGATTTTGATAAGTGTAGGACTTATATTTCATTACAGGGACACAAAGAAAAATTATTTAACATTATAACCAATGAACTCAAATTATTTAAAGTACGATAGAGTCTAAACACCTTAATCGATTGAGCTAAAAGTTGGTGAATATGTTACTGGTTGTTGTCGCCCGTTTGTATAGATTTTGATTAGTGTAGGACTTAGTTCTTTTATAGGGCCCCAAAGATGCAACTCAATAGACTTAAATTATTTGAAGAGCGATAACGATTAAAAGCCTTATTCGATTGAATTAAAAGTTGGCCTATATATTATAGTTCACCGTCGTACAACCTGTTTAGATTTAATGACTTAGCCTAACTTTAACAGCACACTTATCCCCAAGACATTTTAAGGATGTCCTTGGATGTCCTTTCATCCTCAGAACATTCTGATGATATTCTGAGGAGTAAATATCCTGCTAGAGAGTTCATTTAGAGGAGCACAAAGAAGAAATCTTTAAGGCCTAAGGAATCAAATTATTTGAATGCTAGCATGTAAACTCTACATTCTATTAAAATAAATTTAGGTAGGAATTTTATATTTCATCGATGCCAGAACTATATGAATTTTATGAGTGTAGGACTTATAGTTTTTTTAACATGGACACGAAATATAATTCTTGTACATTGTGTTCTATAGATTGAAATTAATTGAATTTCGTTTTAATAATGTTAAATTATTTAAAACTTAAACAAAAAATGTGTGTAATACTGATACTTCTTTCACAGGGAAATATAAAATAATGTACACAAATAATACATTTCTATTATCCAATTATATGAAATCCATTAAATTATTTAAAAAGGTAACTAAAACGGATATGCGTTTTAGAATTTTGTTACAGAATGGTCATTACTGAAAATTGTTTTCTATATTCAATCGAAGAAAGTAGGAGATTCCTAAAAATTATCGACTTACGGTTTTCGAGAGATTTATACATTTTGAGAGGCTCTGAACACAGTTTGGCCATTTCTAAAAAATGTCTATCTGTGTGTGGCAAAAAAAATTGTTCTAAATATAGCTCAAGAAATAATGCTCAGAATTTCATAGAAATGTTTATAATACCTTGACATAAATTAGTGCCTATAAAGTTTTGGTGAAAATCACCCAACAGATAGTGTTGTCCTCCTGTTTTTTTTTTTTTTTTTTTTTTTTTTAATAATTTTAATAGGGCATTATAGAACAAAATATCGAAAATAAATGAAATGAAAAATATTTTTAATGAAAAATATTTTTAATCAACCACTGTGAAATAATAATAAAAAAAAAAACAGTTGCACTCCGGGAGTGCCAACATAAGTGAAAACGTGAACAATTACGTGTGTATTTCTTGAATCGTCAGGAAATATTTTATTGTGCAGGAAATACTTTTAAATGAAGTGTTTTTTTATTCATTAATATAAACTACTACTACAAAAATTATATTACAATTTTATTTAATGCGCTAACTGCAATAGAGACAGTGTCCGGAGATGAGAGAAATCGTGTAGAGCCGCACCAGATTGTAAAAACGTGAGAAAAATGGAGGCTTTGGCCTATATCACGGTTCTGTGAGGTCTAACTGCAACGTTTCCGGCAGCAATCTTTAAGAGACAGTATCCGGAGATGAGATAAGTCGTGTAAAGCCGCACCAGATTGTAAAAACGTGAGAAAAATGGCGGCTTTGGCCTTTATCACGGTTTTGTGAGGTCTAACTGCAATAGAGACAGTGTCCGGAGATGAGAGAAGTCGTGTAGAGCCGCACCAGATTGTAAAAACGTAAGAAAAATTTTGTCCTTTCTCACGGTTTTGTGAGGTCTAACTGCAACGTTTCCGGCTGCAATCTTTAAGAGACAGTGGCCGAGGATGAG
Organism: Salticus scenicus; assembly: GCA_963930645.1. Taxonomy (NCBI): domain Eukaryota; kingdom Metazoa; phylum Arthropoda; class Arachnida; order Araneae; family Salticidae; genus Salticus; species Salticus scenicus. The sequence continues at coordinate 26,321,126 of OZ005656.1, forward strand.
AGAAGTCGTGTAAAGCCTCACCAGATTGTAAAAACGTGAGAAAAATGGCGGCTTTGGCCTTTCTCACGGTTTTGTGAGGTCTAACTGCAATAGAGACAGTGTCCGGAGATGACAGAAGTCGTGTAGAGCCGCACCAGATTGTAAAAACGTGAGAAAATGGCGGCTTTGGCCTTTTTCACGGTTTTGTGAGGTCTAACTGCAACGTTTCCGGCTGCAATCTTTAAGAGACAGTGGCCGGAGATGAGAGAAGTCGTGTAAAGCTGCACCAGATTGCAAAAACGTGAGAAAAATGACGGCTTTGGCCTTTCTCGCGGTTTTGTGAGGTCTAACTGGAATAGACACAGTGTCCGGAGATGAGAGAAGTCGTGTAGCGCCGCACCAGATTGTAAAAACGTGAGAAAAATGGCGGCTTTGGCCTTTCTCACGGTTTTGTGAGGTCTAACTGCAATGTTTCCGGCTGCAATCAATCTTTTTAAGAGATAGTGTCCGGAGATGAGATAAGTCGTATAGAGCCGCACCAGATTGTAAAAACGTGAGAAAAATGGCGGCTTTGGTCTTTCTCACGGTTCTGTGAAGTCTAACTGCAACGTTTCCGGCTGCAATCTTTAAGAGACAGTGTCCGGAGATGAGAGAAGTCGTGTAGAGCCGCACCAGATTGTAACTAGTATGTTGTGGCCACCACAAGACTTTCTTCTATATTTTCCTATACATATTCAATCAGTAACAATATTAAAAAAAAAAAAAAAAAAAAAAAAAAGATTTTTTTTTTTTTTTCTTTTTCTTTTTCTTTTTTTTTTTTTTTTTTTTTGTGTGAAAATTAATACATATTCAATCACTAACAATAATTAAAAAAAAAAAAAAAAAAAAAAAAAAATCGAATTTTTTTTTCTAAGTTTTTTTTTTTTTTTTTTGTTAAAAGTAAAAAAAATCGATAACTTTGTTTTAAATTATCACAGATTTATGGTTCAACCATTCGTTTTAAAGGTATTGACGAGATCTTTCGAATGATACCCATCTTCAAAATTTAACCCCCCCGGGGGGGTACTTCCCCCCCAGGGGGGGAACCGATGCCCCCCCCATGCACAATTTTTTTTTCCTAGTTAACTACTACTATCATCAATAATTCAAATTAATTTTACAATCACAAGTTTAAAATAACTCTCATTATGCCCATTTATACGGAATTTTGTCCTATGCTGCCATGTTAAAAATTTGCATAAAATGCGATTACAGCGCCACCTGTTGAGCTATTGATCCCCAAATCTAATGGGCACCAGTTCATGTCAGGGTGCAACTAAATACCAAGTTTGGTTAAATTTCATTCATATGTTCGTGAGATACAGCGTCCACAAAAAAATGATACAGACACACAGACAGACAGACAGACAGACAGACAGACAGACAGACACACAGACAGACAGACAGACAGACATTTTCTAAAAACTATCAATTCGTGTTCAGGACATCCCAAAACGTGTAGATCCGTCAAAAAACGGAGGTCGAAAATTTTCGCGAATCCAATACTTTCTCTATATTACATATAGAAGAAAGTAAAAATGTGAGAAAAATGGCGGCTTTGGCCTTTCTCACGGTTTTGTGAGGTCTAACTGGAATAGAGACAGTGTCCGGAGATGAGAGAAGTCGTGTAGAGCCGCACCAGATTGTAAAAACGTGAGAAAAATGGCAGCTTTGGGCTTTCTCACGGTTTTGTGAGGTCTAACTGCAATAGAGACAGTGCCCGGAGATGAGAGAAGTCGTGTAGAGCCGCACCAGATTTTAAAACAATATACAGTATATAATTATTAACACTTCACATTAGCAAGTTAATTGTATGATACATTATTTGTATCATACAAGGATGGAAAGCGTTTGCTGACGATGATGCGAGTTCAATGATTTTTGTTCTCCCAAAAGTTTTCACTTCAAATGGAAAGCGTCAGCTGACGATGACGCGAATTCAATGATTTTTGTTCACCCAAAAGTGCTCAACGCGCGTAAAAAAGTTTTCACTTCAAAAATATATATTGATAACATTAATAGACCACTAATAAAACATTAGCTATATCTAGGAGTATCCTCCCCCCCCCCCCCCCCCACACCTTTCCCCGGAGAAGCTGGAATTCTTTAAAAACTTTTCATGCCCTTTCTCGATGAGTCTAAATTTCCAATATGTGCATTTTTCGATTCCGTCAATTACTATAAAACGAACGGTTGAACCACAGATCCGTTAAAATTCAAAATTTTCGACTTTTTTTTTTTCATAAAAAAGCTCATTTTATAAGATGTTCGTTTGTAGGGTAAAAAATTGACTTTATGTCGACATTTAGTATTATATTTCTCTTAGATAAAAATTGTTTGTATTCATCATGGAAAATAACTTTAATAAATAATAAATTTAATAAATAAATGCTGGCTGAATTTGCACATGAAAATATAGAAAAAAAGTTTTACAAGGATCACAACATACTAGTTTCGTTTCAAATTTCCCTCTTTTTGTTTAACTTTTTTTTTTAAAAAGTATTATCTACTTTAACTTTCGGACTTTGATCATTGCGTAATTGTCCTCATTCACTAATGAACTTTTCTACTCCTTTCCTCATAATTCCAAGAGTACGGAAATAGTGATTTTTGCCAAAATCTAATAAATTTCTTTTAATGTGACATGCTTTTATCAAAAAGCTTTAATTATTTTGATAAAAATCAAAGATTTTAGAGGATTCGAAATCGATCTGACAGGTTTTAAAACGCCGAGAAAATTAGTCCGCACTAGTAACTTTATCTTTGCTCGGAGACAAAAACATTACAGGAAAAAAAAAATGGCTTTAACCATTTAGAAAATAATAAATGAAATAATTGATAATATTTTTAGATTAACTGACTATAGCGATTGCTTAAAATTCTGACCATAGTTAAGCTTCTATTTGTCGGCATATTCGGCGTTTTCAACGCAACGAGTTGCTGTAATCAATTCTCAATAAGAGACAAAAAGTCGCAGACTGCTCTTTCACAGTGAAAATCCTAACTACTGCAAAATGCTGCTCAAAAATGTATTCTCCAATGCAGAGTCACCTCACCAGCCTGTTACCATCCTGTGAAAAATCTGACTGTGCAGTACCGGCTTCACTTATTACCTTACTGAAAACCTGGAATAAATTTTTTTATTAGAAAGAATAGATTATTTATTATCACCTCATTTATGCAAAATTAAAAGTATGATGTCTATATTTATCTTTAAAATATCTCTTTTTCTTTTATTGCTGAAAATATTAAAGAAAATTGTAAGAATGTTAAATTAAATTTGTTATAAAAAAGGGAATTTTAGATTCATGTTACATCTGAAAATGTTTAGAATTTCGAAGAGGGAAGTATATTTTCAGGGTATCGTAAGGATTTCTAAGAAAATATGTTATTCACTTATGATACATGAAAATAATAATAATAACAACAATAATTTAAAAAATGATCTTAAGAGGATCTGGAATTGTGAGTGCCCGGGGTTCCTAAACGTGTATAAAGTCATCGCTGCAAAATTGTTAAATTCCCCAGTGTAAACAGGTATTCAAATTATAATTATTAAAAACTCATGATCTTCGAATAAAATCATGCAATATTTTTCTGCTGCATTCCTCTCTATTTTATTATATTTTATAATATTTATTTATTTATTTCATGGAGGGTTGTAATTAACTATTTTATTTCAAAACAATTTTGTCGAATTTTTGAATTAGATGGTGGTTGTTACCTAAGTTTTTGTTCTCTAAAACGATTTGAAGTGTATATGGCTGCATAATATGCTGCAAATGGCAAAATTCATATATTCAAAATGATTGTAAGTTATGATCTCTTTATAGTAAAACAATGTAATTTAATATTTTCTTAGACACAAATCAGACCTATATTTATTTTATTCTGAATAAATTTTAATAAAAAAATAATTAAATTTAGTTCTGTTAATGTTAATTACATTATCTGAAATCACAAGACTCAAAAAAAAAAAAAAAAATAAAAAAAAATAAATAAAATAAAATAAAATAAAATAAAATAAAATAAAATAAAATAATCTCTTAGGTAAAATGGAATCGAATTTTATAACAAGAATCTTAAAATTGTTTAAAACATGTGACATGTTTATATTACAAAAATATAAAATAACATAACCGATATAAACATTATGATATTAGAGATATTTTTAAAAATAATAATTCAACTGATTCAACTAAAATTATTAATGAATATTTTCTTTACTTGAAACTAACCGCCTTCGGGGACTAGCTGCTTCGCGATATTTGAAAATTCTGACAGTAGCAACCAGGGTTTAAACTGCCGTTCGCTTTTTTCGCATTTTGCGAAAGGATATCGTATTTTGCGAAAATATGCCAGAGAGAATTTCGCTAAAAAGCGAAAACAAGATGATTTCACAAAATTTCTCAACATAAAAATCTCTAATTTAATTAAAATAATCCCTGGCAAAAAATTACGAAACTACTAAAAAATATCGGAAATTGTTTCATTTATTTAGTATATTTTGATTTTATTTCGATTTTCAATGGACTAAGTTTTAATGGGGCCGCGCGAGAACAAACAGCTATCGTCTGCTTAAACGAACGAGCAATCTCGCGTGGCCCCGGTTTCTTTTTGGAAGTCAGCTTTGAAGACAGTGCTAATTTCGCCGATTAGCGGCAAAATATTTATATTTTTCGTGGATCGTTGTTGATAAAATTCTTTATTAAAAAAAATATTGAGTATTTCGGCAATCAAACATAAGTAGAAGCCATTTTTTGTTTTCGATTTGTGACAAAGGTAATCGCATATTTTAGAAATCAATCTTAAAATGTCAATTATCGGCAAATTAATCACGATTTTTCTGGAATTGACATTGATAAAAATCCTTCATTTCAGAAAATATTGCGTATTTCGGCATTTAGAGAAGAAAAAAGCAGGAATTTTGAGTAATTAGCCATGATTAATTTTTTTTCTTCCCAAAAAACAATGAAATGTTCCAGATTTCGGCAACAGATCACGAAAATGATGCGTATTTTGGAAATTTTATATCAAAAAAGAAATGTCCTTCATTTCAGCAAATATTGCGTATTTTGGCATTTGGAGAAAAAAAAGCAGGAATTTTGAATAATTAGCCATGATTAATTTTTTTTTCTTCCCCAAAAAACAATGAAATATTCCAGATTTCGGCAGCAGATCACGAAAATGATGCGTATTTCGGAAATTTTATATCAAAAAATAAATGTTGATTTACATTTATAGCTTTGAAAATAGAACGAATTTGGAATATATAATGAATTTGGGGAATTGGCGGCAGAAAATATAAATAATTCAGTAATTAGATGCTATTAATCTGCATTTTTCTTTCTTTCTTTTTTTTTCTTTTTTTTCTTTTTTTTTTTTTTTTTACAGCAGTAACATAAACCCATATTTCGGCAAATAATCGTGAAATAATCACATATTTGGAATTAATGAAGAAAACATTTAAACAAGCAATCAGATTAGGAAAAACTATTGAATGAATTTCTCAAATGCCTTATTGAAGGAATTAAGGGAATGGTTTGGAGATATCAAATAAACTATTCTATTTAATATGCTACTTTCAAAAATATTTGTGAAAATAATAGCAATATAGATATAGACTGGAATAGATGAAATAAAGAAAATTTCAAAAATAGTCCTGTATACAAAAATACATTTATTGAAAACCAAATGTTGTCTGAATGGAACGTATTCAAAAAAGTAATTAGAATCAGATGTATAGACAACACTTTTTGCAATTTACAATTTCTAAATGAAAATGAAATGCATGATGAATATCCTTTGTTATGCTCTATAGTGGAATATGCTTCGAGCTTACCTGTACACATAGCAGACTGTGAAAGAGCTTTTCCTCAAATGAATTTAATAAAAACAGTTATAAGAAATCGCTTAACAACAGAAATTGTAAGTCGATTACTTATGATAAATGTAGAAAGACTTCCAAGCAAAGAATTCAATTTTAAAAAAGCTTTCAAAAATTGGTGTTCTTCAAAGCCAAGGAGAATTGTACCATAAGCCTATTTAGTTTTAACATTTGTAATGCAGCTAACTGGATTTAAAACACAATATTTATTTAGAGGTGAAGTCATGTATTTTAGTTAAAATTATTTTGAAAAAATTCAATAATAACATTTTTTTCCCTCTATGCAGAACAATCATATCCCTCATCAGAGGAAAATAGTGTGTGTAAAATTTATGTATGTCAAAATAAAAGTAGCAAATTATAATTTTAGATTCAAGTTCTTTTTTCCACTTAAAGTATTTAAGTATTTTTATAAACCCTCCCCCCCCCCTCTTCTTTCCCGAAAAGAAAAAGCTAAAGTACTTTTGAAAAAGCTAAAATACTAATTGGTCATTTTAGCTAAAATGCTAAAGAAATTTTTTTGCCAGGTCATACCCTGGTAGCAACCCATTGCTCTCTCTGTCACTTACCAGAGGGCAGCGAGCAACCTTGTGTTCCGTGGTACTTGTGATGATCTCATCTTTTTACCAGACACCTATTGACTGTCCGTTTAAACGTGCAAAAACCCCATTCACTTGCGCTTTCAATGTATTTCTATCTAACCGTTATTACTAGACTGTTTGTGACCGTTAAAAATTCATATGGCACTGGAATCTAAGAAATTTTTAACGATCTTGAAAGTAATATACATAGTTTTATCTCATAAAAATATTCCTCATCTGACTGAACGAAAGAAAGGAGATTAAGAACTAAGGACGCATTTGCTACGAAAGAAACAAAAGATTTAATGTTTAAAATGTAAAATCTACAATTTTTAACAGAGAAACTTGATTTCTACAATGTTTTCTAAGATTAATTGGTTTGTTATATTTCCAAACTTTTAAAAAAAGTCAGAGCAATACTTCGCTAATTACAGTTACTTTAATTTTAGGCTAATGCATAAAAATAAAATAAAAAATAAAAGGTAATTATTTCCGGTAATGATCTCGATTAACAGGTAATCTATTTTAATAGCCGCCAATTTATCTATCATGCTGACTTCCGTTGTTTCGATAAACCCGATTTTGTAAATGGTAAAGGACTCCACCTGAAGATTTATATTTTAATTAATTTTTATAAAATCTAACCAAAAGTTCGGAAATCGGACTTTGAAATGCAACATTGAGGTCAAAACGGATCTTCATGCCAAATTTTGTAGCTCTGCGGTCAGCCATTTGCATACAATGCAATTGGCAGACGCACACAAATACACACATACCGTTTATTATATGCTATAAAGAAAGAAAGAAAGGGAAAAAAAAAAAAAAAAAAAAAGCTGAAACGTCACTGGGAAGTTTGGGGCAATTGTTTGCCCAATATTTACAAGTAATGTTCCTTGAATGTATCATTTCTTGATATCAGGAGCGTTTCGTGAAGAAAAACCTATTATTCTCATGAACCTCTTTCAAATTTATAGCAAGAAAGAAAAATCATGCAGTACGCATTGATTAGTAACACTTTCCAACTGTACGCAATTGTTGTATCGAATAACTTTTAATATTCTTTGCCTACCTTATCACACAACAGACAGAAGGGATGAAAAACATACAGATAGACTGATTGATTTTAAAATTACTCTTAGGCATTTAGGAAAGTGTTAAAAAGGCTTAACGCAAAAGAAAATGCAGCCGTTAGATTATAATTACATCTTTTAATCTCTCTGAATATTTTACTGTAGCCCTGTAAATATGAAAGTTAATCATATCATATCCTATACAAAACATTATTTTAGAATATTAACAATACATTTCAATATATTTATGATTTTTACAGCAGAAAGATTTTTAAATATAACTTTCTAAAAATTCTGTCCTAAAACGTAATGCATTGGCATTTTTTTTTTTTTTTTTTTTTGTCCCATGTAAACAAACTAGTTATACAGGAAATATTAATGACATTTTAAATAGGGAACATTCCATAGGGAACTTGAGTGTATCATTTTTTAAAAATTCTCAAAATATTCACGGATGATAGGAGCCGGAGACAAACAGATAGATAGGTAGACAATCGAACAGACAGATGCAGAAATTGAAATCATATTTCCACTAAAATTATAAGAAAGTGTTAAAACGCTCATGTAAACAAAAGTGCAATTCCAGCAAATTTTTATTAATAGCTCTTAATGTAACTGCTTATTTTTGTGTGGCCCTGTAAACCTAATACTAACCATACTATATTACATAGAAGACACTCTGTGCACTCGAATAATAAATTTCAATTGCATTAAGCTTTGTCGAAAATAAAATTATTAAAATTTGGTTTACAAAATAATTCTCATTCAACACAATGCTTTGGAATACTTTCAAGTGCCCCTGTACACAAACCAGTTAGAAATGTTCTCTATTTTACATAGAAAACATCCGATAGGGAATTGAATAACATATTAAAATTTCATTAAAGTTTCTATACATTAAAGGCATTAAAATATGGTTTATAGAAACTCCTCTCATAGAACACAATGCTTTCGAATACTTTTGGGTGTCCCTGTACACAAACCAGAAGAGGTATTCACTCCATTTTCAATAGGGAACATTCGAAAGTGAACTTGAATAACATATATCAGTTTCAAAAAATTCCATAAATTTTTACGGGAGTTAGAGCTCGGGCAGACAGACAGACCGACAGATACACAAATTGGTATCATATTCACACTTAAAAAAATGTTAGAAAGTGTTAAAAACGCTTAATGTAAGCGAAAGTAGAAATCTAGCAAATTTTTATTAATAGCTTTTAATATAACAGAATATTTTTGTGTCACCCTGTAAATCTAATGCTAATCATCTATATTCTATGCAAAGCATTCTTTTGTGCATATAAATAACATATTTCAATTTCCTAAAACTTCGTGGAAAGTAAAGTTATTAAAATTTGATTTATAGAAATCTCTCTCATAGAACGCAATGCTTTAGAATACTTTTGAGTGTCCTTGTATATAAAACTGTGATGGTATTTAATCCATTTTATACAGGAAACATCCAATAGTGAACTTGAATAACATAATTCCATTTCATTAAGTTATGTGTACAGTAAAGGTATGAAAATATGATTTATAGAAATACCTCTGATAGAACACAACGCTTTGAAATACTTTCGGGTGTCCCTGTGTAGAAACCAGTAAAGGTATTAACTCCATTTTCAATAGGGAACATCCAATAGTGAACTTGAATAACATATATCAGTTTCAAGAAATTCCACAAACATTTACGGGAGTTAGAGAGGGGACAGACAGACAAACCGAAGTCATTAACACTTTTCAACCTTATTGGGAAGTGTTAAAAATGTTAGAAAGTGTTAAAAACGCTTAATGTAAACTAAATTACAATTTTAGCAAATATTTACTAATAGCTCTTTATATAACTGAATATTTTAGTGCCACCCTGTAAATCTAATGCTAATCATGCTACATTCTATGCAAAGCATTTTCTTTTGTGCTTTTAAATAACATATTTCAATTTCATAAATCTTCGTGCAAAGTAAAGTTATTCGAATTTAGTTTATAGAAATATCTCTCATAAAACGCAATGCTTTGGAATACTTTTGTGTGCCCCTGTACACAAATCAGTGGTGGTATTTACTCCATTTTATACCAGAAACATCCGATATTGAACTTGGATAACATATTTCAATTTCATTAAGATTTGTGTACTGTAAGGGTATGAAAATGTGGTTTATAGAAATGCCTCTCATAGAACACAATGCTTTGAAATAATTTCGGGGGTCCCTGTACACAAACCAGTAGAGGTATAAACTCCATTTTAAACAGGGAACATCCAATGGATATCTTGTATAACATATTTCAATTTCATTAAGATTTTTGTACAGTAAGTGTATGAAAATATGGTTTAAAAAAATATCTCTCATAGAACACAATGCTTTGAAATACTTTTGTGTGTCCCTGTACACAAATCAGTGGTGGTATTTACTCCATTTTCAACAGAGAACATCCGATAATGAACTTGTATAACATATTTCAATTTCATTAAGATTTTTGTACAGTAAGGGTATGAAAATATGGTTTATAGAAATGCCTCTCATAGAATACAATGCTTTAAAGTATTTTCGGGGGTCCCTGTACACAAACGAATAGAGGTATAAACTCCATTTTCAATAGGGAACATCCGATAGTGAACTTGAATAACATATATCAGTTTCAAGAAATTCCATAAATATTTACGGGAGTTAGAGCGCGAACAGACAGACGGACAGACGGACAGACAGACAGACAAACCGAAGTCATTAACACTTTTCAACCTTGTTGGAAAGTGTTAAAAATCAGGAACGTTTCTGATGTATGAGAGTTACGTAATCAAAGTTTTTTACAATGTATGTTAAAATATAGTAAAAATATATCCATAAAATAATCAATTTAGCTTTTATCCTGACTGTAAGATATTCTAAGATTGATATATTTAAATATTTAAAAGCCTAATCCTAATTAATCTACCATCTACCATAAAATATACTATCGATGCAGTGTTGTTTTTAGAAGAAAACCGAAAAACATAACATATTATATATTTTATTTATATGGCATTTACATGAAATGTAGCCTTTTTATGTGTGCTTCCATGCGGTTAAACTCTTCTAATGTTTTTATCTAAAAGATGAATTATCTCTTGTACAAAGCGTCCCAATTGCTGCCAATATAAAAGGTTTCTATTCTCAGTAATATAATAGTATTACCATTATTACAGAATTAAATTCATCTTTATAATAATCAGGAAACAATTTTCCAAAGAGCTATTAAAAAGGACAGATACCAATAAATGCCAAGAATTAGTGGAAGTTTACAACTAGATATCGTAAAAATTATTAATACAATTTTGGGCAAGACTTCAATCAAGACTTTATCAATACAATATTGGAACAATAATCTTTATAATTTTGCTTTTTAAGATATTAAATATAGTTAATTTTGAATTCTAAAGACATACGTATTACTTGAAAATGCACTGCACACATAGGTAAAAATTTAAAGTAAATTAATTCTGTATATTGTGAAAACTGAAAATAAATAAATAATATAAAATAAAATAAAAGTGGTTTTATTATTTATTTTTATGAAATACAAATTTGTAAAAATTTAAGACATATGCATATAATATAAAAAAATCTAGTAATTAGCAACTACACGATTTTATTTCTCACTGCTGTACATATTATAAAACACTTTTTAAAGTTTGTGTTTAGAAGATATAAAACTAACCTCAATGACCATGACATCACCAATTTTCCTGCAATAACAAACTTATACATATGTCGTGAGTACATGTAAAAGGGTGTTTGTAAAGTGAATTTGAAAAAAAAAAAGAAAAAAGTGGAGCTGATTTTTAGCCTGTCACTTCCGAAATCTAAATTCGACTTGGAATTTATATAACAAATTTGAAGAAAATTTTTATAATCATTTTAGCGATCTCAATTTCCGTTTTGCCATATCCCACTTCTATTTTTATAGTTTCCCCCAAAATTTGACAAACTCATCATGTAGTTAGTTGTACATTGTACCTGCCCTAATTTCAAGTTTCGTCTTATAAAAATGATAGTTAGAAGATACTCCAAACACGCACATAGACACAAACACACGCACTGATTAGTTTGCAAAAAATCCTTTTTCGACCCAGGAGACTAATAGAACATGTAAATCAAGTGAAAATTCTATATGGAAAATTGTAAACAAATACAATATTTCCATTACTACGGTAGTCGGGTAACGGAAGTAAAAGTTAGGACATTTACTGCATATTAATTTATTGTACTGTATGAAAAAGTCTGGAAATGGGGGGAGGGGGATTTCACCTACTACACTCGCAAAATGGACGTATAAGCTACTAAATTACAGCTATGGAAAAAGAAAATAATTTAAAAGATGAACATACAACAATTGTAGTACTGAAACAGTGATAATTAAAACAAACAAACTGACAAAATAAAATAAATAAAAAGTAAATAAATAAATATTCATAATATTTGTTTTATGGACACATTTATAATGAAGTTTTGTTTAACATATAACGAATTAATTAATCTTAGCCTAAGTGAGTTTTTTTCTAGGTCAATTATGAGTTTAAATGGCGTTATACAGAACAAATCATAACATGCTTATAAAAATATTTTAAAATTTCAAGGTTTTAAAGTAATTTATTTTGTGCAATTGTAACATATTAAGAATATCATTAGTTTATTATTTTATACGTATACATCAATTTTTAATGAGAAAAAAAAAGTTTAAAAATAATCAGCTTGTATAGTTACTCTCATCACTGACTATTTGACTCTGTCACGTTTAAAAAGGCTATGAGTTTTCCTTGAACTCTGTTTGTGTGTGAACGCAAGTTGCCACCTAATTTTCATACTTTAGTTAATTTTAAAAAATCTAATTGTCCGATCGATAAGCTGTTTAATCCGACGGATTCAGAAAAATTGCCCCTTTCATTTGGTACCTTTTTGTAACGAATTTTTGATTAGATTTTTTAAAATTAATTAAAATATGAAAATAAACATAGCTTTAAAATAGACATGTAAATTTTATTTGTTGCTCTTTTTTTTCTTTTTCTTTTTTCAGCATAAAATAAAATATGCTTCCACGTGAAAAATAAATAAATAAATATTAAATTTGCTCATGCATATGGAAAAAATGACGTCTATAAAATAATAATAATAATTTTAAATTTTAAAGGTAACGAAGAGATAAAGCGAAAATTTGATAGAGAAAATTTGAAGAGATAGTGCGAAAAATTCGCACGGGCTTGCTAGCAAATGAATTATTTGAAGTGAGAAATAAATAAAATGGAATGATCATTTTTCAAAGGGTGCCTTAGTCACCCTACAACTAACTAGTTTATAATAAACATTGAAAATGTTTTTCAAATTTTCCCAATGTAAGGTAAGGATTAAAAAAAAAAAAAAAAAAAAAAAAAAAAAAAAAATGTTTGCAAGCAAGTTATAATTTCGGTTTTAAAACTTGCGGATTAAAAATATTTGCACTGAAGTAATTTACTAATTTTACTAAACTGACTTTGAAAACTTTACGGCAAAGTTGAAAGTGTTTATGACTTCAGTTTGTCTGTCTGTTCGTCTTCCTTCTTCTCTAATTTCCGTAAATATTTTTGGAATTTTTTGAAACTAATATATGTTGTTTAAATTCGCTATGGCACGTGTTCAATTGAAAATGATATAAATAGCAAGATTGGTTTTTGCGAAGGGACATGAAAGAGAATTGCAATACATTATATTCCATGAAAGCTACTTCAATAAAGTATAAATATAATATTTTTGCACTGCTAAAAATTACGAAACACGGCCAAACGAAATTAACTTAGTGCATTATCTATATTCTCACAAACATGTTCCCTACAGAATATGTATGCTAAGCATCAATGGTTATTTTACAGGTGACAAAAAATGTTCGGATACATTAAGCATTAGTGAATATAGTACACTGGTTTCTAAAAACTAAGGAAAAAACAAAAAGAGTGATTACAAAAAAAAAAAAAAAAAAAAAAAAAAAGTTACATCTAGAATTTAATACAACTGAGCTACAGTATACAACATATAGTAAGGTATAAAATTACATAAAATTAATATACTAGACAATTATGGTGTTTTAGAAATTAACACATGTATCAAATTGAATATCTCCGTTTAGTATAGGAAAAATGTGCATTTAATATCGAGTATATAATCACCCCCAGAAGTAATACAACATTACAATAATAAGTGATACCGTCAATTATGTGATCGATGCGTTCTCTGAGAATTGCGAACCATTGCTCTTGCAAGGCAGTTGTAACTGTGGCAAGGGTATGAGGAGGAGGATTTAGAGGAGCAGTGGTTTACCTAAACTACCCCAAACATGCTAGATGGGATTCAAGTAAGACTATCGAACTGGCCATTTCATGTGCTGAATTATTTTGTGCTGTAAGAAACTTTCCACGATGCAAGTTCTATGCGGTTTGGCGTTGTTCTGTAGCACGAAATCATTACCTATTTACACATATAAGTATCAAGGTTGTAATCTCTATGGACGGGAGTATTCACGGTTAGACACTGTAAGACGTCAACCCAAAGAGATACAACCTCGGACACAGACACTACCTCCCCCACATCTCTCCCATCTATTTCACAGATGTTTGATGGACGAGATAACGTATTCCATGTTCTATCCAAACCAAACAATGCCTACTATTACTTTGAAGGTTAAATCTGGACTCATCCATGTTACAAAAGACAGGATTTCATTGGTCAACCATCCAGTGGGTATGTCCTACCTCAACATTCCCTCCTGCGACGTAAGCAGCAAATGACTGGCTGGTCGTCTTGCACATAAAATACCATCTTCATAACATCTTCTTCAACGCACGGTAGACTTTGATACCAACTATCCACTGGCTTCGGCAAGAGAGGCTCTAAAAGCAGTTGGTGTTGAGGTTCTATTCTTTCATGCACATAACCGAAAATATTAGCCATCGGCGATTGTCGTAGCTCTTCACCGTCCTTAATTGATTCTTTTGAATGACGAATTGATAGTTTGAAATCGTTGGCAAGTCTATGAACCACAGATGGATTTATTTTAAGCCATCGGACCACCTCTGTCTCGTACTGACCTGTCTCTAATCTTTCAATGGTTTGCCATCACAGTTCTTTGGGTAACTGGTGCCTCTAGATAATTGTAATTAGTCGGCTTTTCAAAATTTTTTGTCGCATCAACTCAGCGATATCTTCAGCCTTGCTCTCTAGCATGCATGAAAGGTGACTCATTCCGATTACAGTGCCACTAATTTCTGTATTACATTTTTATTCTGCACCTTTTATTTAATAACATATTTGAATTTAATACGGATTAATTTATTTTTGAACGAAGTATTGTTTTTTTAATGTGATTTTGCCTTATTTTTCGGAAGCCAATGTACTTAGAAATTGCTGTAAATGCATCTCATTAAGGTTCTGTATTTTTAATACTTTCTAACAAAGTTTAAAAGTGATTGTGACTTTGATTCTTTTGTCTGCCCATTCTCTAATTTCCATAAATAATTTTAGAATACCTTGAAACGGATGTTTGTTACACAAATTGACTATGACATCTTCTCTATTGAACATTGTATAAATAACGCAACTAGTTTGTGTATGAGGACTCTCAAAAGAGGTGATGCATTACTACTTAAGATACTTGAAACAACTTTTCCTGTAAAATTAAGTATGAATAGACTAATTAATTAATTCACCGGATTTCGATAATGCTATCTCTTAGACAAAAATTGATAATGAGGCTTTTGTGTGATATTTCTTCCTCCAAAGAAAAAAAAATGTCTAGCCTTGTTCTTTTTACGTCGGTTACATTTACATCGGTTACTTTTTACAGGGTTACATCGAAACAATCTATATATATATTTATTTATTTATTTAAATAAAGCCATAAGATAATTTTTGGAAGTTTTCTTCCTTCAAAATTAATAACAAATTGCAGGTGCCACCACGGAGGTAAACTACATTGATGGTTAATCTATGTAAATGGTAAGCACAGTTGGAATTGGTTTAAAACCTATGCTAACTGCGTAATTTTTCTTTATTGTTTTCTTCTTTTCCTTTTTTTTTCTTTTTTTTCTTTTTTTTCTTTTTTTCTTTTTTTTTTTAATAGATTTTCCTAAGATTTAATTATTGTACCACTTATGCGTAAAAAAATAAAAAAAAACTTTTTTAAAGTTCCATTTGATAAATACTAAAATATATATTTCTTTCAGTTGGTTCTTTTTAAAGGCATTATAAATAACTAATATTTCTATTTAAAGATTATATGTCTCAACCTTTTTGACCATGAAAAATCCCTATTTAAGTACGACGTTGCTTTTGTTTAAGACTCCTTTCGATATTTAAAACTCGAGCCGGAAGAAGGTCGTCGTACAGTCGGCAGCAAAATTATTAAAGCACACATCCACACTTTTCATATATTTATATTTTTTAGTTTGATCACTAATTTTTATCAACTTACTTTTTTTATAAACAGTATAAGAGTAAGATCATGACGCGACAAATATTTACTTAACAAAACAGTATTAGGTGCCCATCTTTTAAATAGGAATTATTGCTAATGCTTCAATAAATTTGTTGCCGACTGCATGTACTAATGATGTGCTCGTAAATTCCGTCGTGGCCACAATATCCTTCATGTTCCCATTCAAAAATTATACCTCTGGGGATCACTGAAACAGGGGAGCCATACCCTGGAGGATCAAAATTGTGATGGCATGTCTCCAGACCATCCTTAGGGGTGAATATCAAACCGTCGCTAATTGACTATAGTGTAGCACTAGTGTAACATAAAACCCACTCAACATCAACCTCAACCATATTTAATATGTCCCCGTTTCCATCGGATCACGGTTCGTAATTGGAAGATTGCGGGTTCCGTACTCGAGCCGGCCTTAGACTGTCGGGTACACTAATGGTGCCTGGTGCATGTGAAATATGTCGTAGCTGTAATGTCCTCCATGTTCTCATCCAAATTATACCTCTGGGGGTTGCCGAAGTGGGGGAGCCATCCCCTCCGTGAAGGATAAAAATTGTGATGGCATGTCTACGGACTACCTCTAGAGAGGAGTCCCAGACCATCGCCAATTGCTCATAGCGCAACACTAGTGCGACGTAAAACCCAACCAACCCCGTTTCCATCAACCAAATTCTAACTCCCATGTTATTCTATGGGGAAATGTGTTACCAGAATTACTCATTACCTAATTTTTACTTTCCGAACACTATAGTGAGGAAAGTATTGTAATCATGTCAAAAATCCGAATTCGAGATTTTGATGTTTCTATACGTTTCGAGGTCCAACGAGTCCGTTTTCACTATTTTTACGATGATATATGTATGTGTGTGTGTATGTATGTGTGTATGTATGTGTGTATGTCTGTGAGTGAACACGCTAGCGTCTAAATGCTTTGTTCGAATAAGCTGAAAGTTGGTACGTATATTGTAAGTCACCATAGTACGAACCCTATAGATTTTGGTGAATCTAGCACTTATAGATTTTTTACAGGGACACAAAGAAAAATTCTTTATCATTATGGCCAAGGGACCAAAATCTTTAAAGTGCGATAGCATCTAAACGCCTTATTCAATTGAGCAAAAACTTTATACACATATTATAGGTTACAGATACTCAATCTGTATAGATTTTGGAGAATCTAGCACTTATAGTTTTTTTACAGGGACACAAAGAAAAATTCTTTGCCAAATTTTTAAAAGTGTGATAGCGTCTAAATGCCTTATTCATCTCAGCAAAGAATTTGTACAAATGTTATAGGTCACATTTGAACCAACTGTATAGATTTTGGTGAATCTAGCATTTACAGTTTTTTTACAGGGACACAAAGAAAAATTCTTTATCTTTATGACCTATGAGACCAGCGATAGCATCTAAACACCTTATTCAATTGAGCTGAAAATTTGTATGAATATTATAAATCACTGTTGCACTAACTATAAGCATTTTGGTGAATCTAGCATTTATAGATTTTTACAGGGACACAACGAAAAATTCTTTATCATTATGATCTAAGGGCTCAAAGTTCAGTAGCGTTAAATAAAACCTCGTGTGATATATGGAGAAAAATACTCAACACTCTGTTAGGGTTTTCTCTTTTTTGTTTGTTTAGCAACTCCTCTTTCTTTATTTTAACTACAAAACTGTTAGTTGCTCAATGTTCGGAAAGTCGAGTGGAGTCACTCCAGATTTTTTTCATAAATTCTGTTTTCACATTCAGAATATTCACAATTGTTAGATTTGATCTTGTTTTCTAAAAAATTATTTAAGAAAATAATGTTTTAATTTGGGTTGAAAAATGCTAAAATTCAACGGTAGTAAATTTTCTGAATGTGAAAACTGAATTTTAAAAAATGCATTAATTAATTAGGTAATGAATTATTCTCTCAACAAAATTTTTAGAAAAGCTCAAAAAGAATAACAAAAATGAGATTGCAAATAAAGCAATCGACACTTCTAAATTTAGTTAAAACTTTATTTATTAAATTGTTTGAATTCTTATTATTGAGGATGACAGTTTCGTCATCTGCCATTGTTTCCATACAGAAATCTTAATTATATTTTTACAATATATATATATATATATATTTTTTCAATAGAACAGCTGTAGAAAAAAGAATACTGATAGCAAAAAAAGTCAGAACTCTTATCCCTATATATTTATACTGTTTACAATGCATGTATTTCATTTCTTCTTTATACCGGTATAAAAAGATGAAATGCTGTTTAAGATAATAAATTTTCGTGAATAAAATAGGGTAAGATGAGGGTAAGTATGTGGTTAGGGTTAAGGAAAAAAAAAAGTTTAACTATTTTTATAATTTAGTAAATAAATTTTAATAATGTCAAAATGCTGCTTAATAATAATAATAATAATAATAAAATACTTATGTTTAAATACCTATTACATACAAATATAGAAAAAAATAAAAATTTGTATCTTTTTTTTTTTTTTTTTCAATTATTGCGAACCTTAAATTCTGTTCGTTTTTATAAAACAAAACATGTTGTAGACCACACAAAAAAAAAAAAAAAAAAAGACGAAATATGTATCACAAGAAAAAGGATATCGTAAGCTATAATTATCTATTTTTTTTTTTTTTTATGTTAAAGGGTACAGAGGGGGGGGGGGGCTGAAAGTTTTACCTCCAAATTATCCCATGTGGGGATATTGGTGGAATTTTTTATTTTTTTCATTTTCAATTTATTTTTATTTAGAATTATTTAAAAATGTTATAAAAAACTTGTTTAAGGCAATTCATTAGATCCTGCAGTTTAATTTGGACATTTATCAAGTCAGTTCTAGGCACATCGGTCTTACTCAAGCGGACTACGGTAAAGTAAAGACATTATTGTATAACAAACGTGAACAGCTGGGATGTTTGTTTTAGAGCTTATATAGATTTAAAACATGGACTACCATTGTATTTTTAAGTTATTCTTCTCTTATAAATGCATTTCCTAATTTTAGAGAATAGAGTTACTTAGTTTGTTCAGGTACAAAAACATTGATTTTTATCAAATTTTATACGCTCCTAATAAAAATTCTGTAAAAGTTAAAAAAAAAAAAAAAGGGGGGGGGGAAGGGGTTGTTTTTCGTAATCTAATACTACTAGTTAATAACTTATAGCAATATCAAATACTTACTTTATGTCTTTGATGAAGAAGCCTGCATAAAACAAAAATGGTCAGAATTGGCATTTTTTTTTTTTTTTTTTTTTTTTTTTTTTTTAATGAAAGTAAGTTTTCTGTTGGTTTTAATTGTTGTTTGGGCACTTCAATACCCCACATTTCATTTTTAACATAAATATGAATAGGGTGTATAGCCATACCTCCAAATAGGGTTCATAGCTATATCTAGGGTTTATAGCCGTACCATACTCACGTGGGATAAATTGGAGGTAACTTTAATTTAATTTTGCGCATTATTCCTTCTCGCTATGAAATTGTGATTTAGTAAAATTAAATTGCGATGCAGTTTATTACTTTATATGATTTTTATTTGTTCTATGCACATGTGAAGAAAGCCTTAAACTCATAAAGTTTTTCGGTGTCCAGTTTTTAATGGATTTGCGATTTTGAAATGTCTAGAACACAAATTGACCATTTTTAGAAAATTTGTCTCTGAGTGGTGTTACCAATATTTTGTTGATTCTATATCTCACGAAGTGATGGGCAGATTTATACAAAATTTTATTTTTTGTCGGAGCTTTAACATAAATTGGGGCGTATTGGGTTTTTGCGTATATTGCCCACAAGGTGACGCTGCTATATTCCAATTTCTCCTATTTAAAGTACGGACGGCAGATGTATTCTAGGCCTGGGTGAGAAATTTTCCATGAGGTTCTTTTTAAGGAATCTTAACCTGTACTTACGTAAATTTCAAAGTCAGCCACTGGAAACTCTGTGCGTCTAGATCAAAAAGTGCGATCTGGGGTCGAACCCGTCACTTCTTGTTACCAGCTTTGAAAGCAGGAGCTTTTGACCACTGGTGGGACTTGGGTAGCCCTGTATATTACCTATATGTTACATATTTACCACATAGTGCACTTGGATTTAGTGCGATATTAATAAAATAGATAGCAAAACTTGAAATACATTTTTGTGCAGCCGTGTAAACTATTAGTGAATGAGTTTTATACCATAGTCTATACGGATCATACCTTTATGCATATAAAGAAAAATTTTCATTTCCTTTTTTTTAATACAATCTAAAGGTGTATCTGTGAAATCTGTACCTAGCAGAAATTTTGACCATAAACATAATGTTTTTGAAGTTTCTTGGGTGTTCCTGTAAACGAACCACTAGTCGAATTTTAATAAAATAAGTAGCACCCCCATATAAATATGATTTAGTATACAGAGTCTGGATTTTCTGCTAATATTTGCTCTTGAATTATGCTAATAACAAAAAGACGTACAAAAACACATATCAAACGCTAGAAACCTCATTTTCTCAAAACGTGTAAATGTAGCAGAAACTCTAAAGAGGAAGTAAAATATTGATACTTTACAATATGAAGCTCTGTTCCTTAGCAAAAGTTAGTGTATTCATTTCTCATTCATTTGTTTACTGCATGTAAGCAAACCCGTGCGGAAATTTCCCAATTTCTCTCTTTCTTTCTTCTTCTTCTTCTTCTTTTTTTTTTTTTTTTTTTAGTGCTAGAGGCCTATTTCAGTCGGTACAGCTGTCGAATTTTTATAATACACTCTTAATAGTGCTAAGGGCCTATTTCAGTCGGTTTATTGAATGGGGATTTATTGAATGAAGTCCCCCCAAGGCCCAACTTTGACATGAGTCCCCCCCCAGGCCCAACTTTGACATGAGTCCCCCCCAAGGTCCAACTTTGACATGAGTCCCCCCCCAGGCCCAACTTTGACATGAGTCCCCCCAAGGCCCAACTTTGACATGAGTCCCCCCAAGGCCCAACTTTGACATGAGTCCCTCCCCCAAGGCACACCTTTGACATGAGTCCCCCCAAGGCACACCTCCCCCTCATTGGGAAAAAGAGAAAAAACGTTGTTTTGCGGCTATAAGACAGTTTGGACTTCCAATGTTATTTGTTACAATATCTGCAGCTGAAACACATTGGTTTGATTTAATGAAAACTTTATCATGGAATTTAGATCGTCACGAATTAACTAAAGAAGAATTTGTCGATATTAACAAGTTTAGCAGTAGGCCTCTGGCACTAAATTAAAATCTGTCAATGTCAGATTTTTATGTTTTAAATAATGAAATAATGTCGTGTCTGTATAATTTTTTTTTTCTTTTTGTGCCTTTAAAATTTGAAACTTATAAGTCTTATACCAATTTCACAACCCAATTTAAACTTTAATACATAAGAAGCCAACTTATTAATAGTTTTTGTGGAATGAAATGCTAAGGATATTTAAACCACATCATTCAGAGAAAAGTTTCAAAATGAAATTCATGTTTGACAACTCAGTTTTCATACTTCTCCACGCAGGACTGATTTAGTACAGTCGGCTGAAAAATTATTCGAGCACTAGCAATAATTTTTGCCAAAAAAAAAGTACACTTAATACAGCTTTGTTAAATAAATCCTTGTCGAGTCATGTTCTTAATCAGTCTAAGAACATGATTCAACAAGGATTTACTTAGCATAACAGTCTTAAGTGTAATTTTTAAATATAGGAATTATTGGCTAGTGCTCGAATAATTTTGCAGCCGACTGTATAGGACCCCTATGGTGACTTTTAAATTTTTGCTGCGATGTTGACGATGCCTTTTAATTTATTATTACCATGTTTTTATTAACTTCTATTCTTGTTTGTCTGATTGTTTGTTTGTCCGGTACAAATATTGCAATCGAATTTTAACTAACTTCCCTACTAACTAGACATTTGAAACTTTCACAGTAGCTCAGAACCCGGTGACAACACAACACTTCGAAGTCCGATTTTCGAATTTTTGATTAATTTTCTTATAATTAATTAAAATATGAAAATAATAACATCCTAATAGCGTTAAAATAGCCATTAAAATATTAGCTATAATTTAATTGTCCCCCCCCCCTCCCCCCCCCCCAAAAAAAAAAAAAAAAAAAAAAACGAGTTCATTTTCTTTCGACATAAAAATAAAAACATTTTACTTAAATGTGAACGCTAAAAAATTATAAAAAGTTAAATTTATGCATCTCACAAAAATTGACGTCATTATCACTTTAAAAAATTTATGCACATTGATAAGAGCTCTATGATTCATCAGAAAATTTAAAACGTGGCATATAAAAAGTTTTTTTTTATCTTATAATTTTTTTTTTTTACCATGTTTTTATTAACTTCGATTCTTGTTTGTTTGTGTGTGTGTTTCTTTGTCCGGTACAAATAATCGATTTTTAACTAACTTCCCTACTAGCTAGACATTTGAAACTTTCACAGTAGCTCAGAACCCGGTGACAACACAATACTTCGAAGTCAGATTTTCGAATTTTCGAATAGTTTTCTTTTAATTAATTAAAATATGAAAATAATAAGCTCCTAATAGCAATAAAAATAGCTATTAAAATATTAGCTATAATTTAATTGTTGTAAAAAAAAAAAAAAAAAAAAAAAAAAAAATAGTTCATTTTCTTTCGACATAAAAATACATTTACTTAAAAGTGAACGTTAATAAATTATAAAAAGTTAAATCATGCATCTCACAAAAATTGACGTCATATTTTATATTTAAAACCATTTTTTTTTTCATTATTATTATTAGTTCACTGAACTGAGTCCACGTGTTTAAATATTGCTTATATATTATTTTCTATCCTCGCTTATTTTATTAATGATTCATCAGAAAATTTAAAAACATGGTATATATATATTGTACAAATGTAGGAATGTGGAAACTTTAATTTTAAATACAAAAAAGTAACATTAGATGAGCGCAATGCTGCTCCTTGCTAATGTACAATATAAATCTAAATAGAATGAAAAAGAAAAACATCAACACATGTAACTGAAGAGGAGCGAAAGAAAAAATGGAGACAAAAGTATCTAAATGGCAGGGGGGAGTTGTGACCACCCCACTCCGGTTAAACATGTTTTACGACCGGTCAACACTCCCGGATACCAGATACTTTGTCAAAACTTAGACTAAACTTACATGAAAATGGTAAAATAAGGAATAAATCCCAAATAAAAACCTTTAAAACAATTTATAAGAAAAACCAAATCACAATTTAAAACGACATACAAGAAAAATCATGAAGCAATATGCCACCCATTCAACACAATTCAAACTTAGAAACAAACACTTAATGAAAGTTACAGTTAGTGAAAGGAAGAAACCTTAAAATCGAATTGATAAACGATTCAAAAAACGTGATTTACAAGTAATATAATCTAATTGGTAATATTGTTTAAGAATATTTAACAGAAAATAAAGAGGATAATTATTATCTATGGCAATTTGAATAAAATTAACTACAAAAGAGTCACTGTCATAACTATAAGTAAAAATTCGACTGCATCGAATAAATTGGTTAATTATAATATTTCTGAATATATTTTTATGCAAACAAGAAGACCAAGGAGAAATTCGGTTAATTTTAAATTTAAAAGCATCACGTTTATCATAGATTTTAATTACGATTGTTTCATTATTAATACAAATATTAAGGTCTAAGAAATCAACACTATAATCATTGTTAGGTTCAGTTTCAATTAAATTTAAATTATTGGGGTAAAAATTAAAATTTAGTTTAAATTCTTCTTGTGCATATCCAATTAGAATATCATCTACATATCTTATATACAAAATTTCATTTAAAACATGAGTACCAAATTCATAATGATGTAAATAGATATCTGCAAGGGCAGAGGAACATCCTCCCCCCATAGGAATACCGTAAATTTGTTGGTAATATCCAATCCCATTATATAAAATGTTTTCATTTAAGACGATAGTCAAAAGGGCTTTAAATTTTGGAAATGTAATGAATTCTTGTAAATCATATTGTTCAAAGTAATTTAATAAAACCTGAAATAAAATGTGAATGCCTATAGTATTAAATAAATCAGCAAAATCAAAACTTACAACTTTTTTAACTGTGCTATTTGAAATTAATTTAACTACATTATAACTATTTTTATTCTAAGTTTTGACAAAGTATCTGGTATCCGGGAGTGTTGACCGGTCGTAAAACATGTTTAACCGGAGTGGGGTGGTCACAACTCCCCCCCGCCATTTAGATACTTTTGTCTCCATTTTTTCTTTCGCTCCTCTTCAGTTACATGTGTTGATGTTTTTCTTTTTCATTCTATTTAGATTTATATATATATATATATATATATATATATATATATATATATATATATATATATATATATATATATAATAGTTATTTTTATTCATTTTAACATAAATTTTTGCTTACAAAAATGTAGTACCTATTTTGATTTTACTTCTTATTATTCCGCTTTTTAGTCAATTTATGAAAACAGTTCCTATTTTGTTTATATCTTTAAAGTATTGCTAGGTTTAAAATGATGATTGCTAATATTGTAAGGATACAACTTTTAAAAATAGATTTTTCTATAAAATGATCTCATCGGACAAATGCTGACTTTTTTTTTTTATTTTTTTCTTTTTTTTAGATGAGTCCGCATGTTTAAATATGGCTTATGTATTATTTTTTATCTTCGCATATTTTATTAAGTCATTGTCGTGTTTTCTAAAAAAATTAATCGTAATTGGTCCACGTTAGAGAAATATTATATAGGTTTTATCTCAATTTTTTAATAATTTTTAATTTATTGCCAGAAAAAAAAAAAGAAAAAAAGAAAGAAAGAAAAAGAAAGAAAGAAGGGAAAGAAAAGCCTTTCACATTTGGTCAATTTTGCATGATAGAAATAGATCCCTTTATCTTAAAAAAGTTTGTAAATCTTGATAAACTTTTTAGAACTTTTATTATTGAAGAACAGACATTTCAGATTAATAGACATTTTCTAAAAATGATTTAATCATACCATTAAAATTCCTCAAATCCATAGACATTCGGAAGTCAAAAATTTTCATGAATTCAAATTTTTTTTTTTTTTTTTTTAATGTATATAGAAGAAACTACAAATTATAGGAACTTTTTTAAGAGGGAGAGGGCACTGATTTTTCACTGAAACAAATGACCGAAATAATAAGTTAATTACAAAGAATAGACACCCTTAAAATAAATAAATAAACAAATAAATAAAAATAAAAATAAAAATGTGCCCTAAACATAATTTAATTCCTAATCAAAGGCATTTTTTCTTTTTCTTTTTACGGTGGATGTTTAACATCCTGCTTTATTGAAGGTAAATAAGTATCAACCGCAACATGGTGATGATCCCTTTGTTGTCAGCAAGAAATAATCCTCTCATTCTAAAACCTATTTATTTTACAGACTTTAATTTAGGGCCAAAAACCTCGTATATTCATGAAAATTCTTCGAAGTGTTTCCAAAAACCAGAGGAACAAAAAAAAAAAAAAAAAAAAAAAAAAACTTACATTGACAGATGGATAAATTTATTCTATGTGGCTACAAAATTGGTATTTCATCCAGTGGTTAAGTTTTCCAACGGTTGTGTCAAATAACGTAATTTTCACTAATTTGATGCAATTATTCATCCGTGTTGAAATAACAGTAATGAAGAAAACTGTCATGAGACATTTTTTAATTAAATTTTACATTTATGTATTTTATTTGAAACTTAATAAAAATAATTCAGTAAAGTTATGTTTTAAAATTGATAACCTTTATTAATTAATTAATTAATTTATTTTCTTAGTATGCATTACTTTAGACATAAGTTTAAAAAGGGATGTTTTTCCCTTAATGATTGTGGCAAAATTACGTAATTTTCACTCATTGGATGCCATTATCTTCCGATTTTAACTAGATGCAATAACACACATACTCTCTCTCTCTCAGACACACACACACATGTGTGTGTGTAATGTATATAAACAAGAAATATATATTTTTCTCGTTCTTTAAAACAGACCTGCCAAACCCGAAACACTTGGCGGGCAAAATTTGTTTAACAGTGTATATCAATCATATCAGTGTAATTTGTTTAATTGCTTAATAGACCTGGTTGCATTTCCCCCTTAATTTTCTTAAAGTTGAGTCATTTTATGAACAAAATCGACTTTACAAAGACATATGTATACATTAAGGAAAATTATTTCATTTGCTTGACCTACTATTGTATAAATTGCTTTATATTCTAAATATTTGATGAACAAGATTAGCTTAATTACTTTTGTAACATTAATGAGAAAACTTTTATGTTAATTATTTTAATTAAAAGCAAACTACTTACGAAATTCACAAACATTTGCAAAACGAACATCTCCATTAAATCAACTAAATTTTCCTAATTAAGTTATTTATTCGACTAGAATATATTTTAATAAGACTTTTTAAAAATACATATTTAGGTAATTGTTCTGAAATTACATCATTTGTATAATTTAAAGTTTACACGATTCTACAAAAGAATAATTTACAATACTATCATATTAAATAAATTTAAGCAGGCAAAAAGAAGCGAACCCAATTACTCACCAATTGCATCTCATTCTCTTGTATATTTCATGAATAATAAAAGTACCTTGAAAACGATCCAAATCATTTAAAATGAATTGTATGTCTAGGTTAAATGATGCACATATGGGCAGGTAGGAGAACGAGATTAGAGAAATCTCTTTTGCTTGCCCTATATGCAAAACGAGCAACCAAATTGCTTTTCGCTTCAAGTACCCCAAGACCCTTAATCAAATCCGCGTTTCCAAAAAGAGATATGGGTCGACATAGTATTTCTGAAATTAATAGCGCGTTATTTTCCGAGTTATTTCTTTTTGGGTATGATCATTTTTCTGGTTAATATTTCTTTATTTGCAGATGTGGTGGCCATTTAGAACTTGAGGAACGCCCAATCAGAAACCATGGAGAGCGAGAAGGTGCTGCAGCGGACCTCCTCTCTGCTGCAGAATACGGCTCTGAGTGACGTCACTTTCATCGTGGGGCCCCCTTCTGCATCCAAAAAGTATGTGGGCCATAGAGTTTTGTTGGCGATGACATCTCCCGTTTTTGAGGCCATGTTTTATGGAGACATGGCCGACAAGTCCAAAGTTATCAGAATCACAGACATTGCTCCGATTGGATTTGAAAATTTGCTCAGGTATAGAAAATTTTTTGTTTGTCCTTTGAATTAATTGCTTCTTGAAAATTGGTGTAAATCAGTTATAAGGGACTATTCTCTAAAATATAAATTAAAATATGTTATTAATTATATATGCTAAATTATTTTAATTTAAATTTTATTCTCAAAATTGCTAAGATAAGTTTTTGCCATTTGAATTGTATGATTACAAAAGAAAGCAGGTTCGATTTCTCTAAGATCTCTCTAAATTCCCTTGTGTACATTCTGGTACTGTAAACAACATATACAATCTTGAAAATTTCTGCTAACTTCTGTATAAAAAATAAGATATATAACGTGGAGATTTTCTTCTTCTGGGAAGAAGAAAATATCTATCTTGTGTCATTTCTTTTATAATTCATAACGCATGGCGACCTATATACTGACCATATCAGTCTCTAATATTTCTAAAATAGATAGTGAATTGCAATATTAATTATATATGTCAAGCAATTTATTTTTTAATTTGCACCAACTGTTTGTACCCGCTCCTTTTTCTACATCTCTTTACTTTTAGAGTAATTCTCTCCAAATGTGATTATAATTAAATGAGAAGAAAAATACTCTAAATAAAAGACTGATGTGAAAAATAAATAAATAAATAAAAATAAGGCCTGTACTAACAATATTACGAAATATTAATTAGGATGTTAGTAGCTATAGATATTCAACAATAACGTGGTTAAATAAAAAAGTTCTGACCATTAAATAGAGAGCGAAATAACAAATAAATTTCAAAAGCGTTCGTCTAGACCATACTAAATCAAAAGTATCACTAAAATCTTATTGAAGACTAAAACTTTAAAAATATGATCAAACTGAGGAGATTAATCTTCAGAATTCACCCATCTCTACAGTCCCCGTGGCAGAAACACGGGGACAATGTCGCAAAAACAGAAATGCTCTTGCAGAAAGATTTTACTTAAGTCAAAAATTTTTTGACTGTGTTAAAAGAGAGAGAGAAACTCAAAGAATGGTTTATAAACTGTTCTGCAGAACAAATTTTCGTTTCTGCAGATACGATCGCCTCAATCCTAAATAAGGAGAGGAGATAAAGCGGATGTAACTCACTTGGGCTAGCTTTGATACGGCATGCATTAGCGATTCGTGATGCAGTGATATGATTCGGTGTATCGACACTTTTCACTGGTAACCTCTTCAACTTCATTTTCGTGTCTCGAAACTTTGTTTGAACCGCGCCTGCCGCTCGTGTCGTGTGCATTTATTGTATTGCAAAAAGATGTTTTTTCGAAAGAATGTGGCTTTGCGACCATTTTCCAAATTTCATATTTCATGCATTTTCAGATTCATGCATAACAAAATAGCTGCATCCAGTGATTTATTTATTTATTTTTTTTAAATAAGTGCGTGATTGCTGCTGTACCGATTTTCATACATTTTCTATTTTCTGATTTAGATACGACAAATTAGTTTTATCTAGTGATTTTTTTTTCTTTAATGTATGCGAACCGTGCATACGTGCGTAGTAGTAAATACACGTAAATTTTTAAAAGCTGCATTAATTTTAATGTTTGGTTCAAACTATGCAATACATCTCACAAATATATACAGAAATAAGACTATGGGGAATTTTGTAACGTCTGTAGTTATACGCAAAATAAAAAATGAAGCTGAATACTTACCTTGCTTCAAAAAATAGAAAATTAAGAAATTAATCTTAAAAATACTTTGATTTTTAGCATTTTATATGTAGTAAAAGATCTTAGCAATAATATTAATGGGTATCTTAAGTTATAAAACTGTTAACTTTTCTAATTTCTTTCTTTACTAATCATTAATTATTTTAATTGTGATTAAAATTCTTAGCTTTAAATTTTGTTGTTTAAGCATACGAAGTCATTAAAAAAATTATTAATTTATTTTACAAAAATACTCTTACCATTAGTTTCTACAGCTTGTTCATTTCATTTTTTAAACATTTGAATTTTTAAGAAATGTTTATTTTTTTAATTGAAATATTGCAAATTAAATAGTTGTTTTAAATAAAAATTAAACCAAAGGTTTTGTTGAATTTTTTTTTTTTTTTTTGTAACCAAAAGGAATTTTATCTAATAGTAGTTGTTTTGAATAAATACTAATTAAAAAGCAAATGCTTTTATTTATTCATTTTTATTTACTTATTCGTATAGATATCAATATCAAATATTATTTTTAATTGATTTCTATTTATTTTATTCATGTGTAATCATTATTTTTTATTATAGATTCTGTTCATGAAATTTGTTACATTTCCCATTTCAACATTTCCTTAAAAAATTAATATTTCATTTGCCTCAATCTTTATGAAAATATTTTGACTATGCTTTGTCTATAATTGTGTTACTTAGATCTTGTATTCTGTTTTACTTTATGTATTTAAATGATGGTATAATTATACATTCTGAATTCTTTAATGTCAAATCATATTTTTTAGATTTCAAATACATATCTTTATGCTTTTTGTATAGAATAATATATAAAATGAATCTTGGGTATTAGAATGTTATCTTGCATCTTTCTAATAATCTCAAAAACTATAAATGTTGTAAATTATTTATATTTCATTATGATTTTCAGTATTCTATATAAATTTTTACTTTTAATTTTGACTTCTGTATTAGATTTTATGTTGTTTGGTTTGCACCTTATGAAATAAGTGCATTTGTGCATTTAAATATATATATATATTAAATATAAAAAAAGTAATGAAATGTTAAAAGTATTTGTAACATTTGTTTAATTTAGACATTTCCTGATTTAAATGCCTTAAAAAAAATTGTAGATTATTTTTTATGTGTTATTGCATTTTATGGTTTGAATTCATTGAATATTTTATAAAAAATATTGTATATTAATGTGAACAAAAAATCTGAAGCAATTAAGATCAATAGATTTATTTTCACCTTTCTTTAAAAAAAAAAAAAAAAAAAAAAAAAAAAAAAGAGTATTTTCTTGCAATAATGCAGATATATGCATTTGTGCCTAGTTAAAATATAAATACATTGGTTATACTGAATATTATTTACTATTTAAAAATAATGTATTTTTAATTCGTAAATGTTAACTTCACAAACTTTTCTTGCAGAAAGATTTTGGTGTTGATGAAGCTTATCGCAGAAAGCATAATAAATTTCTGCCACTGGGTTACAGTGAACCCCCCCCCCCCCCCAAAAAAAAAAAAAAAAAAAAAGCAAGATTTCATAATTTAGCAGCTATTAAGGTAAATTAGTTAGATGGTTGACCAATCCTGCAAGTTAAACAATTAAACGAGTGAAACAAAATGAATAACACAAAAAAGACAGAGTCAATGAACAATTAAAAAAAAACTCCAAGACATGGAAATTAACAAACATTACAAAGTCAGAAGAGGGGTTGTTTTCTACTTTTACGAAGATAACATAATCACAACAAGTAATCATGCACGCAGCACAAATAGTCTAATCTGCCATAAGACACAGATAAACCTAATACAAAACTTTATAAGATTTGATATATATAAAGAATTTTTAATCAAATAAAAGGAACTATATTTTACTCGTATTTTTAAATATTCAGTATTATTGCAGAAAACATGAAGTTATTAGAAACTTAATTGCAACTGTAGAGCGTTACCGCCATCTTTCAAGAAATTGTAGATATTTAAAAGCGCTTAGATATTTTAAGATTCTTAGAATTTAGGGAAAAGGTAATTTGTAATAGATATTTTCATACCTTAATAGTGTAGTGTAAGTAAATTTGATAAGAATTTTTATTAATAAATCGTGAATTTTATGTTTGTTTACTAAGGTAATAAATTTATCAGTATGTTAAATTTACTTCATATTGTGAGATGCATTATATTATATACAATGGCAAAAAAGGCATTTGAATATAAGAAATGATATTTTTAAAGATAAATAGATTATTTATGTCAGAATTATACGTGACTATGTGTATACAATAACTAGAAAACCAAAATTAATTTGAGTATAATTAATATTATTAAATAACAGTAAATTGAAATTATGTATACCAATTGGTAACACATAAGCATAGTTAACAGGTACAATTAATGAAGAATTAAATAATAAATGAAAGGAAAAGTTTATTGTTTAATAGTAGTAAATGTAACAAACCTTCTATATTTTGTTTTATTTTATTTTATGTCAATATCTCACCCAACCAACCAGCCTACACCACCACCCAACCTCTTTAATCAAACATTTGCTCATCCATCCTCCATCTTTTTTTTTTTTTTTTTACCTTTTATTAATTTTGTTGGTTTTATTAAAATGAATGTATGTGCTCATTTTTATTTATTTGTTTATCTTTTAATCAATGAAGACACAGACAAATTTATTGATAAATAATTGAAAATAAATTTTTTTTTAGGAAATCCTCTTTTAACTGTAGCATTTATTTATTTATTTTTATACTTTGAGGAGCATAATCTTTTTATACGACACATGTCGTTGATTATGATATTTCTATATACCGAGAGACAGAAACATGAGTAAAGATCAATAAACAAACTTACCTTCTGTCGTTTATCGTAAATATCAGTATAAACGTTATTAACGTTTAAGCTGATTTATTTTTAAGAGCAGTTTGGGTTAAATTTAAATTAGAGTAAAGAGGAATAATCTAAAGAACATGAATTAGGAGATTTATTATTAGTATAAAGTACGATTATGTCAACAATGTAACGGTATGCCAAACATTGTCATAACGAAATTTCTTCTCGTTATAACACATATATATATAGAACAGCCAAAAGACTAGAGCTACATTCCCCTTGTGGGATTCTGTCTTTTTGTATATAGATGTTATTATTATGTAAAATATAATTATCATGTATATAATTAATTTGATTTTTGTACTTATTAAATAGGCTATATATATAATTTAATATTATTAAATAAATCTTGAAATCCTAAATAATAATATTGTTAACATTTTAGAAATTTTTAATATTTAATATTATTAAATAAATCTTGAAATCCTAAATAATAATATTGTTAACATTTTAGAAATTTTTAATATGATTTATGAGTTGGTAGCTATTTCTAAAGCAATATAAATTGTCATCTTTGCTAGGACAGTTATAAATTTGATTAAGAATATATATATGTTAATTAGAGTATAAAAAAGCTTTAACCCCCATCCTGTAACCTGGGTCCACACAGACCCCATGCTATAAAACACATATTTACAGGGTTTCTAGGGTTTTAAAAGTCAAATTTGCATGCATTTAAATATTTTAAAAGTAATAATTGCTTATTCTGAGATTTTTTTATTCACATTTACTTATAAACCAGAAAATAATAAAATAATAATAAAGTTTGCGGAGCTGTGTTATTAGTATGTGCCATGAACAACACGTGTTTGTTCTTAAAGATTTCTTTTTTATCCTTTATATATATATCTATATATATATATTCCTGGGGTCTGAGTGGACCCCAGGATACAGAAATATGACATCTATATTTCAAGGGGGGGGGGAATCTAATAATCCCTGATATTTTTCCAATTAGATTTTTACCATGAGTTACACGCATATTGGTATTAGACGTCATTGGCTGTGATCTCGCAAAATAGGATATGTATGTTTTGGCAACAAGTTAAATGTGCCTGGGGTCCGCGTGGACCACAGGATATAGGGTGAGGGTTAAAAGATATAATAATAATAATAATAATAATAATAATACATTTTGACATCAAGTAAAAAGTGGCTAAAAATTGTCGTATATTCGGTTGAAAATTAGATTTCGGTAAGAGATAATATTTAATTCAAAATCTGCTTTTGTTCGATAAAATTTTGAAGTAATATTTACTTGAAAATTTTCTATGCTCGTCTAACTGAAGATTTCATTATGCT
The DNA here is from genome assembly GCA_963930645.1 of Salticus scenicus. Lineage (NCBI taxonomy): Eukaryota > Metazoa > Arthropoda > Arachnida > Araneae > Salticidae > Salticus > Salticus scenicus. The sequence goes on from OZ005656.1 coordinate 26,354,264, forward strand.
TTTTACTTGTATTATTATTTTTTTTTTCAGTTTTTTCTAAGTTTTTTCTTACTTTTTAATTAAGAGGAGCTATTAGAAGTCAATGACACATATTTCTCATTATTTAAAGTTTAGATTTAAAAAAAAAATTTGTTAATATTTCTTCCTCTTTCTTACTATATTTTTTTTTAATTTTTCGTCTGTTCTCAACTTTTTGCTTTGAATTCCCGCATAGTCATTCTTAAAACTGATTTTACGTCAACTTTTTTTTTTATTTTTATTATTTTTTTTTTTTTTATAGAATATTTTCACGTTCATTGATTTACATTTTTTTTTTTTTTTGGTCACAAGATCTCGTTTCTTTAACCCTTTTTTTTCTGTCACAATTTTTTTCCAACTTTTTATCAACTTTCTTTTTGCCCATTTGAATTAAGGTAAAATAACTATGAAATATAATATAAAAAACTCTCCCTTGCTTTAATATTGGGTTCAAATATATTTTAATTTATAATTCATCAAAATATTTTCGGTACTATTCACTGAAATTAATTGATTTGTTCTCTCACAAAAAAACACAATTTCCTCACATGAGGAATGATGATTGAGGGACTAATAAAATAAACATTATTAGCTTCTGAAATTTATAATCATAAATGAATAAATAAAAACATTCTCGGATTATCTTTTTAAAGAAAATGGAACTACCCACTAATATATTTTTAGTGAATAAATTAACCTTATAAATTTCAACGAGCGATTGATAATATCTTACGCAATCTGTTTAATTTTTTCTTTTATTCTAAAAAACTGTGCCAAGATGTCTGAAAATTGTCAGGTTAAAAAATTTATTAAGTGCTTGCATACTGTATGTACTTGCATAGTAATATAATCTGTCTAATATATCATGAATTTCTAATGGGAGAGGGAATAATTTGAAGTATGAGTTGTAAACTTTTTTACTAAATAAATACAGAGGCTGTTCGCACATTTTTTAGACGATTTTGATGGAGTGTACTGAAACAATTTCACTCATATTTCGTATTTTATTTGTTCAGTTTGATAGCCCCCGTTCTTAACTATCATTCTACACCGTAATTTCTATGATAATAATGCTTTTTGTAATATCGGAAGAGGTATATTTTTCTACTCCTCTTGAACGGCTTTCCAAAGTCCACAAAGCGTTGCAGGTCGGTGTTTGGATAATGCTGATTTTAAGAGTCGAAAAACACAAAAATCCAACAGTGATACATCAGGAGAATTAGCAGGAATATCAGTGAAGGGTATGGTTTTAATTCCCGTTTTTTGTTCCATTTTTTCTAGAAAAGCAATTGCGGATTGTGATGTGTGGCTGCTTGTTTTGTCTTGATACAATTCAACCGATTGATAGCATTGTGGATAAAGATCTGGATTTTCATTTTTAAAAATTGGAATTAAAATATGTTCTTGATAGTATTTAGAGCAGATTTTGACATTTTTGTCACATTTCTTTTGCTTTTATCTTGCGCTTGTATGAAAAACTAGCGACAATCATAAATCCTTTAGAAAAACTTTCTTTTGATTCTTTGAACCATGTAGAAAAAAAAAAAAAAATTCTCCACTTTTGTGATAATAAATTAATCTTTTTTTATTGCAACCACTTAAATAGACCCAAGATTCATCTACTGTTGCGACATTTTTCCATTTTTCTCCTGATAAATGCTTTTCATAAAGATTTCACTAAAAACTCACTTTGGAAAGAGCGGAAACGCATCTTTCCATCCACTGCCTTTTTAAAAGCGCATTTTTGCATCTAAACAAAAATTCTAAATATCAGAAGATAAATAAAACTTCCAAAAATATAACTGTTATGAAAATAAAATTCTCCATGCAAACGATTTTTTCTTACAGCGAAATAAAATCGTCTAAAAAATGTGCGAACAGCCTCTGTATTACACGTGAAGTAAATAAAAATAATTCGGCAATAAAAATAACTCTTTTTACGTTCATTTTAAATGGTAGAAATCAGCTAAACAAAATATAAGTATTTCATTAAAAAATTCATTTTTTTTTTCTTTTTAATTTTTAGGTTACATGTTAGAAAATGCAGTTTCATAGGTGAAAAAACAAAGTGAAAAACATTTTAATTTTAATTTTTTTTATTAATGCTTCAAATTCATAAGCTAATATAATTAAACTATGTTTATATATATATACTGAATATATAATTTATTAACTTTTCTGTTTAAAAATTTAAAATGTTTTTTATTTTCATCATTTTGACTTATTTGTATAGTGCATACTCATACTATTCTAAAAAACAATTTTTGATAAGCTGTTGCCAATAAAAGTAAAATATTTACAACTTTTTACTTTATTTATTTGTTTAATATAAAAAGAAACATTTATTTAGAAGTGGAAGTAAATAAAATAAAAAAAAATAAATAAATCTTTTTAAGAAATTTTTTTCTTATAAAACTGACATCATAAAAAAAGACTAATGGGCTCTTCCCACCGTCGTCTGCTCAATCACGTGATAGAGGAAAACGAATAATCGAATTCAATTAAATATTGTTCTTAAGAACAAAAATTTTAATATTTGATATAAAATAAAATAAAAGTAATATTGTGCATTTGTAAACAGTAGAATAATTGTATTTGTAAATTTAATAATTTAAAAAAAACATTTTATGTGTTTATTTATTTTTACCTATAAGAATCGATTTTTGTATATTGTAGTGTAACTGTAACATTAACTGATCTAGCAATAAATAATAGGGCAGTTCCTTGTTTGTAAACAAACATCTCAACTTCTATAAGTGGTTGGCAAAAAGGCTTGGGAAAAGCATTGCGATGGCGATTACTTGATTACTACCAACGGAAAATCAATGGTGGGTGGGGCGCGGGAAAGTCGAGCGCGCTTTTTTGCCAACCACATGACGTCACGAGGAAATGCTCTATAGCTTCTTGTGGAATGTTTATGGATTATAATTTGAAAATTTAAAATGTTTTCATTTAATTTAATTGCATAAAGGTTAATTAAGTTAATTAAATTAGTTACTGGTCTAAATGAATTTACGCCGTACAATGTTGCACTGTCACTGATTTAAGTACCAAAAATCAGAGTATTAAACATGTTCTTCATGAACATCAATAACAAACATAAACTAAATGATGATTGTAAATGTATACAGCAAACAAAAGATGATGAATAATGATATAAAATGGATTAAAAATGATGATTTATAAAAAAATAACACAGATTAAATACGACAGATCAAAAATAAGAATAGAAAATAGGTTATTTCAGCAATCGCTATAGATAAACAAGACTTTGTCTGCTATTTGTTTTTCCTCTATCATGTGACCTGTGACGTCAGGTGCCCATTAAACAAAAGAATTGATGGAGAATCATTGAAAATAAATCATTCATTAAACAAACGACTAAATCAACTGAAACATTTATTTTAAACTTCTTTCAACCAATCGGAATCGAGTATTTGATGAATGGCAACAGGTTAAAATAAATACTTGCATTTTACATAGGTATCGTTTGGCAAATGTTTTTAAAATTGAAATATTTTTAAATTATAATTAATTTTGTTTTGTGTTACAAAACAATTTTCGAACTTTAAGTATTTTTATAACCTTATTTATATTAATTTCATACTTTTTGTTTATTTATGTGTAGTTTAACCCTGCACAAGTAATTTCATACATTTAGAACAAGATTTGATTGACAGTTTATATATATATATATATATATATATATATATACACCATTTTATATTTGCAGCGGCGGATATTTAGGTTAGGGAATGGAATAGTTTTAGTATAGGAACCAGATGGCCATATATGAAATTCAGCACCGTTGTTTTCTCAAACGTTTTTCGTCATTTTCTATACATATGCAACTACGATACCATTATAATTCATTGCCAAAAACGCGACAGTTTATCTTGAAAAAAAGCTAAACTTTAAAGGATTTTAGTCATATTTTTCTTTTTATTTAATGAATGGTAATACAGTTTTCTATAATTGAAAATAAATATTGAGAAAACCCTTTTATCCTTTTCTTATTTTCGGGAACAGCTGAAAAGTCAGTTCATTCTATTGCGTACAACTTTTTGAGTTTACACAGAACTTGTTTGGAATTTTTATATAAGTAGCTCTACATTTGGCTGCGTGCACAGTTAAAAATTATTTAGTAAAAATGCTCATATTTAATTAGATATTTAATATTTTTTCATTCTGATTGTAGTATGCTGTGTCTAATATTGTATGTTTGCTGAAAATGGCTCTGCACTGAGTTTAATATCTTGCGTATTATAGCTAAAAAAGTGACTTTTTTTTTTTTTTTTGAAGTTTTTTAAAGAAACAGTTATATCTTCCTAATTACATGCGGTAGAGGCATGAAAATTATACAGATGATAACAAAATGCCCCATAATCACATGATACAGCCAGATCGCATTTCAGGCATTACTTTCTACAGAGTGATGCTAAACACTTTCCTTTTTCTATGAATTTTTACTGATCCCCCTTTCCCTTTCTGAGCAAACCTTTCACCGAAATATATCAGTATAACATGTTCTTCACACACCTGAAGCTTCAATATGGTTTGTCGAGTACTTTTTGGGATATTTTAAAAAACGTCTGAAATCGAAAGTGTCGGTTATTTATGGAAAAGTGGTGTAATACTAATGCAGAGTTAGAAAAAAGATAATTATAAGTATAATATTTAGAATAAAGATAAAAGATAATCAAGAGTTAGAAAAAACATAATTAAAAATACTTTTGTCGATAGAAAATAAACACCATACTCATAATCGTGATATTGTCTAGAAAGATATATTACGTCTGGGAAAACATATACGCAGCATTTTTCTACGGTGGAAATTTTCAGGGTTCTTTGGGCAGCAAGTTTTCAAAGCTCGCTAGTGTAAATTAAAAATGATATACACTGCTCGACATTGAAAATGCAACACCAAGAAGGAATGATATCTAACGGAATGAAATTTGTTGGACACATACATTATAGTAGGAAGACCAATTGATTAAAATTTCAAGAAATTTGGAGTAATACGTACTGTGAAAACAGTACATAAAGCAGCGACCTCTGTGAGCAATAACAGCACTTATCTGCCTAGGCATTGAATCGAACAGCGATTGGATGACATGTATGGGTAGAGCACTTCATGAAGCTTCAACACGATGCCACAATTCATCGATCGAAGTTACTGGTGAGTGGTGGGGGGGGGCAGTCGCTTTTCAATGATTAAGCAGTCATTTTCATTGGTGCGAGATCAGGAAAACGCGCTGGGCGAGCTTTAACTCATTAGAAATTTAATGGCCGCTGTCCAGGGTGCCAGGAATACGAACATGAAGTAATTGAGACGTGTATCCAATGGGAACCCATAACATCACTGCAAATGATGGACAGTATGATGATGTCGAATCCCAGCTGGCAATGTGCATTATTCATAATGCCGTTAAATATACGGATAAGGCAATCTTGATGCTGTAAACAGGATTGTGATTTGTCTGAAAAGTGACTTCACGCCATTCCTGCGTTCAGGTTCATCGTTGATCACACATTAATGGCACCCATATCAGTGATGCAGTTTTGAGGGTAATCAGAATTTTGGTAGCCGCATACTGAGTCACCACCTGGATTGATGGTATGTTGTACGATTGGATACACGTCCCGGTCACCTCTTGTTTTAATTCCCGCCACTCTTAATACCAGCCATTACATTTCTGACTAGTTAAGGCCCATAGCTCTGCCCTATGTTCAAGGCCTCCGAAGCGAAACATTTAAGCAGGACAATGCACGACCGCAAGTTGTCCATATTGTCTGGACCTTCATTGATGCCGAATGTGTTCGACTGTTGCTCTGGCCAGCGCGTTCTCCTGATCTCGCACCAATGAAAATGACTGTTTAATCGTTGAAAAGTGACTGGCCCCCCCACCACTCACCAGTAACTTCGATAGATGAATTGTGGCATCGTGTTAAAACTTCATGAAGTGCTCTACCCGCACATGTCATCCAATCGCTGTTCGATTCAATGCCTAGGCAAATATGTGCTGTTATGCTCACAGAGGTCTCTACTTTATGTACTGTTTTCTCAGTACATACTTATTACTCCAAATTTCCTGAAATTTTAATCAATTGTTCTTCCTACTATAATGTATGTGTCCAACAAATTTCATCCCGTTATTATCATTCCTTCTTGATGTTGCATTTTCTATGTCGAGCAGTGTATATTAATTAAATTTATAGAATATTTTCAAGAAAATCGTTATTTACTCATGATCAAAAGCACAAGTATTATAAGGCGCATTCCATGATACATCACACTCATAACAAAATTTAAAAAATTAACTTCAAAGAATTAAATATTAGAATTGATTAGTTATTTCTTTAATATAATACCATAGCTTCTTCTTTATATTCTAAAGCAATCATAAAACAAGTCTATTGTTTAATTTTCTAAATTTAATAATTTTTGTAACATGTGTTAAATTATATTATTATTTTTGTAACATCACATGTAATGAAATGGTCTAAAAATTAATTCCTTGGGATAATTTCTGTCGATAACAGAACAGAGAATGTTTCTAAGGTATATGAGATAGCTTTGTTGTTTATTATATTTCTTAATGGGAATATATCAATATGGATCTTAAATAGTAAGGAATGTTTCTATAAGTCGTTCATTTTCATCCCAATACAGATATAAAATTACCAATTACTGTGCGTCTCATAAATATAGAGACAGGTGATTTATTGAAATAACTGTACAAAAAAGAAACAATAATCACGAAAAAAAAAAAAAGAAAAAAAAAAAAAAAGAAATTATAAGCATATGGAATCAGAATATAATTGTATTATAACAAAGAAATACAGTATAGGTTTTATAGAATTTTTGTAAAAATATATATAACAAAATATTCTATTTTAAAAATATAAAGACTGTTCTAGTATTTGGTATTTGAATTCAATTTTTGGATCCCTTCCTTTGAATTATCTTGTAAATCCTATCAAACATGCTTAGAAATAAAGTTTGGAGAATGTGTGTCTGCAGTGAGTACCAATTCTTAATAGTTGGAGACTGAAGACGATGGGCATTCACCTCTTGTGGAAGTACCTCTCAAAGGTTTTCAACTGGATTTAGGTCTGGACTGATGGCTGTCCGTTTTATAACAATAATTTAACTCTGCATAAACCAAGTTTTGTTGGGTAGGAGGTGTGAATCGTCGCATCGTTTTATGGGAATTTCCAGTTTCACCCCCTTCTCCCTTAGATGTTTTCAATTAGAAGATTGTTTTTGAGGATATTTTTATAATCCCCAGAGTAATGTCGATCATTAAGAAAAGCAATTTCAGCAATATCTGACGTTCTATTGAAATATAACACATACCATGAGAGAACGCCATCCTTTTTGTCGACTAAAGAACTCATGAGTTTCTCGTCGAAGATCAGGAAAATAATATGCTCAACCATAGGACCAAACAAATGGAATATTTTTTTGTTACTGAAGAACCACTTATTTGTCCAAAGACAAGAACCTAATGAGTTCTTTTGTTCGACAAAAGGAAGGGGGTTCTCACATGGTATAGGGTGCGTTATGTTTCAAGGAACAACGGATATTGCTGAAATTGCTTTCAAAGCAATCTTCTTATAATTTGAGACATCGGAGGGGGGGGGGGTTAAACTGGAAAATTTCAACAGAATGGTGCGTCGATTCACACCTCCTACTCGACAAAAGCTTGGTTTATGTAGAATTTTAAGTTATTGTTATAGCAAGCCATCAGCTCAGACCTAAATCCAACTGAAATCCTTTGGGAAGTATTTGCACAAGAGGGTGTATGCCCACGCTCTTCAGTTATCGACTATTCAGAAATTAAAGCAACCAATAGAGCAGAGTTGGCAGTCATTACAGAAAAACATTTTCCAAACTCAAGTTCTAAACATGCCTGATAGGATTTGCCAGAAATTTCAAAGAAATGGATCAAAAATTTGAATTTAAATACCAAATACTCGAACACTCTTTATATTTCTGAGACAGTATATTTTGTTTTGTTTTATTTTGTTTTTTATTTATTTATTTTACAAAAATTCTGTAAAGCCTATACTATATTTCTTTGTTGTAAGATACTTATATTATATTCCATATGCTTATAATTTTTTTTGTGATTAATGCTTCATTTTTCGAACTGTTATTTAAAACAAAACACCTGTCATTACATTTATGAGACGTACAGTATATACCAGAACGTTCTAATTCGAAAAGTATTACGAAAATTCAAAATTATTTCGTCAGGATTTTCAACATTATAAAAATCTCGTTTCTCTTTCTTGAGACCTCATTAGTAAATATTCTGCTTTTAAATGTTAGACGGGAGGAGCTAATATTCAAACTTAAAAACTTCTTCACACACCATAAAACTAATTAAAACACTACTGGTTTCCAAAGGATGTGGCCTTTCTACCTCAGGTGCAAACACGTGCTGCTGCCTTGGAGGTACGAAACTACTGTTTTCAATAGTTTTATGGTGTGTGAAGAAGTTTTTAAGTTTAAATATTGATTGTACAGCAGTTCTTTTATTTAGTATTGGGAGGAGCTAAGTTCGAATACAAGTTCAGTTCGTTGACCTAGACATTTGGAATTTTCCATGTTTATTTTTATTTTATTTTATTTAATTTTTTAAACTAGGGTGAATATGAGCTATGATTCCTTTTCCTATGGAGGTCATTCCTCACCAGGCGATTTCTAGCATAATATATCTTTATCTCCCTCCCCCTCCTCCTTCTCCAACCAACAAAGCAACTTTTTTCTAAGCCAAGATGTGCCGGGTTTAAACCTAGGTTACGCTGATCGGTCTGGCCTTTTAGAATATTCTATGATTTTTTTTTCCAAAACTAGCATGAATACAAGCAAGGACCCCTTAAAAGGACTCATTACGGAGAACAATCCACTCAGGGTTAAATACTTAATCTAGAAATTCGGTATCTATGAATCCCCTTCCCTTCCATTTCTCAAGACACTATTTCTTTAAAAATAATTAGAATAATAATAAATTTTACTTTCCTTCGTACATTTTAAAATTATGAGCATATACTGTTAAACCGCAGAAGGATTATCCCTGGCGTCTTCTGCGCATGAGTGAAAAGGGTTGGTCCATTTATAAAATAGGAATGTCCATAGTATCTAGGGATGTGTTTGTTTATTGGTATGAAAAAATTATAAACTCACTGATTGCATTTCTTTTCCTTCTTTGAACTGATTCTTGAATATCTGGTTATATAAATATTTTACGATTAATTAAAAGAAAGAAAAACTGATAATATTATAAAGGGGATAGTTTTAAGGTATAACTTTAGTATATCCCCATAGCTGAATTTGGCGATTTTTCTTTGGCGATATAATATGGCAGCGATATAATATGGCAGCCTATATGTTGTTTATTTTGGATTTATGATTTTATGATTTAGATTATGCTTTTATCATTTATGATTTTTAGATTTATGATTTAGCCATAATCGCCAACAAAAAATTGTCAAATGTCGTTGTGGGGATATATTAAAGTTGTTCTTTGAAGTGTGTAACACTAATTTAAAAATTATGTCAATTATTATTTACAAACTAGTATATAACCCCTTAAAAATGACGAAATGTGAAATCAATTAAGGTAGTGAATCAACGAATTCTTTGCCAGCTTCGCTGGTCACTATATTTAAAGGGGACTAATGTGCAAGTCGTACCTGACGGGGAAGTTAAATACTATTTCGTGAAGAATTCTTCTCAAAGTTTCTCTTTGATACTTAAAATTTATCTTTTCTTTAAGTAGAGAAATTAATTTGGGAATTGTAGGTACGATTTTATTTACTGCGTAAAACTCATGTACTGTTCTTCGAATAACATCGCAATCAAAATTATCCAGAGAAATGTTTTCGATGGTACTGTTCTTTTGCCGCTTTTTTGGTGATACAAACATTGGATTGTCTTCTCCTTTTGATTCTCTACGTATTCTTTTACTCGTGGCTTCTGATATATTAGTTATTTCACTCGTACGTTTCACTGATTGGGAAAGTGGAACAATAGCTTCTCCTTCTAAAGCTTCTTTATCGCAAAACCTAATGACATTATGTACAATACGCTTCGTTTCACTATGAAGAGGTTTAATCCGAGAACTCGTACCACATGTACGATCCATTTCCAATATAAACAGACTGTTATACAGAAAGAAATAAAAGAAAACAAAGCAGGAGTATTAATTATTCTACACATAACAGAGGAAACAAGAATAATAGAAAAATTTCCCCTCTCTCTTCATTGCTGTGTCTCCCAGAGCGTGAGTGGAATCGTCCTGGCACTTTGCCAACCAGGTATCAATCTTCGGCGGGCGCACAGTAATAGTTTAATTTAGATCTTATATAGCTCATATATCAACATAGGTAACTGATCTGAATTCTAGAATAAACTATTCAAATGAAAAGATGTTTCAAATTATTTCAAACATATTTAAATGCAATAAATAAATAGTTCTTTTAGAACTGAAAACTTACACAATGATTACATTAAAAAGCACAGGAAATAAAATGAGAAATGTTGATATTTTTAATAGTTAGTTAATTGTACCTCATTTTTTAAAGTTTCAAAGTGGGAAGTAAACAATCCTCTGAGTTTGTGGTAAATACGCGGCTGGTCCCTCTCTGAACGTCTACGTTTTGAAAAATATAAATATCCCCGTATTGAATTTGGGATGAGAATATTTTTCTTAAAATAAATAAAACTATTGGCGTTATTCTGGCATTGTATGTTTGATAAATTATAAAGTCTTTGATTGCAAGAAATATGTGTCATTACAAATATAAGTTTATATTCATTGTCAGCGTCTAACTATTCCACACGACTTCCTGGTGATAAAAAGCAGAATTTCCAGCATGTGGGCCAAGTGCAGTGAAGTGCAGAATTAGCAGTCATTTCCGTATTACGTCTATCCTTTAATTATTAATCGTTATTGGTTTCTCTTAGTACTAGTTGTTTTGCCTGTTCTAGGAAAAAAAAAAGAAATCTGGGTCAAACCAAATCAATGAATTTATTCCAGAAACATTTTTTTAAAATGTTGTTCCTGGTAACAATTTAAATCATTCAAAATTCAGTAAGCAATGTGATAGTGGTCATCATTATTTAGCTTGTCTAAAAAAAAACATATGAAGAGAATATAAAGTATGAAATATTTTAGTTATTTTTTGATGATTAATTCTATGTTTGTGAGAAAAAGGTCGTATCTAGAGGATGAAATTCGAAGTGAAAAATGTTCATATGTTAAAAACACTGAAAAATGAAGGTAATTCCACAATGTCTAATTTCAAATAGAAAAACTTCAAAAATAAATAATTACTTTTAATTGTGTAGTTTACGATACAAAGATTTGAATTATCAATAGTTAAGAGTCAAAATACAGGAAACAAAATAATAAATTTTGTCATCTAAGACTTTTTTTTTTTTTTTAAATGGACATATATTTTGTCTAAAATACAGGGTGGTCCGAAAAAAATGATAGAAAGTATTTTAAGTTTCTGATTTCAAATGTATTGATGCAAATATAATTCTTCCGTATTAGAATAGCACATATAGTGACATTTCAGTTGAATGCTTAATTACCGGAAATAAAGAATAAGCAATATAGAATCACAAACCTTTTAAGATCGATTATATATCGTAAGAAAATTTTATGAGAATAACCGATGTAATGTCCCCTTTCGACGGGCATGTCGTTCAGAGTTCAAAAAGAAAAGAACGCTTAGTGAAGAGATAATCGCGCAGTAAGTTCAAATACTCTAAAGTCGCAGTGATTTTTAAGCCATCAGATGACTGATGTAATGGTCCTAATCTCCCACTGATTTTCATTGTTTACAGGTTGATGAACAGATATGAATCTACAGGGAGTGTTTAGGATGCAAAAAGAAAGGCGTCGGGACGAAAATCAGTAGTTGTTACTGACGACATCAAGGAGCCTGCACGTGCATACTTTGAGGATCAGACAACCACTTCCACTCGACAGGCGGCCCAACAATTAAGCATATCCAAAACATCATTACAAAGGCTAATGAAAGCAGTAGGATTGTGTCCATATAAGATCCAAATGTGGCAGCCGCTAAAGGGGGGGGGATACTGTGCAGCGGAGAGATTTCGCAAACCACATAATCGAGGAACTTAAAAATGGTTCCATCAGTGAATACAAGATCTGGTTCAGTGATGAGACCCATTTTCAGTTGAATGGTTTCGTGAACAAACAAAACTGGTGCCACTGAGGTACGGAAAATCCTCATCTCAGTCACTACATCCTCTCTTCACTGCATCCACAAAGGGTCATGGTGTGGTGTGCCATATCGTCGAAGCAGATAATTGGTCCGATATTTATTGATGGTGTGGTCACAGGAGTGAAGTATCGAGAGTTGCTAGAGCGTCACGTTGGCCCTGATGCGCGCCATCTCAACAGGACACGCCGGTATTGGTTCAAGCCAGATGGGGCTCGTCCCCTAAAAACTTCTGACGTCTTCACGTGGCTTGAAACGACGTTTGGTGAGCGTTTAATTGCATTGCATGCAGAGAAATTCACGGGGCACGGGATAGAGTGGACCCCATACAGTCCGGACCCAAATCCGTGCGACTTATTCTTATGGGGTTACATCAAGGTTAGAATCTATAGGAATAGCCCTGATTCACTGGAGGACCTAAAATTGGCTATCAGAAGTGAGATTGATGCACTTGATTACGACACACTCCAGCGCATTATGACAGAGTTTCAGAACCGGCTTTATAACACTATAGTCGGGGACGGTAGACATTTTAAGCATCTTGTATATTAAATGTCATTCATATCTTTATTCAATAAAATATGTTTCATGTTCTTGCATGTTGTCTTTTTTCCACAATGATCGCTTACTTTCTATCATGTTTTTCGGACCACCCTGTAACATCTTAAGCAAGAAATATACTATAAACAAATGTAAGGCTCCCTTTTGGTCAACAGATTTGCCAGCTCAGACCTGCAGCGGCCCTTTTTAATGGGTCGTAACATCACCTCACCAATAATCATTACTACTGAATAGTCTAGTTGGTGAAGTATAAATTTAAATCAATGGTTAGCACATGAACACACATGCACACAGATATGTACACAAATATATTTATGTGTGTGTATGAGTGTATATATACACTTTTAGTCTTAAACCTATCCATGATTCAGCATATTTGAATGCAGCTTAGAAATTCTTATTTTTCGAATTTAAAATTGATTTTCCATTCCTTTTAGTATTTAATTTTGTCAACAATTGTTTAGTATGAAAGAGAAATTAGAAGTTCTGACTCATATTTATTTTCTTAACCAAATAAAAGTGTAAATGTAAAAAAGACAAATAACTTTATACTGTGTAATATCTGATTGTATCGCACAAGAAAATTTTTGATATTTATATTTATTTTCCTTTTGGTAATGAACCTTTGCAATAAAAAATATCCTTTGGCATAAAGTAATATATTTTCAATTAATTATGGCATATGTGATTTGCTTTTAAAAGATAATTTATCATTTCAGGTACGCCTATACAGATACATTAAATCTAACCAGTGTAGAAGATGCCATGTTAACAGCTTATGCTGCCAAAAAATATTTGCTGCCACACTTACTTAGAGAATGTTTTGTATTCATCGAAGCGCACGTCTCACCTAAAAACGTTTGCCAAGTTTACGAATTCGCTGCTGTTTTAGAAGCTCATCATCTCATCTATGAATGCCTCAACATCATAGACAGACAGACTCATCATGTTCTGACGTGTTCTACATTTCCCTCCATTTCCGTGTCGACTTTGGAAACTATCGTTTGCCGACCACATCTCAACATTTATTCAGAATTCTCCCTTTATTCAGCAGTTCATCTATGGGCTGAAGAAGAGTGCAAGAGGCGGAGCGTTGAAATCGAAATGGAAAATCTTAGAATAGTGTTAGACAGTGTTTTACCTCATGTTCGGTTTTTAGCCATGACAGCTGAAGAATTCTGCAAAGGCCCAGCAAAAAACGGACTTCTTTCAAAAGACGAATGCTACTCTATTTTCATGAACTTGGCCATTCCAGGAATCGTACCCATGCCCAAAGGACTCTCTTCAGATATGACTAAAAGATCCGTACCTCCTGATTACTTCATCGCAACAAGGTACAGTCCAACAGGTTTCCATTCTCCGGTAAGACCAGTTCGGGTATGCGGTATAAGATTTACTGTAACCAACCACGATATATTTCTGGTTGGAGTTGGATTTCCAGTCCGACTAGACACAAATTACTTCTCGGTCAGGCAACCGAAGTTTGAAGGCTCTCTCCGGTTCCTGTACAAATTACAGGAAGACAAAATCGAAAGAGAGGATATGGCAGTGAGCTTTAGCTTGGCTAGGGATAAAGATGTGAGATTAAGACTTAGAAAAACTTATTTTGTGAGGAAAGGAGTCGAATGTGAACTTGAACTGCACGTTAATTCCATGTTAGCAGAGGACGTGGTAATACCTAATATGAGAAATAGAAAGAAAGAAGATACTAGTGACGGAATAACTTTTCACTTTCACCAATTTAACAGAGGGCAAGCCAATAATGCTTCTGATATCTTGGAATTCTCAGAAATCTTCTATTATTACTGAGAACCTTGTAAAAAAAAAAAATATATATATATATTTTATGCGTGTATTTTATGAATGTATTTTAGAAGTACCTTTCCTGAATCTCCAAGACTGAAAAAGGAAAGTTATTTTCGGTAACTTATGAACCCTTGAAAAATGTCGTGTATATAAATATCAAGTTACAAAATCTTGTTTTTAAAAGTGCTGTATAGATTTGAAAGACTGTTTTTAATTTTAAAGTTTTTACTTTTCTAAAACAGATATACAACAAGCATTATCAATGTCATCATTTACATTTTAGAAGTTAGTAATTCTTAAATACGATTTTGCTTTTCCTATATAACTTCAAATATCTCATTTTACATTACTTAAGAATATCATTTCATACAATATCAGCGAATAATCAATGTATATATTATTATCCATTTACATCCATAATTCTTGAATGTACTGTTACTTCTTGTAAATCAGATTTCTTATAATCTTAATATTGAATTTTTAATAAGACAATGCATTATTATTATTATTATTATTATTATTATTATTATTATTAGCATCTTGAATTTAATTTAATTTTTTTTTTTTAATTTCTGCCAGGGAAAATGTTTATAACATGTTTATGTAAAAGTTTATAAATGTTATTTACAAAAGAAAATACGCTTGTTTATTAATTGATGTATATATGTAGTTCCTTTGTAATATGGGATATTATACTTTTTAAAAAAATTTGTTTCTCATTATATTATAATGACTGTGAATTATGTATATTATTCATATCTTACTAATTTCATCTTATTAATTCACATCTTATTAATTTTAGTGTTAATAATAATTTCTAATAATAATATGTTTATATGTAATATAAAATGCATATTTTATTGGAATAATTTTTAAATATGTATAAATTATCTGTTTATATTTATTCAAGTGCTATTATCAAATTAAATTTTAATAAACGATTTATTATCATGTTTATCATAATGTATTTACTATCCTTAATATAAAAGTTACACTTGATTGTTTTTAATATAATATCTGATCATGAAACAGAAGTGTATTTTCCCCTTAAAATCTATTTACATTTTTATCAAAACTTAAAATTAAATTAAATATATGTAAAATCACAAAATATTTTAGGCAAATTGTGGCATAACTTTGCATGTAACAATTTTATGTAACAAATTATGATATTATTAAAAGGAATTTAAAATAATATTTTATTAGTTTATGATGTCATAATAAATCAATGTATATAAACACAAAATATTTCATATTAAAAACAAATAATAATAAAATAAAAATTAACAAAATAAATTGATTAATTAAAAGAACATCATAATTCTACATAATTGCTTTTAATATGATGTCAAGTTATCAGAAAAAAAAAATTGCCCGAAAATATACATTTAGTATCTATATGGACCTTTAAATTTAAATTATATATATGTAAATATCATAAAAAAATAATAATAATAAATATTATAATGTAAATTATTTACAAATATCGCAATTATAGGAAAATATGATATCCTTAGAATAAATTTTATCTAATGCGTCATATTGTGCATACAGGCATTGCATTTGGGCAGTAATTAATTAAAATGTGCCTGCATACAAATCCTAATGAATAAATAAATCTTTCAATTCTATCATATGATAAAATAGCGTCACGTAACAGAATTCTATTCAATTGCTTCTAATATGACATTAGATCATGGGAGAAGAATCGCCCTCTTCTCTACGAAATGCATTTCATATCTATATATATAAACCTAAACTTAAATCCAATCATTAAAAGTATTGTATACAATTGTATCATTGTAGTATTGTAAAACTGTAAAATTGTAAAATCGTAAAATATTTTATGATAATTTGTATCATAAATTGAAAACAAATGTTAAACTTATACAAATCAAATACTATCAGAAACAAAAAGTTCAAATAATGTATTATTATTGTAATTATCGTGATTAATGAACATATCTGAGCGCAAATCCTATAAATAAATAAATAAATATTGATAATAAAATTCACATTACTGTAATTATATGACAGATTTCTATTTAATACATTTAATATATAAGAAATATGATTTATTTAATATATCTGTAGAAAACAAAAAAGTGTTTTTTTCTATATTGTATTTCATATCTATGTCGAAATTTAAATTTAAATTATATATATGTGAAAATCTTAAAATATATTTATAACATTATTAAAATACATTTATAATTTATTTAAAATATATTTATTTATATTTTATAATGCATTTTTAATGTATTTGTAGTACAATCTACTACAAATTACATTAAAAATGCATTATAAATTGCAAACAAATGTGCAATTGTAGAAATAATGATACCACTAGAATAAATTTCATTTGATATGTTATTATTGTCCAGCGTTGCAATAAAATGTGTTGAGATATAAATCCTATAAAAAATATTCAGTCATTAGAAGTTTTTGTGAACATCATATGACAGTAATTGATACAGAATTAATTGGTTTTAAATATTAATTTGAGATTTAATTTAGCAACAATCAAAATATTTTACTTAATAATGAGGAAAAGTGACTAATCTGTAATTTAATGTAAAAGATAATTTTTCTATTCGATAGAATAATTAAACAAATTTAAATGATTTTATTAAACAAATATCCCCTTTTTAGAATACTCGCTCATTGTTTATTTTATGAATACGTCTATTATTTATTTTATGAACGCATGTTGGGAGAGTTAAGCTATTTTTTAATATCCGTTGTAATCAAATACATGTCTACGAGCTTTTAACTTGTTATTATTTTCTCAGTTAAAATTTTCAGCGGTAACTTGCTTTTTTCAAGTCACATCCCGATGGCGAGTTAATTTATGAAATGAATTTCTTAATTAAATTAAACGTATTAAAATATGTTTGAAACCTAAATAAATTGAACACTGTTGATAGGGTGTTTTGGATAGTAAAGTCCACCCCGGAACTTTTTCATGAAACAAGTGGTATCGCTCCTCAGCCTCACAAGCACTGATAAATAACAATTAAGAGTAACCGTTTAGAAGAAATAACAAACCATGTAAAAAATCATTAAGTTAAAGTTTTATAGTTTATTCTCAATGCTCCTTAAAAAATTCTAAAATAGTCGTTATATTAGCACTATATACATTAGTGTATGTAACTTTTATTTAATGTATATAATGTAACATAATGATGTATTATATACAAAATTGCGCAAAAAATCTCATAAAATTATACCTATCAGATTTGTTCATTTATTTAATTACATTGTTAAAACTAAAATTCAACTTTTTACCAAAATATGATGTCAATTTAGATAAATTAAGCTGCAATCAATATTCAGAGAAATTTGGTGATAAATATCTGCATTTTAGTACTGAGGAATTTAGCATCAAATTTCTACAAATAGCAGTTGCAGCTAAATTGACCTAAATTAGGACCAATATTTAAGTAAAAAGTTGTATTATATTTTTTTAATAGGTAAGTTTTGGTGTAAATAAAAGTTTTAACTGCTTTTTAAAGCCCAATTATATATTCATTAAAACTAAGCAATAACTTTTACTGATATATATTTTGTAAAATACATATCTTTAATGATTGTTTAATCAAATTTCAATGAATATTATGCATGATTAAAAAACGTATACAAATTCCCCTTAAGTAAAAGTACAAATGAAGTACTTGAAAATTTTTGAGAATGCTATATAAATCCATAACTGGAAATGTTACACGAATGTGGCAGAAGAGGTGCAAGAAAAGAAAGAATACAAGACAGGAATTATCATACATTTTTTTCTTTCTTTTTCAAAATAACAAATGGCAATGGCAATATTTACACTGTTCCACAGTGTTGGTTTGAGTTAGGTTGATTTGTTGCATTTTCGCCAATATGCAAAACTAGCTGAAAAACATTGCAGATATTACATTTTAGTATCGTTGCACTGCACTTGTAAGATTACACTGTTTATAATGTAAGTGTGCTTATACACTATCTACCAATAAGTATTTGTACATTTTCGAATTTAGACGTTTTGTCAAATATCTAGAAAAGTTCCTTAGAAATCATCCTGAAACTTTGGTAGTGTAAAGAACATATTACACCTCATATATTTCAGTAAAAGTTATGTCCTGAAGAGGAAAAGGGGTTAAATAATTGTTTTTTAATTTATGACTATGTTAACTATTTAAAAAGTTTAATCTTATTGTTTCTTACATTAATATTGTATTGTGTTGAAAATTCTAAAATTAATCTTGCTTCATGTAAATTGATAAACAAATGGATGATGTTTATAATTATTTTTTTTTGTGTCTTTTCCCCTTGCCCCCCCCTCTTTTTTTTTTCTTTCACATCTTAAATGTCTTTTAATTCATTGTCGAAATCTTTGAATTGTTGGTCAATGATAGGGATTTTATATGGTCTCATATACCACTGTCTCATGAAAAAATCATATTTTTATTAACCTGCTGCTGTAATTGCCTTTTATAAAGATTGTTGAAAATTTTTAAAGTTATTTTTCTACATTTATTACCTACCTTTTTCATCATTTTCTCTTTGAATAAAATTTCACTTCCATATGTAATGTTATTGATTAGGTCATGTCTTTCTTCTCGGTTTTTGATAATCATAATATATATATATATTATTATTATTATTGTTATTATTATTATTATTATTATTATTATTATTATTAAATACGCAAAATATTGAAGTGCTGTATCTGAACATTTCTAGTATTTCTAATGTACCTTTAACGACAATTCAAATAAGTTTTAGAAACAGTTATCTTTGACATGTATTTCTGTGTGAGGGATCTGCTGCTTACTGTTAATAACGAAGAGCTCAAAATTGAATAAATGGACATGCTTATTTCTAAAAGAGGAATTCTGTTTCAAAAAGGAAAACCATTCTTATCCATTAGTGAAACATCGCATGTTTTCAAACCCTTTCGCTACCACCGGGACATATATGTCCCAAGGCTGGTTTAAATATAATATAAAACTCTTTTCTGCAGGTTTTCAGTTTTTGCCTTTTACGCCTGTAACAATCATGAGTAGGTAGATAGAATTGACGGTTGTGGAAATTCACCGTCTATTGAATGAAACACGTTCAGAAAACTTATTTAATATTGATTTTATTTTTCACAGAAAAAAAAAAAAATGGTAGTGAAAGGGTTAATATCTGTCCATTTCCTAATTTATTATAATACAAAATTTATACATCAATGATACTAGAAAAATAAATCAATGAGAATCTATATTTGGGAAATTCACTGAGGTCAATGCGATTTTTGAGCATACCAATATACTTAACCCGTTAACGCCTGAATTAATTTAGCAAAATATTATTAGCTGATTATTTCACTTCTAAATTAATATAGACAACTGACAGTAAAATATATAACACCTAAACAATTTTTCTGATAGTTTTAAATTTAAAGCCTATCCTCATTTATTGACGTTTAGTGTTCTAGCGAGAAAACTTCGAGATAGAAAAACATTGAGATAACAGATTAATTTCCTATTATATGTTGACAAAGATCTCGAAAGTAAAGTATTATAATATATATTATTATTCGATTTGATTTCAGTTAGCATACCTGCACAAAAAGCAAATGTATGTGCGACGAATGAAAAATCATAAAATGACTATCGAAATTATGAAATAATAATTAATCGTAGGCACATAAAACTTTCAGAGATCATTTAGAGTGACGCTATAAACTGTCACTAAAAAGCAGAAATCATTCCAAGAGACCACAAAAAATATACGTGCCATTTTATTAGCTGTCCTCAAATGAGGACACTGGGTACTAACAGGTTAATAATAAGTACATAAGATTTTAAAATTTAAATATACTTGTGTGTGCTTTGGAGCTATTTTGAGTATGTGATATATACAAATTTGACGCAATTTTGCTCCTTTTCTCAGAAATTTTTCTCATTTTTGTTTTCAGTGAGCTCTCTGAATCTCCCTCATGTATTTAGATATCCTACCTAAATTTACAAAACATTTAAGGCTTTTATTAAATTTCAATATTTATTTCAATAAATATTAAAATTTATATAAATTATTCCTAAAACCACTTTGGAACTTATTTTACAAATTTTCAATATATATTATAAAAAAGTTATATACGCACCAAACAGTGTACTTAAATTTAACACAAAAAATAATCTATTGCTTGACACATTTTAAATACACTTAAACACTTCCAAACATAGCACAAATGTACCTGAATTCTTTTGTGTGGCTTTGTAAACAAAAAATAAATACTTATCATGCAATATACTATGTGAAACATGTAAAATGCTTTCGTGCACTTAAAAATATATTTCAATTTCTATTGTCGAATGCAGTTTAATGATGAATGTTGAATGCAGTCTAAATTGCCCTACCAAATATTTCGTACATAGGTGTAATATATTTGAATACGTTTGAACACTGTAAAAAATGGTTTCTTAAAAAAGAGCTAAATTGCCTCAAAATAGCTCCGAAACAATATATACTTAAATTTGAAAACCCATGTACTCATTTTTTAGTATAATGACATGCTGAAAAATGGGGTTGACCAATAAGAATCCCAATATCTCCATGTTTGACGTGTCAGTATACTCAAAAAAGAGTACGTACGTTTTCAAATTTAAGTATGTATTGTTTCGGAGCTATTTTGAGACAATTTAGCTCATTTTTAAAAATAATTTTTAACAGTGAATGACCTTTTACATTCAGTCTCAATAAAGCGTTTTATGTAGAATTCCCCTATGATGCAGAGTTAGATACCGAGTTAGCCTTCTTATTTATTTGCTTTTGAATTATGCTAATAACAGACACACAAATAGAACAACCGTTAAAAATCTGATTTTTGAATTCAGAGCACCTGAAAACATGTAACTATAGCAAAATTTAAATTTTGAAAATTTGGCTCTATATGTATAAGAGACAGTAAAAAATTTGTGAAATTCTGATTTTTTCCTTAAAATGTTTATATAATAAGTTGATAAAAAGTTTGTAAAAATTTCACAACTGACGTTGCAGAACAGTGTTTATATTAATCACATTTTTTATTTCATTTGTCGTATTTTTATGAGTTTTTTTATGAGTTTTTTTTTTTTTTTTTTTTTTTTTTTTTGAGAAGAAATTTTCTGGTAATTTCTGTTTTGCGTCCTTTTAATATTTTTTTTTTTTTTTTTTTTTTTTTTTTGTAGCTTTCCTGCTATTTTCCATATATCTGTCCAATAAATAATTGTGGTGTATTCTCAATTTTTTTTATGCACTCCATATTTCTGTAATGTCCATATTTTCCTTTATAAAGCACAACTGTATAAGTATCCGGTAAACGTACAAACAAAAAATTGTATGTTTATAGCACAAAATAAAAATATTTAATTATTTTCTTTATGAATCATGTTTGAACTGTTTCATAAAAATGGTTATTGTTTTACACTAAAGAATTTTTTTTAATTATTATTATTCATAAACAGGAAAGGAAATATTATCTTTAATTTTTTACAAAAGTGCTAAGTGTTTTTCGTTTGATAACCAAGCGTTTTTAGTTTCATAATTTTTAGTTTTCAGAGGGATTTTTCTCGTAAGCTGAAATGTTTGTGATAAATCTCAAATAACTTTCATTTAATTTATCAGTGTTTTCTTATCTGTCAATTCCTTCCAAAAAAAAAGTCATTACACATTTATTTTTAAAATTATAAAATTAATATATATGTGTATATGTACGTATATTCATTAAATCGTGTATTATTCATACTTTTCACTATACATTATTTATTGTACATATTTATGAAAAACAAAATGACAATAAAATAACATTATTATTTTTCTTTTTTACTGATTTTTGTACTTTGTATAAAAGATCTGTTTCGAGAAATTTTAATTAAAATGTTACATACTAGCCTTTCCCACGCAGAACATCCGTGTGCTATACGACAGATCGGCCACTGGTAGGGCCACAAATAGAGAATTTCATAGCATGGGTATCGTCATGTAAATAAAGATGCTGATAGTGATTTTTTTTTAAATTTAGGTTAGAGTAGTTATCAAGAACGTTATATACCTGGAAATTTTGAATTTCTTTGCTTACTTAATATATACAGTCGGTAACAAAAGTGTCCGAACACTAGCAAAAATTCCTATGTAAAATAAATGCATTTCATACGGTTTTGTTAAATAAATCCTTGTTGAATCCTGTTCTTAGTCAGAGTAAGAACATGATTCGATAAGGATTTACTTAACAAAACCGTATGAAGTGTACTGTTTTTACATAAGAATTTTTGCTAGTGTTCGGACACTTTTGTTACCGACTGTATATAGTCGAGTTTCGACCCCTGGGGTGTAGTATGAAATAACATACAAATGAAATAACACACCCAATGAATTAACACACGATATAAGTGTTATTTCATTGAGCATATCCTATAGTGATGCACTTTCATAGTATCTTATTTTTGCAGCAAACTTTTTAAAAGTATCGTTTTCCAGAAATACGTAACACTTTTAAATTACCTAAATTTGAATAGGTTTTTTTAGATAATTTAGATGAGAAATTTCAGATAGTAATGCAAAAGGAATTATGACGGAAAAATAAAACCCTAAATTTTTTTTTATCGTAGTAACCTTTTCCCGGTCAGTACAATGGTCACCAACCAGTGGTCCGCGAGAAAATTTTGGTGGTCCGTAGAAAAGTCTTGAAATTATTTGTATTTTTTTTAATGCTTTATTACTACAATTACTATATGCTTTTACTACGAGGGTCATTTTTAAAGTAAAAACCGATTGCGCATCGTGTCCGCGCATCCCGTCAAGTGACGTCAGCTGAAGGTTGGCCACTCTTTGCCAGTCTCTCACTACGCCGCCATTACGTTTCACGTCTCTGCCGGTGTTGGTTGTATGGTTAAACTGCTTCGTTTGTCACCATGTCAATCAGTAATTCCGCCCACTGTGAAGTTCGTTCAGTTATTCGGTTTTAAATGCAGAAAAGTTCGTCCTACTGAAATTCACCGGCAGCTTGTTGAAGTTTATGGTGAAGGTGTAATGAATGATGGAAATGTGCGTAAATGGTGTAGGCCTTTTAATGAAAGGAGGACAAATGTTCATGATGAAGAACGATCTGGATGGCCTACTGTCATGAAACAGGCGCTTCACTATTGACGAGCTTCATCAGAAATTTCCACAAGTTTCAAGATCAGTAGTTTATCACATTGTTACTGACAAACTTCACTACAAAAAAATGTGTGCGAAATGGGTGCCGAAAATGTTGACAGAAGAACACAAAACAAAGCGAATGGCACATTCTTTGTACTTTTTGGACCGCTATCACAAGGATGCATGGTGACGAGTTTTTGAGTCACATTGTGACCGGTGATGAAACGGGGATTGCGTACTACGCTCCAGAGAGTAATGCATTGAGTGTTATCATTCAAACTCTCCGACACGACCACGAAAATTCAAACGAGAAACTTCAACACGAAAAATTATGGCCATGGTTTTTTGTGACCGGAAAAGCATCCCTGTTAGACTTTTTGTCAAGAAGAATGACAATAAATGCTGAGAGGTACTGTGAAACGTTATTAAAGCTTAGGCGTGCTATTCAAAATCGCCGGCGAAGACTGCTTTCTAGCGGCGGCGTTTTGCGTCACGACAATGCTCGACCTCACATTGCGGCAAAAACAAAGACGCAACTGGAAAATTTTCATTAGAAAGTACTGGATCATCCAGCATACAACCTTGACTTAGTACCATCAGACACTCATCTGTTTCCAAAACTGAAGGAACTTCTTGGTGGAAAGCGCTTTGAAAATGATGACAAGATGACAGAAACTGTTACTAACTGGTTTAATGGTCAGGTGGCAGAGTTCTTTGTTGATGGGATCCAAAAGCTGGTGCCACGACTTGACAAATGTTTAAATGTTAATGGTGACTATGTTGAAAAGTGAAAAAATGCTCATATTTTAGTTTGTAATACAATTTACTTTCATAAATAAAGTTTCTCTTACTCCATTGCAAAACGGTTCTTACTTAAAAAATTACCCTCGTACAATGATATTAATTTTAACTTCAGGATTTTATTAGTCACCATAATCACAACATTGGACTTCAGAATTTTCTGGATCAGAGAGACGATAAATGTTTTTTTTTTTTTTTTAATCTCAAAAATTTGAATTGTAAATATCAAGTATAGTTACCGCTTCGAATTGCTGTGATCTGCATTTAGCTAAGATTTCTTCTAAATTTATTAAAATATTAATATTCTTCAAAGGTTTCAAATATATATAAAAAATACAATTTTTTTGTAAACCTTTTCTCAATTTTAACAGAATTACTTGTTTTTGTAAAATGTATCGTTTCTTGTAATTAATTTTCGCCAAAGAGAATAAAACTGGGCCATCTATACTCGAATGATTTTTATTAAACTCAAGCTATTCATTTGGCAATGAGAGGTTCTGTAATAAGCCGTGAAGTACTATTTTGAAAAAACTACTATATTTATCTACGCGGTATATATAATCCAATTATCATCACTTTTGTGGCTGGAGTAGAATTTTTTTTTTTTTTTTTTTTACTTTTCCCCTTCTTGTTTTCAAGAACTTTTGTAGGCTGGAACTTGCCTGTTCATTTTCGAATCAGTTACCTCACAAAAATGTGAATGTTTTTATAACAATATATATATTCCAATGGGAATAAGGAAGTCATGTGGTGCCCGTGCCCACATCAGATTTTTTTTCTTTTAAGAAAATGAGCATTTCAAGTGTATTAAATTAAATTATTGCAGCCGAATTTATGATTTGATGAATCCGATCTGGGTTGACCAATCAGATAACATCTTATGTCACTTTCATATCGTTTCGACAAAATGTAATCGTAGATGGTCTACGCTAGAGAAATATTATATATATACTTTATTTTTAATATCTTTTACTCGTACATTCGGAGAAGAAAATAAATAATTTAATAACTTTAAAAAGTTTATAATATGTGGCAAAAGTACCGAAGTAGCTATAAATATAGCAATTTATATAGATGCAAAATCCTCATGTTCTCGATCAAAAATTTTTGATTCTAAAAACAATTTGTGGTCTCAGGCATTAGAGTGATTGGAGTTGAAACGCTAAAACAGGAAGAGAATAATCTCACAGAGAACTTTGATAAAATTTCGAAATGAAGAAGTCATGTGTTGCAATTAATTGTTGGAAACTCTAGAATATTTCACTAATTTATGCAAAGTATTAGGTTTATGATAAATTGCTTCGCTGTTATTATTATGTAAATATTGTTGTTATATTATTGATTGTTTTACAGAATCGCATAAAATTATCAGATAAAAATGGAAATGTTTCAAAGGACATTTTTAGTTGTGCTATGAGATTTTTTAAGTACTTTCCAACAAAGTCGAAAAGTGCTTACGACTTCAGTTTGTCTGTTTTCGCATTGTCTGTTTGTCTGCGCTCTAAAGACCGTAAACATTTTTAGAATATTTTAAAACTGATATAGGGTAAGTGCACCAGTGATTGACACTTTTAGAGCAATCTCTGATGTTTTTAATGTTCTAGTCAACTGAAAATATTTTTAGAAATCTTAAGTTTGTACATATGGTATGAAAGACATTCAGAACCACATATATGTTAAAATATATACATTTGATAACTTTTTTTTTAATGATTTTTTATTTGACACCCACTCAATGTTCCAGTAATTGACATTGCTAGTTTTTCATTTTATCAGTAATTGCCCCCTATGTTCCAGTGTTTGACACTGCTAGTTATTCATTTTACCAGTTATTAGCACCCTATGCTCCAGTGTTTGAAATAAAATGTTAAAATTCTTATATGTAAAATATATGATTTTATTATTTTTCTTATTTATTAATTATTTCGGGATAGATATCAGTTACTGGAGCATGCCAATCACTGGAGCACCTACCCTATGCTATTAATGTTCTCTATTAAAAATGGTATAAATGACGTGATTGGTTTGGTGTGCAGAATTCCAATGAATTGCCTGCTTATGAAAAAAACATTCTGAAATAGACGTTTATTATTCATATGCACAAAAACATGTTTTCTCTACATATGCTATGACTAGCAGACGTTCTCCTCTTCGCTTGTCACTATATTTAAATTAATTCTCAAAATTAATATAACTTATTATTATAAAAATTTCATAAAAATAATAATAATAATAATAAATGATTAAAATCGGTCAAAAACCTCAATATTACCCCACTCCTCCCCCCCCCCACCACCAAAGGTTGGATTGACTAAATTCCTACTATTGAAACAAGTTTTTTGCCCCTGTACCCCTAACCCCAAAGAGGAGAAGGAGGATATTTCGAAAAATGAATTTGCAATGCGTGTTGGATACACATAGCACACCTACATAAAAATTTGCTTTCTTAAGATAATTTTAAATGGAGTTACGCTTGGAAACATGTTTTTTGACCCCCACCCCCCCACCCACCAAAGAGAAGAGGGAAATTTTACAAAATCTATATTTAGAGTGTTATCAATCAATACGCCGAAAAATCCCTTTCTGAGATAAATTAGAAAAGAGTTACAATTGGAAAAGAGTTACCTATCCCCCCTTCCCGTCACCAAAGGGAGGAAGGAGAAACACTTTGCAGAATCCCTTTATAATTATTCGGATTAATCCCTATCACGGATTAATACCATGTGATCCGTGTTGGGTACACATAGCATACATAGATAACAAAAAATTGTCGATAATTTTGGATAGAGTTATGCTTGGAAAACTATGTTTTGACTCCCCACCCCATAGGGGGAAAGGGGAAGAAATCCGCGAAATCTCGTCACATTTGGTGTTTCATGTATATAACCAATCCACACACCAAAATTCCTGAATTCAGCTCCCATAGATTCAACAGGACAAACTTAGCGTAAAAAAGAGGCTTTTAAATCTGCCCCGTCGTAAATCCCCCCCCCCCACTCAAAAAAAAAAAAAAAAGATCACAAATTGCAACCCCCAAAATTGTTTTTTAGTAATGCACTTCAGATGACGAACAGCCAATTTCAACTTTTATGTGAAATTTTTTGAAAAAGTTCTACTGTAAGGTCTGGATTGTACAATAGGGGGAAATCTTTTAAACCCCGGTGTGTGAGGGTCTAGAACCAACCTTCACACCAAATTTCGTGACCCAGACCCACACAAAATCGAATCGTCACAGCAGTGTTGACTCAGTGGTGGATGCACTCTTTTATACGTACAGATGAAGGGTTATGTGAGATCACGATTTGCGAGCTTCCCCTCTCTAAGGGGCCGAATTTCTAAAATTCCAGAAACTAATTTTAGGTATTTGTATTTGCTAGATTTAAAAACAAAAATCGTACGAATATCCGTTTCTTTTTTTTGAGACATAAAAGATTATGTGAAATCAGTTTTTGGCTCATGTGAAAACACATTTTGCCCATCCCCCCCCCCCCTTGGGGATCGAATGCCCAAAATTCCAGAAATTGGTTTTTAGGTATTTGTGTTAGCTATATTTTAAAGCAAAAATCTCAAAATCACGTCTGTTTTTAAATTCCAGAAATTGCTTTTTAGGTATTTGTATTAGCTGTGTTTTAAAGCAAAAATTTTACGGATATCTGATTTTTTATTTATTTATTTATTTATTTTTCTTTGAGATATAAAGGTTTTTGTGAAATCACATTTTGCCCCCCTCCCTTAGAGGGTGAATTTTGTAAAATCGCTTCTTACTAAGTGTATACGTCACAGAAGGAACGTTTTTTCCAAGTTTCATATTTCTTGGTGCAGGGGTTCAGTTAGGGCGATGATGAATCACTCACATACTCACTCACTCAGTCAGGACAAACGATTTTATTTATAAAGATTAACATTTTGGCTTGCAGGAACACGCAAAAATATCCAGATATTTTATGAACAATAACTGAAAATTGTTGGAATTGAATTCTCAGTTGTGTTAAGCGTTTTTTTATAGTTTCCAACTATGTTTAAAAGTGATTATAACTTCATTTAATTTGTCTGTCTGTCTATCTGCCCGCTCTGTAACTATTTTAAATATTTTTAAAATATCTTCAAATTGCTATATGTATTGTTCACATTTACTGAGGTGTGCTATCTGTTGAGAAGAATATAAAGAGCTCAACTCTTTTATATATTGGAATACTCAAGATAATTTCCATGCATTACGTTCTATGAGAGGTATTCCCACAAAGTATATTTCAATACCTTTGTACTGCACAGAACAGGATTAAATTGACATTCATTAATCATATACACAAAAGCATGCTTTTCGTAGAACATGGTATGTTTAGTATTAAGCTTTAGAGCCATGCAAAATATTCAGTTAGAATAAGGACTAAAATTAGGAGATGCTAGAACTGCATTTTCAGTTAGTCAATCTCTTTCTCCGTGCCCTAATTTCTCTTAATATTTAAAGAATGCCATAAAATTAATATATATATTATTCAATTTTCCTATGGAATGTTCTCTATTTTCTGATCCATTAAAAAAAAAAAAAATGTATAATGTTTATTTAATCTATATATATAAAAATGAATGTTTGTCTGTATGTTATTTATAAAATCGTAAACGGCTTGACCGATTTCGATCATTCTTTTTTTGTTTTTTTCCTTATAGGTCAGGGATGGTTTAGGAAAAAAAAAATTGAAAAAATCTTTAAAATTAATTAAAATATGAAAATAATAAACTTATTGACTTATATTGACTTAATATAAGCCATTTAAATTTTTAATTGTTGCCAAAAAAAGTTTACGAGATATATTTATTTATTGTTTTCAGCATAAAATGAAATATGCGTTCATGCGAAAAATAAGAAATTACTAAATGTTAAATTGGTCAATGAGAAAATGACACATTATAATTTTAAAATAAAATAGTAATATTACAAATCTAACATATTTCTTCTGAATTTTATTTCACAGCATTTTTTTTATATACCTCAACTTCAGATTTTTTTTTTTTTTTTTTTTAGTATGGCGGATGAAACACGCTTGGCATAAAAGTTAATTCAGCATTATGGTAAAGGTATTTTCTTATTGATAATTCTTGACAATTTTTTATAATTTTGATGCTGAACTAGATCGGACATTTTTCGCTAAGGAAAAGATAGAAAGAAATACGCAAGCGAAGTGATGACGTCACTGGCCGTTCGTGGATGCAAGAAAAATATTTCCTATGTTAAACGCCCATTGTATTTTTTGTAAAAAATTATTAAAAATCGAGGAAAAATATTTCCCGATTTTAATCCGCATATTTAGGTATAAATATGTATTAGTTATCATGTCCATGCATTAGATTAAGTTATTTTTGTTGTAAAATTGACAAAATTTGAATTTTTAATTTCAAAACTCTAGAAGAAAAAAAAAAATGGCAAACTTCCATATTCGATTGAAAACACAAACATTTAATTTTAAAGGATGATATTAACACAATAAATATCCAACTAATATACTGATTAAAAGGGAAATGATAAATATTCTATCATAATTTGAAGTCAA
The DNA here is from genome assembly GCA_963930645.1 of Salticus scenicus. NCBI lineage: Eukaryota > Metazoa > Arthropoda > Arachnida > Araneae > Salticidae > Salticus > Salticus scenicus. The sequence goes on from OZ005656.1 coordinate 26,384,416, forward strand.
ATTTGTTTTCAAATGTCTAAATAAAGTACCTGATATAAGATACTAATATGTTGTAGCGGAATAGATTTGATAACGGTCATCCTTGGTAGAAAAATAAAATATCGCCAAATTATTTGGCGAACATAATTTAATTCCTCTCAAAAATCATGGTTATTTTAACAACTTATATTAAGAGAGTAATGAATAATATGAAACAATATTTCGTACAATGCATATTACGAAAATATACATCTGGCATGTATATTTTCGTATTACGTTTTTGATCACCAAATACAATAAGCGCCAAGAACGACAGAGTTTTGAAATTTAAAATTAAAATTTTGTCAATTTGACAGCAAAATAACTCAATCTAACACATGCACATGATAACTAATACATATGTGTACCCAAATATGGGGATTAAAATCGGGAAATAATTTTCTTCGATTTTTAATCATTTTTTACAAAAAATCCAATGGGCGATTGACATAGGAAATCATTTTCTTGCATCCACGGACGGTCAGTGACGTCACACTTCGCTTGCGTATAGGAACAATAATCGCATAAATTATATTTTGGTCTAAAACGGCAACAAAAATTTAAAAGTCGCCAAGGGCAATAAGGCTGTACCATGATCAAGTTTACATACTAATTTATTTATTTTTCTATATACCAACTACTATTAACTAAGCATGAAATATGTATAACCACAAAATAATAATTGTCTCATGCGATAGAAGTTGCCGATCATAGCATATTGTAATATTATATGTGACTTGAAATTGCTGTCATTCTATGGTTGATTGATTAAATCAAATAAATATAGGAAATAACTGGAGAGCAAATATTATGTACATCACATATAATGTTGTTCATATGTAACTGGGATTCAGATATAAAAGAGCTACTTCAAATTTTTCGATACTGTCCGTATCGAAACTGTTATGTATGATAAGCAACCAAATGGAAGCCCACGGGTAAGCCATTGTCGCAGGCAACAGGGGCAGGCACCGGAGATTGCAAGGACGAACAAGGCGCTGCCTAAGGCAGCGGAAACCCAAAGCAAGCTTTTGACCGATTTCAGTTTTTTTTTTTTTTTTTTTTTTTTTTTTTTTTTCCCATAAAGCATATAGAAAAGAGTTTGCCAGCGAAGCGGGCAAAGCCATCCAAAATTGTTTAAGAACTAAAATATTATTCAACAATTCGCAGGGAAATGAAAAAAAAAAAAAAAAAAAAAAATCATTTATTTGTTAAAAAAAAAAAAAAAAAAAAAAAAAAAGAAACTTATTAACCAGTCACCAAATTATTATTAGAACCAGATTAATATTGTGCAATAGTGAACTAAAATCATACAAAGAAAGGTTTCGAAATAAAATTCATAATTGACGACCCAGTTTTTATACTTCCACAACGCAGTACTGTTTTAGTACAGAATCCCTATGGACGAATTTAAAATTTTTATCGCCATGTTGGCAATAACTTTTTATTTATTTATTTTGGCATTTTATTTTGGCTTTCAATGAGTTACAAATTTTTTTGAGTGTACTTTATCAGACTCTGTTTTGCACAGTACCAAAATGATAAGGTTTCATTTAATTACATATTATGATCAAACCGTCAGTTCCCACACATACACATCAAAATTTCCACGTGAACGAAGTCGCGGGTAACAGCTAGTATATATATATAATAAAATAAAAAATGTGAAGTTTGGGAGGGAACATGTTTGATTAGGGAGGAACGGTGGTGTGGATTGTTGGATGATTGGGAAAGATGATGAATTAAAAAAAAAGGAAGCATAGTATTATTGAAATTGCAGGATACATATTCTTTTTCTGGTTGATATTATGAAAGATTTAACTTTTCCTACTTAAATTTTGTTTAATTATTCCCACTTCAGATTTCATTACATGAATAATCAAATTTCTTGGTTTAATTAAAAAAATAAAATAAAATAAAATAAAACAAATAAATAATAATAATTAATTCACCAATAATCATAATGTCTTAATCATGACATGTTGGTCTTTGGATGAGATTGCTTAAGACAAAAATTTAACTCAACGAAGTAAAAATTCTAAGTTAAACCGTACATTTTATGTTATTACCTAAAAGTAAATCTCTTTTTTCACGTGAGATGGCGCTTGCTCACGCTACGTTGAAAGTTAAAAATAAACTGAATTTTAAAAAAGTTAACGTTAAAATTAAAAATCACCTTTTTTAAAATTGTTAAAACTTTTAAAGATTATAACTAATAACTAACAAATAATGCAATCAATTAAAGTATTTCAGTAGCACCTCAATCGATCTACACAACATAATATAATTAACATATATTATTAAGACCCACAAAATCATTTCCCCCTGCAATATAAGACATAATTATCGTAAATTATTCGTTTACAGGGCCCTACAAATTTGTTCTGATACATTTTGGGATATAAGGGAAAGTTAATCAATGTAAATTTTAAATGTTAAGACAATTCTTTTTTGCGTATGCAAAGTTTAGACGATATACAGGGATACAGAAAAGCAATCTTTTTAATACTATAAAAATTGTTTTTTAGACTCTTTACTGCATAGTTAAAGACAAAATATTCTTTTGTTTTACTATTTTTAGACAATATACAGGGCTGTACAAAAGCAATGTATTGTAAGTTTTGTTTTGTTTTTTTCAAAATAAATAAAAAAATACAAAAATACAAAAATAATTTTTGAGAATTTTATTTCTTGATAAATAAAAATAAAAGGTATTTTAAGGTGTCATTACTGAAGCAAAATAAATTGAAGTTTAAACGATGTTATGGCTCAGTGCAGTTGAGATCAGCATATATTTTTTTTTTTTTCATATTGGCTATCTCACATATCAAGATTTGTGCACTTATGTGCTATAGAAACTGAGATACAGCTTATCGGAAAATCGGAAAATTTTCAGCGTATCATTGCCACCTGTCGAGCTATATGCACCAAAAGTTTACAGACACCAATTTATGTCAATGCGTAACTAAATATAAGATTTCATAAAATTCCATATACTTGGAATGAGAGCTGCCAAAAATTTTTGTCATAGCCCCACAGATATTTTCTAAAAATATTGATTTCGTGTTCAAGACACTTTAAAACACGTAAATACATTGAAAACCTAAATTTGAATATTTTTAAAAATCCAAAAATCCAAAACAAAATACTAGTTAATTGTACTTTAAAGAAGTGTGAAAATTTTGAATAAAATCGATGCATTAGATTTGAGAAATCATATCCACTGCCTTTCTGAAGGGCCTCCGGAAATGAAGATCCACTTGCTGACTTTTTCAAACTTTTTAACGAAAATTTCATAAAATATTGCTTAAATGCTGCTTTTTTATATGCTCAAAATTTTGATTAAAAAAATTATTTATTATTTTAAATAAATGGAGAAAATATGTTTTTTGTAGCCTTCGAAACTCATGTAACTCCTTAAAAATACAATATATGTAAAGCCTCGGGATAATGAATTCGTAGAAATAGTTATTTCTCTTCAAACCAGCAAAACAAGCAACTAAGTTCGGTGCTAAGGATTCTCACATGATGCGATCCCAATCGTTTTTAACATAGAGAACGCTCCCTGTAAATGTTGTTTCACGGTAATCAGACTATCCGTGTGCAAAAAGTAAGTATTTATCCTTACTGCTTGACAATTATCCTTTGAGTAGCTCTAGTGTTACGTTAAATCCACTCAACCTCATCTTCAATTTCATTCTCTGAGTTATTTTCGGGAGAATAAAAATAATATTTATAATTTCGTTACAGAACTAAGGATCATCTTGAAATTTTTAATGTCGTTTAAAACTTTTAATGATGGACGATTAGCATTAAGATATCGATCCAATAGGTACAGTCGGTAACAAAAGTCTCCGAACACTAGCAAAAATTCCTATCTAAAAAAAAATACACTTAAACAGTTTTGTTAAATAAATCCTTGTCAAATCCTGTTCTTAGTCAGTCTAAAAACAGGATTCGACAAGGATTTATTTAACAAAACTGTATTAAGTGTACTTTTTTTACATAGGAATTTTTGCTAGTGTTCGGAGACTTTTGTTACCGACTGTACATATATCTTGTAGAAAATCACTTTCCACGGGCAACTACCGATTTTCTGAAGTTACCAGTAACAAAAGAAAGCATAATAGAAAAGAAACACTATAGCAGAAAGGAGAGAGCGTAACGGAAAGGAAACAATTTCCTTAATAATTAAATTGTTAGGAATGGTTATAGTTTATAAAGAAAACAAGACGTAAAATTAAAAATTGTCTGATTTAGACTCGTAAAACAAAGAACAAGAACGAAAAAAAAAAATGCGGTACTCATTGATTATTAACACTATCCAACTGTATTTGCTTGTTGTATCGTATAACTTTCAAAGTTCTTTGCCTACGTTATCCCAAACCGACCGACAGAAGGATTGAAAGGAATATAAGGCATACAGATAGACTAATAGAATGGAATTCATAATCACTTTTAAACATTGTTGAAAAGAGTTAAAAATTCTTAACACAAAAGAAAATGCAACCCTTACATTTTAATTACAGCTCTTAATGTATATGAATGTTTTAGTGTAACCCTGTAAATCTGAAAGTTAACCATATTATACTCTATACAAAAGGTTATTTTAGTATATTAACATTAAATGCCAATTTCTTTATAACTTTTACAATAGAAAGTTATTTGAATGTGATTTATAAAAATGTCTCCCATAAAATGCAAAGCATTGGTATTTTTTGGTTGTCCCTGTACACAAAGAGATTGTACAGGGCCTATTAATGCCATTTTAAATACAGAATACTTCACAGTGAACTTGAATAACATATGTACTTTTTTAAAAATTCTGAAAAAATTTAAGGACGCTGGGGGGGGGGGGGGACAGACGGACAGACAGACAGATGGACAATCGGACAGACAGATAAACAAACTGAAATCATATTCACACTTAAAAATTGCTAGAAAGTGTTAAAAACTTCTTAATGTAAACGAAAATGCAATTCCAGAAATTTCCTATAAAAGCCTCCAATGTAACTGAGTATTTTTGTGTGGCTCTGTAAATCTAATGCTAATCATACGGTAAAGGCATTCTTTTGTACATATAAATAACATATTTCAATTTCCTTAATATTTGTGTAAAGTAAAGGTATGTATTAAAATATGGTTTATAGAAATACCTCTCATAGAACACAATGCTTTGGAATACTTTTGGGTGTCCCTGTACACAAACCAGTAGAAGTATTCATTCCATTTTCAAAAGGGTGAACTAGAATAACATATATAAGTTTTAAAAAATTTCACGAATATTTATGTGAGTTAAAACACGGACAGACAGATAAACCAAAGTCATTAAATTTTTTAACCTTTTTGGAAAGCTTTAAAACTCATTTGTTGCGCTCTGGCGCTGCATAAAACTGTCAAAGAAGAAGAAGATAAAAAAAAAAAAAAAAAGCTTTTTTGATATTTTTAAATTCGTTTTTTAATATTTAAAAATCATATTTTGACTCTTCAATTATTTATTTAATTTCTGATAGTAACTTATTGATCGTTGAATACAAGTCTTTTACCTCCAAAGTAAGTCAACACGATTTTTTTCCGAAGTTAAGAGATGAACAGTAGGCGTTCACCATATAGGTTTGTTCATCTCCCAATCACGGCTACTTATATTGCGAAACACGTAAATCGTGTTACAGCATTTCGTCCCCATTAAATCACTTACGTGGCCAATTACGCTAATGAAATGAGGGTGCAGAACAATGCAGAACATCAGTCTTTTCCTCTGGCTCGGTTTATACATACCGGAGGCATCAATCATCCCGGATTCCGAAAAGTTTAATTGGATACAACCGAACGGTTTAGAGACAAATAACATCGAAATAAGCTAATTTACAAGGCGACCTTGAATGTGAGAAATTATAATACTGAGAGCAACGATGAAATTATTATTTGGAAAATAATAATAATAATAATAATGATAAAATTACTTACGCATTTTAATTTAGTACTACATTTATTTAGCATAACTAATATCTTTATTCTCTTTTATTCTTCTAAATTAGGCGACTTTACTTTTATTTCTTGTTACCATTTTGAATCTGAAATATTCTTCATAATTTCATTTATTATTAATTTTTATTAAAATTCTTAAACATATTTGTTTGTATGTTTTCTCTCAGAGAGAAGATATCATTACCAAAGGAAATGAATTTTCTCTGAGAATTAAAATCTGTCAGATCGATTTCAGGTTGCAAGTTTACTCCTTCAGAATACTTCATCTTTGATGTTCATAAAAATCGTTACAGTCTAAGGACTTGAAAATGAATCTTAGCAAATTATAAAATGAAAGATAAGAAAAGCGAAAACTATAAATTGGACAGTCAAAATTTTGATTAGCTCAGGATGTTATCGAGCATTAAAAACAAATTTTGGAAGAAAAAGCTTCAATTACACAGGCCTATAATGAATTTTTTTTCTTCAAGATATTGTGTTTTTTCTGGTGCATTTTTAGATGCTGATTAAGGAAAATATATTCAAAAATTTCCGTCACGTACAGTTTTGAAAAGAAAATGGGATTGTTTAAGCTTAAAGCTCCACTCTTCCAACTCCAGTCTGACTTATTTCCCGTAAAATCTAGGGGATGTGAATGAAGAACAAAGGTACCTATTTCATCAAGACATCCAAGATATATAGAGGAGGTAACAGGGACGATAGAGAGTTAACGTGTTAGCAGATTATTGTTGGATGCTACATAAAAAATCCACCAGGACACATGGAACATAAAACGGGTCAAATTTTCGAATTTTCAGTTATAGTCTCAAAAAATAGATCAGACTCAGCCGATTCCAGCAACATATAATTTGTATAGGTTTGGAATATATAAACACCCAAAATACGGCATTTAAATAGGTGCATTGTACAGTCGGTAACAAAAGTCTCCGAACACTAGCAAAAATTCCTATATAAAAAAAGTGCACTTAATACCGTTTTGTTAAATAAATCCTTGTCGAATGCTGTTCTTAGTCAGTCTAAAAACAGGATTCAACAAGGATTTATTCAGCAAAACTGTCTTAAGCGTACTTTTTTTAGATAGGAAATTTTGCTAGTGTTCGGAGACTTGTGTTACCAGCGATAGGTGTTCGTACAGTTTTTTGCCTTTTTCTCAAAATATGTTTTTTTTTACGTTTTGGTACACTTTCCTAAAATTCTATTTAAGATAGAGAATTGAAATTTTCCAAATTTGTGTAACTAATTTATTTCTATAAAAATATGAAACAATGTAAATCTGGGTGGAAAAGTTTTGGAAATAATGAGAAATGTGTTCTCAAAATTTTTAGGATTTCCAAAGTTATTTAGTAAAAAATATTTTAATATTATTTATTTTCAACCAAACTTAAAACTGCTTCTTATTATTCTCAAACAGTACATTTTCTGCAACCATACCAAATTTTAAGGTGATAAACTCAATAGATTTTTAGAAAATTGTACCGAATGGACATATTGTTAAAAAATATTCATGTAGACATATAAAAAGTTAATTATCTCTAGAAAACTAATTTATTCAGTTAATTAATTTCTTTTGCTTTAAATATGGGCTATAATGTACATGTTAACTGTGGAAAAAAAATCTCAGTTCCATCTGTATTTTTAAATAAAATACAAATCGTTGAATCTTTTGCAAAAATTGCTTCATTTAACCTTTCGAGATGTTCCATGTGCCGTTAAAGCCTTCAAGCCGTGCACAAGCGAAAAAGCTCTAATGGGATCTTCTACATAAAGAAACACATTTGTAAAGATAATGATAGCCTATATTAATGCATTTTATATATAAATAATTTCAAATTTATTACAGCCTCTGTGTAACATTTTCCGATCTTTATCCTTACTTTGTGAAAAATCCTTACATGATAGGAACAAACGACAAGCATTTGTGAATTCAGCGTATCAAAACACATTAAAAACACCCAACGCAGTGAAAAAAATAAATAAATAAATAAAATAAAATAATGAAAAGAATGATTTCGGAGGCCTTTGTTATTTTTCAAAAAATATGCTAAAACCTTGCTTAAACTCAAGTCCAGGCATCCAAATTCATTCAAGGTGAAGTGCTCTACGAATTTGTAGACCACATAAAACTTTAAGCTGAAAAAACCTATGTTACTAATTAATCTCTATTCTACTAATGTGTTATTCTGAGAATTTAATTTCAATATAGAAAACATGAAAGTATGGGAAAAAATTAGATGTGATTTGGTTCTTACTTGTAACTAATATTTAACTTTTAAACAATATTGCGCTGTTACAAAAAAAAAAAAAAGAAGAAGAAGAAGAAGAAGAAGAAGAAAAGAAAGCATGATTGTTTGTCAGAAGTACAAAATACGCAAGCGAAGTGTGACGTCGCTAACCGTCCGTGGATGCCAAGAAAAAGACTCCCTATGTTAATCGCCCATTGGATTTTTTTGTAAAAAATTATTAAAAAATCCAGAAAAATTATTTCCCGATTTTAATCCCCGTATTTGAGTATAGATATGTATTAGTTATCGTATGCATATGTTAGATTGAGTTATTCTGCTGTCAAATTGACAAAATTTTAATTTTAAATTTCAAAACTCTGTCATCCTTGGCGTTTTTTGTATTTGACGATCAAAAACGTAATACGAAAATATACATGCCAGATGTATATTTTTGTAATATGTATTGTACGAAATATTGTTTCATATTATTCATTACTCTCTTAATATAAGTTGTTAAAATAACCATAATTTTTGAAAGGAATTAAATATGTGGCGTTTGGCAACAGCTTCAATTTCCCGAGTTTTTCTGAGTGGCATCAACTCGTCATAACAGCTGAGCTATAAATACGAAGATGAAAGCCCGAGCAGCGGCTTCAAATGGATTATCAATTTTGTTATAATTTAATTTATTTAAGTTGCAAGATGCAACATAATTTTAGTTATATGTTTTGTTAATGTTAATAAATTATATTATTGCTTTAATATGAGTTAGTTTTACTGTTATCACCAAATTAAACACAGCCAGTTTAAAAGTCCTGATGAAGTAAAAGGCCACGACTTCATGGGCGACAAAAATGTTCGCCAGATAATTTGTCGATATCGTTTTCTTCCGCCAAGGATGACAGATATGAAATCTATTCCGCTGCAACATGAGCATTTATATCAGCCACTTTATTTAGGCATTTGAAAACAAATTTGACTTCAAATTATGATAGAATATTTATCATTTTCCTTTTAATTATTATATTAGTTGGATATTTATTGTGTAAATATCATCCTTTAAAATGAAATGTTTATGTTTTCAGTCGAATATGGAAGTTTGCCATTTTTTTCCCTAGAGTTTTGAAATTTAAAATTCAAATTTTATGAATTTTACAGCAAAAACAACTTAATCTAACGCATGCACACGATAACTAATACATATCTATATCCAAGTATGGGGATTAAAATCGGGAAATAATTTTCCGCGATTTTTAATAATTTTTTACAAAAAATCCAATGGGCGATTAACATAGGAAATATTTTTCTTACATCCACGGACGGCCAGTGACGTCATCACTTCGCTTGCGTATATTTCCGCAATTAATTGACGTTATATTTGAACAAGCGCATGCATTTTCGTTAATGAGAAGGGGTATTTTACTCTATTATTATTCTATGATTTTACTATAATTTCATAAGAATGACGTAGTTTTCTCTAAAATATTATCACATCACACAATGTTAAAATTAAGGATCATGCTCTCGAGACTTCTTTCAAGACACCATGCATTTTGTTTTACAATAAATTTGTCAGTCTCGAGAGGCTTAAGAAAAAAAAAAAAAAAGTTTTCGAGAACCAACACAAAAATTTCAACATATTTTTACTTTCTTCTATATGTAATATAGAGAAAGTATTGGATTCGTAAAAATTTTCGACCTCGGGTTTTTGATGGATTTACACGTTTTGAGAGCTGTAGAATACGATTTGACTATTTTTAGAAAATGTCTGTCTGTCTGTCTGTCTGTCTGTCTGTCTGTCTGTGTGTGTGTGTGTGTGTGTGTGTGTGACAAAATTTTGTGGCAACTGTATCTCAGGAACTACTGCACAGAATTTCATACAAATTGGTATGTAGTTGCACCTTGACATAAATTAGTGCCTATCAACTTTTGGTAAAAATTGTCTTACAGGTTGCGTTGCCATCCCGCTTTTTCTAAATTTTTAACATGGTGATATAGGACAAAATTTTGTATAAATGTGCTTAAAGAGAATTATTTTTTAGTAATCATTATGAAATTTACAATAATTATTTATAATAGAGATAGTCAACTGGGAAAAATTTTTTGTACGTGTAGGAGCTACGCCACCCCCCCTGGGGGGGAAGTCCCCCCTCGAGGGGAGTAAATTTTCAAGATGGGTATCTTTCGAAAGGTCTCATCAATACCTTTAAAACGAATGGTTGAACTATAAATCTGTGATAATTTAAAACAAAGTTATCGATTTTTTTTACTTTTAACAAAAAAAAACTTAGAAAAAAAATCGTATTTTTTTTTTTTTTTTTTTTTTTAAATATTGTTACTGGTTGAGTATGTATTACTTTTAACAAAAAAAAAAAAAAAAAAAAAAAAAAAAAGAAAGAAAAAAGAAAGAAAAAAATCGTAATTTTTTTTTTTTTTTTTTTTTTTTTTTTTTTAAATATTGTTACTGATTGAATATGTATATAGGAAAATATAGAAGAAAGTCTTGTGGTGGCCACAACATACTAGTTTAAATTGATCGTACTTGCTCGTAAATTATAATCTTAATAATTTTTTAAGGTAATTTCTTTTTAAAATTAATTTCTGAATAATTTTTAATACGTGACATTTTGGGCTAAGTAATACAACAGTGTTAATTTTAGAACCATGTCTCAGAAACCAAAATTACCTGCAAATATCGGAACTGCTGTTAAGAGAGCTATTCGCCACCTCGACGAAAGCAAAGGATCGTCTTTTGTGGATATTAAAAAATATTTGACGTCTGTGTACTAGAGCAGTGGAAATATGCCAGATTCAACGATCATCAAAGTATACTTGAAAAATGCTGTCGAAAAAGGGGATCTATTGAAGCTAAGTAATGGAAAGTACAAGGTAAAAGAAACAGCAAGGCGCAGACGATCACGAAGCAAAAGTCGCTCAAGAGGCAAATCAAGGCGCAGAACCAGATCCAGGAGGCGTTCAGGATCAGGAGGAAGGCAGCGTAGTCGATCTGGCAGCAGGAGACGCAGACGCTCTACCAGCAGAAAACGTAAACGTGCCCCTTCAATGAGACGAAGGAGATCAAGACGAGCCAAAAAAGTTGATGAAGAAGAATAGATGTTTCTGGAGGCACAAGGTGAAATTTACCAGAGGTCATATGTCAGAAAAATTTTTGATTAATCTGCTGCAATGATTTAATACAAAATTTAATATAGTCTAGTTAGATGAGTGAAATAATTTGTGAATTAAGAATAAAAGAATGATAATTCATAAAATTCTAGAATTTTACCTGTTATACTTATTTGGTATTAAAGCGGGAACAGATTTGATATTTGTCGTCCTTGGCGACAAAGAAAGAAAAAAGGTCCCAAGTTATGTAGCGAACGTATTTTATTTCTGCAAAAATCATGGTTATTTTAATAACGTATATTAAGAGAGCAATCAATATTAGGAAACAAGATTTCGTACAATATATATTACAAAAACATACATCTGGCATGTATATTATCGTATTACTTTTTTAAAAGCCAAATGCAAAACTCACCGAGGACGACAGATATCAAATCTATGCCACTACGTTATTTTTTAGTAATATTTATATGCTTTAGTCTCGCGCTTCTTTTGGTTTTGTGGTAAAAATGCGAAACATGGTACAGTGCAGCTTGTTCAGTATAAATCGCCAATTTAGCACTATTTTGTTTTATCCGCGAGATTTACAATGCTATAGGAGAAACCATGAATTAATATATTCAAGGTGGCGGAAAATGAAATCTTAGTGGAATATGTTCTAAAACAAACAGTTTAAAAGCAAAAGAGAGACCCCCTTAGCCACTTTAAATATTTTTTACCATTTTGGCGATGAATATTGTAATAACTATCGCAAACGCGTAAGTAAAAACCATGGCGAAAACTGTCCGAGCTACTTCAGTGCCAAATTTCAAATTTTGCCAAAGGGGGGGGGGGGGTCCCCACACTAAAGCTGTGCCAACCACGTACGCATGCTTCGCATAAATGAGAATAAAGAAAGGAAGAGAGGAAGAAAGAAAAGAAAGAAAAAGGGAAAATCCCATTTTAACTTTAAAATTATATTTAAAAAAAAAAAAAAAGTCCTAAGCTTGTTTTTATTTTCTAAGTAACTAAAATTCTCCACAAAACAGAATTTAATTTAGTACGACAGGACGTATTTTAATCTATTCTTCCACATACTATGCCTGCAGGGAACAACTATAGTATTTCCCCTGAGCTAGATTTGGCGATTTTTCGTTGGCGATTATGGCTAAATCATAAATCTAAAAATCATAAATCATATAGCATAAATGATAAAATCGTAAGCTAAATTATAAATCATAAAATCATAAATCCAAAATAAATAGCATGTATGCTGCCATATTATATCGCAAACAATCCAGAACGACATCGTTATCGTTCAAATCGGCGCCAAAGAAAAATCGCCAAATCTAGCTGAGGGGAAATACTATAGTTGTACCGCCTGCAGTAACTATGTTTGGTAAAAATATATTTGAGGGTGTCCCCTTGGCGAAATTGTTTGGCGCATTTTTGTTAATAACCTATAACACTATATACATATAACCTATACACATATACTATATACATATAACTATATACATATAAATAGGCTAACCTTAATATATTTACCGCGATCACAACTTGGCGAGAATCAAGGGGCACCCTAAAATATAGTCTAACCCTATGTTTCATTCCCTAGTATCGGCTACTATATTCATTTCTTAAAATTTCTTTGGTATAGCTTTAACATTAATGGCGACTTTTAAATTTTGTTGATATTTTGGCGATGAATTAAAATGGCTATCATAATTCTGTAAGTAATGGTCTTGGCGAGAAAAGTCTAAACTACTTTATTACCAAATTTAAAATTTCGCCAAGGGGTTCTCTGAAGCTATTCCTATTCTTTAGCACGATTTTCCTCACTTTTATTTTAATTGTTAAAAAAAAAAAAAGTTTGCACATTATTATTATTATTATTTTTTATTTTTTTTTAGCGTAAAAAGAAATTTATTTATTTACTTATTTATTTATTTTTCGCATTTATTTATCTTTCTTTTAAATAAATTTAAAGTTAAAATGTAGTTTTTACTTAATAACTTTTGAACTAAACATCCGATTAAACTAAAATTTACGGCGTTAGCTAGATTTTGTCCTGATTAATAAGTTTACTAATTTTTGATAAACTCTTATAATCAGGACTGATATAGTGACAAACTTTCAGCATTGTATCTTTATCTTAATATATAAAAGGCAATGTAGGCAAAGAAAGGTTTCAAAATAAAATTCACAGTTGACGACCCAGTTTTCATACTTCCGCAGGCAGTGCAGTTAGTATAGGACTCCCATGACGACTTTTCAAATTTTTGCCGTTCTGTTGGCGATGACTCTTCATTTATTTACTTTGCCACTCCTTTTATTCATTTATTTTTTAAACTAATTCTTATTTTGATTATACTTTTTATGATGGTGTTTTTTAGTCAATTCATGATAATAATTCATATTTTTTAAAGCATTGCATATATATATCTTTAAAATATTGCTATATTTAAAATGACTCTTGCAAAGATTCTGGAGATGTAACATTTAAAAATGCATCTTTTCATAACATAATTACATGAGACAAATATCATCATTTTTACTTCAATTACCGTAGGTAAGGGAAGTATTATATTCGGTCCAAAAATTCGATATCGAGTTTTCACCTGACTTACACGTTTTAAGGCCTCCTGAGACGAAAAAAGTAGTTTTCAGCAATTGGTGAGTGTGTGTATGTATGTATGTATGTGGGGGAATCTTCTGGCTATCATATCTCCGAAACTAATAAAGATAGAACTACGAAATTTCAGAATTAATACAAGTCTGGTGTACAGATGAATCTTCCAAATTATGGTGAAAATTGGAAAAGCGCAAGTGAGTCATCGGAAACCGGAAATGGGACTGTAAGTCCGTATCTCAAAAATGGATCTAACGATTTTCTTCAGAGTTGCTACATAAACACTCTGTTAGATGTCCTTTCGAATGATATAGTTGGTTAGTTCAGGAAAATTGATAGGCGTCCTGTAATAAATAGCTCAATTTCAGGTCTCGCAAGTGCGTTCTTTTAAAAACGGCTTTACGGATTTTTTTCAAACTCGCCATATTAACTCCTTCTTAAATTTCCTTTTGTATGTAGTTATTGTTTTCTGGTCAATAATTGAGTATGCCAAGTTTTGGTAAAAGTTGGTCTCACAAAAACGGCTCTAACGATTTTCTTGAATATTTTTTCATTAATCCATTTTAGATACCATTTCTCATGTATTACGTGGTTATTACAGGAATAATAATATTTTTTTTTAACTTGTTATGTAAACTCCGTTTTATATATCTATACGTGTATCAAGTTTCTCTTACTGAAAAATTCCAAAAAAAATGCATATAATATCTCCAACAAATGCATAAAATACGTATTGTTTTGCATTCACTAATGTGTTCTAACTCTCCGAGTTAAGATGGAAAAGAGCCAAGTTGGCAATTTTTTTAAACCTTGCCCAACAGTTTCCTAAATTGCATTTTTACTTATGATTAGTGTATAATGCATAGGTGCCAGATCTCCCGTTTTTCAAGGGAGACTTCAAACCGGAAATTTTTTATAGCTGTTTTCGGTAATATTAATCGTCGAAAATATAAATAAAATATTCACTTTAAAAATACTGGTGTATATTCTGATTTAAAAGTTAAAAATGTTGGCAGCTCTGATAATGCCTTTCTTGATTTCCTATTAGGATGAAAATCGTATTTCTTTTACAGATAGGAACAAATACGTCGTCAAAATTTTTGTAGATCACATTAAATTTTGCATAATGAGGAACAGTCTATTAAAATTTTAGGAGTTTACAAATACTTAAAATGGAACAGTTTCAGTAAAAAAAATGGGGCTTTGGTACTAAACTAAATTCGAAATAATAATAATAATAATAATAATAATAATAATAATATATAAAGCGTAGTATAAGACAGCTAAGGCACCTTTATAGTGGCCGTTACGTTCCGCGGTCCGCAAGCTTTGAGCTATAATGTAAGGAGGCAATTTAATATATATATATATATATATATAAACTATTGTTTAGTATAAGTGAACATTAATGCTACAGTGTTTGTCACGTCCGTGAGGAAAATTCATAGCCAAGAGAGTCCGCGGGATACTTTCGTAGCCAAAATAGTTGAACTGTTCAATTATTCAGATGTTCAACTTGAACATCTAAATAAGAATTATCATAAAGAGTAAATAAAAAGAAGAGATTAAAAGCATGTAAAAAAATTATATTTATAATAAAAATTTAAATTATATATACCATGGTTTATTAAAATTAATATAATATTGAATTTAGAAAATAAGAACCAAGCGCATGGGCAAGAAAAAGACAATAAGGAAAAGGAGATTATAGAAAAAGGTTTAGTTTGGTTTTGGTATTTATTGTATACTAGCAGGCTTCGCCCGCTTCGCTGGACCCTATTTTAAAATGAATCACTATCATTACTGAAGTCTCAAAATTGCATTAATTTTTATCACGTGAAAAAAAAGCGAAACAAAATCTGATTAGGAAAAATGTCGCACCGGGTTCTCACTGCCTTCGGAAAAAATTCCCAAAATGCTCTAACTCTTATTCTGTTATTTTCCCCGTTCGCCCCCCCCCCTCCCGTCTATCCTAATAATTTTACAAATTCGAAAATATCCGCAATCGATTTGTAAATATCAAAAACCTCTATGTACCAATTTTGAATGATCTACCTCTATTTATTTATTTTTTGCCCCTCCGCCCCCTCCCGTCCCTCCTAATAACGTTACACTTTCGAAAATATCCCCATTCGATTTGCAGGCCTCTAAAACCAATCTGTACCAATTTTGAACGGCCTAACTGCATTTCTATTTGTTTTTGCCCATAGCCCCCCTTACCGCCCCTTCTAATAACAAATTCAAAAATATCCGCATTCGATTTTAAGTATCGAAAACCATTTGTGTACCAATTTTGAACGATTTAACACTATTTTTATTTATTTGCCCCCCCCATCCCCCCCCCCCTTCTCGCCCTTCCTAATAACTTTACACTTTCGAAAATATCCCCATTCGACTTACAGGCCTTTAAAACCTATCTGTACCAATTTTGAATGCCCTAACTGTAATTTCTATTTGTTTTTGCCCATAGCCCCCCCCTTCCCGCACCTCCTAATAATTTTACAAATTCGAAAATATCCGCAATCGATTTGTAAGTATCGAAAAACTCTATATACCAAATTTGAACGATCTAACTCTATTTTTATTTTTTTTGCCCCCCCCCCTCTCCCCTCCCCCTTCTCTCCCCTCCTAATAACTTTACACTTTCGAAAATATTCCCATTCGACTTGCAGGTTATTGAAACCTATCTGTACCAATTTTGAAAGGCCTAACTGTATTTCTAATTGTTTTTGCCCCTGCTGTCCCTCCCCCTCTCCTGTCCCACCTGGGGGCTGAATTTTTAAAATTCCAGAAATTGGTTTTTAGATATTTGTATCAGCTATATTTTATAGCAAAAATTTCACGTATATCTGTTTTTTTTTGTTTGAGATATATAGGATTATGCAAAATCGCGTTTTACGCATGTGAAATCCCGTTTTGTACCCCCCCCCCCTTGGGGACAGAATTTCGAAAATTCCAGAAATTGGTTTTTAGACATTTATATTAGCTATATTTTAAAGCAAAAATTTTACGGATATCTGTTTTTTTGTTTGAGATATGAAGGATTTTTTGAATTCACGTTTTGCCCTCCTCCCCCCCCCCCTTGGAGGGCGAATTTTTTCAATTTTTTTTTTTCCTAAGCCATCCCTGACCTATAAGGAAAAAAACAAAAAAAGAATGATCGAAATCGGCCAAGCCGTTAACGATTTTATAAAGGACATACAGACAAATATTCATTTATATATATAGATAGATAATGGAATGCACCAAGATTTAAATCAGCGTGCAGTGTTCGTCTTGATCGAGCGGTGCTTATTCGAACATTTTGCAGTCTTCTTTCACGTTGTTCAGTTGTCTCAGAGGAACGTGCCTGAGTAGTACGTATTCGATCATTTTCTAACCTCACTTCTCGTTGTTCAGATGTTTCAGATGAACGGGTCTCAGCGTCATGCACTCTAAGATTTTCCAGCCTTAATGCTCGTTGCTCGTCTAATTCTGAGGCTCGTAATGCTCTTTTCTTCCGTGCTTGAGGTGTAGATCGGCCAATTGCTTGTCGCTTTAGAGGCATAATTGTACGTAAACTTCGCGAAAAAGGCTTTTGAATAAAGATTGGTCTTATCAACTCAGAAACCTTCGTAGACTCATGCACAACAATTTGCTGAAAATCATCACATGAGATAAGATAGAAGAAGATTCCGATTTTCAAATTACCTTGGCGAGAAACGTCCGAGGTACTTCGGTGCCAAATTAACTAAAGCTGTTTCATACCAAAAAAAAAAAAAAAAACTTTTATGATATATACAAAATAAAAAAATAAAAAATTCTAATAAATTCGAAATTATTACTATTTACAATCAAGGTGAAAACATAAAAGAACCTTTATAAGTTACATATAAAGTATCAATTAAAACGAAGAATTTTGTTTTACTGTAGAAAAGAAAAGTAAGTACTACTCAATTAAATAAAAATTTTAAGCTAATACCAAGTATCTCTATGAAAATATTTATTTACAAGCGAATATTTTCATAGTATATTAATTTTTTTTCTAATTTTTATTATTTATCATGCGAAATAAAAAATATTTTATTTCCGGAAAAAAATAAATAAACGTGAATTTTGGTTATTTTGGCATCAAATCTATTTTTCTTTTTTTTTTTTTCATTTTAAAGTTAAAATGGAGTTTTTATTTAATATCTTCTTTCAAATTTTTTATTTTTTCAATGTTTTTTTTCCTAAACCATCCCTGACCTATAAGGAAAAAAACAAAAAAAGAATGATCGAAATCGGTCAAGCCGTTTACGATTTTATAGAGGACATAGAGACAAACATTCATTTTTATATATATAGAAGAAGATTAGGATTTTTGAGGAATAATGGTAGGAACAGAAAAACACTTAATATTTCCTGGAGCTCTTTTGAAAGTGAAATCTGAACTGATGTGATTATATTATTAGAAGAATAAAGCAAGAAGAAGAGATGAAGTAAATTTCATTCAGTTTACAACAAGATTAATTTCTGTATGGGAATATTATTGTAAATTGAGGGATGTGAAAGACTTAGAAACATTGAAAGAACTCATAATATCGGATCGTATTATGGAAACTTTGAATCATGAAACAGCTAGACACATAAATATAAAACAAGGTGATGGTTGGCTTAGATCTACAGAGTTGGCAAAAGAATGTGATTTATTTTACTCAGCGAAAGGAAAATCATATAAGTTAAGGGCTACTGACAAGTATGCGTATTATGATAATGAAAAATCACATGAGGCTGAAGGAATAACAAAAGGATCTCAGCGAGCATATTGAAAGGAATTGGAATCGAAATGGATAAAAAGAGAAGGACCAAAATTGGATAGTAATAAGTTTGAAGGATTCATTTGTGGATCACGGAATCATTTTAAAAAGGAATGCCCAAGATGGCGAGAGAAAAAGTTTATGCCACGATCAGAATCAGAAAGGGTGGTCAGGGTGAACAGTTCACAGAGTCCAAATGCCAGTGTCAAGCAAGGAATTGTCATAGCAAAAGTGGAAAATTTAAGATATGTACGAGATAGAAACAATGCAAAGGACGAATTGTGTATATTAAACTGAACCTCGATTAGTGTACATGGACAAATGGTAGAGGCAGTAATAGATTTAGGAACGGAAATTACTGCGGTTAGAAAAGATAAAGTTAGGAATATACCTTTAGGAAAGGGAACGACAATTTGCCTGAAAGATATTTTTGGTCCACCAGTACAGTGCGACCTAGCGCAAATTCCATTAGCAGCACCAGTGGGAGGATCAACTAATGTGATACACACACTAGTATGGTGTGCGGTAGTATTAAAGTTAGTCCACAATTTAGTTTTTGGAAGTCATCTAGGAGCTAGGAAGACACCAGAGAGAATTCGTTATTCATTTTATTGGCCCAATATGAAAGAAGATATACGGAAATATTGTGCCACATGTACGGAATGTCAGTTAAGAAAACCTGTAAAAACAAAGGCCACCAATTACTCCAGTAGTTAGACCAGGGTTACCATTCCAAGTGGTAAATATTGATAGGGACCAACTGACCAATTATAGGACCAACTGAGCCAGCGAGTTCGAAAGGACATAAGGATATTTTTTGTCTTGTAGATCAACATACAAGATGGACAGAAGCAATACCATTGAGGAATCTCACAGCAAAAGGCGTTTGTGAAGAATTATTATAAATTTTCTCTAGAACAGGGATACCAAATGTGATTGCATAACGGGACATGCTTCAAGTCAAAATTGACGCAGAAATTTTATAAGATAATAGGATCAAGTCCAAGATTCTCTACTCCATCTTATCCCCAATCTAATGTGTTAGTAGAAAGATTTAATCAAACTTTGAAGCAGATGCTACAAAACACTATCAGAGAACAAGGAAGAAAGTGGCATCTATATATACCCTTCATATTATGGGCATACCGGGAGATACCGAACAGTACTACGGGAGTAGCACCATTTCAACTTCTGTATGGCCGAAAACCTACAGGACCTTTCTTTATTTTAAAGGATTCCTGGACAGGAGAAAACAAAGGTTTACAACTTGACACTAAACCCATATCAATATTTTTGCAAGAACTGAAGAAGAAACTTGAACAAGTAGCGCAAAAAGCAAATCTCAAATCTCAAAACACAAATCCAACAAGAAAGAATGGCGCATTGCTATAATCTAAGGTCATCCAATAGACAATTTGTAGTAGGAGATGAAGTAATTCTCCTAATACCTGATTCGCAAAATAAACTCTATCAAAGATGGCAAGGTCCGGCGGAAATAGTCAAACAAAGAAGTCCTCATTCATTTGTAGTGAAATCGGCAGATGGTACAATCAAAGTCGTACACCAGAATAAATTACCTCCATACTTAGCAAAAGTGTCGGCAGTGGATCTGATATTAGAAGACGATGCAGAATTTGGAAACGTAGAAGAAACTCCAATATTTGATCAAGAAGACGAGGAATTTTAGAAAGCAATAAAGACAATCAAGTCAGAATGGTTAACTAGATGTATTTTATCTTTACAAAAGTGGAGACACACTATTACTTACTGTAAAGGGACTCAAAATGTTGCAGCTGATAGTTTATCTCGACTGAAAATAGAGGAAGAAATCCAACCATCGGATCAAAGAGCTTAAAATAACAGAACTGTTGGACATTATTCAAACAGAATTATAATCTATAAATATCATGAACTGTGAACGTACAAGGGGTGTTCAAATGAAAAGGTACGAAACGTCGAAACAACGTAATCGTAAGCATATTTGCCTATGTCACTATGGGAGGAACGTAGCCAGACATGTAAGGATGTGATTGGAGTCTCCGTTGTGGATCGGAGCATGCGCGGGCACCCGCATGCACAGGAGAGAGCAGAGGCTCTGATAAAGAGCGCCGTCCAATTGACGCGGTAGTGCGTGAGAAGACAGGATGGCGTTCATGTTGCAAAATTCGATGATTGAGGAGCAGCGAGGCGTTATCCGATTTCTGACAGCGGAAGGTGTTAAACTGGCCGCTATTCATCGCCGGATTGTGACTGTATACGGGCAAGACTGTGTGTCCGACAAGTCAGTGCGAAAATGGTGTGCCCGTTTTCGTGCAGGCCGTGAGAGTTTCGTTGATGACCTGAGACCAGGCCAGGCAAACACAGTCATCACGGCCGATCTCATTGACAAGGTGGACGACCTAGTGAGAAGTGATCGCCGTGTCACATTACGAATGTTGGCGGTGAAGGTGGATGTCAGCGTTGGAACAGTGTGGACAATAGTCCACGACAAGTTGCGTTATCGGAAGGTGTGCGCGCATTGGGTTCCGAAGCAACTCACTGACCAGCAAAAAGAACTGCGTATGGGGATAGCACTTCAAAATCTGTTTCGGTATCATGAAGACCCCGCTTTCTTGGAGCGGATCGTCACAGGTGATGAGAGCTGGTGCCATCACTACGAGCCAGAGACAAAGCGGGACAGCATGCAGTGGAAGCATGCGTCGTCCCCTCCCCCTAAAAAGTTCAAAGCTGTGGCATCAGCAGGCAAGGTATTGCTCACCGTCTTTTTCGATGTCCAAGGTCCACTACTTGTTGAATTCCTTCAGCACAGAAGAACCATCAACTCCGATGTGTACTGTGAGACACTTCGAAGTCTACGCAGGTCCATCAAGAACAAAAGACCTGGGCTGCTCACGGAGGGTGTGGTTCTGCTCCATGATAACGCGCGTCCACACGTGTCCAGGGTCACACACGCAGAACTGGCCAAGTTTAAGTGGGAGCAGCTTGACCATCCACCCTACAGCCCGGACATGTCGCCCTGCGATTTCCATGTGTTTGGTTCCGTGAAGAAACATCTGAAAGGGCAGCGCTTCAACTCGGACGACGAACTCAAGGACGCTGTGAAGGACTGGGTTTCGTCACGGCCACAGGAATTCTGGGAGCATGGAATCCTTCGGCTCGTTAATCAATGGGATAGTTGTGCTCAGGCCTATGGTGCATACTTTGAATAAAGTCTTCATTTATACCCACAGTGTCGTTTCGTACCTTTTCATTTGAACACCCCTTGTAGTATTATATTCACATGTGTGTTATATATATTTTATACAACTTAATGCTTTGAAATGTTGGCAAATTTTTGTTATACGAGGGTGAATCAAATATAAACGAGACTTTTGGACCTGCGCGCGCAATAGTGATGGAAGAACGTTCCGCTGTTATTGGCTGTTAGGTTGGTTTGTCAGGAGTGGGGGAAGCACGTGACTCATCATCATAGACTCGCTCAATGTCCATCGTTACGATGTCCGAGCAGGAGGTACCTCCCTCTATTGCGCAACGTATTGTTATCAAGTTTTTAGCTGCAGAAGGTGAAAAACCGGCCGAAATCTTGAGAAGATTGACTGCACAGTTCGGGGAAGAGACGCTGTCGCGAGCTAGAGTGTTTGCTTGGCATAAACAGTTCGTGGAGGGCCGTGAACGTGTTGAAAAGGAGAGCCATGACCGCAGACCCCGCACCAGCATTACAGCGGGCAACATCGACAGTGTTCGTCAACTTGTTGAAGGTGATAGGCGTCTAACAACTTGCATATCGCCGCAAAAGACGAGACCTTCCGATGAGAAAAGTGATTCTCCTCCATGACAATGCTCGCCCCCATACAGCAGCCCTGACCGTACAAAAATTGGAGCAACTGGGTTGGGAGACACTGGAACACCCTCCATACAGTCCAGACCTGTCTCCCTGCGACTTCCATGTCTTTGGTCCTCTCAAGGAAGCTTTGGGAGGGCAAAAATTCCACAGCGATAATGAAGTTGAAGCATATGTGCGCAATTGGCTACAAACACGACCTGACTCTTTTTACCTGGAAGGAATTAAAAAATTACCTATACGCTGGGAAAAATGTGTTTCTAAATCAGGAGATTATGTAGAAAAATAAACTATGATTGTTTGTGCGTTTAAAATCAAAATAAATATTTTAAAAAATAAGTCTCGTTTATATTTGATTCACCCTCGTATATATATATATATATATATATATATATATATTTCTTTTTTTTTTTTAAGTGCTTCAGGTTGCGAAACTTTAGTAGTATATTTCTTTATGCTACTTTTTAGGTAAATATAAAGGGATAAAGTAAAGAGAGGAATATATATATATATATATATAATAATGATGATCTATTAAGCATAGTAGAAGCCAAGCAACAGATACAAGATCACTGAAACACCAATGACCAATAAGATTAATAAAAAAAAAAAAATTCAGTGGATGAAATACACCAATGTAAAGAAACCAGATTTATTAATTATCAGGCTGCAAAACAAATGAATCAATAAAGTAACACAACAAATCTTAACTTAAAACCATAAACTTTATCAAAATTTATGAAAAAATAATTTAAGAAACATAAGATAGGAAGGAAGGAGGCAGGCGGCAAGACTTGTGACTTGCCTGTGGAGTTAAACTAGTTTCACGCCGACAACACTCACCAGCCTGCTACGTCCAGAATAGGAGTCATATGAATTCAAAAAGCAAAACTTCAAAGCAGATGAATAACAATGAAACCACGAAGCAACAGTGAAATTCACTGATTGATTACATTGTGTTTAATAGTTTAATTAGAATTTTAAGAATAGTTGACAACACAAAAAGGAAGAAACTGAAATTTTATTGGAAAAAGAAAGTTTGTATAGTAATACAAAGTAAATGCGACAAGCCTTCTGCTTTTTAATTTTTTTAATTTAATTTCACAAACCCACCCAACCATCCAGCCTTACAACGCCACCCCACCTCCGTAATCAAACATCTGCCCACCCAGCCGCGACCTTCTTTATTGTCTTTTATTATTTTATAATTTTTTTTGTTAATATTGTCTATAAACCAAGTATCAGCTTCAATTCGACCAGTAAACACAGCTTAAACAGCTGTCAGTAGCAAATCCACAGTACAAACTGTATAGCAATAACACATAAAGCAAGTCTCTTCCAAAGAGTCTCAAGAGCAATGCAAGCACTAGCGAAGCTGGCTGAAAACTGAACTGAACTGACTTCCTTGGCGAGAGAGCGCTTCTTATATACTGTTCCATGGAATCCAGATTTTTCGAGAAAACTCTAGAAAGTGGTCAACCAATCAACTTACAGCTTCCATATTTGGTATATCCCATGAAAGGATTTTCTCGCCAAGGTCGCCAAAAAAATCGCCAAGGTGGGAAAAAGCCGCCAAAT
This sequence comes from Salticus scenicus, assembly GCA_963930645.1. NCBI lineage: Eukaryota > Metazoa > Arthropoda > Arachnida > Araneae > Salticidae > Salticus > Salticus scenicus. The sequence continues at coordinate 26,408,578 of OZ005656.1, forward strand.
TTGGCGCCAAATCCATTACCTGCCTTATTGGGGCTTTTTAATGCGTTTTTAAGGGAAAATAAGGTTATTTCAACGCTATAACGACTAGAAATGCACAAAATTAGCACTTTATCAACTTACTAAGCCTCTTTGAAAGAATTTATACAAAAATAAACACAATTATTTACAATTTTGTAACACTATATTGATTTTATTTACATATTTATTTATTTATTTATTAACTTTTATTTTATTTGTTTAAAATCACGGATAAAATTTAATTTCTCTTTTCTCACTACGAGTACATTGTTGTAATTGTGACGTCATATTTTCTGTTAAATTAAACTTTTTTTAAAAAATCAGATTATTATATTGTTTAAAAACATGATTAAAATTTTATTATATTTTCAGTTATCTTTTTTATTATCGTTTGCACGTGACATAAGCATCAGATTATAAATTTTTTGCAATGAAAGCTATAGAAAATGTCGGCTTCAACACACGAAAAATCACTTTTTAGCTTGTAACTTCTAAGCGATTGAAGCTATCGAAACAGTTTAAATACAAAAATTGATCTTTAGAGTAAGGCGGTAATTCGACTGATTTGAAATTTTCCCCTATTTTCAATATTAAAGAAATTATGGGCAAAGGAAAATTTCCACCCCCCACCATTTCCACCCCCTTTGAGTTGGATACCCTATCTACGAACTTGACCGAGATTTTTACTGTCCTGACAACATATCCTGAGCTGGTTAAATTTAAATAAAAATTACTCCAGTTATCGTGTTCACAACTTAACATGGGAAAAAGCGTTATACATATATATATATATATATATATATATATATATATATATATATATATACTTTAGAACGGAGGATGGTTTTGGGTTCTAGGGGTCATGATCGGTGAAGATATGAAGAAATTTTCCAGAAGTCGTGTCATGAGAACCGTTGCAATAGGTAGATCTCCTATAAGGAATCTACCTAATATATATATATATATATATTTAATCATATATATATATATATATTTATGCATATTATATATATTATATATATATATATATATATATATATCTATATGGTTCTTACGTATTATCGCAACCAGGTTGGCGCGATTTGTAAGTTTGAGTAAGAAAGTTAAGTTATTAGTATTAATTAAGTTATTATTATTATTAGTTATTATTATTATTAAGTTATTATTATTATTATTATTATTATTATTATTATTATTATTATTATTATTATTATTATAAGTATATTATTATTATTATTAGTTATTATTATTATTATTATTATTATTATTATTAAGTTATTATTATTATTAGTTAAGTTATTAGTATTAGTTAAAGTATTTCACGGCATTTAATCTAACCAGTAAGCAAAATAATTTCTTTACGAAAAACCACGTATAACACGTAGGGTTGCCGTAAGTAGGGTCGCCAAATTTGGTGATTTATGCGAATTTTGGCCTGGTTGCGATAATACGTAAGTACCCTATATATATATATATATAATGTACTGACAGAGACATGGTTAAGGATATAAAATAGAAAATACAAAGTTTTTAGGAAAACCATTTTAGCAGTGGCTGTGATCAGTTTATTAATATTCTTGTTTTTAAACTTCGCAGAGCATAAATTATTAATTCGAAATAAATGGTTAATGATGATGTTTCTAAATACCGAAAGATGCAGACATGAATTAAAATGTGTAAATAAGTTTGCTTTAAAACTAAAATCTTGCCGTTTGTCATAGATATCTGTGTAAATTTTATTACCATCAATGATTATTTTGAGATCTAAAAAGTTAATTGATTGATTAGTTAGAGTATTTTGAGTTAGCTTTAAATTTGGGGATAATTGAAGGAAAAGTCATTTTGTGAGTGCTTGTTGAGATAAAATACAATAATATCATCTATGTAACGATAAAATCGAACATCATCATTTCAAATTTGCTTTTCATAATAATAATGATAGAGATCTGCCAAAATACTGGAGCTACAACCTCCTTGAGGGATACCTAATTGTTGCAAATAGATATTGTTGTTGTGGAAGATATAATTATTATGGATGACAAAGTTAAGAAGTGTTTTAAATTTTTCTGCTTTAAAATTGTGAGGAAGATTAATTTGAGTTTTTTATTCTTGAAAAAGACTGTAAATGATATTACTAAGATCTGATAACTCAATATTATTAAAAAGATCTTGAAAGTCAAAAGTTATAATATTGTCTATTGAATCGAGCGATTTGATGTATTGAATTAATTGAAAGCTATTTTTAAGACAGTGTAAATTATCAACTTTGCAAGTACAATCGTAAATTTGTTTTAGAATATCCAGTAGAGCTTTATTAGCATTGTTGTTATAAGTGTTACACCCAATAGTGACAGTGCGAAATTTAATTGGAGATTTGTGAACTTAGGTATGAGAACTATATAGGGATAATTAAAGTTATTGAAGGGAAGTTGAAGTAGTTTATAGTAATTATGTATTTTTCGGTTATTAATAATAAGGTTATTATTAATTAAACTGAAGATGTTACTATTAGTGACTGAAGAGTTTAAAATAGAGAGATAGTAGGATTTACAAATAATGACATAATTATTAGGTGATTTGTCAACATAAGTGATCACAAAGTCATCCTGTAGTGATTTGATTCAGTTAAGAAGTACAGATTTTTTTAAAAACACCAGATTTGAAGAACTGAGAAATAATGCATTTTTAATTTTTTGTAACACTAAAACTTTCCATTGAGTGAAGTAGGCAATAGGTTTATTATGAGTAATAGATATTTTATAAATAAATAAATCTAGGTCATAAGAAAACTATTGAAAGATTTGTGGAATGCTAGTTTTAACTGGAAGTCTAAATTTTGTGCCAAATACCATGAATTTTTTTAATTGATAATTATCAATAATATTGAGATTACCAGTGATAATGTGTCCATGGTATCTGTCAATATATTTTGAGAAAGAAGGATCATTGCATTTACATGTTACAGTGTTGGTAAAAGAGGTAGACTTAGATACAGAATTATAATTGAATATCTTTCTGCCAAGAGGAAGAGGATATTTGAAGGTATACGAGATAGATTTAAATCTTTAATCGGAAACAAACATTCTTTGTCATTAATGATAGACGTAATGTTAATACTATTCAATATTTGATTTGTAAAAGTCACAATTAATTGAGTATTTGGTTTAATTTTGTTGGGCTTTTTATTAATTTTTAAATTAAATTGTTTGATTTTGTACATTATAATATCATAAAAAATGTCTGAAAAATGTTTATTATAGGATTGGCTTTGAAAGACATTCAGAAAATTTACTAAGTATTTCTTTTTAATTGCAAAAATAAATTTTCGAATAATGAACCAGCTATAGTTAGATAAGTAATTAGTCTGTAGATCTGAAATTAGTTTAATAATGGCACTTTTAGAAAAGATTAAATCTGTTTTTTTACTACCTCGTTTAGTTCTAGAAGTTTTATTGTTAATTTTGTGATTGAGTTGTGCATAAGTAGTCGAATAATCATGTAGAGGGTTGATGTTAGAATATTCTTTAATAGTTTTATTAAAGTATTCGGAATTTAGGCCATATGAATAAATTGTATTGTAATATTGCATAAATTTTGATTCGAGATATAGACGCTCACTTTTATTTTTCTGAATTTTGACAATCTCTATGATACATGAATTAAAATTATGTGACTTAAAGTGTTGTAGTTCTATAGTTGATTTAGAAGGTGCAGCTGAAGATGAAAGGTTTTTTGAATCAGAGCTATGCTGATTAATACGTAGATGTAGAGGAGTGGAAGTTTCACCAATATAACTGAGTTTACAAAGACCACAACTGATTTTATAAATAACATTGTATGCCTGACAAAATGGAACAAAAGAGTGATTATTATTTAATTTTGAGCGAGAGGCCATAGGGCAAGTTTTACATCGATTAGAACCGCATGTTCTAAATTGAAGTAAAGGAGGAGGAGACGATAGGTAACAGGTTGTCGATCCAAGGATATCCCTATAAATATCCTTGTACCGGGCACAATACTGCTGTGAAGCTAATTATTTTTTGCCAGGATCTAAAAATTTACTAAATAGAGTCATTGTAGAGGAAAAAATGTTTTTGAATATTCATAAATTAAACTCAATCAACTAGTAATATTGATAAGAATTTAGAAATCACAAAGCAAGTAAGTATTTACATTAGTTTTATTGAAAGTTGGCTATACCAAATTCAATTACTTAATTAAATTGATTCTTGATAAATAAGTATCTGGATTAATGAAAAGTGAAGAGAAAAAAAAAAATAATAATAATAAAATAATATTTACATATTTACACTAAACCTCCTTTAACTGAATTTATAAATTTGGTTCCAATTACAAATTAAATTCCGCCCATTCTTTTAAGTAAAGTAAGAAAAACAAACCAACACAATTCACAAAATGTCAGGCACAAAATGTTAAAGAAAAATAAAAAAAAATATATATATTATTTTGGCGGGGAGCGTGTCACGTCCGGGAAAATTCATAGCCAAGAGAGTCCGCGGGATACTTTCGTATCCAAAATAGTTGAACATTTAATTTAGAATAATCATAAAGAGTAACTCCGTGGAGTAAATATATAAAGTAATAAAAAGTAGAGATTAAAAGCATGAAAAAATAAAAGATATATAATAAGAATTAAAATTATATATACCATGGTTTATTAAAATTAATATAATGGACAATATTCCTGTGACGTCACCGTAGGTAAAATCGCCGAACACGTGGTCGATATTTTGTAAACAAATTAGATTCAAGATGCCATATTATTGTTACGCATAACATTTTCCTAAATATTTCTGCAGTGAAACTTAATAACAATGTTCAAACAAGAACAAAAGAGAAATGTAAACAACTGAATCGAATGGTAAAGTTAAGACTATTCCATATCGTAAAATTTTAGAACATTTTATGTATACACAGACACACACACACATACATATATATAATGAATAAAAGATTAATAAGAACATTTTATACACACACACACATATATATAGACATCAAAGCTTAAATAATTAGAATTTCAATCATTTTAATAAAGGAATCTATTAGATGGAACATTCATTTAAATTTGTTAACATCGCCACAGTTCACATGACATCTTTTAATATTACATATATTGATTAAGATTAAAGTATATTACTAAAACTGGATTAAAAACAAAACAAAGTTATTACTATATCACTCTTATTTCAATTTCATATAATCTGTAACTCTTAGAAATAATATTGCAAGATAAAAATTTGCAAGCCACAATGCTTTGCTATGGTAGAGTTGAGAACTGTTTACCGAAAACAGCTGATTTTTTATAGTCTCGAACCCAAAGGAGGAATATGGTCCATTCAAAATAAAAACCACGCGCACGGGCAGGAAAAGGAATATCATAGAAAAACGGTTTAGTTTGGTTTTGGTATTTATTGTATTACTAGTATATAACCCCGTCAAAAATGACGGAATGTGAACGGTAAATTTTGAAAACAATGTTTAGATCATGAAGATTACCATGTGATCATTCAAATGTATTTTCAATTTTTGTTTATAAATCAAATGTGTTTCGATATTTTATAATTTTCGTTCTGAAATTAAAAAAATTCTACTCGATCAATAAATACGAATGACAATAAAAAAACTGCTGGTTGACAAAAAATATAGGCCCGACAACACAACAGCAACAACACATCCCAGTGTTCCGTTAAGTGCTCTATTTAAAGTCCTCATAATAAGAATAATCTGGTGTGTCACTCACCCGACTTTCTCTTACCCTGAAATTTAATACTATAAATACAGGGTGGAGATTAAGAGGTAAGATAACGAGTACTGTTATGTAAACCTATGTTAACCAATTCAAATTAGGCTTCGGAAGAGTTTTACATGATAATTAGTTCTGGCCCCCCTCAACCCCCCGTTTCATTAATGCACCTACATTTATTTATACAGAATTTAATTCGGCTATTAAAAAATTCTTCTGTTTTAAAAAAATAATTTATTAAAATTATTATTTAAAAAAGTTATCTTGTATGATAATACAGACGATTTCCATATTTGAGAAGTAGTATAACACTAAATATCCAAAAAAAAGTTGAATTTATTTTCAATATTAAAATTTAATTTTTTTTTAGGTTGATTTCTTTAGAAATCGACCTATTGCAATCACTTCGTTTATCTATATATATATATATGTGGTAGATCGGCATCCTGTTTCTCTCCCCTTACTTGGCTTTCCCATGACTCAGAACCCTAGCTATTTGATTTCTCTTTGCCGTTCCTGAAATCCAAGGCAGTTTAGTTTCTGTTTGCTGATCATGTGACGCAGTAGCGGAATATTGAGGGAAGTGCCTACTGCTGACGTGGATGTTGTTACTTCCTGTTTGGCGGCTGCTAAGAGAGCGCTGAAGGAACGACATTCAGTTTTCGACGGGATGTTCAGACGGAACGTAATGACTGTATTCGATGACTTGTTTTCTTTTGAGTTTTCGACGAAGCGTGCACACTAGACGGGTGCAACTACTTCGACGGACATTACCAAAGTAACATTCGATAATGCTTATTAGCATTCCTGTATATATGTAAACTACAATTTAATCTTTTATTAAATTTATAATTAGTAAATAAGTATTAGTTTTTGTTTAACGCCTACAAAAGTGTGCCATCCCACAAGTTCAGAAGTGGGATCAAGAATAAAATCTACGGGATAAAGAATAAAATCTACTGGATAAAGAATAAAATCTACTGGATAAAGAATAAAATCTACTTCATGAACGGATAGAACGCGAATTTTAATTTTAATTTAAATTTTGGATAGAACGCGAATTTTAAGATAAAGAAAGTGTGATTGAACGTTAATTTTTAGTTTAATTTAACTTAAAATTTGATTGAACAAACTATAAACTTTTTTTGCGAACTGTATTCCTAAAAATGATGATGCGTCTGGACTGATAAAAATAAGTTTATAAACTGAACTGTGTTTAAAATATAAACTGTATAAACATTTGTCGAACTGAACTTTTTTATTCTTAAACCATGATTCAACTAGTTGTGTGTGTTTCTACAAATGAGTGCCGACTACAGCTGTGTGTGATAATACTTCGTGATCAACAGAAATGTTTACACCTGTGAAATCAGCTTAAACTTAAGCAACGAAGGATCTGCGAATTCTGTGATATAACCACGGATCAACGAGGGTTTTAAGGATTAAAACAACAGCTGTTTCGGCTCTACAAAGGTACGTACACTTTATCTTCCTATAAAATGGTTTCTCTGGGAGATATTCCCAAAATCGGCTCTGCACTGAGGACTGAAAGTTATAGTAAAATTAAAATTCTGCATCGTTTTTTATTTAATGATATTGGTGACAGAAAAAATCGATGCAGAATACGAAAGTTTTCCGGCTTTAATTTTGCCATAGATGATGAGAATTATATAAAAAAGCAAAAATTCATCGACGAAAATTTTTCGTTAAATGAATTACTTATTATTTGTAATGTATTAAATGTCCCTTTTGATGGGAGCAAACATGAACTAAGAGACAGATTATTGTTACATTTGTGTGACACGGAGTTGTTAAAACAAGAGAGTTCAGAAAATAATTCGGAAGAGGAAGATTCGGAAAACGAATCGAACAGTGAATCCGAAAGTAGTGGCGATAATGATATTGAAAAAACTGACTCCTCTGTGCAATGCCATATCAGCAAAAATAAGCGTTATAATAATAGTGACAATGTTATTGATGATTATAATAAGGGTAAAAAAAGTATAAATTATAGTAATAATGTGAATAATGGATCACTTGGTGCAATTTCTTTCAATGATTTTGAAAATTCTATGTCAAAATTTAGCGGCGAGCCGCATGAGAACATAATTGAATTCTTAAATGAATTTGAAGAGTTAGCTGAAATGTTTAACCTTAACGAACTACAAAAAATAATTTTCTGTAAAAGGTCTTTGAGCGGAAATGCTCTGTTATTTGTAAAATCCGAAAAAGGATTATTAACGTATAAGAAACTAAAAAATGCTCTTATCGAAGAATTCAAGATCGAAATAAATTCTGCCTCTTTACACGAAATTTTGTGTAAAAAGAAAATGAAGCCAAATGAAACAGTTATAGAGTATTTCTTTAAAATGCGCGAACTAGCAAAAAACGGGCACATTGAAGATGCCGCGTTAATGCATTACGTGATCCAAGGAATAAATGACAAAAGTGAAAATAAACTAATTTTGTATGGGGCTAAAAATATCCGTGAATTTAAAGAGAAAATAAAATTGTATGAAATGTATAAACGTGATAGTGAAAAAGTTAGACATAAATTTGATAGAATTGAGCTCAACACAAAACCGAAGCACGCAGCCTATAACGTACATGAAAAATTTGGTCCTAAAAATGAAGTAAATAATAAATTGTGTTATAATTGTGGTGAAAAAAATCACTTATCTAGAGATTGCCCTCATAAGGCCAAAGGCCTAAAGTGTTTTACGTGCAAGCAGTACGGGCATAAAAGTTCGGAGTGTCCAGGTTCAAAACCAGAAGTTGATGCACTGTGTATTAATGTAAATCAAAATATGAGTAAAATTATACAAGTAAATGATGTAAATTTTATTGGAATTATTGACACAGGAAGTGAAGCAACATTGTTGCGTAAAAGTTCTTTTGATAGGTTGAATGTAAAAAAATTAAATACTATGAGTACCACTTTGAAGGGTATCGGGAAAAGTTCCGTAAAGCCGTTAGGCTCATTTGATGTAGATTTGAAAGTTGATAATTTTGAAAGTAAAACTAATGTGTATGTTGTAAACAATGATGTAATACCATATGACGTAATCATCGGGTTGAATGTACTGATGGTGGGTGAGACGATAATAAATGAAAATGGTATTTTTATGAAAAACAAATCTAGTTCCCTCGAGGTAAATTTAGTAACAGTTCTTCCAATAGATAAATATCAAAATGAAGTTAAAACAAATATTGCTATTGACGCCCCCATTAACATTGAAAGTAAAATTTCTGAGAAATCCCCAGAAATAAATAAAACATTAAATAGTGTTGAAAAGTGTAAAAACAAAACCCCTCAAGCTGTTATGTTCAAAAAATCATTAGAATCTTCCAAAAAAGATGTAAGTGAAAGTAATGACGATGACGAAAGTGATGACGGTAAGAAAATGGTTTTAAAGGACGATAATAGTGAAGATGATGACAGTGAGGAAGAGGTGGAGCCTCAACGAAAGAAACAAAATCAGATGAACATTTCCCAAATAAAATCGCAAAATCAAGAAAACACTCCTTCAAAGAAAGACGAAAAACGAATCCCACATAAAAAAATTTTGCAGTTAGTAGAAGAGCTGAAAGAGTTGAAGAAAAAAGTTGAAGAAAATTCCAAACTCCTTAAAAGGAAGAAATCCAGAAAAAAGCCATTAACAATAGATTCCACTGAGTGTAAAAGACAGAATTTGCCAAAAAAAGAGACTGCCGGTATAGATCCGAGAAAAGTGTTCATTCCATCACTTCCATTGACGACCACGATTGGTGAAATAGCCATATTGTTTCCCAAAGCTATACAAATAAAATTAGAAGTTTTCCCTGCATATAAGACTGCTATCATAGACTTTTTGACCGAACGTGATGCAACAGACGCCTTAAAAGGCATTAAGACTGAAAATGATCGATTGGAGGGTCTCGAGTTCGAGTCCCAAAATAATTTTGAACCCCAAAGTAAAGATTTAAGTACACATGATAAAAAACAACTTTCTAGAGTCAGAAAGAAAAATAGATTGAAATGCAAGTTGAGTAGACATCCACCAAAAACTCATGCCATGGGCGGCCAAGTTGCCGTAAACGCAAAATTGACTTCCTTTTGTAACTTTATAACAGCAAAAATGGAAAATGATAATATTGAAAATATTGATAAAAAATATAGAAATGGATGCCATGAAGGCTCCTATTACACATCTGCAAAAGCTGAATTCCTCAAATGGGGAATAACTTAAAAACAAAAATTTTTGAAGATTTGTAAAAATTTGTAAATATTTATGTTATTATTTTGTGTTGCTTTTGTTTGTTTTTTTTGTTTGTATCTTTTCAGTGTGATCGCCTGGAGGTCCAGTCGATGCAGGATGGCCGAATGTGGTAGATCGGCATCCTGTTTCTCTCCCCTTACTTGGCTTTCCCATGACTCAGAACCCTAGCTATTTGATTTCTCTTTGCCGTTCCTGAAATCCAAGGCAGTTTAGTTTCTGTTTGCTGATCATGTGACGCAGTAGCGGAATATTGAGGGAAGTGCCTACTGCTGACGTGGATGTTGTTACTTCCTGTTTGGCGGCTGCTAAGAGAGCGCTGAAGGAACGACATTCAGTTTTCGACGGGATGTTCAGACGGAACGTAATGACTGTATTCGATGACTTGTTTTCTTTTGAGTTTTCGACGAAGCGTGCACACTAGACGGGTGCAACTACTTCGACGGACATTACCAAAGTAACATTCGATAATGCTTATTAGCATTCCTGTATATATGTAAACTACAATTTAATCTTTTATTAAATTTATAATTAGTAAATAAGTATTAGTTTTTGTTTAACGCCTACAAAAGTGTGCCATCCCACATATATATATATATATATATCTATAATGAAAATTTTGTCATCACGATAACTCCCGAAATAATACTCGAAATCGAACCAAATTTGGACAGTGAACTAATCTTATAAATATCTTGGATAAGTTCGTTAACCAAGTTGCTCCGACTTTTTGTTTTCAAGTGGCAGCCACTTGAAATTTTTAAACCGACATTGTAAAAGCATATTTAAAGCAAGATTTGCTTGAATTTTGATGTAAATACAGGCCACATAAGGGTCTCAATGAAGTTTATTAATGAAGTTTATCCGCCATTTTTAATAAAGTGGCAGATATTTTAAGTTAAGCGGGACCACTTGAAATCAGGCTACCACTTGAAAATTTAAAATCACTATAACTTCCGTAATAATACTCCAAATCGAACCAAATTTGGACAGTGTCTTAACTTATCTTATAAATATCTTAGATGAGTTTATTAACCAAGTTGCTCGGCCATTTTGTTTTCAAGTGGAGACCACTTGAAAAATTCAAATTCAAATTGTAAAAAGCGTATTCCGAATTTCTTTTAAATTTGATGTAAATATAGACCACATAAGGGTCTCAATAATGTTTATTAATGAAATTTAACCGTCATTTTTAATAAAGTGGTAGATATCTTAAGTTAAGCGGGGCCACTTGAAACCACGCTACAACTTGAAAATGTAAAATCAAAATAACTTCTGAAATAATACTCCAAATCGAACCAAATTTGGACAGTGTCTCAACCTACCTTATAAATAACTTAGATGAATTTGTTAACCAAGTTGATCCACCACACCATTTTGTTTTCAAGTGTAGACCACTTGAAAATTTCAAATTCAAATTGTAAAAAGCGCATTCCGATTTTTTTTTTTTTTGATGTTTTCATAGATTATACAAGTGTCTCAAATAAATTTATTAATGAACTATATCCGCCATTTTTAATAAAGTGGCGGATATCTTAAGTTAAGCGGGACCACTTTAAATCAGGCCACCTCTTGAAAATTTAAAACCATGATAACTTCCGAAATAATACTCCAAATGGAACCAAATTTGAACAGTGTCTTAACTTATCTTATAAATATCTTAGATGAGTTTATTAACAAAGTTGCTCCGCCATTTTGTTTTCAAGTGGAGACCACTTGAAAATTTCAAAATCAAATTGTAAAAAGCGTATTCCGTATTTTTTTTTTTTTTTTTTTTTTTTTTTTATGTATACATAGATTATACAAGTGTCTCAAATAACTTTATTAATAAACTATATCCGCCATTTTTAATGTCTGAAGTTAAGCGAGGCCACTTGAAATCAGGCTCCCACTTGAAAATTTAAAATCACGATAACCTCTGAAATAATACTCTAAATCGAACCAAATTTGGACAGTGATATTATCGTATAATTATCTTGAATGTTTTCACTGGGCCACTTGTCCCGACATCTTGTTTCTAAGTATTCCAGCCACTTGAAATCACACTGCCACTTGAAAATATGCCATAACGATAATTTTTAAAATACTAAACTGATTCAAATAAAAGTTGGATAGTGAACTTATGGTTCAAATATCTAGGATAAGTTCACTTGGTGACTTGATCCGCTATTTTATTTCCAAGTGGCGGCCACTTGAAAATTTTTCACTATGGTAACTTTAGTAATACAGAATCAATTCGCATCAAATTTGGGTAGTGGATTTATCATTCAAATATCTCAGATAAGTTCGTTGGGCATCGCACTCCACTTTATTTACAAGTGGTGCCACCTGAAAATTTCTTATGGCGATAAGTTTTGAAATACTGATTTCATTTAAAGTAGAAATGGACAATGAACTTATCATACAAATATACTGGATGATTTCGATGGGCAAGTTTTTTTGCCATTTTGTTTCCAAGTCGCAGCAACTTAGACTGCCACTTGAAAATTTGCCATAATAATAACTTTTGAAACACGGCACTGATTTACACCACAGTTGGACAGTGAACCAATGCTTCAAATATTTTGGATGTGTTTGCTGGGCAGCTTGTTCCACTGTATTGTTTCCAAGCGGCGGACGCTTGAAAATTTGTTATCACGGTACCTTTAGAAATACTTAATCAATTCAAATCAAAGTTGAAAAATGGATTTATCATTCAAACAACAAAAATCTAGAAAATTCACGTAACTCGTGAACCAATCACGTTATTGCGTCCATCTTTGGTATATCGATAATAAGTATTTTCTCGACAAAAGTCGCCAAAAAAGTCGCCATAGGGAAAAACTCGCCAAATTTGGCACAAAATTCATTACCTGCGTTACTGGATCTTTTTAATGCGTTTTTAAGGAAAATTTAGGCTATTTTAATGCTAAAACAAACTAGAAATGCGGAAAACTAACATTTTATCAACTTACTAAGCCTCTTTGAAAGAATTTCTACAAAAAAAAATATTTTCAAATTTGCAACGATATCTTAGAAGAGCAACTTTCTCTGCCATTTTGATCGAAGTGGCAGCCACTTAATTTTTCAACACGATGACTTTTGAGATTTTGAATTAATTCGAACTATATGTGTACAGTTGACTTATCTCACAAATGCATTTCATATATTTGTCAACTTAACCCACCATTTTGTTTCCAAGCGCCGGCCACTTGAAAATTTTAAATTCACATAAAAATGTATTTATGAACCGATTTGCTTAAAACTCAATATGTGCATAGCCTACATAAATATTTCTACCAAGTGCATTAATAATTTATAGCCGCCATTTTGAAACAAAATGACGGCTACTTGATAAGGAAAAAGAAATCAACCTACCCTTCCGAATAAGCCGGAAGGTCTTGTTTTTTTTTTTTTTTTTTTTTTTTTTTTTTTGTTAAAAATGAAAAAAATCGATAACTTTATTTTAAATTATCGCAGATCGATGGTTCAACCATTCATTTTAAAGGTATTGGAGAGCTCTTTGGAAAGATACCCATCATGAAAATTTACTCCCCTCGAGGGGGGGGGCGGCGAGGCTCCTACATACACAAAAAAAAATTTCCCAGTTGACTATCTCTATTACAGAAAATATATATTCCTTTCATTTGGTTTAGTAAAGTCTACATATGTTAAATTCTACTTACCTGCAATTTCCCCTATAGACGTAATGTATTTGAATACTTTTGAATGTCCCTGTACACGAACCATTTGCTTCATCTTAACGAAAAGCTTACTGTAGCATCCCTATATGATACACATTTAGAATACCGAGTTTGGAATTTCTGCTACTATTTGTTCTTGAGATATACTGATAACAGACACACAGACACACACACACAGATACCATTCGCTAAAAACATGATTTTCGTATTCAGGAGACCTCAGAACATGTAAGTATAACAAAGACTCACGTTCGAAAATTTGACCCTAAAACAATACTTTCTCGACCCTATGGGTAAGAGAAAGTAATAAACGATTCACTTTATTTTACCAAAATACTTTTTTTACTTTCTCTTACCCATAGGGTAGAGAAAGTATTGTTTTTGGGTCAAATTTTCGAACGCGAGTTTTTGTTATATTTACATGTTCTGAGGTCCCCTGAATACGAAAATCAAGTTTTTAGCAAATGGTCTGTGTGTATGTCTGTGTGTCTGTCTGTTATCAGCATATCTCAAAAACAAATTATGGCAGAAAGTTCAAACTTGGTATTCTAAATGTGTATCATATAAGAATGCTACAGTAAGCTTTTCGTTAAGATCAAGCAAATGGTTCGTGTACAGGGATAATCAAGAGAATTTTAATACATTACGTCTATCGGGGAAATTGCAGGTAAGTAGAGTTTAACGTCTGTAGTATGCACTAAACCAAATGAAACGAATATATATTTTTTATAATAGAGATAGTGAACAGGGAAAAAAAATTGTGTATGTAGGAGCCTCGCCTGCCCCCCCTGGAGGGAAGTCCCCCCTCGAGGGGAGTAAATTTTCATGATGGGTATCTTTCAAAAGAGCTCACCAATACCTTTATAACGAATGGTTGAACCATCGATCTGCGATAGTTTAATACAAAGTTATCGATTTTTACTTTCTCTTACCCATAAGGTAGAGAAAGTATTGTTTTGGGTCAAATTTTCGAACGCAAGATTTTGTTATATTTACACGTTTTGAGGTCCCCTGAATACGAAAATCATGTTTTTAGCAAATGGTCTGTGTGTATGTCTGTATGTCTGTGTGTCTGCCTGTTATCAGCATATCTCAAAAACAAATTATGGCAGAAAGTTCAAAATTGGTATTCTAAATGTGTATCATATAGGGATGCTACAGTAAGCTTTTCGTTAAGATCAAGCTAATCGTTTGTGTACAGGGACAATCAAGAGAATTCTAATACATTACGTCTATGGGGGAAATTGCAGGAAAGTAGAGTTTAACGTCTATAGACTGCACTAAACCAAATGAAACGAATATTTTGTAATAGAGATAGTTAACTGGGAAATTTTTTTTTGTGTCTGTAGGAGCCTCGCCTCCCCCTCCCCCCTGGGGGAGGGGAAGTCTGCCCTCGAGGGGAGTAAATTTTCATGATGGGTATATTTCAAAAGAGCTCGCTAATACCTTTAAAACGAATGGTTGAACCATCGATCTGCGATAATTTAAAACAATGTTATCGATTTTTTTTTTTACTTTTAACGAAAAAAAATCCTACTCTTTTTTTTTTTTTTTTTTTTTTTTTTTTAATTTTGAGAATAAAATGGACTTTTTTTTTGGATATTTGGTGTTATACTACTTCTCTAATATGGAAATCGTCTGCATTATCATGAAAGATAATTTTTTAAATAATAATTTTAATAAATTATTTTTTAAAAACAGACTTTTTTTTTTAATTACCGAATTAAATTCTATATAAATGTAGATGCATGAATGAAACTTTGGGTTGAGGGGGGCGGTAGTCCCCCTCACACAGAACTAATTATCATATAAAACTCTTCAGAAGCCTAATATGAATTGTTTAACATAGGTTTACATAACAGTATTCGTTATCTTACCTATTAATCTGCAGCCTGTATTTATTGTATTAAATTTCAGTGTAAGAGAAAGTCGTGTGAGTGACACACCAGATTATTTTTACTATTAACAAAAAAAAAAAAAAAAATGACAAAAGTCGTATTTTTTTTTTTTTATATTGAGAATAAAATGGACTTTTTTTTTGGATATTTAGTGTTATACTACTTCTCTAATATGGAAATCGTCTGCATTATCATAAAAGATAATTTTTTTAAATAATAATTTTAAAAAATAATTTTTTTTTAAACAGAATTATTTTTTAATAGCCGAATTAAATTCTATATGTAGGTGCATTAATGAAACGGGGGTTTGAGGGGGCGGTGGCCCCCCCCCTCACACATAACTAATTATCATATAAAACTCTTCCGAAGCCTAATTTAAAATGTTTAACACAAGTTTACATAACAGTACTCGTTATCTTACCTATTAATCTGCAAACTGTATTTATAGTATTAAATTTCAGGGTAAAAGAAAGTCGTGTGAGTGACACACCAGATTATTCAAGACTATCGAAGATCCTTTTTTCAAATACGCAAGCGAAGTGTGACGTCACTGACCATCCGTGGATGCAAGAAAAAGATTCCCTATGTTAATCGTTCATTGGATTTTTTGTAAAAAATTATTAAAAATCGAGGAAAATTATTTCCCGATTTTAATACCCGTATTTGGGTATAGATATGCTATCGTATCCATGTGTTAGATTGAGTTATTTTGCTGTCAAATTGACAAAATTTTAAATTTCAAAACTGTGTCATCTTTGGCGTTTTTTGTATTTGGCGATTAAAAACATAATACGAAATTATACATGCTAGATGTTTATTTTCGTAATATGTATTGTACGAGATATTGTTTCATATAATTCATCGCTCTCTTAATATAAGCTGTTAAAATAACCATGACTTTTGAAAGAAATTAAATATGCTCGCCAGATAATTTGGCGATATTTTTTTTATTTTTTTTTCCCGCCAAGGATGGCAGATATATTAAATCTATTCCGCTGCAACATATGAGTATCTATCAGACACTTTATTTAGACATTGAAAACAAATTTGACTTCAAATTATGATAGAATATTTATCATTTTCCTTTTAATTAGTATATTAGTTGGATATTTATTGTGAAATATCATCCTTTGAAATGAAATGTTTATGTTTTGAATCGAATATGGAAGTTTGACATTTTTTTTCTAGAGTTTTGAAATTTAAAATTTAAATTTTATCAATTTTACAGCGAAAACAACTTAATCTAACGCATGCACACGATAACTAATACATATTTATTCCGAAATATGGGGATTAAAATCGGGAAATAATTTTCCTCAATTTTTAATAATTTTTTACAAAAAATCCAATGGGCGATTAACATAGGAAATTTTTTTTTTTTTGCATCCATTGACGGCCAGTTTCACCAGTCATCACTTTGCTTGCGCATTTTCTAACTAACTATCCAATAATTACAGACACTCCATGCTAACCCAAATTCACCTCTACTAGATACTTCCAACCACAAAGTACTGATAACATTCAGAGCCGTCACTTACATAGAAGCTAATGGTAAAAATTTAGCATGTAAATTTCGCATAGACACTATCGCCCCTGACGAGGGACCGAAGTACTACTCATACGTCACGGTTTACGTATGCGATTTCGTAATCAGTTTTATGGGTATAAAGATTTGGCTGATTATCGCTCTTTTGGCGATTTTTTTTTAATGAAAATGAAAATGAGGTTTGGAAGGTTATGCACTTTTTATTTTTAGTTTTTTAAATATACGCGAGCTAATATTTTCGTTATACATATTTCATGTGAAAAATTAATTAAATATGTATAAAATCTCATTTATTTATTTATTTTTTACATGTTTTGAATAAGTTTATATCGGTAAACCAATTTTAATGTATTTTTCAATATTGTTATGAAGATAAATGAGCTTTAAAAGAATATATTAAATTTGTATTAGGTAGTATTTAATAAAAATAAATTTTTGCATTCTAAAAAAAAAAAAATAATAATAATAATAAATGAAAAAAAAATCTTTTTATTAATAAATAAATGTTACACTACCATCTTTTTTATTTTTTTTAAATCCATATTAGAAATAGTATTGTTTTTGAGTCAAATTTTTGAAATTGAGTTTTTGTTTCATTTACACATTTTTAGGTTTCCTGAATCTGAAAAACATGTTTTTATCAGTTGGTCTCTGTTTTTTCTCAACAACAAATTATAGAAGGAAGTCCAAACTCGATATTCTAAATCTGTACAATATAGTGATGCTACATTAAACTTTTCGTTGAGATGAAGCAGATGGTTTATGTACAGGAATATCCAAAAGAATTCAAATACATTACGTCTACGGGGAAAAGTTCATTAAGTAAAGTGTAACATATATAGGTTTCCCTAAACAAAATGGAATGAACATATTTTTTTTTCAATGCATAAAAGCATGTTTTGTGTAGAATATGGAATAGAAATCATTTATCATTTGTTTACAGGGCTATCCAAAGTATTTGAATATATCGGGAATATATACTTGGAAATTGCTGGCAGTTATTTCATTTTGTGTTCGGTGTTCTTTAAATACAACTAAAATTTAAGTGCACAATGTGAAATGCATACAATTTACAGACAACATACAAGGTTAACCAAAATTAAGCAAAACTTGAATGTAGCAGGTGTAAGTGCTTTGTTACATTTTACTATATCAACAAACACTGCTCAGGAAGAAAAATTAAATTTTAACAGTCATACCGTAAAGAAAATATATTTTCAAATTCTATTTTCAACACTGGTTTTTTGTATAACATCACATTTTGAGGTTCACTGAATACGAAAGTCCAATTTTAAGTGGCTGATCTGTATGTATATCTGTTATAAGCATAACTTAAATAACCACAGGAAATTCAAATTTGGCTTTTTGAAGTTCGTAATTCCACTTGAAAAATTTGATCGGGATTGGCAAGTTTGAAGACAAATTAGTAACAGTTTTGAATTATTTAAGAAAACATATTATAGATTATTTTAAAAGTAGACTGAACTTAATTATCGTACTTTATTGATCTTATGACTTAAACTGCAATGGATGTTTATGCGAAATTTTGTGCGATTCTGCCATGTTAAAACTAGTATGTTGTGGCCACCACAAGACTTTCTTCTATATTTTCCTATACATATTCAATCAGTAATAATATTAAAAAAAAAAAAAAAAAATACATTTTTTTTTCTAAGTTATTATTATTATTATTATTATTTTTTATTTTATTTTATTTTATTTTATTTTTTTTGTTAAAAGTAAAAAAAAATCGATAACTTTGTTTTAAATTATCACAGATTTATAGTTCAACCATTCGTTTTAAAGGTATTGACAAGACCTTTCGAAAGATACCCATCTTCAAAATTTACCCCCCCCCCCCGGGGGTACTCCCCACCCATGGGGGGAAGCGATGCCCCCATATGCACAGAAATTATTTCCTAGTTAACTACTACTATTATCAATAATTCATATTAATTTTACAATCACAAGTTAAATATAACTCTCATTATGTACATTTATACGAAATTTTGTCCTATACTACCATGTTAAAAACTTAGAAAAAATGAGATCACAGCGCCACCTATTGAGCGATTGATACCCAAATATAATCAGCACCAGTTTATGTCAGGGACCAACTAAATACCAAGTTTGGTTAAATTTCATAAAAAAAAAAAAAAAAAAAAAAAAAAAAAAAAAAAATTCTAAGTTTTTTTTTTTTGTTAAAAGTAAAAAAAATCGATAACTTTGTTTTTAATTATCACAGATTTATAGTTCAACTATTCGTTTTAAAGGTATTGACGAGACCTTTCGAAAGATACCCATCTTGAAAATTTACTCCCCTCGAGGGGTAACTTCCCCCCCAGGGGGGTGGCGAAGGTCCTACACATACAAAATTTTTTTCCCAGTTGACTATCTCTATTATAAATAATTCTTGTAAATTTCATAATGATTACTAAAAAGTAAATCTCTTTATGCACATTTAAACAAAATTTTGTCCTATATCACCATGTTAAAAATTTAGAAAAAGCGGGATGGCAACGCAACCTCTAAGACAATTTTTACCAAAAGTTGATAGGCACTAATTTATGTCAAGGTGCAACTACATACCAATTTGTATGAAATTCTGTGCATAAGTTCCTGAGATACAGTTGCCACAAAATTTTGTCACACACACAGACAGACAGACAGACAGACATTTTCTGAAAATGGTCAAATCGTGTTCTACAGCTCTCAAAACGTGTAAATCCATCAAAAACCCGAGGTCGAAAATTTTTACGAATCCAATACTTTCTTCTATTGAAGATAGAAGAAAGTAAAAATGGTTAATTTCGAGTAATGTATGCAGTTTCCATGGTTAATTATGTTCATGCGAGCATTGTAACATACTTTTAAGCTGGTCTCGCACCTTTACTGTAAAAATATCCCTTTTAATGTATGTTTAAACAAAATTTTGCCCTACCTCCCATGTTAAGAAAATCGTAAATTTTGAATAGCTTATGAAGTTTTTAAATTAGAATGTTGAAAATCAATAGTGTTCTAGCCAATGTTATAGATAATATTTTAAAACTGGCCCCACCTACCTGCGATCTTTTATTCTTAAGATAGTTAGACAAACTAACAAACTGACACCCTTCAGACTGACAACATATAAATTTTATTATTTTTAGTATCCCCATACCTGAAAAGTGTAAAAATAATTTAAAAAAAAAAAAAAAAAAAAAAAAAAAAAAAAAAACGAGGTAAAAAATTTTCATGATTCTTTACGCTCTCCATACCTATAGCATGATGGTGAACAAAAAATTGTTTAAATGCTTAAAATTTGCATTCAGTTCCAGCTTTTAAATATTAAATATATTTAATCAATTAACTTACCAATGGATCCACAAAAAAATATCCAAGTAGGTCAAGAATAAATTGTTAAACAATAATAATGTAAAATTGAGGGAGAAAAAATAAAATTAGCAGGGAGCAATTTAAAATTTTTCAAAACACATTAAAACTTTGAACGTCATTTTATTCAATAATTTATGAGAAATTTTATTAAACATGATAGTTACATTGAAATTTATATGTACTGTTAGTTCTCCAATTAGAGTCATAAGCAAATAAGGATGATTCTGTTATTGGAGTAGTATTATTCTTGCTTATTTAAGATACAAATGGGAAAATGAAAAAATTGAAATTTTTAGAACTGTGAGGCACCTATTAAAAGAAAGGAAAAAAGTAGTAATTTTTTCCATACCCCTAATGCCTAGTAAAAAAAAAAGTGAGATTGTCACTGACATCTGATTTGATAAGAAGAAAACATTTGGTTTGAAAATTTTCAGACTGCCAATTTTTGATGATTTTATACATTTTAAGAGTAACAGACTTCTGGCTTTTTTGTCCTAACGTCAGTACAAGGGCGTAGCCAGAAAAAATTTTGGATGTTCAAGTTCTAGTATATAATGTTGAATGCTAAAAATGCTGATGTAGAACTCTAAAATTTTTGACAAACCTGAAAATTTCAAGAAGGGGGTTGTATTTTAAATCCCCTCCTTGGCTATGGCTTTGTATGTGTGTGACAAAAATTCGATGCACCCTGAGATCAATAACATATGCTTGAAATTTTACATTTAGATGCAACTTGACATAATTTTTTGCCTATCAACTTTTGATGCATATTGCTCAACAGATTGTGCTATCATCTTGTCTTTTCATAATAATTGGTTCATATGACAGCATAAGTCAAAATTTCATAGAAATGAATACAATGGAGAGTATTTTTAAACAAGCATAAAATTAAAAATATTTTAATTAATAGTAGTATTCAAACATTATAAAATGTATATGTAGAAATATTGCTTTCTCCAAGGAATGTAATTTTCAATATTTTTTTCCAAAAGAACTGATCAATACTTTTAACATGAGTGTTTCAATCATATATCTGTAACAATTTGAAACAACATAATCAATTTTCTTCACTTGTAATAATTTTAAAAAAAATCTGAAAAACATTTCCTTGGGAGGTAAAGAAAATTTCATGTCAGTTGCACAAAATTTCGTGTGACTGCACAAAGTCAATTTTGTGCAATCTGTAAAGCACAAAATTGACTTTCTTTAATACTCATGTTATACTTTTCCGAGATGAAAGAATCTGCACTGACCATCTAAAATAATTTTGAGATTTCACATCCTGCAAATTGCTATAAAATTTTTGACTCTTTGTATTGTAAAGGAAAATTTTGCAATGGGGATAAATGCTATTCAGTTTATCTATTTAAGGAATTATTATTTATATAGTAATGCAATTAAAAAAATTGTTTTGTTTTTGCAAATCAGTTGTGAAATACTGAAGAAAATGTAGAACATGAGCATGGAAAAACAGAAAAATCAAAGAATTCTTCAGTGTTAAATAAGAAAAAAAAAAAAAAAAAAGATATCTATATATAGAGAAATAATACCAAAAAACTGAGGATAGAATTTTAACGTCACTACTGAACTAATAAAGAAAAATAAATAAACATTTGGTTAACATTTCTTAAAATTTAACTGTATCCAAAATGTATACAAATAGAATAGTATTTGATATAACATAAATGATTATATTTTAAAAACTTTCTCAGCTAATTAACATTTGTTTACCATGTTTAGGTTTTTCAAATCTTATTTTAAAAATAAAAATAAACAGGAAATACTGTCAGTTGATTTTATAAAAAAGAAAAGAGAATTTTTGCCAACTTTGTGCTTTAAAATGCAGCTACTTTAAAAAACAAAAATACTATTACTTTCAATATCAAGGATGAAAAAATATCTTGAAAACTATTAACATAAATTTATTTCATTTTAAAATTTAGCAAGGATTTACAAACCTGCTTTTAATTTCATTTACCACGACTTCTGAAACTTGCACTTGAACCTGAAAACAGTTTTCATATAAACAAATGTTTATATTAAAATATTTACCTGTATATGTTTTATAACTTTCACTGATTCTCCTTTATCAAGCAAAAAAAAATCAATCTCTAAAACTTATATAAACATAAATAAGAATATCTAAAGCATACATTTGGGTTGCGGTACGCCGCTCCGTTTATTACAATTGTACATCACGATCAAAAAGCAGACTTCTATTTAACAGTCTTTAAATACAGAAAAGAAGTTCATTGTATGGAAAATTTGTTAAATACAGATTTACATTTTTTAATACTTTGAACTACATACACATAAAGTTAATTTTTCAATTCATAAGACAAGAATCATATAAATAACCATACTTAATAAATATAATTCATTTGACACAGTAATTCTATTTTTCAAATATTATTAATTAAAAAAAAAAAAAAAAAAAAAACTGTACAATCCAAAAAATATACCACTTCATTACTTTTAGATATCAATTTATTATTTTTAATTTATTATTGTTGCGAGTTAAGGGAATTGGTTTTACAGGCTTAGAAATGAATAAGCTTTAAGATTTGATATTATTTCCGTAGTTGCTAATGAGCCAGAATCTGGACTCTCTTTTGGCGGCAAATATTTGGAAACTCCTGAAACATTTATAAGAAAAGGTACAAAAAATTTTGGGAATCTGCTCTTTAGCTCTGCTCTTTCTCAAAGTGAAATAATTACATGTCCTTTGTAGACACCTTGACCATCCACACTGCTGATTAAGTTGGAGAGATGCTGCAACAGTAAAAGTAAATGATTATCAAACACTTATTTTAACAAGGGATTTTAACAATATATTCTTCTTTTCAGTTGCAAAATGTTTAATAATTATATTCACACAAAGTTATTGAAGGATATTCAAAATGCTGATTAGCAACCATAGATCTCATGTATCATAATAAATAACATCTTCTCGAGCAAGTTACTCAAATTATATATCTGATAAATTTCTAAATGATGTCTTTAAATCAAAAACGTTTGTTTTTCACACTATATCTCACATTACTGTTACTGGTACTACGAGTACTGAAAGAAAAGTTTAAATATGTCATGTAAAAAATGTACTAAAAAAAAATTGACTTTTTTGGCTTTGAAAAATTTCTCGAAAAACATAATACAAAAATTTCCAACCTATATCACTTATGAAAATCTGTACAGCATTTGTGCCGCACTCACTACCACTCATGCAAGCATCCTTCGTGCACATTAAAATAAATACATACATATAAATAAAAATCAGGAACATTTTTTAACAGACAAAAATAATAGTTACACTATGTTACAATTACACAACGACAAATTTTCCCTCCTACAAGAAATAGTAAAAAAAAAAAAAAAAAAAAAAAAACAATGATTTTTTTTTAAAACCATACATAAGTTTTCAGTGTCCCCCCCCCCCAAATTTCTCATATTTACAACATGTGAAAATAAACACTTTTAGCTCCTAGTCCCATATTATAGTAGTGATGATGTAAAGTAGAGTAAAACGTTGAGTCTGCTTTGCTTTTAAAAGGATGAATATGCGGGGGGGGGGGGGGATGATGAAAGATAGCCATAGTTGCTGGGGACATTCTGATACTATTTAAAAAATTCTGAGATTTATTGCAGGGTTGTTTGCAAGCCTCGTAAAAAAACAATCCTAAAATAATAACAAAAGAAAAGGGGGGGGGGGGGGGAGAAAGGGAAAAAAAAAAGTATAAAAAAACTTGGTTGAAACTAAAAATGTTCATAGTTATCTTTCTAAAAGTTACAAAATGTATCATGTGCTGTAATAAGTTAAAAAATAAAACATGTTACAAGTATATTGCGAATTCTGACTAACAAGGAAACATTCAAAAGGTGTCGTCTTCAAAAAACATTAAAAAATATATATGTGATTCTACTCTTCCTAAAACACCAGAAAGTGAAAAAATTATCAGCTGCAATGAATTACAGCGCCCACAAAAAATTATAAAAATTAAGCATATTTGGCGATTTCATATTGTTAGGCGATTGGTTTTGCTGTAATTCATTTCATCCGATAATTTTTTCACTTCCTGGTGTTTTATGAAGGGTAGAATCATATATATTTTTTTTCAATATTTTTTGAAGACGACACCTTTTGAATTCTTCCTTGTAAGTTATATTTTGAATTTTACTGATTGAAAATAAAATATTAAATATTTTAAAAAATCAATTTTTTCAAACAAGATTCACAAATTATGAAATACCAGCACTGGGCTGACCTTAAATTTACTTAATTTAAGAAAAGAAGGAATAAAAGGCAAACTTAAAATGCTTAATAAAATCAAAAATGCAATTCTAGCAATTTTCAGTTAAAGCTGTTAATGCGTGTGAATATTTTTGAGTGGCCCTGTAAATCTCATACTGTATTCTACAGAAAACTTTTTTTGTCCATATGAATAATAAATCTAAATTTCATTATTACATGTGCATATGTTATTAAAAATAAAATGATAGTTTAAAAAAAATTAAAGAACACGCTTTTATAGAAATGTGAACTAAAAAGCACAAAATATCTATCTTAGCATTAAAATGCAGGGTAAGAGAAAATCATGTGAGTGACACACCATAATATTTACATACACTTAAATCTTTAATTAAATAATTTAGAATTAAAAAAAAAAAAAAAACATTTTTAAAAAATCTCCCCTGACTGGGCTCGAAAGCTAGACCTTTAGGTTCGTAACCCGGAGCTTTACCTCACAGCCACAGCGTTCACGTAGGGAAGTCTTTTTTTACAATATAGATTTTTTGTTTGCTCCCAGAGCGGTTACAAGCATACATACAGGTGAAGCTAATAAAAGCGTGTTAAAAAAGCACCACAGTACTGGCGTTAAAAAGAAATAAGTATAAAACTTTGAATAAAAACCATAAAATGCAAGAATTCACAACAATTGTTTTGGGTAAAAGAACAATTTTATTGTAATTTAAAACTAAATTACAATACATTTTTTCTAAACAGCTCTTCTTCAGGTAAAGTAGGCATGAGTGCTGCAAACAATTTTATATTTATTATTTGTGCAAATAATTGGAGACCATATACCTCAATGTATAAAAATTCTACTTTGTATCCTAAAAAATAAAAAGTTATATGTCCTTAACTCATCAAACTCTATGTAGTTTGTGTGACAGTAAGGTATAATATACTAATATACTTTGAAGAAACTTTTAGACCAACTGAATATGGCGTTTAAATGCTATCACACTTTAAATAATTTGAGTTCACAGCCATAATAAGTAATTTTTCTTTGTCTTCAGTAGTAAAAAAAAAAAAAAAAAACCTAAAAGCTACATTTATTCAAAATCTGTATAGTTTGTGTGACAGTGACCTATAACATACCTATTTTCTTTCAGCTATCAACATTCAAAGTGTATAGAGGCTAATATGTTCATTCACACACATATCTACATACACTATTGTAATAATCTGGTGTGTCACTCACACGACTTTCTCTTACCCTGAAATTTAATACTATAAATACAGTTTGCAGATTAAGAGGTAAGATAACGAGAACTGTCATGTAAACCTATGCTAAACAATTCAAATTAGGCTTCAGAAGAGTTTTAATGATAATTAGTTCTGTGTGAGGGGGGCTACCGCCCCCCTCAACCCCCCGTTTTATTAATGCACCTACATTTATATAGAATTTAATTCGGTTATTAAAAAATAATTCTGTTTTTAAAAAATAATTTATTAAAAATATTATTTAAAAAAATTATTTTTTATGATAATGCAGACGATTTCCATATTAGAGAGGCAGTGTAACACTAAATATCCCAAAAAAGTCCATTTTACTCTCAATATATGTATAAATATATATATATATATATATATATATATACGATTTTTTTTTCTAAGTTTTTTTTTCGTTAAAATTTAAAAAAATCTATAACTTTGTTTTAAATTATCACAGATTTATAGTTCAACCATTCGTTTTAAAGGTATTCGCAAGCTCTTTTGAATGATACCCATCATGAAAATTTACTCCCCTCGAGGGGGGACTTCCCCCCCAGGGGGGGAGGTGAGGCTCCTACATACACAAAAATATTTTCCCAGTTAACTATCTCTATTACAAAAAATATATGTTCGTTTCATTTGGTTTAGTGCAGTCTATAGACGTTAAACTCTACTTACCTGCGATTTCCCCCATAGACGTAATGTATTA
The DNA here is from genome assembly GCA_963930645.1 of Salticus scenicus. Taxonomy (NCBI): domain Eukaryota; kingdom Metazoa; phylum Arthropoda; class Arachnida; order Araneae; family Salticidae; genus Salticus; species Salticus scenicus. Next base: position 26,435,327 of record OZ005656.1, read on the forward strand.
GAATTCTCTTGATTGTCCCTGTACACGAACCATTTGCTTGATCTTAACGAAAAGCTTACTGTAGCATCCCTATATGATACACATTTAGAATACCAAGTTTGAACTTTCTACCATAATTTGTTTTTGAGATATGCTGATAACAGACAGACACACACACAGACACACAGACCATTTGCTAAAAACATGATTTTCGTATTCAGGGAACCTCAAAACGTGTAAATATAACAAAATCTCGCGTTCGAAAATTTGACCCAAAAACAATACTTTCTCTACCTTATGGGTAAGAGAAAGTAAAAATAACAAAATGAATTCAGAAGCCCGTAATCTGTATAGATACACCAAAATCTCACTCTTGAATTTTTTCATGATAAAATTATTTTCTTACATAGTATACGTTCTGAAAATAAAAATCTTTACTTGTACTTTATAAAGTTTACAAATTATTATTATTATCACTATTTCTGTAAATTCTAAGTACTTTCCAGACACTGGTGGTGGTGGATGAAATATCATGCTTATACAAAAAAAAAAAAAAAAGAAAAATACTTTATAACCACTATTTTATGCATATTGCATATGCATAGATTATCAAACTTGCACTACCCTACAATATCAAACTTATGCTATTAAGCATTTAACTTTGAAAAACAAAAACTAAGACCCTCACAAGCTCTTTTAAATTTATAACTGATCCCTTGCATTTTACAAATCTAAAATAGAGATATTTTACGCCTCCAAAAAGACATAGGTAAATTCTGAACCAAATCTTGGTCTGAAATTTACCTACACTCTTTGTGACATAATTATTCTACCTTGAAAACTTCTTTTTTAATTACTCCTAACAAAAAATAACATTTTATACTCTACATACTGAAAGGAAAAGGGGAAATGAACTTTTCAAATTTGATTATAAATTATGGTCTTAAATAACCCTGTTACACAATTAAAAAATTTTAGTAGTTTAACTAATAAATTTATATATTAGTTAAACTACTAAATACTAATATTTTACATATTATAAATTTACATAAATCTTTTTTTTTTTTTTTTTTTTTTCTTTTTGGCGGGGGGGGGGGGGTGGGGCTTCATCGACAACTTTAGATAGGTATCTAACTTCAAACACTTAATAAAAAGTATATTTTTATTTTCAAATATTGTAGAAAATCACATAAAAAAATTACCTGGTTTTCATTTCCAATGCTTTACTTGGAGAAAAAAAAAATTGCTTCTGCTTCTTTGGGTATCTACATAAGGATCTAGAATGCATAATAAAGGCTTGTCTTCATTCTTCATTGTAATTTCATTCTAACAAAATACAATACAGTCATTTAAATAGTACAGTATTCTTAATTGCATCCCCCCCCCCTAGAATTATACCATGTCAATATTAGTTATTTTCTTAAAATTATTAAACAACTAGCACATAGAGAAAAATATTAGGTTCTTATTAAATATTAAGATAATAAAGTATAGTTCTTATTAAATATTAAGATAATAAAGTATGAAAGCTAATCGCTTCCAAAACTTAGAAATGTATATTATTTTTATTTATTTACTTATTTGCTTAAGAAAAATTTATTTTAGCATCTTAAACAAGTATTCCAAATAATTATAATTTTTTATAATTATTTTAATTCATAATTTCTCAAGTTATACACATTTATTTATTCAATGCAGGGTTGGCAAGTTTTTGACAACAATTGTCAAAAGCCTAAAATTCTATACAAAGAGCATCCTGAAATAATTTTTTGCAACAAATTTATATCTACAGTTTATTACATTTTCCTATTTTTGGTTTTAGTCCCTTTAATAAATTTTAAAACATTTTTAGATACTAAAAGTCACATGTCCCATCAAAAATTTCAAGTTTGATTTTAGTCAGTAAGCTTCTTTGAAAACAGAAAATAATTTCAGGATACTATTAAATATAGAATGAAAAATTATAAACAGAAATATACACTAATATGCACTAATTCCTTTTAACTTTAGAAAAAAAAAAAGTATTTTAATCTCATACTGTTACTTTTAGCATTTCACATCATTCTAGTTGTTTTCCTCTTTAGAGTAATTTTAATGGGATTACATTTATGCGTTATAAATTTTAACAATTGGCTAGTTATAGTGTAAAACAGTAATTCTGAATTTAGGGGGGAAATTCTGTTATTGATTTCATAATTGATGTGTCTGCTTTCGAAAATACTATAATTTTACTGTAATTGAAAACCCATTGTATAAACAAAATTCAATTTTTACTTGATGTAAAATCAGAGATTGAAATATTCGTTAGTTTTTAATTAATTAGATGGAAGCAATCCAATCAAACTGCAAATTATCCGGCATTGACATTCGTAGAGAGTAAGCTAATTATTTATAGCTGAACAATTCAAAAAGAAATTATTTAATGAAAGCCAGTATAAGAATATTAATTTATACTCTCGTTGTGGTCAGAGTTCCAAATATAAATGCAATTTATTTTTGCAATAAAAGACAAGAACAAGATTTTTGTTTTTTAATCAAACTCAAGTAATATTGCACATTCTATACGTTTAAACTTCTTTGTGATTTTGTAGCATAAATTCAAGTCCCGAATAACCACAATTTTTACAATTAATTTTAAGACCAAACAATATATTAATAACTTTTAAGTAGGTATTAAAACATTTATGGGGGGGCAGAAAAATCAGAAAGGAAATCGAACAGAAACATCATTTAAAAGATGATGTTTAAGCACGCAATTACTTTTAGATTGAATAAAATAATGACATTATAAAAATTTTATACTAATCCATTTAAATAATTAACATTAAAATTAACTTACTTATTACAAGTACAAACAAGGAACACGAACAAAAACAGTATTAAACCAGCGCCATTGCATTCACCACAGAATAAACAAAACCAGACCAGAAGAGAAGAATGCGGTAACCATAAAACCAATGCCAACTTGGCTTTCTCAAGTCAAACTCGTCGTTGCTATGGTTACAGGCATGAAATTCCGCTATTTAGTACAATGGATTCTCCCAGGGGCTGGTTTGGCGCTGGATGTAAATTGCCAACTGCTTTATCTGTATATATCTATAATCTGTGCTTCCAACCAGCTATCGCACCCACAACATCGCCAAAATATCCAGGATCAAGCTAGGGACTTTCTCATTCTCAACCGAACATTTTATCTTGACTCGACATTATCACCTTAGACTACTCTACTTTCAATACTCATTTCAACTGGTGACCTTTACTTGCTCAACCAAACATTCTATCCCAACTATAACTTTACACTAATTTCAAAACTAAAATCAACTGGCGACATTTACGTACTGAACTCGACGCCAATCATACCTTACAATGTAAACAAACAATGAAGCTTGATAAAAATATTTAAAGACTTTAATCATGAAAAACGGCAGTTTTTCTAGTGACGCAAGCGCAAAAACAAACGAACGCCACGACACTCAGCGGAAACGGAAAAACGAACGTAAACTGCGACACTTATATATACAAGAATTTTAAGATCAAACAAACCGCTGAAAGCCGACACTTAATATCTCAGGAAATATGGGAGGTTATGTTCTGATATTTTCAAAATAGAGTTTCACCTTCTGTCTGATCCTACCCTGAAATCGTTATATTTCTGCGTGCTATATATTTCGAGATATGAATTGGCTCATTTAAGTTGTAAATGGGCGGCGTATGTAAGGTATAAATTTTTCTCGAATATGGCTCGACCGAATGTCGTTTAATTCATATATGATATTAATCGCTTTTAACTGATGTGCCTGACGTCTCCCTTTTCCCTAGGAAAACTCTTGTTTCTTTTATAACTCAGTTTAAAAATCGAACTATTTTTTACTCCGAAAATACCGTGATGCGGCAGTTTCGCGGACGAATACAGTCCAAAGAATATTCTGAAATACTCAATATCAAATAATCGTTTTGGCGCCATCTATCGGAGAGCGTCAAAAATAAACACAAAAAATAAAAATAAAAAATATTTTTCTTTTTTTAATATATATATTAAATGAGTTATTTATTTAGGTACTTGTATTTTATATGACATTTGTTTATCAAAAATATTCTTTGTATTTACATTGTTTTCATGCTGATACGTTGTTAACTTTCAAAATTGGTTTTATTTTAAAAGGTGATTGTAACAACAAAAAATTTTTCCTTTATTTTCATAAAAATGACAAATAATATGATAATCATATGCAAATATTTGTATTTTTTTCAAAATTAGGTGATAAATCACTTAAACTACGGATTGAAAAAATTCTTAAATCAGAATTTGAAAATAATTAATTTGCTCATTAAGTTTCTAGTATATATAATATATAAATTACATAATGTTAAGCTATAATAAAATTTTGAATAGATTAAGATTTTTTTTTTAATTAAATTCATAACAAACTATACTACTTAAATATTTACCAGTATAAAATTTTCACTTTTTAAAGATTTTTCTATTATTATTTATTTTTCTCTTTTAAATCAAATCTATACCTAAAAAATTATAATAAGAAATAAATATAAATAAGAAATTTTTGTCATTTTTAAAATGTACTATATTATGCCTTTGTAATGTTGCATGTGTCCATCTTTTTTATCACTTTTTATAAAATTTTGAAATTTTATTTAGTTTGTTATTTTGTTCGAGCATGACCTATAAAACAACACTTTTAATACAGTGTTATAACTCATTACCATGCTCCTTTAATTTTACGTTTTGATCATTAACCCCTAAAAAGTAATGATATCAATACAAAAAACCCTTAACGGGTTAAAAGTTTGTGACGCAGCACTGTACTTTATGGCTATAAGAATTAGAAATACTGGTCTTAAAAATAATGATATCAAATTTTCAGTGACGCTTTGATATTAATTAAATTATACATACATTTTCTTATTTGAATTTGCTTTTTCCTTTTATTTATATTTACAGTGTAAACGTTATTTTCAACACAAAATAATATATAGCATTTACTCATTGATACCTTTCCATTCACATCTCTTATACTATGAAAGTATGTGTTTTAAAAGAAATTATGTGAAATTCCAGTAACGCAGTGGTGTTACATTAAGTGATTTGTTTTTAAATTTCTCTGCAATTATTTTGTTTTGCATATTAAAGTATATGTGCACATTGAAATATTGCTTTTAATTTTCAAATACGCTGTCAAATATATCACTTTCATTAAGCTTATATTATGTACTGAAATATATTTATTTCAATGAATTATTCTATCTTTTGCGTCACGCCATCCAAAACTGTAAGTAAAATACATGGAAATGTTTACTTTGTGTCATTTCATCCAAATAAATTGAAAATGCATGCAAATAGATATCGTGATGCAAAGGAAAAAACTGTGAAATTTTTTTCAGTTTTGGATGGCGTGACGCAAAAGATAGAATAATTCATTGAAATAAATATATTTCAGTACATAATATAAGCTTAATGAAAGTGATATATTTGACAGCGTATTTGAAAATTAAAAGCAATATTTCAATGTGCACATATACTTTAATATGCAAAACAAAATAATTGCAGAGAAATTTAAAAACAAATCACTTAATGTAACACCACTGCGTTACTGGAATTTCACATAATTTCTTTTAAAACACATACTTTCATAGTATAAGAGATGTGAATGGAAAGGTATCAATGAGTAAATGCTATATATTATTTTGTGTTGAAAATAACGTTTACACTGTAAATATAAATAAAAGGAAAAAGCAAATTCAAATAAGAAAATGTATGTATAATTTAATTAATATCAAAGCGTCACTGAAAATTTGATATCATTATTTTTAAGACCAGTATTTCTAATTCTTATAGCCATAAAGTACAGTGCTGCGTCACAAACTTTTAACCCGTTAAGGGTTTTTTGTATTGATATGTTTTTACAAAAATTTTAAGAGTTTTAAGGCTTTAATATATTTTAGAAATACTTTAAGTGTTTTTTTTTTTTTTTTTTTTTTTTTTTTTTTTTTTTAAGAAACAGTCAAAGAGTCGTTCATTCGGAATTAAAGAGTTGTCCATTTGGAATTTGTATTTTCTGAATGGCAACAGTTTTGGTTTGTTTTTATTTGGTATTGCGTCGCTTACAATCATGAAGTTACATAATTCTATTTATAAGTTCATGTTTATAATAGCCAGTGATCCGTTATATTTAATTTAGACCTTTAAACATTACAATTGAATAGTTTTTCAAGGATTTAGGGGAAATAAATAAGAATACGTGCGATACAAAACATATTATATGTATAATAACAGGAGACTTGGCGTTGGAATATTAAAACTCGAATAAACGACTACGTCAGAAACGCCAAAGAAAAATATTGGAAATGCATACAGCTGTTTCGGCAGCTTTAAGCTTCCTGTTTGCACTGAAGACGGCGCGCTTAAAGCTGCCGAAACAGCTGTATGCATTTCCAATATTTTTCTTTGGCGTTTCTGACGTAGTCGTTTATTCGAGTTTTAATATTATATGTATGTTTCCGTAAGTTGAACCAGCTCAGTGAGTTGAACAAACAGAAAAAAAAAAAAAAAAATGGCTGCCAAAAGTTTCTGTTTTGAAGCGGTCTAACCGGAATCGTTCATGACAGATGAGGGTCATTATTATTATTAATTAGGATTTTTGAGGAATAATGGTAGGAACGGAAAAACACTTAATATTTCCTGGAGCTCTTTTGAAAGTGAAATCTGCACTGATGTGATTATATTCTTAGAAGAATAAATTGAAAATAGAAAAATCGGCATAAGTTATTTTCAATTAAAGTTAAGTGTGCGACAGTGTTCAAATATTTATACGGACCATCACAAGGATTGAGGAACCCATGACCGCAAACATCATTTTAACCCTTTTAAAAACTGGACGTCTTTGCGTAGATATAGGCGTGTCTCTCAAATTCTGTATTTTTTTTTTTTTCTTTTTAAGTTTTTACATGCTAATGCTTACATAAATAAATATACATAGTAATAATTCTGTTTTCTGTCTATGTATTTTATCGCACTGATTGCATTCATGCGAATATTGTGTATAATTCTGCGAAATAATGAAACATACAAGATTTTAAAATTTACACATTCGGTGGGGTTCATAGAATTAAATATGGCTTACAGAAATACCTCTCATAGAACACAATGCTTTGGAATACTTTCGGGTGACTCTGTGCACAAACCAGTAGAGATATTAACTCCATTTTCAACAGGGAACATCTGGTAGTGATCTTGAATAACATATATGAATCTGAATGTGAATATATGAATCTGAATGATGAATCTGAATCATATATGATGATATGAGATATGAATCTGAATCATATATGAATCTGAATATCTTGAATAACATATATCAGTTTCAAAAAATTCCATAAACGTTTACGAGAGTTAGAGCGCGGACAGACGGACATAGAGACAGACAGACAGACAAACTGAAGTCACTTTTCAACCTTGTTGAAAAATGCTTAAAAGGAAAAAATGCTTAAACTTACCTTTATATATCAATTGTAAAACTCTCCGCATTTAAGGGATAAAATTCGTCGCATTTAAGAAAATGTTGTAAACAGACCTTTAAATGCGATAAAAATTTTTAAACCCCTCTAATTAAAAATGTGTAGTATTTTCTTTAATTTGATTCTGATAGGTGTAAGGGATATTCAAGCACATGACATAACAGTGGTTATTTGATCTTTAAAGATAAAAGGATAAAATTACAGTTACTATATGAAAATATTTCATCGCAATTAGGAATAGACGGGGGAAAGCCATAATGAACAATGTTTATAACAAAAGAAAATTCTACTAAAAAAAAACTTTAAAATTTAATGAAAAGTTTAGCGAACCATTTTTGAAACGTGTATGTTCCATTATGATTTATAAGTATGCTATTTACGCATTTAGATTTTCCGTAGAAGTACTTTGTCGCATTTATGGGTTATCGCATTTAGGCACAATGATCTTATTCGCCTACACTCTGCAACTTACTTCCTCCGTTGCAGCTCTATGCTGACGCAAAACCATTCCAACCTAAAATTTCACCGACTGCTGGCGTCGAAGCGTTCAACTCTCCCATCTATTGCGTCGCTGGATCCGGCTGGATTTAAAAAACTGTGGTAACCTACCATAGTCTCAACCTTACACAGCTTTTAAAAATACATTTTTCTATAAAGAAATTTCATCAGACAAATGTCATTTTTTCTTATTAGAACATTGAGCTGGGTAGGCATGCTTAAATATTATCCATATATAAATATTTTTCATTCTGGCGTATTTTATTAATTATATCACTATCGTATCATTTCGAAAAAATTTAATCGTAACTGGTCCACGTTAGAGAAATATTATATAGAATTTTTTATTTTATTTTTGTAAGTGTCAAACTCTATATTATGATTAGGAAAAGATTCTAATAAAATAAATAAATAAATAAAAAGTTGCTGTTATATATATATATATATATATATATTAATATGTATTTTCTATAGAAAAGTCATAAAAAAAGTTACTTCCAGATATCATAAATTCAAAATATTTTCGGAAGAAATATTTGAATTTCAAACTTTTCTTTATGACATTAATCTCTCATACTTCCAAAAAAATTTCAACTGTATAACGAGTTAACATGTGATAGATAACTGTACATTTGACAAATTATTTTCATCATTTTTATTAGATGCGACAAATTGGAAAATTAATCAATAAAATTGACACAACCTTTTAGCTTAATCTAGCTAATGGAAGAGAGATGACCTAGTTTGCATTTATTTATTCCCAATGAGTCACTTGCAAACAATATTTTCCTCCAATTTATGGTGCTGCCATCTATTGCTACGTTAAGAGTTTTATTGTAAATATTTTTAATTCTAAAAGTTTTCATATTTAAACAATTCTCAATTTTTATTCTTATTTTTATTTAGGCTTTCTTCGTGTATGTGAAATTCTTTCTTTAGCCTTATCAACTAATGGCCGAGAGGTAATACTCTCTTAGGTAAGAGATGGGAGGTATCGGGCTTGAGAACTGCGCTGGTGGGCCGAAAACTTTAGTATTTTCTGTGGTGATTTTATTGGAAACTCGTGTGAGTACGGGTACCCCTTAGACAGGGTATTCCTTATAAACTCACAGGTCACAGACTTTACTCACTTCACTATACTTATCTATCTTTACTCTGAAGGTAGTTATAAATGAATTTCAGTATATTCACTTCTCTTTATTTTCTTTTATACAGGATGGTGGAAAAGCACTGACCTCATCTCGAAGACGTATATACATAACGAATTGTAAAGGTGTGTAAAAAAAGGGAGGGCGAAAAATGTTATAAATTTGATCAGAGCCCAATTAACCTTACATCTGAGGGGAAGCATAAATCCCTTTGGGGGCTCCCATTGACTGCTTGGTCCAAAGATTCATACAAGTACCTCGAAAAATTTATAAATTTTTCATTACACTTTGTAGTTAGCTAGAATTGAGAAAAACGTACACAAGTAAATTCGCTTAATATAAAAACCAACATGTAAACTGATGAAATCCTTTATTCACCACAATATCTGAAATTGTTCCATTGTAAATGCATGTATAAAAGCTTCATTGGCATATTTCCTATGTAATCTAGAAATGGTAGTTGTACAATCAGGTCTACTGTGACTTTTTATAATCAGACAATGTTTTCAGACCACACGCTTACAATTCGGGCCCATTTTTGCTTAATTTGGGGCTTCTCAAAATTTTTGGAGAGAAGCACATGCTTCTCGTGCCTATTGGATAATCTGGGCCTGAATTTTATAAAAAATTTCAAGAGGTTTAATTTCACTTATTACAATGTTTAAATTTTCCTACGGTCCTTATACAGAAAAATTTCTCAATCAGTGAAATGGGCCCTATAGACATGGAATGTAACGCATAAAATTTCAACATTATATTATTAAGAAGTCTAGAGATATATTTATAGAAAGCTCTTGAAGTATTAATAACCCAAAACATGATCCCGGTATAAGGTCTCTTTTAAAATTTATATAAATCATTTGAGCTAGAATTTATGTAAAAGCATTAAAAATTGGTCTAAGTCAGCATTTCTTCCTTGTCATATCGCTGAGAATGTTCTGATACAATGCTGAAAGTTTGTAGGTCATCTTATTCGTGTATGAGAAATATTTTATTTAATGGATTTTATTTATTTATTTATTTATTTTTTATTATTTTTTTTTTCTTTCCTGAAGCTGCGTAAAATTTAAATTTTGTAATTTTAATCTCCTGAAAATGTTCAAAATTTTTATTTATTTTATTTTACTTTATTTTAATATTTTATGCAACTTTGCATTTTGTTATAATACCACCAGTATTTCAGAATTTACAGACATGATCAATATTTTCCATACAACTTATGCTTCTACCCTGTATAAATAAGGAAAAAAAAAATCTAAAATTGTTGGAATTTCCAATTTTTGATGCATTTACATGATTTAGGTTGTCCTGAGTATTTTTTTAAAATATGGATTGTCTGTATCTGTGTGAGACACGGATTTCGTAGTTTCTCTAATTCAAGAATTAATTGCATATAGTTGTTTTAAAATTTTGTATATGAAAGTTAGTTGTATTAGTTGAAACTTGAATGCTGATTTTATTTTGGCGTAGAAATAGTTACGATTCCGATTGTTGTGCCATGTTTTTTCTCATTTCTTATAATGTGACTTCTGTGCATATTGGATGGAAACGGAAGAGAATGAAAATTTATATATAGGGCATCTATACTATATACATATAGATGATAGCTATAGATAGATACAGAAAGATAGATAAATTTAGATATAAACTATATTTATAAAATCTTTCGGAAAATCGTGCAGCCCCATCAGTGACAGAGTGGTTCTGCCACCTAATCTCACTCAGGTTAAACTATCCCCTAAGTCTTTCGAAGTTTTTCTTTTCTTTTCTTTTCTTTTTTTTTTTTTTTTTTTTTTTTTTTTTTTTTTGTGAATTCGCGTGAATAAGTGCTATAACCTTTTAGAAAAACCCTCATGAATGAAATTTCAACCAGGCCTAAGTTGTTAGTTCAGGCAATCGGCCTTACAAATCATTAACACAGTATAGCGTGCAAAAAGCTAGTGCCCCTTTATATTGTAATTTATTTGCCTGTTTGAGATGTGTCGCAGTAGTTTTAGAAAAAATTAATTAAAATAAATAAATAATTCTACTTACATTCTTTGTAAACGGAATTTAATTTAGTAAGACAGGACTTATTTTAATCTATTCTTTCATATAAAGGCATGCAGTAAATTTATTTCCTTCCCTAGCATCAGTTTCTACATTCATCCATTAAAATTACTTTAGCATAGCTTTAACACAGGAGTCCCTTGGTGGTTTTTACATTTTTGTTGTCATTTTGACGATAAGTTGATATCGCAAATGGTTGTCTAAATAAACATCTTGGCGAGAAACGACAGAGCTTCTTCGGTGGCAAGTCTCAAATTTTCAATATTTGTTGGTTTTATTCAGAAGAATAGCCAATAAATATTCAAAAGCCATTATCAATACATATTCAGAAGATATCACCCTCAAATATTAAGTAATCATGATAAATATATATTTAGCAGATATCACCAACAATTATTTAGAAAACAACACCAATACTTATACAGAAAATATTGCCAACAAATATTCAAAAGCCATCCAAAGGTCTCGGATACCGAAATCAGTAACTGGTTTTTACATACAATCAAGGATGAATTTTCTTTTTTATCAGTAGGTTTTGAAAAATGTAAATGTTTTTACAGATTTGAATAGTATTTTACGATAGTTTAAAAAATAAATAATAAAATTCGATGTCGGCTGGTATCCTGGTCCATTTAAGGGGGAACACTACAAATGCCGGTACAGCAAAATCGCACATTGAAAAAAAAGAGTCTAAAAAAAAAGAAACTTTTAATAAGTTTTTGATAAAATTTTCATATAGGTTAAAACTAAATTTTAACTCTCTCTAAGAAATCAAGAAAAACAAAAGTGCAAATTTTAGCATTCATAGAAAGAAATTGCAACAAATATAATGTATAAGATACTGTATAATTTAATATATTAAAACTAGTGGATCTGCAGATCAGGAACCTCAACGTCATCTTTGCACGCATTACGCCATAGGTCATTTTTATTTATTCCTTGTTACATAATATATACATATAACGATTCGATTGACTTCTTAGGTACATAAACAAAAACATTTCTGAAGGAGGCTGCCGCCCCCCTCAACCCCCCGTTCTATCTCTCTTTCGATAACTCTCTGTATATATGTTAAATATGTATTCCTAAACTGATAGTCTTGTGTAAATTCCATGTAATTCATAAATACTTACACCAAATTTCATGCAAAATGATTACATAACATATCGGAATTATTTTGTATAACCCTGTAAATTACTTACCAATTCTATGCCCACGCTTTTCCAGAGAAAAGTGCTTTTAAAATACTAATAAAATTTCGTTACATATAATGGTGTGTAAACATGTTAAAATACACTTTTAAGAAATACCAACTATAGGCTGTAATAGTATGAAATTCTTTTATGTATCCTGGAAAAGGAGCCACACTCATTATATACACAATACACTAAAAAAAGAAAAAGAAAGTAAATCACGGTATTTCACCATAATTTTAGGGGAAATGACATTTTAGTTCTCCATCATACTATGGGTATGGGGAACTTAGGTAATCGTGAAAATTTTCGACCTCGGTTTTTTTACTTTTTTACACGTTTTCAAGTGTGAGGAATCCGAAAATGACAAAATTTGTATGGTGTCTGTCTGTAGGGTGTCTGTTAGTCTGTTTGTCTGTTAGTCCGTTAGTTTGTTAGTCTGTGTACACGATATCTCAAGAACAAATTGTCGCAGAGAGGTCAGATCAGTTTTAAAAAATTACTTTCGACACTCGCAAGAATCCTATTCATTTGCAAAATTCGAATTTAAAAACTTCGTAAGTTATTAGAAATTTAAGATTTTCTTAACATGGGAGAATAGGACAAAAATTCACTTAAACTTGCATTAAATGGAAAATTTTTACTGTAAAAATGTCAGATAAGTTTTAAAATATCCGTTTTGATGCCGGAATAAACATCAGTAACTATAAATATGCTACTTTGAGAATTTCGCAAGTTATTGGAAATTTGGGAATTTCTTAACATGCCAGTATAGGGCAAAATTTCACATAAACGTCAATTTTGAGAGATATTTTCATCGTAAAGATGTCAGACTACTTTTAAAATATTATTTAGGACACTGGCATGAATATTAATGACTATGAATTTTCCAATATAAAAATTTCGTAAGTTGTTGAAAATTTACGAATTTCTTAACATGGCGGAATAGAGCAACATTTCACATAAACGTCAATCTTGAGGGATATTTTCATCGTAAAGATGTCAAACCACTTTCGAAATATTATTTTGGATACTAGCATGAATATCATATACTAAGCTTTTTCCAATTTAAAAAATTCGTAAGTTATTTGGAATTTACGATTTACTTAACATGTCAGAATAAAGCAAATTTGAGCATAAACTTCCATTTTGAGGATCATAAATACATTAGACAACTTCAAAATTACATGTATGGTATTTGTTTGAACATGATTGAATACAAATATTCTAATAGGAAAATTTCGTAAATTATTCGTAATTTACGATTTTACCAACATAGCGAAATTGTAAATTTTTCATATAAATATGAATTTTGAGGATTATTGCATTGGAAATAGTAGCATGAAAACTAAACAACGCAATTCACCACGATAAAATAAATTAATAGATTAGAATAAGATAAATATATCGAAGTGAACGGTGGATTGCCTATTAGGCGGGGATTTCATTCTGTCATTGTATCAAGCTTTGGTCAAATTCATTTCTTTTAACATGATTATAATATGTCTGGCACTAGAAATTTATGAGAACATAAATATGATGGGGAACTGAGCAGAGTCCACCTATGCCAACTAGTTTGCTACCTAAACGGTCATAATCTGTAAATTAATGTTTTGGAAGCATAATTTTGGAAATAACCGTATAATTTTACGGGAAATGACCGTTTTGCTAGCTAAAGGGTAGTAGCCCGTAAATTGATGTTTCGAAAGTATATTTTTTTTTTTTAATTTTTACGAAAAAAAGCCGTCAATTTACGCAAATTGCTCTTATCTTTCACCAAACCATTTTCTTATGAGAAAATCTCTTCAAATGCTATCATTTCAGTGACATCAAGAGAGAATTCCATTTTCTTCCACTTTCAAACAGAAACTATGATTGTTATTTATACTAATTGAATGTGTTTAATTATGCACGCATGACGCATAGAAATATCCATTGGTTTTAATAAGTTGTTGTTTTCCTAATTTAATTCAAAACACTTCCATCTGACTGAAACTGAGTAATTGACATTGATGAAATTGATTTTCTTTGTCTATTAACACGAAAACATTAAAAAAGAAAGCTAAAATGGTTTTTTGTTTGAAGCCACATTTCTAAAACACAAACTACAACCTAATAATTATTTTATCCACTAAACGCATTTTTTTATTTTTTATTTTATTTTATTTTTTTTTTAAGCATGCAGCATTTTGATTGCTCTTAACCCTTTAGTTAAGCCTTAGAAAACGGAAAATTTTAATGTTGTTTCCACAATGCAATTTTTACAATATGCTATAATAAAGTTTATTTCAATATGAAATGAATATGTAATTAAGCATTTGAAGGTAAGTCTTATGATTATTATGTATGATCTTCACTGTTAAAAAACAATGCTGTTATATCTGAATATGACCATCAGATATTTACATTACATCATATATAGCAGGTTCTGCTCTCGAAAAACTTCAGTCCTTTCTTCATTCAATGGATTTGGATTTTGGGAATAAGACCGATTGACTGCTATAGGTCCTAGGCCAGAGGGAGAGTGCCCTCCATAGGGGTCTTTCTAAAGGATCCTAGAACGTATTTACTCAAGTTTCGAAGAAAACCATGGAAAACTCCGAACGGCTAGGCCGACGAGCGCGACCTGGGATCGAACCCGACACCTTATGTCTACCAGCTTTGAGCGCAGAACCGCTAGGTCGCTGGTGGGCTCCCTTCAATGGAATACAGCTTAAAAAAAAAAAAAAAAAAAAAAAAAAAAAAAAAAAAAAAAACTCTTCTGCTATTCTAAAAAGTGCAAATATGCCTAACACTTCATAAACACAGTTTGAAATCGGCCTTATAATGAAAACCTGTTTGGATGAATAAGAATTAGGCTCCAGTTATTTCTTCTTTGCACCCACTACTGAAACCATAAAGACCGAAAACCATGAAAAAAATCGTATTAATTGGAGATACAAATTCTCTGTATTTAGGTAAAAGATTTATTATTATTATTCAAAGTTACTGCGTCTCGGTTAATTTTCAGAGATCTCACATAGTTTTCAAAAGTTTCATTTTATTTTTGAAAAAGGGTGAGAAATTCTCAACCATTATTTACCTCTAATGAGAACATTCAAATAAGACTACCTCTTTAGTGCTAGTGTTTTTACGAATAAAAAAGGCCCACCAGCGGCCGAGCGGTTCTGCGCTCAAAGCTGGTAGACGTGAGGTGCCGGGCTCGATCACAGGTCGCGCTCGTCGTTTTCCGCGGTTTCCTCCGAAACTCTTGTAAATACGGGCTAGGACCCCTCAGAAATACTCCCCGGAGGGCACTCCCCCTCAGGCCTAGGATCTACAGCAGTCAATCGTCCTTATTTCCAAATCCAATCCAGTCCGTTTACAAATAAAAATGATTTCGAAAAATAGTTAGATTTTCTTTCACAAAATTCAGAATCGTAGCCTTTACAGGAAAAAAAAAAAAAGAAAGCTTTTGTTTTTTCAATATGAGAATTGACTGGCTTCTATTTTGCCAAAATTAGCAAATTTAGATTTTAAAATAGTCTTAAAATAAAATAATTTTTATGCATAGTTTGAAGATTTGTTGCTTCACTTTGTGCTGTAAATTGGTTTAAAAAAATTTTCAGAAGTCTTTTGATGTGTATGTTAAGATTTATCAACTAATCAGTTCTGATGTTGACTTTATCTGTTTTTGTAAAGAGAAGTGTCTGTGATCCCAATGGCGCGGTTGGCAAAGCGCTGGCTTCTGATACAGGTGATTGTGCGTTCGAATCTCAAGCTACCCAAGATTGTTTGCTTCGCATGAAAATTAATAAATTAGCTTTTCGCGTGTATAAAAAAAAAATAAGCTTTTTAGTGTTGTGGATTTCTCCCTGCACGCATGTGTAATAGTTGCAAGAAACTTTTTTAAAGCATTCGAGAAACTCAAACTTTAACTTTTAATTTTACGCTCAATGCTACTTTTTTTGCAGGTTGGTTGTATGTTTCATCACAACGTAAAATTACTGGCGATATATCATTCATCGTCTAAATGTATTTTTACGGGCTTTGACTGGTATCTCTGCTGCCGGGCTTTACCCGTAATTTTTTACTGCAGCATTTTTTACAGTGAAGCAACAATGTGTCTACATTGTTCGCCTGACGAAGGATCGTGTTTTCTTTCATAAAACGTAATCATACAAATTTGGAGTCAAATTTCACGACAAAAGGAGTAAAAGACAAAATATATATATATATTAATGTGTGTTATTTTTCTGTGTGCACAAGTTACTGCTGTTTTCTCTTTTCATTTTCAGGCGTACATCTTATGACCAGTAGTGACAACGAGCACCTGAGGCCGGCTGCAGTGGTCAGTGATTACCATTTAATAGAGCAGCGGTCTCCTTCTCCTACTGTTGGCAATCGTCAAGATTCCAAGAGAGCAGCCTCTCCAAGACTCTTTTTTTCCCCAAACATTGGCAACCCTAAATTAAAAGTTTTTGCCAAATTTGGTCACCAAGGGCGCGTTTGATAATGCACCGGTAAGCTACCGGTAAAGTCAACAACTAACCAAGCTGTATAATAAAAAACTTGTAAACCCTTGTGGTGTGGATTTTTCGAGATATAAGCGGCCTTAGAGGCAAGCAATAAATCTCAGTACTCATCAAACCAAACCAAACTAACCAAGCCGTTCGAAAAGTCTAACCGGTAAAACCAAAGCGTTCGAAAATGCTTCGGTCGCTTACCGGTAAGTAACCGGTAACTAACCAATTTAACCAAGGAATATTGTCGGTTACTTGTTGGTAAATTCGGTAATAAAGATGGCGGACGAAAAATCACTGTTAGTGTTGTGTTGGAGTCTTAGAGATTTAAATGTTGAAATGTACAAATGCGATAATGGTATTATTTATTATACTAATTTCAATGTGTTGAGAATTCACCGTGCTTAGTATTTCAGAAAATTCTATTAATAATATTGTACCATGGAATTTTTTAGGCGTCGTCGTCGTTCTTATGTTTTCCTTCGGATTACTCGCATTGATTGTTTATGTTATGATTATTATTTTTGACAGCCAGAATCCAGAAATTTTCCATTGTTTTAAGTGACTGATCAGTGTTAATCATGTGAGCTGTTCTGGGAATTATATTCCATTTGGAGCAAGAGATAATTATAACGTCTAAAAGGTATGTGGAATAGCAGTTATTATTTTATTACAACTTTTCAACATGTATTTTACATTACTGATATTGAAGATGTATGAATTGTAATATTAAACCGAGATTTTAATTATGATTTTTCTGATGCATTTAATACTAAAGATTAGACAGAGTGATATTGTATTATTCACTGTTGAAACAATATAACATGACTTTCCTTGACTTGTAAATACTGATAATAATATCTGTCTTATTGTTTTTATTTATTTTTTGAAATATATATATTTATATACAGCAGACTCCCAGAAATCCGCACATCAGAACCAATGTAAACAATGAAGTCTATAGTAAAGATTTCAAGTAAGAAAACTGAGACAGAACTTATTTTAGTAGTGATATTTTAGAAACTGAATTTAATAAGATAAGGAAAGTTGATATTTTAAACAAGATTCAGGTCTTTGAGATAAGTATCTAAACTTTATTAAATCAATGGTATTTGTGCTTCAACAAAAAATGATTTCATAGACTAAAAAAATTACAAATAAAAATCATTTATGTTTAGCTATAATTTTAAACTGTAATAAAAATTTTAAGTTTATAGTATGTTGTTATTGTATCAGATGATTATATACTTAAATTGCTCCATAAAAATTTTAAGTTTATAATATGTTGTTATTGTATCAGATGCTTATATACTTATTTTGCTCCATCGAAAATATTTTTAATTTGTTAAGTGAAAAGAAAAACACTTATATAAAATTTTATACATGTACATTTTCTACTACACTTATACTTTTTATTTACTTTCATTTATTTATTTTTACCTAAATAATTTGATATCTTATATGCTTGTTTATATATATGTATTCATTATCCTTTTTAATGCAGAACAGCATTAAAATTCCAATTTAAAAATACAGACGAAAAAATACCAAAAATCTGCACAATCTCTGGTCCTAAGCTGTTTGGATTTCTGGGAGTGTATTGTAAATATATTACTACCATTGTATTATTACTGTTATCAATTCCTGTATTTAAATTCTGAAGACAGGTCTGAGCTCCTGATTATTATCAAAGCTTTCTGTGTTACTGGTTCTTGGCTATGAGTTTCAATTTTTCAGATTTGCGTGCAAGTACTGGAGGTGAAGAAATGCTGTTCCTGGGAACTTTGAAAAATATACTTTTGTTTTAACATCCTGATTGATAAAGTTAATATGCTGGTGGAATAGTCATGTGCATGGTGCTGTTTTACATAAGGCCCTGCATTAGATTGTTCTTCTATGCAAATATTGCCAACAGAAAGAAGAAAGAAAGAAAAATATAAGTTTGTGATTACATTTTAATTAAATATTTTAATAAAATTTTGGTAAACGTAAGATTATTCTGTTAATTTAATGTAGAATATATTTTTAAAATATTGTTTTGATTGCATTAAAGCAGTTTCATAAAAGTATGTTTGTTAACAAACATTCATTTCTAAAGATTTAACTTTTTGCCCGTATCCAGTTGATAATAATAATAAAAAAAGTATTGAATATATATGTGATCATTTTCAAACAAATTTAGCTCTATTAATTATTACCATTTTATCTGATTTTCCTTGTTTTCATAGAATCACCAGCTAATCAAGACAGAAACTTAAGAAAACTAAATTTTTAAAATATTAGTGAAACACAGCAGGACAAGAAGCATTTGTCAATAATTGTGTAACATGATTGTAAAAAGCTGTATTTGAATATCCAGTTTTGTATTTAACATATTAAAATATTTGTTCTTTTTTAAATATATGATGCAATTGTGTGTGTGTTCAGTCTTTATTACACTTTAACGATGCCATTAAATCATGAAGCATGCAAATTTTCCTTCATTTAAATGCAAGAGAAGAAAATGTATTTAAAGTGGAGTAACTTTGTCAAGTCTCAATACAAACAATAAATTGAAAACAGAATTTTTTTTCTTATACTTTTTTTTTTAATGATCATTAGTTGATTATTAATGTATCTTTACATTATCTTAATAATTTACATGTTGTCTTTTTTATTCATGTATAGGTAGGTACCTTGCTTAATAGCATTAATATTTTAAATTAGCCATAGTATCATATTAATGAAAATGCACAACTTATGGATATGGATATCAAATTGTTGCAATAATTGATTTGCAATATATATATATTGCATGTTTAATTCTTTTGTTTTGTTTCAGTTTTGATTTATCGTGAAGTATCATAAATTGTCGTGAAGATAATTAAGAAGGAATAAAGATAAGTTTATGAAAAATTAATTAAAAAAATTAGAGTTAGTAGAATTAATTGTTCTCATAAATGAACTAAAGTCATCAAAGGAAAATTTGGTGAAAAAGAATTATTTTTGATCTATGTAGTATTCAGCGGCATTAAATTTACTCTGGTTATTGCTGCATTTAAAAAATATTTCTCTATATATGTGTATACATATAGTCAAACCTCGTTAACGTGAATTACTTTTAACATGAAGTGTTTTCACAATCTCCATCAAAAATGAAGATTAGTTACTAAAAGCATGAACTACTGATAACTTGAACAATTCGAGTACAATTTCATGTACTCGAAGCGTACATACGTATATATTACTGATTACTGGAGCACAAAATTTTGTTTATTTTGAGATAGGGGTATTCAGTGATATATTACTTCCATCGCCTGACTACCATGGGTAATGGAAGTATTCTGTTCAGTTCAAAAATTCAATATCAAGATTTCATCTAATTAACATGTTTTAAGGTCTCCCGAGTCCAAAAAGGTGATTTTTGGCAATTGGTCAGTGTGTGTGCATGTATGTATGTGGGAAATCTTTTGACTATTATATCTCTAAAACTAATAGAGAAAGAACTTCGAAACTTCAGAATTGGATGACATTTTCAAATTTTGTGAAAATTAGAAAAAACAGAAGTGGGACATTGGAAAGCGGAAGTGGAATCGTAAGTCCATATCTCAAAAATGGCTCTTAGAGATTTTCTTCAGAGTTGCCATACGAACACTCTCTTAGATACCCTTTCGAATGAAGTTGAAGGGGTTGGGTAGAATGAAGGGGTTGTTTCACACCATATATATTTTTTTTTTCTTGGTTTTAACGTGCACAAAGTGCACGTTAAAGTGCATGCTTATCAAGCTGATGCAAGTATTTGTATTATTATGAAAAGAAGTAAAAATTTTTAAGTCAGAAAATAAAGTTGTCACCATTCTGAATAAAAATGATATTTTGAAATGCAGTAATACACATACTAGGCGAGACGTAATAATCCTCGGCGATATATTTAACGCCCCAGCCTGCCCGTTCCCGCTGTTCAATGTCTTTTGCTAGTCAATTTTGTCCCTCTATTACTTCTGGTGTGAGCCTTTTTTTTTTTTTTTTTTAAAACACACTTGACATTCTGAGTTTTTTTGGTTTTCTTCCCATGCTATTTCTATGGGACTTTAGCTTTTTTCCCCTCTTTTTCTACATTCTAAAGTGCGGTGGTTATTGTTCCCCAACTGCGGAGGAGGGGTAAAGGGAGAATGTCGTAAAGTCCCATTACAAGAAGCGTCAGATACATATAAACAATTTACGCAACAGATTTCGTGACCTCAGATCCCATATATTTCCTAAGAAATTTAGTGCTAAAAAGGTGGTGGTGTGGGGGGGGGGCTTGAATTTGCTACTTCGTAACCGCACCCCCACCCCCATTCACAGAAAAAAATCAAAAATTACAAAAAAAAAAAAAAAAAAAAAAAAAAAAAAAAACGAATTTTTTTTTTTTTTGGAAATATTCTAAAGGTTGTTTTCAATACCTTTGTAACATCTTTAGTAGAGCTCTACTAAAAAATCCGAAATTTGCCTCTAAAAAATGACTTTTCTCCTTTAAGAATCAAGAATACTAAATCGTACATATTGTTTTATTTATACTCAAGTCTAATCGCATCATGTGCAATTTCTTCACCGTGAAGTAATTTGGGGCCGAGTTAAAGAACTACACTCAGATGTGCAAATGCCTCATGCTATCTGAAACCCTTGCTATGAATTTGGATCATCCTTCTTAAGGTAATGAAATAGAAAAGGTTGGTTGGTTGTAGGATTTAAGGCCGATTGACTCCTGATGTGTCCTTGGCCTAGAGGGGGAATGCCCTCCGTGGGGGTCTTTCTAAGGGGTCCTAGCCCGTATTTACGCGAGTTTCGGAGGAAACCACGGAAAACTCCGAACGGCTAGGTCGATGAGCGCGACCTGGGATCGAACCCAGCACCTCCCATCTACCAGCTTTGAGCGCAGAACCGCTCGGCCGCTGGTGGGCCTGAAATAGAAAAGGAAATGTGTAATATGAAAATACTTTTTTACTTCCATTATCTTACTACCATAGGTAATGGAAGTATTGTATTTGGTCCAAAAATTCAATATCAAGATTTCACCTGATTTATACATTTAAGGTTAGGGATGGGACGAATATTCGGCGACTATTCGGTATTCGGCCAATATGCCGAATATTCGGCAAGGCCGAATAGTGATAGATATTCGGCCTGTTACCGGCCGAATATCTGACAGAAGATGTGGAAAATATATTTTCAATTACTTTAAATATTATTATTACTTGAAATAGTATAGATGCAGTATTCTGCAGTATGCCTAGCACCTTAAAATTAAAAAATGTTATTTAAATAAGTATACATGCAATATACTTCCTATTATCTATTAAAATAGTCTGTTTAACTAACAAATAATTCTGATTAAACTTAGAAATTTTGTAATACGTACACAGTTTAAGTAAAGGAAATATCATTATGAAAATACCTTAAAAGGTTACAAATTACTAAACTTTCTTTTCATTATATACATGTTATATAAAATTACCATAAAATTGATTTCCACGTGTATTTTTTTTTTATATTTATAATATTCATAACAATATAAACCTTTTTAAATACATTTATTTTCAAATTCTGCATATGGTAACGCTATATGGCAGTAAGTAGGTTATACCTTATTCATAACATGTGGAAAAGTGAAAATAAATATATTTCAAATGTTTATATTGTTATATATATATTTATAATATATATACATTTAAAAAAATTAGTTATATATTAATAATTGAATTGAAAGAAAGCTGAGTACTACTTGTAACATGTTTTCAAGGTTTTTATATATATATAATAAATATAAATATCTATATATAATATATAGATAAATATATAGATAAATGTATATATAATATATATATATAAATTTTTAAAAATTTAGTATTCGGCGGCCGAATATTCGGTATTCGACCTGAAAAATTGCCGAATATTCGGTATTCGGCCAAATCACTATTCGTCCCATCCCTATTTAAGGTCCCCTGAGTTAGGGGCGTATCGTGAAAATTTGATTTGGGGGGGAGACCCGACATCTGGCACCCTTTCGTATTTCCCAACTAAAAATGCCGCCCACATACTTTCGCGGGTGCTGTCATCTGGGGGACTGAAGACACAGGCCTTCTCGTCGATTAATACGTGCCACACACAGACAACTTCAAGGCATAATCCTGAAATCTGCCGGGGGAAAAAAAAATAGCTTTATTTTTTCCTTCATACTTTGGAGCATTCTAATTTTATTTATTTTTTTTCAGACAATCTATATATTAATATGCAGACATGAAATTTCTTGTACGTTTTTAGCCTACTTTCAATAAAAGGAAGGGCTTACAAGTAGTATCGTTTGAAAGATATGGTTAATGTGCTTTGCAGAAATATATACATGTATATATTCTCGTAAATGAAGCTAAACAAAAGTATCTTTCTTAGGACAACAAGAGTATTGGTTTGAGACAAAGAATAATTGAAAAAGTTTCTTCCCCTTTGCCAACAAGTTTAAAAGATATTGCATTATAACTGAGGTAAAACATAAAACTTTCAACATAAATTTTAAGAAATAAAAGTAGTAGCTGTTGCTAAGGAAAGCAACTTCATATTTTTAGAAGGGACAATACCTAATATCACTGACATCCGTGGCCCATGTTATTCTGTGGGTAAGTTTGATTTCATGATTACTCATTACCTAATGTATTTTTTAAATTCTGTCTTCACAATCAGAAAATTTACAATTGTTATTATTATGTTTTTTAATGAATTTTTAAGTTTAAAAATAGAATAAAATGGGCCACGACTGTCGGCGAAATTAGTTATTGTTTACTCTTAAGGAAAAAAAATCAGTTATTTATTTATTTATTATTCTTTTTTGTATGCTTAAACCAATTAAAAAACATTTTTCTTTTTTCCCATCTCGCATCGTTTAAAAAATTAAATTCAGACAAATCGTGTGAAAAATATTTTAAGAAATGAATGTAGTAGCCATTGTTTACAGCATGCCTTTATGTGGAAGAACAAACTAAAAAAAAGTTCTGTTGTCTAAATGAAACCTTTTTTGTACAGAAATGTATATCTTAATTAGAAACAAAATATAAGCTTCGGTTTCTTTCTTTCTTTTTTTTTTTTTTATACACTTTTTTTTTTTTTTTACACGCATTCTTTTGTATTTAAAATTACTACTGCAGAAAGTTATCTGCATGTGCAATTTTTTAAAATACAATTCAATGACTGGTGATTTAGCTTATTTTCTAGATTTATTTTTCACTATTTTTTTTTATTTGTCTAACAAGAGAAGTGAGAGTAATTTTATTTCTTTGATCTGCTGACATATTGTTTCGATATACACAGCATTCTTCGATATCGAAATGCCCAGAAGAAAATTGATAGGTCGGATTGAGAGGTAAATAAGATAGAGAAGTTCATAAAGATATGCTTCATCATATAAATAAAATTGCTGGTAGCTATTTTTTTTTTTTCTTTTTGAAGGATATAATAACAATTACCAACAAAGTTTTTCACACAGAAATTTTGAATTTCTACATTTATTATTCAAATGCTTACTTAATACTTACTATCACATACTTATTACGGCATTCATTCATCTGCTACTAATACTAAGTTTAGTTTTCTAATTATTCATGTCAAATTTAATCCAATTTGGTGATTATAGTGCAACCTTTTTGAAAAAACACCTTTCATAAGCCGAATATTTCTAATCAATAACTTTTAGCTACAGGCTCAATGACAAATTTTTTTCCATCAATAAACAATTATTTCCCATATTCCTCCCTGAGAGTCCATTCCACTTTTCAATAACTCACTATATGAGCTATTTCATATTGTTGCGGTAGACTGGTTGGTAGAACGTCGATCTCGCAACAGAAAGATTGCGGATTTGATACTCAAGCTTTAAGACAAATATTTAAAAATAATTTTTTTATTTGATCTGTGTTTGTTAACAATCAGGATTTCATTATATCAAGAACGCTACAGGCTACTTTTATGAATACCACATTTTTTAAAAAGTTTCTTATTCGTAAAAAATTTCTCATAAAAAACACTATTAAATATTTTGACTTTAAAAAAAGTCACATGTGGCAGCTCTGTTATATGCATAGTCAGCAGCAAAATTATTCGAGTGCTGGAAAATTACTGTATAAAAAAAGTACACTTAATACAGTTTTGTTAATTAAATCCTTGTCGAATTTGTTAAATGAATCCTTGACGAGTGACATATTTTTAGTCAGTCTAAGAACATGATTCGACAAGGATTTATTAACAAAACAGTATTAAGTGCCCTTTTTTTTCATATAGGAATTATTGCTAGCTCTCGAATAACTTTGCTGTCGACTATAGTATGAAACTGTTGCCAGTAAAAATAAATTATATTAATCTTTCGAAAATAATTTAATTGCTAACAACTGTTGTGTGAGTATGAGTGATTAAAAATGAAGGAAATATATAGTTATAAGTAACAATTTCATGCCATATTTATATTTTTATATAATGTAGTATTTTATATTAACCTTTAGAATTAAAAAGAAAATTGCTCTATGTATCAGGAGATGAGAAGTTATATTAAAGATTATTTCAAGGGAATGATTCTCTAATTATTATGTATTTTAGCGTAACATTTCTAAATACCAGAAGGAAATAATTTAATTTAAATCCTAATTTAGCAACAGTTATTTTTCTTTTCACAAATTTTAATCATTGGTATCTTTGTGGATAAGCTTGAAAAGTTTTCAATTTTGAAATAGCAATTTAATTGACCCATGCAACATTTTATTCATTATTGTTAAACGAAGAACATGAAATTTTTTTTATCATTATCACTTCTTAATACTCTTCAACCACTGTACGAAAGGGATAACTATTAAATTTAATGCAAATTATTATGTTGAACTATTACAGCTAAATTCTGTTCATCATACAGATGTTTTGAGAAGTGTAACGCATAACCTTCCACAATATTGGCACAATTAACGCTAATTTGGTTATATTGTTGACAGCTAAAATTACACAAATAGTCTAAATATCCACTTAATCTGGAAATAAATATTAAATTTGACCGAATATGAATATAAATAGTGTATGAACAAAATAAGTCAAATTTTAATCTTAAGTTAAACTATGAGTTTTAAAACACATATTCATTAAAATTTACTGAAAAGTTTAGCAAACATTCTATGTAGCATATTTAATATTTTTAAATTTAGTTAAAGTGTTTGATTTAGTTATAGATGTTAGAAATATAGATTTGAATACATTCAAAATAGTTTATCTTTTCAAGCTAGAATTCAAAAGAAAAATCTATTAAAGCATTTTAATTATTTAAAATTAAATAACTGCTAATTTGGATAAATAAATGATTACTTCATTTTTAAATAAATGAAAAATAGACTATAAGCAATACTCCCTATAATTTGTGTATACAATGTATGCAATGCTTTGAAATTTTTTTAATAGATTAAATGAAATATATATGATGGATGATGAAAGAAAAGTTTAAGCGATCTAAAGATATACCAAGTATTTTATTTTTATTTTATTAATAAGGAATCAGAGTTAATTTGGAGTAAATAAATATTTGGTGTTATATTAGAAAAATGTTAAACACGAAAACAAACTTGTCCTGATAAAATGAAAACAATGGAGATTCTAAAGCATATAAATATTCAAAAGCAATGTGAATTCATCAGAATTTTCACAACTATTCAGGGGGGGGGGGGGGGGGACCTAATACAAAGTGCAGCATCTCACGATCTTTACAGGCTGTAGGTATTTTAAAATCAATTTACATTTTTCTTGTCTCTAATAAATATAATTCTTAAGAGGCATACTAATCCAATTTTTGATGTTTTTCAAGAAACTTTTTGTTTCTCAGTGTTTCTGCAATTTAAAAAAATGAGCAATTGCTAATTTGCAACTATTTATTTAACTATTTGCAGATTTGCAAGAAATTTATTTCCAATAATTACAAAGAATCGTTCTTGTGTAACGAAAGTTTAGCTACAGTAAATAAACAAAAACATAAACATACCGGAAAGTAACCGGAGCGTTCGATAAGTTCACATTAACCGGTAAAACCGCATTTATCAGTGACTTCAATTTTCTTTTACCGGTAAAACCAAAAAGCTATTTTCGAACACGGCCCAAGTTGCCGAATTCATCTTCGAAATCGATGCCAAGACCTAAATCTGTTTTGGCTACAAACTTGGCGGCTTGGTGAGATTAGCGATCAAATTTAGCGACAAATATAGTTTCATTGATAGAAAGAATTAGTAAATCTTCTCTCAATTTTAACAGAATTAATTCTTTTGCTATAATGCATCTTTTCTCGCCAATAATTTTCGCCAAATAGAACAAAAGTGCATTTGACAATGAGAAATTCTGTAAAAAGCCGCGGAGTACTATTCCTGGAAAAAGTATTATATCTGTTCTCGGCTGTATATATAATTCCATTATAGTGACTTTTGTGGTTGGAGTAGCACTTTTTTCTTGTAGGGGCGAGGCTTATTTTCAGGAATGTTCGTCGAGTAGAACCTGCATGTTTATCTACAAATCAGTTAATATATATCACATAAAAATATCAATGTTTCCATATCAATGTTTCCATACCAATATGCATATTGCAATGGGTGTATAAGGAAGTCATGTGGAGTCCACATCATATTTGTACTTTCTCTTAACCATATATACCTGTTTAGTAGAGAAAGTATTGTTGTGGGGTCAAATTTTCGAAAGTGCGTTTTTGTTACATTTACTCGTTTTGAGCTCCCCTGAATCCGAAAATCATGTTTTTAGCGGTTGGTCTGTATGTCTGTCTGTGAGTCGGTCTGTTAGACGTTTAATAGGGGTGCATACACAAATACACACAAATTCACAGACGAAAACCCAAAAGCTTTTTTAGTATCTACAGGGAGGCCTCCACTGACGTTTCGATATAAACATCGCCAATGATTTATTAACATCACCATTTATTTATTTATTTATGTATTCTAATATCATATTTGTTAAGGTTGCCAATAGGTTTTCTGATGAAATTTTTAACTATGCATCACATTAAAATACGTAAATATGGGCTTACATTGAAATATTACTGCGCATAAATATACAATATAGCAAAATTTTATTTTCATATATATATTTTTTCTTTTTTTCTCGGTTGTATGCATTTCGGCAACATTGTAACATGATAAAAGGGTTAAATAGATTAAGAGACAGTCAAAGAATCACTGAGTGAACTTTATTTGAATAATAGGAATGTAAAAACTTCTATCACTTATCTCTATATATTAAAAAAAGTTACTGTCACTGGCGTCAAATTTTTTTTGTCTGTGACAGCATCTTCTAACGGAGGGCAGGGTACTCTTAGCGTCATGAGAGGTATCAATGTGTTCCGAGTACACCAAGGAAGACATTTCAGCCGCTTAAAAATTTCTATCATTTTAATTAAAGAAGTTATTAACTAAAAACGACAAGTTTATGAAGGTACGCTATTTGCCATTTTGAAAAAAGTTTCTCCCAGTGACGTTGTTCTTCTGTCATGAAGTCATTTTACACGAGAAAATTAAAATATGATCCATGGTTGTACGTAGGTAAGTAGGTTGGTTGGATGTAACGTCGCACCAATACTGCGCTATGGGTAATTGGCGACGGTCTGGGACGCATCCCTACAGATGTTCCGGAGACATGTCATCACAATTTTGAACCTTCGCGGAGGGGATTCCCCTCCGCTTTGGTGATCCCCAGAGGTATAGTGGGATGGGAACATGAAGGACTTTGCGATCACAACAGATTTTATGTGCACCAGCCACCATTAGTGTACACGGCGGTCTTTGGTCGGCTCAAGTATGAAATCGGCAATCTTCCAATTACGTGCTCAGCGCTTTACCGACTAGGGTACCGCGGCCCGAAACCATGGATGAAAAAAAGAAAGAAAATAAATATCAATTTTTTTTCTCTACTTTTAGAAAATTAATATTCTCACAGCGGAAAATTAAAATGTGATCCATGGTTGTAGGTAGGTAGATAATTAGGTAGGTTGTGATTGACGTCGCACTATTACTGCGCTATGGATAATTGGCGACCGTCTGGGACGCACCCCTACGGATATCCGGAGACATGTCACTACAGATTTGGTCCTACACTTCGGTGACCCCCAGAGGTATAATTTTGTTGGGAACACGGAGGATATTGTGACCATGACATATTTTACGTGCACCAGCCACCATTAGTGTACACGATGGTCTTTAGTCGGCTCGAGAACCGAACCCACAATCTTCCAATAACGAGCTCGGCGCTCTACCGACTGGGGTACCGTGGTCCGGATTTAAGGTTGTAAAAAAGAAATAAAAATGGTCATATACTAAAGCTGTAATACAAAATGGTCTAGATATTATGATTGTCTTTCTATTAAAAAATATATATATATATATATTATATATTTCAATTTGACATTGAATATGAGTATTTCCATAATAATTTTCTGCTTTTGTCTTGTAATATGCACTATTAATATTCCTTTTCAGTGAAAGAAAGCAACGAATAGGCGGGCAGAGTTCTGCATGTGTCAATAAGTAAAGTGAGTCGGGGAGGAGGCGAAGCTTCCTTTGAGGGTTGGTGAGCGGAGCTAGCAGGGAGCAGAGCCTCCTAGTAATTTATGAAAAACTTTCTCCCATTACTGGTTATAGTCAGTGCCTGATTTAAGGCAGGGCATTAGGGGCATGGGCCCTGGGCCCTTACAATGAGGGGGCCTCCAAGAAATTACATCATACATTAAAAAAATATATATACTTAAAATGAAAACTTTTCAAAGGTTGCTATAGTGGTCGTTGTTTTTTGTTTTTTCGTCAATGGATGGAGGTGTTACTGCACTGTTATATAAATCAGTGGTATGATCTTTCAAGGAAACTACCATTTCATTGAAAAAACTGCAATATTTTCGCTAAACGCAAATACAACTGCATACTACTGATACTGCATTCCAAACTCTAACAGGTTAACTAAATCCCAGGCTCGCAGCGATAAAATAAAAAGTGGAGAGAATTTTTAGACCCGTGAATCAAAAATATGCGATTTGTTTTTTTTTTGTTTTTTTGTAATATTAAAGCATGAGGAAAAGAGCCCATTGAACATGAGTGCTCTGGGCCTCCAAGTGAGTAAATCGGTCCCTGGTTATAGTTATTGTAAAAATGAGGCCAAGTCAGAAAAGGATCGAATGAAAGTCATTTCGAAAACAAGAAGTAATTATCATGCTTCACTCATAAATTTCACTCATAAATCACTCATCCATGTTTAGGGGTTTAGTCATAGTCAAAATGAGAGTGAATCCGGAAATTAGTGAATGTTTATAAAAAGCAAGAAAGTAAAATAATGCTTCACTCATAAATTATGAAACACTTTCCGATATTATTTATTTATTTATTTATTTATTTTTGCATTTTAACATTAAAAACGAAAAATTTTAATCTAGCTCAAAAAAAAAAAAAAAAAAAAGGCTAAAGTCGAATGCTAGAGCCAAACAAATTCCATGCACTGCGGTCGAAAAATCACCTTTCAAGCTGTCTGGAATGCATATTGATATGAGATTTACATAATCTTCTTTTAAATATTTCTATTTAGTTGCAATTTATTCGTTATTTTACCTTAATATGCCGGAATTCGATAAAAGTGAAGAAATATTTTTCATTGTACTTGGAATTATTCATTTAGCAGTTTGTGCACTTGCTGAAACATGGAAACAAAAAAGAAGAAAATGTGTTACCTAGGGAAAAAGTAACAAGAGAAATTCTTGTCACGGGAAATGAAAAAACTTGTTTTCATGAGAAAAAAAAAAAAAAAAAAAAAAAAAAAAAAACATGAAACAATTCCCTTCAGTATATTTTTTATTTATATTTATGTTGAAATAGCAAAGAAATGTGCTTAAAATTCGGCGTAATCTTAATTAAACACGTGTCTTATTTCGAAAATATAAATGTTGCGAAACTTTCTATTTTATTTTGTGCTTTATAACATTTGTGTTAATAATGTTTAATAATAATAATAATAATAATAAAACCCCCTCAGCCTATTTTTGTTTTCTAACTATAAAATTCTGCACAAAACAGAATTTAACTAACAAGGGAAGTATGAATGAGTAAAATTGCTATTGAAACCAAACCAAGCTTAAATTAAAGAGCATTGTTTAAAACATTGGGTAGAGTACAAATTTGCTGCAACCACTCCCATGGGGGCGAGATATGACCCCTAACAGTTTTAGTTGTGTCTATAAAAGCTAACAAAACACACACCAAAGTGAGAACGGATGGCGTATTGGTAGCGTGCTTGACTTTTAATGCGGAGGTCCTGGGATCGAATCTCCTCAAAGGCGTTTTGTATTTTAGTTTTTTATTTCAACTGAAATATTTATTTTTTACATTTTTAATTAAATTAAATCATTATTTTAAGAGAAAGTATTTATTACATTAAGAAGATTTTTTTTTTTTCGTGAGTATTCCAATTAATAAAAGCATTGACCATGAATTTAAGAGATATTTTTATTTCTTGATTTAAAAAAAAAAAAAAAAAAAAAAAAAAAAAAAATCATGTTTAAAGCTACGAATATAGTTTCTAATTTATAACAATTATGATTAAAAGTAGAAAAATCATGAAAACATAAGTATTTTTCACAATTAGAACAAGAAATATAAAAAGGTTGATCACAATTATTTGAATTACAATTTTGTTCACCGTCAATTATTATTCATCACGAACATTTTGTTAAATATTTGGATTTTCGTCGAGATTACTAGATTTGTAAAATTCATTTACCTAGATTTTGAATCTTTTGAGTTGTAAACTAATTATAAATTAGTAAAATCATTTTGAGAAAATTTGTCATTGTGTTCAATATTATTACCAGTTCTTCCGACAACACCAAATTTGGCAATTGTTTAATGAAATATTTGAAATAAAAGTTAAATGCGACGTCGAATAGTTAAGCAACATCTGTTGTTCATTCAGGATTTTTCATGCAAAAAATTGCATGAATAAATAGTAGAATTGAGAGCAGACGATTAACTCTTTCTATTAATGTCATCGCTAAAAAATAGTAATCAAAAATTTACATAAAACATAATCATTGACAAAATTTTATCTGAATGTAATCATGAAAAAAATCTTATCTAAATGTAATATAAAAGTATTTTCCTTTAATTTATTAATTTCTTTAAATTTAATAAATAAATAAATTGTTTAAAAATTACAAAAATATTACATTGTCCGTGCTGGAAAAAAGAAAAAAAATTTTTTTTTTATATAATTAATATTTTTTCTTAAAATAATGATTTAATTTAATTTAAAATATAAAAAATAAATATTTCAGTTAAAATAAGAAACTAAAATACAAAACGCCCTTACGGAGATTCGATCCCAGGACCTCCGCAGTAGAAGTCAAGCACGCTACCAATACGCCATCCGTTCTCACGTTGGTGTTGTTTTGTTGTCTTTTATAGATATAACTAAAACTGTTAGGGTGTCATATCACGCCCCCATGGGAGTGGTTACAGCAAATTTGTACTGTACCCAATGTTTTCGACCATGCTCTTTAATTGAAACTTGGGTAGGTTTCAATAGCAAGTTTACTGATTCATACTTCCCTTGTAAGTACGGCAGGATTTATTTTAATCAATCCTTCCACATAAAAGCATGCAATAATTGTGTTTCATTCTCTAGTATAAGTTACTATATTATTCATTTCTTAAAATGTCTTTGGTATAATTTTAGCATAGGAGCCTCTTGGTAGCTTTTAAATTTTGTTGTCATTTCGGCGATGAATTAAAGTGCCTATAGCAATTACGTAAGTAGACATCTTAGCGAGAAACGTCCGAATTTCGGTGCAAAAATTTTAAATTTCGCTTGGGGTTCTACACTGAAGCTGCTCCATTACTTTAGCACACTATATACATACACTAAGCGACAAAAAAAAAGCCGCACTGCAGAAAAAATGACTTACCTTTTTTATTTGTAATAACTTTAAAATTAATGTTTGAAACAAATAAAACTGTCTTGTTTGCATAATACCAAAGGTATGAAATGATACCTATGTATATTTTCGATCTAATAATTCGCTTTATTGCACTTTACGAAGTACTTTTTAAAAATCTGCATAAAACTTTCTTTTTGAACATAATGCAATAACTATACACTTTGCATTCTATTATGATTTATTATATGAAATAAACAAGTTATATTATAATATGTGAAATAAAACTATTTATTTGTTAGATATAAGCAATTTTTTGTTAAAAATATGTATTCTGCATTGGGTTAATTCCCCCTTTATATGGAATTACTGCATTAATGCTCAATGGCATAGTTTTATACAGTGTTTTAATATAAATCTCAGAAATTTAAATGTGCCAAATATCACAAATAAATTTTTCTAGTTCTGGCAGAGTTATAGGCTGCAAATTTCGAATGCTCTCCCCTCTCCCCCGCCTTTTTATAGACGAAACATTTTCGAGCGGATCGCGATTTTGACCATTTCCATGTCTGGTAAAGAAGAAATTCTACTATATCCTTTGTGGTATTTAACTTAAAGTGAAAAAAAGTATGATTACTTACAGATTTATAGGTTCTCATGGGAATGTATAAGAAATTTTGACAATTTGAAGTGAATAAACTTACCACAGACGCCGTGTAGTAAGGTGCCTTATTATCTTCAAATGCTGTTTACGGAAATGTCTAAGATACCTCCAAAATAGTCGGTCAGGCACCACTTTTATGCAGATTGTGTTTTATTTCGAGTTAATTGATCCCTTAAGCATAAAAATTTCCCCGAGTATTTGAAAAGTTATGCACCTCCGTACCATAATGTACGGAGAATGTGTCACTGTTTTAAAAGTGCGATTTTCATTAAGTCGGTCACATTTTCGTCTTCATTCTAGCTTTTTTCAACTGCACGAAATAAAGAAAACTTGATTCCTCAGAGAAAACCAGTTCAGCCTAATAATTAACTGATAATGTTTTTAAATTTTGGTCAACTAAAGTATTGTTTTTTCCAATTCTTTTCCTTAATAATGGCTTTTTTCGCAGATCTTCCGTTCTTTAACCCGCTTTGTTTAATTGTTCCCGCATTGTTTTTGAAGAAAGTAATTTACTATACACTTTTTTAAAATCTTTTTTAAGTTCTGAACATGATACAAATCGATTTTTTAAACATTCGCATTTTAGCATACGGTTATCTTGCTTGGATGAGTAACATGACCGCCTAAAGCCAAATTCCCAGTTTAAACGGCCAAAAAAATTTATATTTTGCTAAAATTCATTTTACCAATATTTCGTTAGCATTTAATTATTTTGCCATCTCATGTATTAAAATATTTTTTGATTTACATTTAAAAATTAATACTTTTTGTGGCATCGTTAACTGCCTTTTTCTTACCATTTTTGAAATAAATTCTAAAATTACAATTTTCTTGACAATTGCTTTTTGATTTTAACACTAGACTCAAAGCTAAAGTGTATGTGGAGGACAACATAGTAAAATCTGTTCGAAAATTTGCTTTTTAAACGATAAAATTGGCGGTTGTAGAAGGCGAAAAGGAAAACATCCAAGTGCGGCTTTCTTTTTGTCGCTTAGTGTATATATATATTCAATTTTATTGTAATAATTTTTTTTTAAATGTTTGCTCTCTTTTTTTTTTTTTTTTTTTTTTTTTTTAAGACATAAAAAAATAAATAAAACAAAAAGATTTATTTTTGGCCTTTTTTCTTCTTTTTATAATAACTCTGAAGTTAGAATGAGGTTCATATTTAACATCTTTTGAAACAATTATCCGATTGAACTAAAAAAAATACGGTGTCAGCTAGATTTTGTCCTGAATAATATGTGTGCCAATTTTTGATAAAATCTAATAATTTGGATTAAAAAACCAGCCAAATACAATGACAAACTTTCGG
This sequence comes from Salticus scenicus, assembly GCA_963930645.1. Classification (NCBI taxonomy): domain Eukaryota; kingdom Metazoa; phylum Arthropoda; class Arachnida; order Araneae; family Salticidae; genus Salticus; species Salticus scenicus. The sequence goes on from OZ005656.1 coordinate 26,470,148, forward strand.
CTTTATGTACTTTAAATAAAAACAAGTGTTTTGCGCGTTTGTTTTAGGTGATAGATAAAAATTGGTAGCGACACTGTCTGAAAGAAATAGTACGACCTGTCGTACTAATAAATAAATGAATAAAATAATAATAAAATATATATATATCTGTCATAGACAGAATTTAATTTAGAACGACTGGACTATTTTATATATTACAAACTTTTATTTATTTATTTATTTATTATTATTATTATTCTGTTCTTCCATATAAAGACATGTGATGACTGTACGCACTCGTATAACACCCCGTTCGCATATCTATATTGGAAAAGGTTGCTTCTGTTGTCGTACGGCCTTTTCTCGTATAGCGGTATTTTAGATTAGTTCCTAAATCAACATCCATAATTTTTACTTTCCGAACACTATAGTGAGGAAAGTATTGTAATCATGTCAAAAATCCGAATTCGAGATTTTGATGTTTCTATACGTTTTGAGGTCCCCTGAGTCCGTTTTCACTATTTTTACGATGATGTATGTATGTGTGTGTGTATGTGTGTATGTGTGTGTGTGTGTGTGTATGTGTGTATGTCTGTGGGTGAACACGCTAGCGTCTAAACGCTTCGTTCGATTAACCTGAAAGTTGGTACGCATGTTGTAAGTCACCATAGTACGAACCCTATAGATTTTGGTGAATCTAGCACTTATAGTTTTTTTACAGGGACACAAAGAAAAATTCTTTATCATTATGGCCTATGGGAGCAAAATCTTAAAAGTGCGATAGCATCTAAACGCCTTATTCAATTGAGCAAAAATTTTATACACATATTATAGATCACAAATACTCAATCTGTATAGATTTTGGAGAATCTAGCACTTATAGTTTTTTTACAGGGACACAAAGAAAAATTCTTTATCATTATGCCTATGGGGCCAAATTTTTAAAAATGTGATAGTGTCTAAACGCCTTATTAATCCGAGCAAAAAAATTGTACACATGTTATAGATCACAGTTGAACTAACTGTATAGATTTTGGTGAATCTAGCACTTGCAGTTTTTTTTACAGGGACACAAAGAAAAATTCTTTATCATTATGGCCTATGGGACTAAATTTTTAAAAGTACGATAGCATCTAAACGCCTTATTGAATTCAGCTGAAAATTTATATGAGTATTATAAATCACTGTTGCACTAACTATAAGCATTTTGGTGAATCTAACATTTATAGGTTTTTACAGGGACACAACGAAAATTTCTTTGTCATTATGATCTATGGGCTCAAAGTTCAGTAGCGTTAAATAAAACAACGTGTAATAGATGGAGAAAAATACTCAAACACTCTATTATGGTTTTCTCTCTTTTGTTTGTTTAACAACTACTCTTTCTTTACTTTATCTACAAAACTGTTAATTACTCAATGTTCGGAAAGTCGAGTGGAGTCACTCCAGATTTTTTAGTCCTACCATAAATTCTTTTCCACTTTCTGGATTAAAATCTACAGTAAAATTCCCTACCAACAAAGCCAACAAACAAACCGAATTAATTAAATTCAAATTAATTAAATTCAAATTTATTTATTTATTTATTCGTTTACTTATTTTTAGTTCCCCATCATACTATAGGTATGGGGAACTTAGGTAGTCGTGAAAAATTTTAGTTCCCCATCATACTATAGGTATGGGGAACTTAGGTAATCGTGAAAATTTTCGACCTCGGTTTTTTTTTACTTTTTTACACGTTTTCAGGTGTGAGGAATCCGAAAATGACAAAATTTCTATGGTGTCTGTCTGTAGGGTGTCTGTTAGTCTGTTAGTCTGTTAGTGTGTATAAGTCCGTTAGTTTGTTAGACTGTGTACACGATATCTCAAGAACAAATTGTCGCAGAGAGGTCAGATCAGTTTTAAAATATTACTTTCGACACTGGCAAGAACCCTATTTATTTGCAACATTCGAATTTAAAAACTTCGTAAGTTATTAGAAATTTACGATTTTCTTAACATGGGAGAATAGGACAAAAATTCGCTTAAACGGGCATTAAATGGAAACTTTTTACTGTAAAAATGTAAGACCAGTTTTAAAATATCAGTTTTGATGCCGGAAGGAACATCAGTAACTATAAATATGCTACTTTGGAAATTTCGCAAGTTATTGGAAATTTACGAATTTCTTAACATGGCAGTATATGGCAAAATTTCACATAAACGTCAATTTTGAGAGATATTTTCATCGTAAAGATGTCAGACTACTTTTGAAATATTATTTAGGACACTGGTATGAATATTAATGACTATGAATTTTCCAATATAAAAATTTCGTAAGTTATTGGAAATTTATGAATTTCTTAACATGGCAGCATAGAGCAAAATTTCACATAAACGTCAATCTTGAGGGATATTTTCATCGTAAAGATGTCAAACCACTTACGAAATATTATTTAGGATACTGGCATGAATATCATAGACTATGATTTTTCCAATTTAAAAAAAATTCGTAAGTTATTTGGAATTTACGATTTACTTAACATGCCAGAATAAAGTAAAATTGAGCATAAACTTTCATTTTGAGGCTCATAAATACATTAGACAACTTCAAAATTACATTTATGATATTGGTTTGAACATGATTGAATACAAATATTCTAATAGGAAAATTTCGTAAATTATTCGTAATTTACGATTTTACCAACATAGCGAAATTGTAAATTTTTCATATAAATATGAATTTTGAGGATTATTGCATTGGAAATAGTAGCATGAAAACTAAACAACGGAATTGACCCTGATAAAATAAATTAATAGATTAGAATAAGATAAATATATCGAAGTGAACGGTGGATGGCCTATTAGGCGGGGTTTTCATTCTGTCACTGTATCAAGCTTTTGTCAAATTCATTTCTTTTAACATGATTATATCTCTCAAACTAGAAATTTATGAGAACATAAATATGATGGGGAACTGAGCAGAGTCCACCTATGCCAACTAGTTATTTGTTTAACCGTAAGAACATGTGAAAAATAGTTTACTCCATCACTCCATGAATTTTAATCCGATTGTCTACAAAAAGCTACAGTTAATGAAGATGCTGCCAGAAGTAGTATTCATGACACATGTAAAAGTATAGCTGATTCGAACATTTTATTTTGTTTTATTTTTGTTTTATTTTTATTTTACTTTTTATTTATTTTTTCATATAATTTTTCTATGGTTTGAATTCTTTCCTCAGCAGTAAGGCACTTTTGTTTAACTTTATTTTACTACTTATCAATCCAGGAATTGAATTATATATTCTAATTACCTTGTCCCTCAACTTAAAAAAAAGGAAAGGAAAGGAAAGGAAAAGAAAAGGAAAAAGAAAGAAAGAAAAGAAAATTGTTACATGTTAATTTTTTTCGACATGAAAATAAATATCTTTATCATTCACACACAAGCAAATTTATTTCCTTTTATATCGGAAAAAAATTAACACATATTTATTTATTATTACTATTATTTTGCATCATCTTGTTTTTATTTTTCAATAATTTTAAAGTTAAAATGGGGTTTTTATTGAATAACTTTTCAACCAATTATCTGATTGAACTGGAAAATACAGCGTTGATAGATTCTGTCCTGATTAATAAGTGTACAAATTTTCGTAACGATTGGTTGAACAGCATAGTTTTGTACAACAAAAAACTTGACATATTCAAGGTAAAACTTAGTAAACGATGACGAAGAGAAATGTCAGACTGAAAGCAATAGTCCACTGTCTTACTACAACTAATAGGGGAGAACCGTGTAATATGGACCCCCTAAGCAAGAATGCTCATAAAACTTAAATTATTAAAATAAAAAGATTTAATTTGGTGGCTGCTCATTACAATTGCATAGTTACATAGTTTTAACTTGGTAAAGTACTCTGGGAACTATTAATAATTACAGAAAATAATTATTTTATTTACGTATCGGTGGTCATATTACACGAACGTACACTAAGCGACATAAAAAAAAAAGCCGCCCTGCAGAAAAATTGACTTATACCTTTTGGGTTTGTAATAATTTAAAAACAAATGATTGCAGCAAATAAAATTGTTATGTTTGTATAATACGGAAGTCATAACATGATACCCATGTATAATTTCGATTTAATAATTCGTTTTATTACACTCTATGAAGTATTTAATAAAAATCTACATAAAATTTTCTTTTTAAACGTAATATAATAAACATATACTTTGTATTCTATCATGATTTATTATATGAAATAAACAAGTGCTATTTTAATGTATGAAATAAAACTATTTATTTGTTAGATCTAAACAATTATTTAATAAAAATATGTATTCTGGATTGGATAATTCCGCCTTTATATGGAATTACTGCTTTAATGCACAGTGGCATAGTATTTTACAGTTTTTTAACATGAAACTTAGAAATTTCACTGTGCCAAGTATCATAAGCATTTTTTTATAGTTCTTTCAAAGTTGTAGGCTACCAACGGATTGAGATTAGGACAATTTTCAGGTCTAATAAAGAAGAAATCCTGCGATATTCTTTGTGAGATTTAATTTTAAGTAAAAAATGTTATCATAACTTACAAAATTATAGATGCTCAGGAGAATGGATAAGTAATTTTAACAACTTGAATCAAATAAATGTATCACAAGTGCCATATAACAAGGTGCATTATCATCTTGAAATGGTGATTATGGAAGAGTCTGAAATACCCCCAAAGTAGTCGAACAGGTATCTCTTTTTTTTATGGCAAAGTTTTATTTCGGGTTAATTGATCCTTTGAACATGAAAATTTTCCAGACTCACCGAAAAATTATGCATTTTTGTATCGTAATGTACGAGGAATATGTCATTGTTTTAAAAGTGCGATTTTCATTAAGTAAGTCTCATTTTTTGATCAGATCTGCTTGTTTCCGTCAGTTCAAAATAAGGTAAACTTGACTCATCAGAGAGAACAACTTCAGCACAATAATTAATTAATTTTTTTAAACCTCTAATGTCTTGGTTTTCTAATTATTTTCTTTAAGAATGAATTTTTTTTTCAGAATTTCTGGTAATTAAACCTGCTTTGTTTAATTGTTATTTCACTGTATTTAGATAAATTATGTTACTAAACACTTTTTCTGAATCCCTGCTATGTTCTAAATGTAATACAGACTGATTTTTTAAGCGCTGGCTTTTTAACTTGCGGTCATCTTGACTGGATGAGTAATGTGGCCGCCTAAGGTTAAAAGTGCAGTTTAAACAGCCAAAAAATATTATATCTTTGTAAAAACCAGATCACTAATATTTTGTTAACGTTTAATCATTTTGAAATCTCACGTAAAAAAATATTTTTTTTAATTTTCACTCTAAAATTAATATTTTTTGTGGTATCGTTAATTGCCTTATTCTTGCCGTTTCTGAAATATTTCCAAAAATTACAATTTTCCGAACAATTGCATCTTGTTTTTAACATTTGGCTCAATCCTAAATTGCACGCGGAACACAAATTAATAAAATCTGTTCAAAAATTTACTTTTGAAACAATAAAATTAGCGATTACAGAAAGAAAAATGGAAGATATCCAAGTGCGTTTTTTTTTTTTTTTTTTTTTTTTGTGATGGCTTAGTGTATGTGTAATATGGACCAAGTGGTCCATAGTGGTCCTTCCCGTTCCCCAACAGTTGACACACTTGGAGTTGTGAAACGAACTATCCAGCATGTTCCCTCACACATTTGTACATCTCTTGGGAATAGTAGAAATGGACGAAAAAAAAAAAGTTAATGGACGGAAAAAAAGTTGAGGTCTAAAGGTTATATCCAGTTGTGTAGTGTGCGAAAGAGGTGATAATTTGATTACCTGTGCTTCCCTGGCCTATTCTATAGCCTCAAGATTTTGAGTATGCGACATATGTACGCCGAGCATTAACAAAATCTCTCTGTTTTTTTTTTTTTTTTTTTTTTTTTAATGGACCACTTATCCATATTACACAACACAGCACGGTTCATATTACACTCGTAAACAGAGCAACGTGGTTTCCAATGAAAAATCGCTATGCAAATTGAAGTCAACGAAACGGATTCTAAAAATAATCAATTTCAACGTCCCTTGTTTCCTTAAGGCATTCAAAATGTATTTAACCCTTTGCCGATCCTATTTAATTTTACTGCTCTGGTCAGTGTTGCCAAACTTAAGGACTTTTTTTTTAATTCAATATCCACCACTGAATTTTAACTTGAACGGTTGCTTAATCGCTTCTTCGGTCCATTATGCATGTCAAATATCACTCCTCAAAATTATTGTTGGAAGTTAAATAAAAAGTCTCTAAATTTGGCAACACTGTTTCGAGCGCTTGAGAGCGTTAGGGCCGGCAAAGGGTAAATAAACTGAATTTAGTGCATGGATGGAAGCAACTCGAAGTCATAAACACTTTTTTTAACTTCGGAGGAAAATGTTTAAAAAAGTAGCATAAATAAATAAAGACATAAATAAATCCCGTTATTGAAGATATTCGAAGAATAATTTTCGATCATCTGTGTTGTTGTTGTAAAAACTTAACAAATGTAGCCATAAATTTGTTAGCCCATAATAGCTATATAATTCAATTTACTGGCAACTTTTTGGAAACCAAAAATATGTCGAATATGAATTTCACAAATAAATAAATAAATAAATAAATATCTTGTCCTAAATTTTTGCTCACCAGAGTATATTGTGCTCTTTAAGATGAAATTGAATCAAACTTGATACGTAAGATGACTTTTTTTTTACTTCCTTATACAAAGTATAAAGAAGTACAGTAATTCCGATTTGTAAAATGGATTTTATATCTCACGTAGCTCAAAAACAAATAACAGTAAAATGTTGTAAATTTATATTCGTGTCTGTCACGATGTCTAATTGTATATCTGCAACTCTGGTCTTAATACGAGCTCCTGTTTTGAAAATATCTACGATTTTGCACAATTTTTCGTGACGTCTGTATGTAAGTATATGTGTGTGTGTGTATAAATCTCGCACAACTCAAAAACGATTGAACGTAGAACGTTGTAAATTGGTATATAGGTTTGTTATGACATCTAGTTGTGCACCTCCCTTTCTGGTATTATTGCGACTCCCGTTTTGGATATGGTTGGTTGTAGGATTTAAAGCCGATTGACTCCTAATGTGTCCTAGGCCGTTTTGGATATGTTTACGAAAATCATATTTATAATGACCAAGAATACAAAGATTTTGGCCATTATATATACTATACCATCATAGAGATTACAAAACAAGCTAAAGATAGAACCTGTAATGATATCGTTATGTAAGTTGTCGACGTTTTTCGGTGGAGTTAAGTTATTCTTGAAGACATAAGCAGTTTCTAGTCGACGAATGCATTTTATTTAATGAATATTCAGCCAATAGATAGAGCCCGAAATGATATTGTTATGAAAGTTGTCGACATTTTTGCGTGTAGAAAGTAATTTTTTAAGACATAAGCAGGTTCTAGTCGACAAATGCACTTTGTTTAATGAATATTCAGCCCGTAATAATATTGTTATAAATATTTTCGACATTTTGACGTGTAAAATGCACATAAGCAGGTTCTAGTCATTAGAAAAAGTTCTAGAACTCGACTCCTATTGAAGTTAGAGTTTCCAAACTTTGGTAATCCTTTACTGCCAATTTTGCCCAGTTTGAATGCCGAATTTGACGCTGAGTCAACTCCCACCCTCGTGGAAATATATATATATATATATATATATATATATATATATATTAAAAAAAAAAAAAAAAAAAAAAAAAAAAAAAAACTTCTGTTTCCTTTTTTACTGTTTCCCTTTTTACAGTAATACCGTATAGAAAGTAGCACGTAAAGATATAGACAAATTTTAATCTACGATCATCAAAAATCACTCTTTATATATATCTCTATATATATAATCTTGTTGGTCATACTTATGGAATTTTCTAAGAGTTTGGTTCTGCGCTATAAATCAATGAAAGTTTCCGAAAAATTTCAGAGCTCTGTTCTTGTTGAAGTTAGAGCTTCTAAACGTTGGCATCCCTAAACTACAAATTTTCACCAAATGCGATCGCTAAGACTCCAAATTCTGTGCCAAACTGCCAAAATCGATGTCAAAACCAAAATCTGCGTTGGCTACAAACTTGGCGGCTCAACGAGATTAGAGATCAAATTCGACGGAAAATATTGTTTCTGGATAGCCAAAATTAGTAAATATTTTCTCAATTTTAACAGAATTAATTGTTTTGTAAAATATATCGTTTGTCGTCACTAATTTTCGCTAAAGAGAACAAAAGTAGGCCATCTATACTCGAATGATTTCACTGCTCTGCATGAAAATCACTCCCAACACCATTTTTGCAAATTCCTATGCAAAATGACTTCCTGAATTCGAATATGACACCCATTTTGCCTTATCATTCCCCGTTTTTTACGGTAGTCTAGTTGACAGAGCGTTGAACTCGTGATCGGAGGATTGCGGGTGTGATACTGGAACCGGCTAAAATAAAGATCGCCGTGTACAGTCAGCAGCAAAATTATTAAAGCCCACATCCATATTTTTCATATATATATACACTGTTGGACATTTTCTAAGGACGGATCACAAATTGCAATGTAGCATAACATTAAGCGGGAGATAAGGTCTAGTAGGATAAAATATTGTTGCCACACTGTTCGAACATTAGAATAAAGGACATTTATTGTTCAAAAAAATACAAAAGGTTATGAAACATCTGAAAGAAAAAATATGTTCATTTGATGCTGTGTTCGGAGAAATGGAACAATGCATATGAAAGTCAGCAGGCACTTTGGAGAAAGGTGTCAGTACGGGACATGTCCACCGTGGAGTGCGATGCAACATTCCACACGTCGTACCATGTTTTGCACAACATTATCTAGCAGCTGTTGATTCAGTTTAATGCAGCACTCAGATTCCTCTGTCAGAGTGCGGATAAGGTTGTTCTTGTTTGTCGGAGTAAAGTTTCGACCAGCAAGTCGCCTCCCCAAAGCATCCCAAACATTTTCAATGGGATTTAGATCTAAAGAACGCGCTAGCCATACGAGGCGTTGAATACCCCCGCTGTCTAGTCTAGACAATCTTGAATAGCGAATAATCGATGTCATGGTGTGTTGTCGTCCATGAAAATAAATTTATCACCGACAGCACCACGGAAGAGGCGAACATGAGGAATTAGAACTTCTTCAATGTATCGTTGGCCCGTCATAGTCCCAATCGCAACCACATGCAGAGGCGTGCGGCCATTGATCATGGTGGCGGCCCATACCATGACACTGTATGCCGGATATCGGTCCCTTTCCTGGATATTGTCTGGACGAAAAGCAGTATCATTCTCACGCCAGATCAGTTGGCGTCTACAATCCGATGACAGACTGAACCTACTCTCCTCTGAGAACAATACGCATGCCCAGTCCTGTTGAGTCCAATTGCTATGCTCACTACACCATTGCAAACGGGAGGTACGGTGCAGTCTGGACAATGTAACACGCACAACAGGTCTGCGGGCGCAAAGTCCTCTTTCTCTCAAACTTCTGGCTACAGTTTTTCGGGAGATCTGCTGTCTTGTGGCAGCAAGAAACTGATTTGCCACCTTCTGAGCTGTGGTGCGCAGGTTCCTTTTTGCCAATAGGACAATGTACCTGTCTCCTGCAGGCGTCGTACATCTCACACGACCTCCCCCGTGACGCTTGCAACACATTCCACTAGTTTTAAATGATTTCCACAGCCGTGAAACAACGCTGTGGACGATGTCGAAATCCCTGGCAACTTCTGTTATTTTTCGCCCTTCTTCGATCTTTCCAATAATTCGGCCAAGCGTAAAATCGTCTAAGTTATATCGGGAAGACAAGCCGAAAATTTCAAGTTCGTCAATTAAATCTTTTCCGTAACACTTTGACTTGGAACAACAGCTTTCCACACGCGTCAAATCCTTTAAAGCTCTTATCAGCGCTATCACGTGCAGGGCCCGACTTAGACTGCCTCGAACCCCGGGGCAAGGTTTTTCTGGGGGGGCCCCCTTGCAGTGGCGTAAGAGGTCTTTAGTTTGCAAAATTTCAGCTTATGCCTGTTGGGGGTCCCTTCCAGAAGGGTGGCCCAGGGCAACTGCCCCGCATGCCCTGGCGTTAATCAGGGTCTGATCACGTGATGAACAGACGTAGAAAAGAAAATGTGTATACACACACCTCTTCTTACTGTATCCCGCACTTATTCTAATTTTCCATATTTTGCTTCCTTTCATTTTGTGGTTGTTATGGAGGATAGTGTTATCCGTCATTAGCAATTGTCCATCATTGTACAGTCGGTAACATAAGTGTCCGAACACTAGCAAAAATTCTTATGTAAAAAAGTACACTTCATACGGTTTTGTTAAATAAATCCTTATCGAATCCTGTCCTTAGTCAATGTAAGAACATGATTCGATAGGGATTTATTTAACAAAACCGTATGAAGTGTACTTTTTTTACATAGGAATTTTTGCTAGTATTCGGACACATTTGTTACCGACTGTATATATATTATTATTATATATTATTAGTACATATTATGTATTATATATTATTTCAATAAATGTATATATATTAGTTTGATTACTAATTTTTACAACGTAAGACTAAGATCATGACTCAACAAATATTTATTTAACAAAACAGCATTAGACGTACATCTTATACATAGGAATTATTGCTAGCGCTTCAATAATTCAGCTGCCGACTGTACAGGCCTCGTAGTTTTCCTAAAAGTTTACACTCCTTTTATTATATTGTCAACACTATTTTAAAACAATACTTTTTTACATAATATTTTAACATTAAAATATTCAAGATTTTTTTTTTTTTTTTTTTTTTTTTTTTTTGAGATATCAGTGGCAATATGATAAAACGCGAGTAAAAAGTTTAGGAATGCTGAGAGGGCAGGGTGTGATAATGAGTAGTGTCCGCAAATTCCGTCGAGGCTTCAATATCCTCTATATCCTGTAAAATTAATTCCTCTGGGGCTTAAAAAATTCGGAAGCCATCCCCTCAGCAGAGGCTCAAAATTGTGATGGCATGCATCCGGGCAACTCTTTGAGTAAATTCCAAAACGTCGTCAATGACCCATTTCGTAGCTTTAGTGCGATGTTATATCCACTCAAAACCTTCATTAATTTTTTAAAACCCTTCTTTTTTATTTATTTTCGGTTGAAGGGTTATTATTTTCTGAGATAGCATCATTATCTTTCTACAATCTATTTAAAATCATTCCATACATTTTATAATCAAATGATTCTTTATCGTTTATCAAATTTCTCTTATTGGAATACATATTAATAGAAGGCCTTGCATTAAATTGAATGCAACTTCTCATTCATCACGTCAAACGTTAAGCGGCGAAAATTCGTGACTAACATCCAATCATGACACACTATTTCATTAATCCTTAAATGAGGAGCAAACATTCAAACCGTGTTTTCTCCTTCGAATGCAATTTTTCAGAAAACACAAAAAACTGATAAATTAAAAAATAACCCTTCTTAGACCCTAATTACCATTTGTTTAGTTGTATTATTGGTTACTAGGAAGATCTGTAGGCCTACTTTACCTAATAAACTTAGAGTTAATTAGAAAAATGCATTTGAAATTTGGAGAAAGCATGTTTTGACCGAAACACAGAGGAGAAAACATGTTTTGAATGTTTCCAATGTGGAGAAAGCATGTTTTGACCGAAACACAGAGGAGAAAACATGTTTTAATGTTTCCAATGTGGGCAAAACATTTTTTTAATGAAAAAGTATGTAGCTCGAATATTGATGAAATAACATTCTTAATGTAATAAAGTAATTAACAGAACAGATTTTGTTATGTAATTATAAAATTAAATTAAATATTTACGCTTGAAAAATCATCATGCAACTTGTAGGGAAGAACTAAAATTTGTAAGCCAATTTGAAATTTAAATTTTTAAACCAATATCTTCACTTAAGCAATTTCATGCTTCCTCTGTTTCTTCATGTTCTACATGAAAGTTATTAGTAATGATATCTTTATACCATGTAAAATCAGGCTGATTTTTTCACTCTTCACCATACAGTAATTGTAAAAGTTTGTCTACGTCATTCTGATGCCTTTAAGTTTGAGATGAATTCTCTTACCTTGTTTTTTTTTTATTAATGCTTAAGTGGCTTTTTCTATCACCTCCTCTCTTTTTCTCAATAGGTTCACCAGCATGTACCTTAGTAACAATATCGGCTAGCATTGTACGACCTATTTTAGATATAGCCATGAAATTGTTTTTACACACAGGAATTCTCCTACCACTGCTACTAGTAATAAAATAAGAAGCAGAAAATGCATGCTGTAAGCCAGATGATTGCGATTTATTTTGGGTTGGGTTATTAGGTCTACGTCGAGTTACATTTTTTGTAACAACCAATGAGGCTATAATAGAATCTTGTCGCTGTTTGTCCGGAATTTCGTAAAGTCTATCCCGAAACTTCTTAACGTCATTAGGTCTAACATCAGTGCATGAAAAAGTATTAATAGAATGTTTGCATGGAGCATAAATGTTGTTATCTATAGGTGCTGAATATCGTTTCTTTTTCGCTTCTTTTTTTTTTTCCACCAATTCTCCGTCTTTTTCTAGTTCCATAATTAGAAGTACTCACTAATACACCATCTATTAATTCTTCCATTTGAAAAAAAAAAAAAAAAATAAAAATAAATAAATAAATAAATAAATAATAATAATAATAAAGTACACTCCTCTAAAATGAAGAAAACAAGGTAGAACTAACGAAAAAACAAACATAAAAGCTGGTACATGTACGAGTCACGCGACCAGAAAGAGCAGTACTGACTGGTTGGCTGGAGAAATCACAGTTTGACTGAAAACAGGCTCTGGAGGAAACACTGTTTGATTGAAACCCTAACTTTCTAAGAGCATTTATAATGTGATAAAAACTATTTTGGTTTAAAATAATAGTATAATTTTGTGCTATTTAATGTTGAGTTCACAGAAAAATCACTAACTCATTTTTTTTTATTTTTGGAGAAAACACGGTTTGAATGTTTGCTCCTCAAATGAATTTCTAACCTAATATCCTTTTCAACTACACATGCCCTAGTGCTTAGTGGTAAAGCAAAAGCAAAAATAAATAAAATACACATTGGCGATCACCCTGGAGGTATTTACTGCAACCCTGCTGTAAGCCGGTTGAAAGAAGCAAAAAATGAAGAAAGCCGTCTTTGCGTACAGAGACCAGTCAACAGGTATATTCGGCTGGAAGAACATGCATTTCTACCTCTCCGAACGAGAGTCTCACCTGTTGTAGTAGATGCCTCGCGTGAGAAAATTCAAAACCGCTCTCCAAAGCATTGTATGAAGATTTCCGGCACGTTCGGGATTTTTTTTTCCACACCGTATAAGGATAGTGCTTTTGTGTCGACGAATTTTGTATACAATGGACGTATGTTGATGAGGTATAGTTTTGATTTTGCAGCATCACTTTGGAGAAGACAAAGGTGATTGAAAGATATGTGCCGTTTGTGAATGTTTTTTTTTGAGCTGAGTTGAAGGGAAAAACTTCTGGATATTGGATAATTAAGTATTATTTTTTGCAGACGTCTAGATATTTGGAATATTTTTCGGAATGTAACTCCTGGAAAAGACAGCTTTCATTTACCTGCTTTTTTTTTGACAGGTGAGTCTTGAATGAAAATATAAACAAATTGTATTCTTATTTTATTTATTTATTTATGTAATTTAATATATTATTTTTAATATTTTAGAAGAAAATTTTATTAATTTGAAAAGTATTTAATACTTTTTATTTAAAAAAAATGAAGGAAAATAAAATGGATCATTTTTCATGAGTTCAAGGAAATCTAACAATATTTCAAGGACAGCTGCTATGCACTATTTTTCTTCCCTTTTCTTCTTCTTCTTCTTTTTTTTTTTTTTTTTTTTTTTTGCACGTGCAGAAGGGGGCTAAAAGAAGAGGATAAAGTAGTTGGCTTTTTTCACTTTTAGAGGGTTCTCGAATTTTCTCTGAGTCGACCCAGGTGTTAATAATATTTTTTTTTTTTTTTTGTACTCTTACATTAAAATAAAATAAAACATAGGTTTTACACTACACTCTTATCAGTTTATTTAAAAATAAAATTAAAGCTTTTTTCTAATTTAAACTATTACTATTATTGAATAATATTTTTATATTAAATGACAAAGTAGTTTTTCTTATCATAATTTTAAATGTTATGGTAATTAATAAGAAAAAACATATATACTTCCGTACTGAGACTTTATGCAGAGAAATAAATAGTACATTTTGACTCTTCGTTATTTTGTAGTATCGCATAATTATTGCAACAAATTATAACATATTAAAGAACTGTGCATGCATAAATGCATATACATATACTTAATCCTAAATACAGATTGAACACCATATATTTTTCTCTTCTAAATGTATTATTATTGTTATGTTATTATTATTGTTTATACATTTTTTGAGTTTAGATACAAATTGTATATCTCTATTCAGATTGCATACTTCAGATGAGAAATATTAGGGCTTATTTATTTTTAACCAAAAAAAAAAAGTATGGAAGATATTTTGGTTTTACAGAAATGACGCATGAATGAGCTGCTGTAACATTAATGAGCTCCTACGCCTTACATCTCGTATATAGAAATTCACTGAGAAAAATATATGGGAACTATGCTTCTGTAAGTCATAAATTCCCATGCAAATTAGGCTCTGACTAATACCAATATTTTGCAGAGAGAGTTAAATAAATAGTTATTTTTATTTATTTACTGCCAGTATTTCGAATTCAAAATTGACTCTGGAGTAAATTATTTTTTTTTCCCCACGTCTTCTAATTTTTATGAAGAATTTGTTAACGCATAACTACACTAAGATCCCGTTTTACTTTCTCTTATCCATATACACGGTAGAAAAAGTATTGTATTAGGGTCAAATTTTCGAAATGAAGATTTTCTTATATTGTTACACGTTTTGAGGTCCCCTGAATCTGAAAAACTTTTAGCGGTTGGTGGATGGCCTCTGTGTGTGTCTGTATGTCTGTGTGCCAAGAACAAATAGCAGGAACACCAAATTTGGCATTTTATTTATGTATCATATATAGATGCTACACTAAACTTTTCGTTGAGATCAAGCAAACGGTTTGTGTACAGGGCCATCCAAGAGAATTCAAATACATTACTGTCTATGGGCAAGTTTTCTGGTAAGGAGAGTTGATTTATTTTACGTCTATATCTGCAATCTGTCGTTATAATATTGAAATGCAGGGTAAGAGAAAGTCGTGTAACCCACCATATTATTTTATTTGTTTAAGTTAATTAAGTTTTTTTTTTTTTTTTTTAAATCTTTATATTAATTGTTAAGGTAATTTAAATACTTTTAAAAATTTATACTTTTACAATTTGCTTCTTACAATGCATTAGCGTAAAAGGTTTTGAAAGTAACGTTATTTATAACCATATATTAAGGATATATGTGTTTCACTCTGAATCAAGAACTAGAACTTTATAGGTGAAAGGTTTGTATAAATCCTGAAGCATTTCTTTAAAAATATAACCATCTTAAAAAAACAGACAATTAAAGTGTACCGTTAAAACGTCTTAAAACGTATTCAAAATGTACGCTTTTTTTCCTTTTCCCAGGGTTTAGGAGAAATTCCGTAAGTTTTACGTACTTCTGTAGTGCTGTAAAATTCGTCGACTGTTACCTGAATTCCAATTTTCTACTCACTACCTTATATTTAGAACCAGATATTCGAAAAATACACTGTTAAAAATTTCAACTATAAATCCTTTATCTTATCCTATGTAAAATTACAGGGAAAAATAAACGGAGATGTAAAAAAAACCCCTTTTATAAGTGCATTTTAGTAGCAAACATTTTAAAAATTAATTATTGATAGAAGTATATTAATAATTTACAACGCATTTTCTGAAGTAAAAAAAGTCATTTAAAATTTTTGTTGCCAAATAAAACAATTTAAAAATAAAAAAATAAAAATAAAAATATGTATGGCAGACTGAGAATCTCTGTAATTTATTTTTACTATTGTAAAATGATAGAGACCCTGGATAAACATTTTAGTAAATTTACAGACATTTTTTTTATAGTGTGTGTAAAAAACACTTTACTGTGTGCCGAGTAGCGAGATGCAAAATGTCTTGAAACATGAACACTAAGCGCACAACCATATAAAAATAACACAGGGCACGGGTCTGCAATCACAAATCTGCATAAGTTTTTTAATTGTTTCTTGTATATTTTCCCTGAAACCAAAAATAATAGTAAATGAGTACCATCATGTCAAGTTCTTTTATTTTATTTTATTTTATTTATTTATTTATTTATTTTTTTAACGTATATATTTAGTTAAATTTTGTGTGAAATTATGAATTCTCATATCATATTGTTAATTATAAAAAATAGGTTCATTAAATATTTATTACTTTAAACAATATTTAACAACAGAAATCTAAAAAAATTAAAATGGGAGGGATGTGGGTACAGAATAATAGGCGAAGTGAACGTGTTGGGAAGGGCGACAGAAAAAAGAAAAAAAAAAAAAAAAGATAAAAGAAAAAAAGACGAAGAAAAGATTTCACAGGTAAAAACATTGTACACAGAATGTAGAACAGTTCATTTAATTATGAAAAAGAATATGTTTTATTTAATGTAATTAGTTATTTTTTATTGCAAACCCCTATTATTTTGAAAAAAAAAAAAAAAAAAAAAAAAAAAAAACACGAAAAAAATCATGCAGCAGACAGAAAGTTTTTATTTTTTTCCATCCCCCCCCCCACCCCTCTTCCTAGACCTGTGTAAATGGTAGACTTAGAATGCACCGTTCAAATGTCTAGAAATCAGGGTTGGCAAGTTTTTGGCAACTGACGGTTTTATCCGGATTTAACCGTGGTTTTAACCGTCATGTCAAAAACCCCTTTTTAACAACAATTGTCAAAATCCTAAAATTCTATACAAAAAGCATTCTGAAACTATTTTTTGCAACTAATTTATAACTACATTTTATTACATTTTCCTAATTTTGGGTTTTAGTCCCTTGAGTAAATTTTATAACAGTTTTAGGCACCAAAAAACCACATGTTCCATCAAAAATTCCAAGCGTGATCTTTGTCAGTAAGCTTCTTTTTGAAAATAGAAAATAATTTTATGCTACTATAAAATGTGGAATGAAAAATTATGAATAAAAATGTACATTAATGAAATAATCAATGCACCAATTCCTTTTAACTTTTAAAAATAAAAATATATATTTCAATCTTACATTGTTAATTTTAGCTGTTCGCACCATTCTAGTTCTTATTCTCTTTAAAGAAAGTATGCAGTAACAAAATACTAGTTGTGAAGCCTTTTGTATTGTTTCTCTTTCTTAATTTACAATAGATTTATACAAAATTAAAAGAGATCCTCTACAATCAACGCTGAACTGAACGGTGTAAAATACATTATGAGCTGAATAAATTTTATTGGAATATTAATGCATTTTAAAGTAATACATTATCACTACCATCACCGAGAACCAAACACCATGTTAATCTACAGTGCACTTTCAACTTTGTAATTGGTATTACAGGGTTCCCAGCATGAAAGACACTCAAAAATAGTTGCTTTAGTCACCTTTAATGTATAGAATAATGGCCCTTAGGATATGAATAGTAGTTTGGTTAAAATAATAAATTATGACAGATAAATAATTAAAATTTTAATTATTTCATGGAAACTAACTTTTTCAACTATTTTAAGACATGAAAATAAATTTCCTTACCTTTCACCTTTCACTTTCACTGTTTGTCTACCCTAGGTAATTAAAATATTACACTAGGTCAAAAGCAGATAAAGAAAAATAGAGGGGAACAGTTTTCTGTTTAAAAAATAATTTCCTTTTTTCTGAAAATAGAGTTGACTAAACTTAATATGGTATCTTTTAAGATACTTTTACACAAAAATAGTTGCCACCGGGAGCCCTTATTACTTAAAATATTACTCATTACTTAATTACTTAATATATATATAATATTTAATTTTGAAACTACAAAATGCAAAAAATACACTTAGTTCCTGTGACTCACTTTACAGCTTTAAAATTAAATTTGAAAAATTCAATTTTGGTAAAGAAGTTCTAATTTAACAATTGTGAATTTTATGATTGTGAAAACTGAATTAAAAAAGTAATGAATAATTTTAATAAGAAGTTTTTCAATAGAATAGCTTGGTGTTTGGACATTTGTGACAATGGGTGACATTCTACCATCAAACCCTTGTGGAGACATCCTGATATTGATAATAAACTCTTTATTATGAAATATTAATTTAAAACCTGTACACTGTTAAAAATTTCAACAGAAAACTCTGTGTAATCTATTATCTTAATGAGAAAAATAAACGGAGATGTAAAAAAAAAAATATTTTATTAATTCGTTTTAATAACTAATATTAATTTAATTAATTATTAGTGAGGACTTGGAATGCTTTTCTAAAATAGAAACACTCATTTTTAATTTTAATGAAATTTATAAAATTAGGTAAAAATACAGAATAAAGATTAAGAATCTCGATTATTAACTTTTAACCAAGAATTACTGTAAATTTACATAGACTCTGGATAAATATTATATTAAATTTACAAACATTTTTAACAGTGTAGCTATACTGGTTTCAAATTATATAATATTAATGCTGTAATTGTTGCTATGCCACGTCTATGTACAAAATGAAATGTTTAGGTGTGACTTAAAATCAGTGACTGAATAGTAAAAATCATGGCTTTAAAGAATTTAGTATTTAAATTAATAACATTATTTGTAACAAACTTGAATAATTAAATAATAAAAAATATAAATAGTATTTTGAGAAAGGCACCTAACAGTTTCAATTTTTTTTTTTTTTTTTTTTTTTTTTTTTTTCTGTTTTCCCTTCACGAATATGAATTATAATTTGTATTTTAATTAAAATTATGCTAATGTAATAGTACAAAACTATTTATAATATATAAATTGTGAGTTACTCTGTTTTGTATCTTGATTTACAATAAAATACTTTTAATAAGATTATTACCTGAGGATTTTGACACTTTTTGACGGTTTTTGATATTTTTTGACACGTCATGTCAAAAACCACTTTTTGACGTCAAAAACCCAACCCTGCTAGAAACATGTATGCAAAACGTATAATCTTTTTTTTTTTTTTTTTTCGAAATTGGTTAATATGCAAGCCATTCGGTTGTATGTTATTTAGAATAAGACCTTCGGAAAATATATAAAAGGCTATATATATAAAATATAAATATATAAATAAATATAAATATATAAAAGGCCCCTCTCACTATGTAGCGAGAGGAGAGAGGATTGCAACATGTCTTGTAACATGAATTTCAAACATGAAATCGTAGTAAAATTATAGGTATAATTAAAATGTACTACTGATACGTTTTTAAAAGGTGTATTCAAAACTTGTGATAATTTTTTAGAAATTGTGTATTATTTTAAGCCATACGTTTGTGTGTTATTCAGAGTCAAATCTTTACAAAATTTAATTATATAAAAGTCTCACTGTGTATAATGAGATGTTTTGAAGCATACACTTCAAGCATATAATCGTATTAAAATGATTGGTACAATTAAAGAGCATTGTTAAAACGTCTCGAAAGACAAGAGTAATTGCAAATCGTCTTTAAGAAACACTGATTATTTTAAGTCATAAGATTTAACAGGATTAAAAATTATGAGTATCATGATGTAATGACATTACTTGTGAAGCTCATAAGAACTCAAATAAACAAGTGAATAAGAAATAATAAGAATAATGAATATTTATCTATAAAATTAATTTATTTATCATAAATGTTTAACATCTTATAATTTTAACTTTCATTTATTTAGTTTTTGAATTTAAAATTAATCATAGTTTAAGAAGAACACATTTATAATTTTGGTAAATCGTATTTTCAGTGCTTAACATTAGTTCTTTTACGTATGTAATGCATGTGCATTATGCAGAAATTCGCTACCTGTATATACAGTCAGAGGTGTATACATAAAATACATTTCTTTTAGTGATATCTCTTGACTATTTGAAAAAGATTAAATAATTCATACTTTTCAAATGCTTTATTTATTTATTTATTTTTTATTTAAAAGTTTGACAAGATATTTTCGTTTTTAATTCCATCGTATAAGTAAATTTACGTGAAATATATCTAGTAACGAATTATTCATAACATAATTCTAAAATTAATGATAACATGCTAATAATCAGGTAAATAGTGTGATTAACGGTGGCTTTACCTACAGATATTATGTGAGAAATGCCGAACATGGGGCTGTTGTTACTCATCCCAAAGTCAATCAGGTCCTTGATATTGTGCACCCTATAATAATGGAAAACCATTAAAGCATTATCAATAAGATCTTGCTTAGAGATCAGTAAGATCCTGACCGAGTTGGTAATCAGCCAGGGTGGCTCAGTACTAGAGCATCTGCACGGTAAGCGGAGTGTCCGGAATCGATACCAGGCTCTGGCATTTTTCACATGATTGGTATAAAAATTCAAGCTTACACTTCAATTTCACAAAATGAATACACATAGTTGATGAATTGATGAATAATACTTCTCAGTACGATTAATCTACCTGAATCACCGAGTTTCACTCGGTATCATAGTGAAAATCCTTTGCAGAGTAAATAGAATGTTTTGTTTTCGGAAATCCTCACAACAAAGATATTTCTTTACTGATTTAATTTTTAGCGTTATCTATTCATATTTCAACGAATTATATCTGTTGCCTTATAATTAATTTTTATTTAAATGGGTTTTAAAGAAAGGAAAGACAGAAAAAAGAAGTGCGTATTTATGTAAATAATTTCCCTGCCAGAAAATGAATTACCAGTAAAGACTTATTTTTCTGACTAGGACAATACGTTGCATCGACTTCAAATTTCCGTAATCGTGATTTTTACAGAATTCTTTAGAGCCGTTTTTAAGAGTAGTAGTTTTCTGCTATATTTTGCCCAGGGCAGAGCCTGACTACCAGTAAACGCTGTTTTTTCAGAAGATGAAGGTAATTAAGATTGAATTGTTATTTCAAAAATCTCTAACTCAAAATTTTTATCAAAATTGTTCGAGCAGTTTCTAAGAAAACCAAGTTTTTGACTTATTTTGCCAAAGGTACCAAGCGAACACAAATTTACCCAGAGATGAGAATAAGTCAGATCGATTTGTCGTCACAGAAAATCCTTGACCTTTAATTTTTATAAAAACAGTAGAGCCATTTTAGAGAAATCCGGGAGGTATATACAAGATTAATTGGTTAAATAATAAAGATATGGTGATATAAGATAATAAAGATACGATAATATGAGTATCTAAAAAATTTTTAATACATTAATATATAAAATTTATGATTCATTAGTGTGATCAGTAAATAACGAGATAAATAACGAAAAAAAGAGTATGTTCTTTAACAACTAAAAAATATTTTTTAGTTCTTTAAAATGTTTAAAAAAAAAAAAAAAAAGTATAGTCTACTATTTCACTTTCACATTACTTTCTTTTACCTTTACCAAAACACTGGCATGTGGCATTTATTCCAGTGTAAGGGAGGGGTACCACCTCTCTACACTTCCCGTTTGAATATTCTAAAAACTTTTATAAAGCAGTTTAGGTTGTTATTATGTTAAAAAAAAAAAATACGTGTGGCACTCGAGGACTGCCGCGGTAAAGCTATTGCATAGCATTTTTTATCAACTTATGCAATTATACTTATTTATTTATTTTATTTATGCAGTATTTTTTTTTCTTTGATATTAATTCAAGTTTTTTCTTTGATATTAATTCAAGTTACACTTTTTGAGCGTGGTGACCGATAAGAAAACAAATTTTTTTTTCTTTTATTGAATAAATGAGAATATATCCGCAATGAGAATATATCAAAAATATCCGCAATCGATTTGTAGGTATCGAAAACCTCGATGTACCAAATTTGAATGATCTAACTCTATTTTTTGAGAAAAGGTATTTTAATAGGTTTTTAAAGGCCTGCAAGTCGAATGGGGATATTCAAGTTTTTTCTTTGATATAATTTCAAGTTACACTTTTTGAGCGTGGTGACCGATAAGAAAACAAATTTTAATAGAGAAAAGGTATTTAATATGTTTTAAAGGCCTGCAAGTCGAATGGGGATATTCATGTTTTTTCTTTGATATTAATGAATAAGATAACAATAATGATAAGAAAACAAATTTTAATAGAGAAAAGGTATTTTAATAGGTTTTAAAGGCCTGCAAGTCGAATGGGAATATTCAAGTTTTTTCTTTGATATTAATTCAAGTTACACTTTTTGAGCGTGGTGACCGATAAGAAAACAAATTTTAATAGAGAAAAGGTAATTAATAGGTTTTAAAGGCCTGCAAGTCGAATGGGGATATTAAAGTTTTTCCTTTGATATTAATGAATAAGATAACAATAATGATAAGAAAACAAATTTTAATAGAGAAAAGGTATTTTAATAGGTTTTAAAGGCCTGCAAGTCGAATGGGAATATTCAAGTTTTTTCTTTGATATTAATTCAAGTTACACTTTTTGAGCGTGGTGACCGATAAGAAAACAAATTTTAATAGAGAAAAGGTATTTAATAGGTTTTAAAGGCCTGCAAGTCGAATGGGGATATTCAAGTTTTTTCTTTGATATTAATTTAAGTTACACTTTTTGAGCGTGGTGACCGATAAGAAAACAATTTTTTTTCTTTTATTGAATAAATGAGAATATATCCGCAATGAGAATATATCAAAAATATCCGCAATCGATTTGTAGGTATCGAAAACCTCGATGTACCAAATTTCAATGATCTAACTCTATTTTTTGAAAAAAGGTATTTTAATAGGTTTTTAACGGCCTGCAAGTCGAATGGGGATATTCAAGTTTTTTCTTTGATATAATTTCAAGTTACACTTTTTGAGCGTGGTGATCGATAAGAAAACAAATTTTAATAGAGAAAAGGTATTTAATATGTTTTAAAGGCCTGCAAGTCGAATGGGGATATTCATGTTTTTTCTTTGATATTAATGAATAAGATAACAATAATGATAAGAAAACAAATTTTATTAGAGAAAAGGTATTTTAATAGGTTTTAAAGGCCTGCAAGTCGAATGGGGATATTCAAGTTTTTTCTTTGATATTAATTTAAGTTACACTTTTTGAGCGTGGTGACCGATAAGAAAACAATTTTTTTTCTTTTATTGAATAAATGAGAATATATCCGCAATGAGAATATATCAAAAATATCCGCAATCGATTTGTAGGTATCGAAAACCTCGATGTACCAAATTTCAATGATCTAACTCTATTTTTTGAAAAAAGGTATTTTAATAGGTTTTTAACGGCCTGCAAGTCGAATGGGGATATTCAAGTTTTTTCTTTGATATAATTTCAAGTTACACTTTTTGAGCGTGGTGACCGATAAGAAAACAAATTTTAATAGAGAAAAGGTATTTGATATGTTTTAAAGGCCTGCAAGTCGAATGGGGATATTCATGTTTTTTCTTTGATATTAATGAATAAGATAACAATAATGATAAGAAAACAAATTTTATTAGAGAAAAGGTATTTTAATAGGTTTTAAAGGCCTGCAAGTCGAATGGGGATATTCAAGTTTTTTCTTTGATATTAATTCAAGTTACACTTTTTGAGCGTGGTGACCCATATAAAACAAATTTTAATAGAAAAAAGGTATTTAATAGGTTTTAAAGGCCTGCAAGTCGAATGGGGCCATTCAAGTTTTTTCTTTGATATTAATGAATAAGATAACAATAATGATAAGATAACAATAATGATAAGAAAACAAATTTTAATAGAGAAAAGGTATTTTAATAGGTTTTAAAGGCCTGCAAGTCGAATGGGGATGTTCAATTTTTTTCTTTGATATTAATTCAAGTTACACTTTTTGAGCGTGGTGACCGATAAGAAAACAAATTTTAATAGAGAAAAGGTATTTAATAGGTTTTAAAGGCCTGCAAGTCGAATG
Organism: Salticus scenicus; assembly: GCA_963930645.1. NCBI lineage: Eukaryota > Metazoa > Arthropoda > Arachnida > Araneae > Salticidae > Salticus > Salticus scenicus. The sequence goes on from OZ005656.1 coordinate 26,494,193, forward strand.
GGGATATTCAAGTTTTTTCTTTGATATTAATTCAAGTTGCACTTTTTGAGCGTGGTGACCGATAAGAAAACAAATTTTAATAGAGAAAACGTATTTAATAGGTTTTAAAGGCCTGCAAGTCGAATGGGGATATTCAAGTTTTTTCTTTGATATTAATGAATAAGATAACAATAATGATAAGATAACAATAATGATAAGAAAACAAATTTTAATAGAGAAAAGGTATTTTAATAGGTTTTAAAGGCCTGCAAGTCGAATGGGGATATTCAAGTTTTTTCTTTGATATTAATTCAAGTTACACTTTTTGAGCGTGGTGACCGATAAGAAAACGAATTTTTATAGAGAAAAGGTATTTGATAGGTTTTAAAGGCCTGCAAGTCGAATGGGGACATTCAAGTTTTTTCTTTGATATTATTGAATAAGAAAACAATAATGATAAGATAACAATAATGATAAGAAAACAAATTTTAATAGAGAATAGGTATTTTAATAGGTTTTAAAGGCCTGCAAGTCGAATGGGGATATTCAAGTTTTTTTTTTTTTTTTTGATATTAATTCAAGTTACACTTTTTGAGCGTGGTGACCGATACGAAAACAAATTTTAATAGAGAAAATGTATTTAATAGGTTTTAAAGGCCTGCAAGTCGAATGGGGATATTCAAGTTTTTTTCTTTGACATTAATGAATAAGATAACAATAATGATAAGATAACAATAATGATAAGAAAAGAAATTTTAATAGAGAAAAGGTATTTTAATAGGTTTTAAAGGTCTGCAAGTCGAATGGGGATATTCAAGTTTTTTCTTTGATATTAATTCAAGTTACACTTTTTGAGCGTGGTGACCGATAAGAAAACAAATTTTAATAGAGAAAAGGTATTTAATAGGTTTTTAAAGGCCTGCAAGTCAAATGGGGATATTCAAGGTTTTTCTTTGATATTAATGAATAAGATAACAATAATGATAAGATAACAATAATGATAAGAAAACAAATTTTAATAGAGAAAAGGTATTTAATAGGTTTTAAAGGCCTGCAAGTCGAATGGAGATATTCAAGTTTTATCTGATCTACTTTATACACAAATTTTACGCGTACAGCTATTCACTGTTGTACATAGATGATAGATACCTATACACCTATATACTTTCTCACAAACAGCTGCTTATGTATTCGTCCGATTTCGGAGCAGCTCGTCTCGATCTGTGCGAGCTTCGTACATCCGAAGTCTACCGAACTGTGTTAGGTTTTTTTTTCGTTACGGAATTTTTCGATTCGGTCGCCGCGCTCAAAGCCCGCGATAAAAGCTATACAATAGCTTAAAAATATATTTCAAACTAACCACACAGCTTTTAGCCGTAAAATTGTTTGAAACTTACTGATTTCAATCAAAGTGGCATATATGATTTTAAAATATCAAATTTGAACTTATTTTGTTTATTTGTTTTTACGTTATGATAATAGCCCACACAAAGACCAACTGCTAAAAACTTGTAATGTGTAATAATTGAATCTTAAAACACGCAATCATTGTGAAAAATTAACATAGAAAAATTGTACTCCGGTACTCCAATATATTGTCTATCATATATGAGTAAGAGAAAGTAATTACCATTAAATGATGTGGTATAATTTTCCAAAACATTTTGCCTATGACATCCAGAAGAAATTAATATTTTTGCTTGATTTTGGGCACCCCTGTATATTGTCTGTAAACTGTATGCGAACCACACTTACATTTAGAGCAGTGAGAGAAATGCACATTATCATTTGATATGCACTTCGAGAAATTTTCAGTTTTAGTCCCTAATAAATCCGAACTCTTTGTGTGGCCTTGTAAAGAAATGGTGAATGTTTCGTATACCATGTTCTTTATGAAACATGCTTATGTGTTTGAAACAAAAAGTGTTCATTTTAATTTGTTTAATGCAGTCTCAAGACGTCAAGTTGTATCAATAAGAAATTTCGCTCAAAGGCGTAATATATTTGATTCTTTTTACTTTCCGAACACTATAGTGAGGAAAGTATTGTAATCATGACAAAAATCCGAATTCGAGATTTTGATGTTTCTATACGTTTTGAGGTCCCCTGAGTCCGTTTTCACTATTTTTACGATGATGTATGTATGTGTGTGTGTATGTGTGTATGTGTATGTCTGTGAGTGAACACGCTAGCGTCTAAACGCTTTGTTCAATTAACCTGAAAGTTGGTACGCATATTGTAAGTCACCATAGTACGAACCCTATAGATTTTGGTGAATCTAGCACTAATAGTTTTTTTACAGGGACACAAAGAAAAATTCTTTATCATTATGGCCTATGGGAGCAAAATCTTAAAAGTGCGATAGCATCTAAACGCCTTATTCAATTAAGCAAAAAATTTATACACATATTATAGGTCACAAATACTCAATCTGTATAGATTTTGGAGAATCTAGCACTTATAGTTTTTTTACAGGGACACAAAGAAAAATTCTTTATCATTATGCCTATGGGGCCAAATTTTTAAAAGTGTTATAGCGCCTAAACGCCTTATTAATCTAAGCAAAAAATTTGTACACATGTTATAGATCACAATTGAACTAACTGTATAGACTTTGGTGAATCTAGCACTTACAGTTTTTTTACAGGGACACAAAGAAAAATTCTTTATCATTATGGCCTATAGGACTAAATTTTTAAAAGTACGATAGCATCTAAACGCCTTATTGAATTGAGCTGAAAATTTATATGAGTATTATAAATCACTGTTGCACTAACTATAAGCATTTTGGTGAATTTAGCATTTATAGGTTTTTACAGGGACACAGCGAAAAATTCTTTATCATTATGATCTATGGGCTCAAAGTTCAGTAGCGTTAAATAAAACATCGTGTAATAGATGGAGAAAAATACTCAAACACTCTATTATGGTTTTCTCTCTTTTGTTTGTTTAACAACTCCTCTTTCTTTACTTTATCTACAAAACTGTTAATTACTCAATGTTCGGAAAGTCGAGTGGAGTCACTCCAGATTTTTTTTTTTTTCTTTAATGTCCTTGTATACAAATTACTTTTCCAATTTCAAGAAAAGTTTTCAGTAACATCCCTTTATGATATATCTATTTAATTTATTTAAAATATATACCATAAAAGGATGTGGATATCATAAGGGGAGATTGAACTTTCTGCAATTATTTGTTTTTGAGTTATTCTCCAAACAAGTCGGCATCTTGCAATTACTTGTTCTTGAGTTTAGTTCACATACTCACACACAGACAAATAAAGACCAACACTATACACATACGAACTAACAACTAAAAAGCTGATTTTCGATATTCGTGTACCTTAAAACGTATAATCAAAAACTCAGTTTTGTAAAGTTAATACAAACACAATACTTTTATAATCATTATATGGATTAGAGAAAATATAAGTGGATTTAACAACACTGACTTCTGAGCGACTGGCATGATAATGACAATGCAGTGCATTTTATTTTTTTCACTATTAATTTCTAATCGTAGGTTCCCTTCTAAGAAAAATAATTTTAGTAGTTGGTATAAATAATAGTTTAAATAATGTTAATAGTATCGCAAAGTAATTTGTTATAGAAAAAACTTTTTAATTTGCTTCTTAATAAGCTAAATGCATAGAAAACTAATCTTGAATGACGAATAATGAGAAAATATTCAGAGAATACAGAACCAATGTGCACTCTCAAAATCGACGTAATTAAGAAATTTTTTAACCTTAATTGTTATATCCTACTGCTGGTCTTATATGAGAGTTGTTTTGATTTTCCTAATTAAATAATATTATTTCCTTAATGATATTATTTCCTTAATGATATTATTTACTAAAGTTAAAATTATTTCAAAGGACCAGCTAAGCGTAATTGCCCGCTTCGTTTGTCATTATATTTAGAGGAGTAACTTTTATTTATTTCCATCCGAACATAAATAAATAATTTTAAAAAAATCCCTTGAAAACCTGTTTTTTTTCTGTGCTCACTATTTTTACTTCCATTAACCGACTACCGTAGGTAATGAAAGCATTGTATTCGGTCCAAAAACTCGATATCGAGTTTTCACCTCATTTATACGTTTTAAGGCCTCCTGAGTCCAAAATAGTAGTTTTTGGCAATTGGTCAGTGTGGATGTATGTATACATACATGCACACTGACACATACGGACTTGCACATATATATGTGTGTGTATATGGGAGGAATCTTGTTATTATATCTCCGAAACTAATAAAGATAGAATTAAGAAACTTCAGAATTGAGACAGGTCTGGTGTACAGGAGAATTTTCCAAATTTTGATGAAAATTGGAAAACCAGAATGAGGAAATCCGAAACAGGAAGTGTGACCGTAAGCCCGTATCTTAAAAACGGCTCAAACGATTTTCTTCAAAGTTGCTATATAAGCACTTTATTAGATATCCTTTCGAATGATATAGTTGGTTAGTTCGGAAAAATTGATAGGCGGCCTCTATAAATAGCTCAATTTCAAGTCTCGCAAGTGCTTTCCTTTAAAAACGGCTGTACGGATTTTTTTTTTTTTTTTCCTCAAACTCGCCAGATTAACTTCCTTTTAAACATCCTTTTGTACCTAATTATTGTTTTCCGGTCAATAATTGAGTATGCCAAGTTTTGGTAAAAGTCGGTATCTCAGAAACAGCTCTAACGATTTTCTTGAAAATTGTTACATAAATCCATTTTAGATTTCCTTTCTCATGTATTACATGGTTATTATAGGAAAATTAACAGTCATCCTGCTTAAGTAGCACTGTTTTAGATCTTGGAAATTGGTGTTTCGAAACATAAGTCTACCAATTATTTTTTCTTATTTTAATACGCTATGTAAATCGGTTTTACATGTCTTTACACGAGTATCAGCTTTTTCTTACAGGAAAAGTTTTAGGTGTCTACTTTTGTTAGGGGAATTTTATCTCGTTTGATCACATTACCCCCCCCCCTCCCAAAAAAAAAAAAAAAAAAAAAAAAAAAAAATGCATAAAATCTGTGTAATAGCGGGTAATGGAAGTCGTGTGGTTGTTTCACACCATTTTTTCTTATTTTTTTTAGCTTTTAAATTATTGTATAGGATTAGAGTCCAGGTACCCACAGCCTACGGCAGCATTTTACCCGGGCATTTTTTTTTTTTTTTTTTACCTAAAGAAACAAATTAATGAGTATCGAAAAGTAAACTTTGAAAAACATTTCATTGAAGTCATTAAATTAGTCCGCGAAAATTAAACGCTGGAACCCCCCCTTAGAAAGATCCCTGGGCGATAACTCTACCTAGGTTAGAATCTTTGTATAGTTAACCCTTACACCACACCAACTAAAAAAAAAAATTATTTAATTTAATTGTGCGCGTGTCTATCTCTCTCCGTATGTGTCTGATATTAATATAATTGAAAAACTGATATTTTAAGGAAGACCAAATTCAGTATTCTAAATCTGTATGACATGACAATATTAAAGGTAAAAAAAAAAAAAAAAAAAAAAAAAAAAAAATCTGCAAAACGATAACAAATTTAAAGGTTGTAAATTTTACAAATGTGAAAACTTTTTTTTTTTTTTTTTTTTTTTAAATAAACTAAGCAAGGGCTAATTCTATAAAAGAATTTCCACATTAAATAACATTGGGTTTGGTTGTCCACAAGGATAGGCTCTCTTAGGATACGTTCTTAATGTCCAAAAAATTGTAATAAAAAAAAAAATAAAAATAAATAAATAATAAAATACATTTTTAGCAATAGAAATATCGAACTGGAACTTAAAAGTTATCTATATAAATAAAGAGAAGTGTCTGTGTATCTGTATGTGTGTGTGTGTGTCTGTCTGCGCTCTGGTGCTCACACTACTGATCGCAGAGCTTCCAAATTTGGTATATAGGTACTTGGGACCCTGACCTCATCGAGGTTTTTTCGAATTTGAATTTTTTTTTTTTTTTTTTTTTATTTATTACATTTATTGAAAATCAAATGGTAATGCAATAGAAATAAATTGTTACGTTTATGTATAAATTTTATAGTATAGCAACTTTTTATTTTCATTTTTTAATTAATTCCTTTAAAAGAAAATCTTTTTTGTTATTATTATTATTTATAATATTTATTGGGTGAAAAAAATGGTAGTTTATAGTAGAAAGGATTAAACTGATTAAAATTCGTTTGTTTTTCATGTATTTAATTCCTTTTAAGAGAAAATCTACTTTTTTATTTTATTTTATTGCACTGGTCTGAATCAAATCGTAATATAGTGTAAATAACTGGGGCTATAAAACACATGGTTCCTAAAATATATAATAGGTGCTGAGATGCAGTCATCTTTAAAATCGTAGTTCTTAAATAATAGAAAATCCACAAGTCGTCGATAAATACCCAGATTGAAGTGCCCGGGAAAGACCTTTCTGTAGACAGTGGGAAAGTGGACCCGATGAAGTACGGGCAGAAAAAAGGGCTGCCTTAGGCAACGGGTACTCGAAGAAGCGAGATCTAAAGCGATTTCAGTGTTTTTTTTTTTTTTTGTAATGGGGTGTAAAAAATAAATACTGATCCGATTCTTTTGAAAATTCATTTAAATATAGTGACCAGCGAAGCGGGCATAGCCTGCTAGTGTTTTAATATTTATACAATTTCATGATCTCGCAGATATTTTATTTGAAAATATTTTATTGTTTCAAAGTTTTTGACAAATTACTAGTGTAAATGTACGACGTGTTAAGGGTTACTGCATTTTGTCCTTTATACAAGCGTTAATTTCAAAGAAATTTGTTCCTTTTTTAAATTGAAAACAGTTTAAATGGATAAATAAATAATAGATAATAAATAATTTACTACTTTTAAATTTATTCCCTTTCCAGTGCTATATTTTAGCAAACTATGATATTTTTTGAAAAGAAAATGAAACTATAGTGAAATTGTTTGTAGTTTTAAAGTTATAGATATGAATACTGAAAATATAAATTATCCAGTGGAAGCTATGCAACATATCTTGTTTTTCAATAAAAAGAACTTTTATCATAGAATTCCTTGAACTTTTATCATAGAATTTTATCTTGATATTCCTTGTAAAAATCAAAAATTTACACTAAGGATAAAAATGTCGAGTTTTTTTTTTTTTTTTTTTTTTTTCAATTTTTTCAATATAATAATTTACAATACATATATGAAATAAATATTTAAAAAATTCTTATATTTTTTAATTAAAAATTATCATTTTTTTAATGCTATAATTGAATAATACTGTAATGCAATAACATAAATGAAAATTCAATTTAAAAGAAACATTATTATTATTAATTTTTCGTATTACAAAGCCAACCAAAAAACTAAACTAAAATAAAATAATAATAATAAATTAAATTAAACATATTTTATTTAAATTAATAGTATACTTTAAGGATTTATATACATTTGCGTATTTAATTTCACAAATTAGATTAAAATTACAGATAGTGTTCTGTTTCTCCTACTAAGAAAAATAAAATCATTATTATATTTATCATATATATTTCTCTTTTTCAAAAAAAATTCCGAAAATATCCTCAATTTATACTTGGATATACTATTTATACTATTTCATTTATATAAGTACGAAATGAAGTGATAAATCATTCCATTATCCCATTATCTGGTTATAAGGTTATCTGGCTGGTTTTCGATCCCATTACGGCCGAAATCGAGATCAGCTGTTTTAAAAAGAAAAGTTCTCCAGGGATCTATGTATCGAGGTAAATAACTTCTGCATGCAGAGCTCTAATGATTGGCTAAGGATTACGGTGAATAACATGATGTTAGACATGCGTGATATACCATTCGTTTCTATATTATCAAGCATAAAAGCTAAACAAATCGGCTTTGGGAAAAGAAAAGAAATGGGAAGTGGATAATGGAAAAATTTACGATTTTTTTCCCATGATTATTTGGGAATAACATAGCAGAAAAACATGTGAAAGTGAAAGCTTTGCTAAAGTATAGATTAGAATTTTTACCAGACTATTTAATTTCAGGATTGAATAAGGAAGTAAGTGTGTGTAAAAATTTTAAAACACACTTTTAAGTATGATTATTATACAGACCACTGGTTCCCAAACTTTTATTAACATACATATTCTATCGCTATCTAATTTCCGAAAAGAACTATTTATTTTAAACAATACATTTGCTTTTTCTAAAAAGTATTCTTTTTTATTTTACCACAAAATCTATAAACTATAGAGTCGTTTAAAATTACTTTTCTAATAAGAGTAATACCTAGAATAGAAAATTTGTCATCATTCAACTCAATTTTTTATTTGTTCTCTATTTACCTTTTAAAGTATGTTAAATAAAAAATAAATCAAAAAATTATTTTTCCTCTTATGAATTTGTCTGATGCATCCAATATATGATAAATAAATAAAAATATATACATAATCTTATATACTATTTCCTAACAAAATAATTTAGACCTGTTTTTTATTTAAAATTTCCAAAACCCTGTATTTGTTAAACGATTGTGGTGAAATTTAAAGAATTTTAAGCAGACGATATAAATGGAAAAATAATTTTCCGTTCAAGTACAAAGTGTACTTTATCTGTAACCGCCGACCCGCAAAAATGCGAAAGCCTATAACAGACATTATTGCACTTTTAAGTCATCGGTCTCGTTCTACTGGCAAAGAGGCTTCATCGGCTATCCAAAAAAGAAATGTGACAAGTGCTGTAAGTGAATCTCTGTTAGATCCCCTTTTCTTTTTTTAATTCTCCTTTTTTTTTCCTTCCTCTTAATTAATGTTAAAGCTTAATTAAATCCATTGTCTTAATTAGGCAAGTTTTAAAGCTTATGCATTGCGTAAGAAACACGACTTTTTTTTTTTTTTTTTCCTCCTTTACTGGGATTATTTATAGAATGTTCTCTGACATAGTCTAAGTGAATTTATCATTGGTTCTTTCTTTGTAAGTGTATATCTATTCTCAACTTCGCAAGTACATTAGTTAAAATTTAACTAAAATGTTTTTTGTAAAGGGAGATATTATTGTATGCTCCCAATTTAAAAAATAATTTATTTTTATTGTTAGGATAGCAACTAGGGAAGCCGAATTTCCTGAAATTATAAATTAATAATGTGAATGGCACGAACGCCCACCACCAAGCGTCCCAGGTTTTCGAGGCTTTGTAAAGAGATAAGATTTAAAATCATGCATATGTATAAAGTTCAAACATATCACGGAAAGTAATGAGTAATAAATTCATAAAATGAGAAAAACCTATAACAATTAACAATAACTTTTGCCTGTGTGAAAGAGTGCTTAAATCATGAAATACAATCATTATAGACGATTTTAACCAACTATGAGGAATGAATATTGAAATAATATAAAGCAAAAATATTAAATATATATTAGATATATTTTCCTTAAAAAATTTACTTTTTATAAATGCTTTTTTTTTTAACTACTCCTTAAATTATTTAAAAGGATATAACTTTTAAAAATAAAACACATACTTTTTTTTTCATACTTTTCATTAATTAAACAAATTAATATATGTTTACATGGTTTAACTATTGAAAAATATAAAGTATAAAAATTTTATAAATGAGGAGGGAAAAAAAAAAAAAAAAAAAAAATCAGAAACTGTTTTGAATTGAAATAATTAGAACGCACCTTCACCAGGCAAAATGAAGTAGTTTAAGTGAAGCAAACTTTTAATTTTAACATAATTTACACAACATAGTATCTTTCTTTAAATATTTACAATATTATAATTTATTACAATTTATTACATTTATTTTAAATTCATTTCAAAGCATAAGACAATTACTTTTGACACATTTAATGTAAGTATGATTTAAAAGCAAAATTCACCTTCATTATCTACACGACAGTGCACTGTGTATGTACATAGTTGCATTGTAGATAGAACTTTATCGTTCATTGTTGGAAATGTGGTTGCATAAAAAAATACTGTGGTTACTAATGCAAGTAGCTACCACCTATGTTTCGACATTATTAACACTTTCATGTTTGCATGTTTTCCGATTTTGAGCAGCAGTAGGATTTACCTTTTTGGTGTGCCTCTAAAACGTTACATTATTTGGAAAAATTATTTAGTCTATTAATATTTAACCCTTTGTTGCATCGTGTCCACTGTAGTGGACAAAAGTTTAAATTTTTTTCCTTTCACACAAATGGTTTTACAGACTTGGTTTCAATGTTTATTCTTTCTGTATTATTTAAGTTTCAACTGTTGCTCATAGATAGCAGCATAATATAAAATTACAGATTGCATTGCTAGTTTGAAAATAGCCTCAACCTTTACTTCCAAGTCAGTATGATTTCTCATTGTAAACATTGTATACAAGTGCTAAACCTTTTTTATTTTGACATTTTGCATTTTGAAATAGTAATTTTAGGCATTTTAGAATATGTTTGAATACAACACTTATTTTCAGATGCTATTTTTCATGAAAATTGATGTCTTTTTCTTTTTGTCAAGTACAATGGACGTTATGAACATAGGCTAATGTAGGACTGTTTTCGTTTGTCCATTGTAGTGGTACAAAAGGGTATTATTTCATTTTATAGATGTTACCGTGATAAATTCTTGGCTTCTTTACAAAGCTATCATACCAAAATGTTCTATGCAACTAGGAGTTTTCAAGATGTCCATTGCCAGAGGACTAATACAAGCAGTATCAAGAGTAATTGATGAACAAGATACAAAAAGACTTACGTAAACAAGGGCAAATGTCAGTGTAAAAACTTACAAAAAAAAATGTCAGTCAAAGCAAGCTCTGTCCTCTACGATGGAGTGGATAATTTTTCTAGACAAATATCAAATAGTGCTCAAAGATGTAAAATGGAGTTATGCTCAAGAAAATCTACATATTCATGGGTAAAATGCAAAGTTCATTTGTGTATTGATGAAAAAAGTGACTGCTTTTATTATTTTCATCACCACTTCTACTTTAGATATCCAGTTTCTATATGCATACTGCCCACTACAGTGGACAAACTGTAACTTTTAAAATAAACAAAATTTTGATGAAACAATTTTTTTCCCTGATTTCTATGGCAATTTTAAATAGGAAAAACACAATAATTTCCTTTAAATTTTCCCAGGTGATTAAGATGCAACAAAGGGTTAAACCACTTAAATTTTATCCTCAGCAATCGATGCGTTAAAGGGCACTGGTACATATATGCGCCAGTGGAATTTAAAGATTTAAACGCAACTACACAAAATTTTGTTTTTAAATAATGTAATGCTTTATAGGAACGCACAAAATCTCAGTTTTACATTTCATGATGACATCACGTCGGTGTCACCAGCAATGCTGCCAGATTTGAGGGAAATTTTTATTCAATAGCCGCCGTTAAATTTTACTTGTAACAATTACCTAATTACATAGAGTATTTCTATGAAAAATGTTTCGAAATAATTACGAAACCGTTTCAAATACAATTTAGTGGTGGGAGTTAAATAAAAATTTCCTTCAATCTGGCAGCACTGGTCACCAGACGTGAAAGTGTTAAATTAAAAATCTTATGTTTCATAATGTAAATGACTACGTCAAATGTTAGTAACTTGACACTCAAGTTGTTAAAATAGTTTTTGTTATATAAAATTTTCAAACCAGCGTTTTAGTTTTAATATAATATATAAATAAATAATTTGAATAATTTAATACCTTTGTAACACTCAGCAAACAAAAGATAGATGAAAATACCAACATATAATTAAATTTTAAATGAGATTTATTTCGAATAAAATTATTGTCACGGTGATAATTTAATTTGAGTACCAATTATTAGTAAAAACAAGTTAAAGTACTTACGCAGAGGAGAAATGACACAAACATAACACATAAGCCTAACGATGAGATAATAGCTTGCAAAAATCCTTAAAGTAATAGAAACAGTCAACATTTTATAGAAAAGAGAAAAGGATAAAATTACCAAGGTGATCCGATTAAAGGAAAAAAAAAAAGAGAGAATTCATAAATTGAAAATTGGAATTTTAAATGCTGAAAAATAGAAATGTTCATGCATCAGGAAACTTGCATTTCTATCAGCAGAGTGCAAGATATCGGAAAACTGTACAGTTAATTCAAGCCAATATACAGCTCAAGTTTCTATCTTGCAAGAAAACAAAATAAAAAAGGAATTTAGATTAAACAATAACACAAACCAAAATTGATACAAGGAATAAGTATTTTTAAGAAATCCACATGTTAAATGATACATACGGAGATAGTAGAAATAAACAGGTTGCCAAACGAACGTTAGTAAAAAGAAAAGATTAAAGGTAAAGAAACGATTAATCGATTTAGGTGCTACTGAAATGCAATAATTGAATGCATTAAGTGATAGTTATTAATCTCTAAAAGCTATATATATATATTTGGCTTGATTGCAATAAATCATTTCCTATATACTTCTTCTTTTTTACTTTTTACTTTCATTTACTGATGTATATTGTAGAGGAAGCAGTGTTTTAGGGAATACTCGAAATCGAAATTTTGCTACACGTTTTCAAGTCCCCAGAATTCAGGAATAAGGCTTTTAGTAATTGGTATCTGTCTTTATCTGTGAATGTGTCTGTTATAAGAATAATTCAAAATATATATATTACATGTGGTTAATTTGATTGAAAATTAAAAGCAAATCTTCTGTCTGTAAATATTATTACTTGCAATTTGATTTGATGTTTTTGTTATCGGGTATTCAATTTAGCATTTGATTTGCTATTTCCTGTTTGTGGTATTATGGTGAGTATACTTTGATAGACGATTCTCTCAGTCTTTGTTTAAACGCATTAATTTGATATTTTACTCTTCTTATTTCTTTATTTGTTGTTAGTCAATAGTTATTACTTTCAATTTGGATTCAATGTTTATGGTTATCGAGTATTCAATTAATACGCTTGATTCGCTGTTTGTTTTTTGTGTCATTATAATGAGTTTACTTTGTTAGCCGATTTCTTCAACCTTTGATTAAACTTATTAATTTAATATTTTATTCTTTTTATTTCCTGATTTGTGTTTAGTAAATGGTTGGGGCTTAGAGCAATAAGGAAATTTAGCTTATGCTCTCTTTGTGACAGAAAACCATTTTCTTTGAATGCTTTGTATTCTATCAAGCTCTAGAAAATGTTAGAATACAAATATTTTGTTAGATTTTTCTAATTGTCTTATTTTGTTTCAATTTTCGTTTGATTTTGGAGGTTTTGGGGATTGATCATAGTAATTGTTTAAACTATAATAATCTTAAAATTAAATTATTGAAAATTTTTGATATTTAGTATATATGTGTGTGTGTGTGTGTGGCAGTTTCACATGGGAATACTAGTGAAAGGGGTCATTTTTTACTGAGATCAGAAAAATGGTTCATGTACAAGGACACACAAAAGTATGCAAATATATGACAACTATGGGCAAAATTTCTCGTTTAACATCTTTAAACCACGCACTATACTTAACAAAATGATATTAACATATATTTTTCATAGACACAAAAATATGTTTCACAAAACATACATGAAAATTTCGTTTACAGGCCTCACAGTGAAATTCGTATATATTAACCCTTTGCGGTCCTAACGCTCTAAAGCGCGCTAAACAGTGCTGCCAAATTTAGGAGTTTTTTATTCAACTATCCCCAATAATTTTAAGGAGTGGCATTTGATATACATAATGGATGAATAACCTCGAAAGTATTTAGGCAACCATTATAGTTAAAATTTAGTGGTGGATATTGAATACAAAAGTCCCTAAATTTGGCAGCACTGACCAGAGCAGTGAAATTAATAGGACCGGGAAAGGGTTAAAGTTAATTTTTGGATTGTTGGAAATGGCTAAAAGTACGTTTTAATTTTCTTAGTTTATTCATTTAGCTACTTATTTATTATTATTATTATTTTGCTCTGAGAAATTTAAGTACAATATGTAGTACGTTCACAACACAATTGATGATTGGTATACAAAGCTACCCAAAATGAGTTGAATAAGTTTGAAATAGTGAATGAACGAACACTTTCTGAATAAATTGACATCGTATTTATACTTTCCGAACATACATAAAGTATTGCAATCATGTCAAAAATCCGAATTTCAGATTTTGTGTTTCTATACGTTTTGAGGTCCCCTTAGTACGTTTTCACAATTTTTACGATGATGTATGTATGTGTGTGTGTATGTGTGTATGATGTGTGTATGTATGCGTATATGTGTGTGAGTGAACATGCTAGCGTCTGAACGCTTCTCTCGAATAAGTTGAAAGTTGGTACGTATGTTGAAAATCATCGTTGCACGAACTGTATAGATTTTGGTGAATCTAGCACTTAGTCTTTTTATAGGGACACAAATAAATTTTTTTATCATTATGGCCTATGGGACCACATTTTAAAAAGTGCGATAGCGTCTAAACGCCTTATTAAATTGAACAAAAAATTTATACACATATTATAAGTCACTGTTTCACGATATGTATAGGTTTTGGCGAATCTAGCACTTATAGTTTTTTTACAGGGACACAACAAATAATGCTGTATCATTATGGCCTATGGGGTGAAAATATTTAAAGCGCGATAGCATCTAAACGCCTCACCCGTTAGAGTTGAAAATTTATATACATGTTTTAGGTCACTATCATACAAACTGTATAGATTTTGGTGACTGTAGCATTTATAGAGTTTTACAGGGACACAAGTAAAAATTGTTTATCATTGTGGTCTATAGGCTCAGATTATTTAAAGTGCGACAGCGACTAAACGCCTTATTCAAATGAACTGAAAATTTATATACATGTTATACGTCACCGTCACACGAACATTATAAACTTTAGAGAATCCAGCACTTAATTATTCTTTTTACAGGGAGAAAATGCAAATTTCTTTAGCATTGTTGCATATGGGTTCAAAGTTTAAAGTGCGATAGCGCCTAAATGACTTATCCGATGGAGCTGAAAATTTGCATAAATATTATAAGTCACTGTTGCACTAACTATAAGCATTTTGGTGATTTTCAGGGACACAACGAAAAATTCTTTATCATAATGATCTATGGGCTCATAGTTCAGTAGCGTTAAATTAAACATCATGTACTATATGGAGAAAAATACTCAAACATACTATTATAATTTTCTCTCTTTTGTTTATTTAACAACTCCTCTTACCTTACTTTATCTACAAAACCGTTAATTACTCAATGTTCGGAAAGTCGAGTGGGGTCACTCCAGATTTTTAATTTAATAGAAACCTTAAATTTTTGCATGAATGTAGTTACAGTATTCAAACGAAGAGGTTTAGAGAAGCGGTAGAACTCTTCACTCATACAAAAAATTACGTCAGTTAAAGCATTTTGTAAAACTATTTTGAACTCTTTGTTTAATATATATAATACGTACATAATCTTATATCTATAGCAACATAGAATAAGAGAAAGTAATGTGAGTGCTGCACCAGATATTTTTTGTTGTTTTGTTTGTTTCCGTAATGTGAAAGGGCAATTTAAATATACAAATATGCTTACTTTTTTAATTTTCTAGACCACTTGACCTTGCGTGATTTGGAGTATTTGTCAAATTCAGTTTAGGCAAGGTTTATGTCCGTCTTGCTGGAATTCGGTAATGTGTTATGAAAAAGAGAAAATCAGATCAAACACGTAAATTTTGACACTATTGTTAAAAATTTACTTTCCGTTTATAAAACATAGAAAACATTATTTGATTTTAAAGTATCAAATTAAAAATCGTGTCTTGCTATTAGAAAGTTGCTCTCTTGCCTTTGTTTCCGATTGGATGAGATGGTAGGATCATGTTTAATTATTTTGACTCTAAACAATTGTTAGGTATTCTTAAAATTTGTGTTTATATGTAATGTTATCTTTCAGGGTGGTGCACATAGGTTCTACTCTCAAAGCTGGTATTAGGAATGCTAAGTTTTGAACCCAGGTAGAGCTCGTCGGTTTAGCCATTCGGAATTTTCTCTGGTTTTCTCCAAAACTCGCAATGTTAGGGGATATTATCCTTAGAATGTCTCCGCGAAGGACATTTCCCCTCCCCCCTCCTCCGGCTTAGGTACCTTGGGTAATCAGCAACTTGTATCAAATAAAAAGCAGTAATCCATACACAACATCTTTAACTATTAGTGCTAGTTTTTCAGTGCTTTTTTCTGTAAACTGGAATGTCTTCAAAATCCTTGGGGAAAAAATAAAAAAAAACTTACATTAAAAAGAAATATGATAATAATGTTTAAAAATGTGACAAGAAGTTGTTAGTTAGGATTTTAGGATAATGTTAAATTACACAATAAAATAGTTTTCTAACAATTGGAATGTAAATACTTTAAAAAAAAAAAAAAAAACTAACGCAATCTGACATAAACAAACATAAATATTTTTTCTCCCTTAACTAGAAGTTACTCTATCTCATATGTAGCTTCGGGAAAAAAAAAGAATAAATGAATAAATAAAATAAATAAAATACGCGTCTAACCGGTTTTCTATTGTGAAAACGAACAGTAGACATTTTAGCGAATAAAAGTTTTTTCCTTTGCAAATCAATATTCGTTTCGGACGATAGAGCGCAGGAATTTATTTTACGGACAATACAATGGGTGACCAGAGATGTGAGGAGGTGTTTTATACGGGCACGCCAAGATCGAAAGATAATAGGGGAGGAAGAAAAAGAACTGTAAGATATGTATTATGTTCTTTATTTCAATGCCGTTGTAATCCTTTTATATCGTAATTGTGACGCATTTTAATGAGTTCTTTAGATATTTGATTCATCTTCAAGTGTAGGGGACATAAAAAAGAGTGAAAAAAAAATTAACTGTTTTAATTTATACTAGCAAAACACATGCGAAAATTTCACATTTTATTTCTTTTCTTATTTACCTTTAAAATTTGAAACACATAATTATTATATGAATTTCACCACTTAATTAAAATTTTAATTCGCCATTCGCCAAATTATTATTAGAACCAAATTAATATTGTACAATAGTGAAACTACTAAAATGATACAAAGAAAGGTTTCTAAATAAAATCCATAATTGACGACCTAGTTTTTATAATACCGCAAGGCAGTACTGTTTTAGTATAGGACACCCATAAATGACTTTTAAATTTTTGTCGCCATGTTGGCAATGACTTTTTATTTATTTATTTTGAAATAATACTAATTATAATAAATCCTATTTTGATTATACTTTTTAATATCTATTTTTTAGTCAATTTATGATAATAGATCATGTTCTGTATATATCTTTATGGGTACATACAAATGAAACACTTCCAGTTGCAAAGCCGTTTGCAGGCGTTCCAAATGCATGACTGCAGTCGGCAGCAAAAATATCCGAACACTAGCAAAAACTCCTAGATGAAAAAAGCACACTTAACACTGTTTTGTTAAATAAATCCTTGTCGAATCATGTTCTTAGACTGACTAAGAACAGGATTCAACAAGGATTTATTTAACAAATCTGCATGAAGTGTATCTTTTTTACACAGGAATTTTCGCTAGTACTCTGTTACTTTTGCTTCCGACTGTATTTGCAAAAAACTTCCAAAATTTATGTCATCGAAATTGCAAGCGTTCCGTTTGTATGTAACCCTTAAAGTATACGCAAGCGAAGTGATGACATAACTGGCCGCCCGTGGGGGCCAAGAAAAATATTTCTTATGTTAATCGCCCATTGAATTTTCTGTAAAAAATTATTAAAAATCGAGAAAAAAATTTTCTCGATTTTAGTCCCCATATTTGGATATAGATATTTATTAGTTATCGTGTGCATGCGTTAGATTAAGTTGTTTTTGCTGTAAAATTGATAACATTTGAATTTTAAATTTCAAAATTCTAGAAAAAAAAAATGGCAAACTTCTATATTCGATTGAAAACATAAACATTTCATTTCAAAGGATGATATTTACACAATAAATATCCAATTAATATACTAATTAAAAGAAAAATGATAAATATTCTATCATAATTTGAAGTAAATTTTATTTTCTAAAGTCTAAATAAAGTATCTGATATAAGATACTAATATTTTGCAGCGGAATAGAATTTCTATCTGCCGTCGATTGGGGAAAAAAAAAAAAAAAAAAAAAAAAAAAAAAAAAAATATCTGGCAAACATATTTAACTCCTTTCAAAAATCATGGTTATTTTAACAACGTATATTAAGAGAGCAACCAATAATATGAAACAATATTTCATATAGAACATATTACGAAAATATACATGTGGCATGTATATTTTCGTATTACGTGTTTGATCGCCAAATACAAAAACGCCAAGGGCGACAAAGTTTTGAAATTTGAAATTAAAATTTTGTTAGTTTGACAGCAAATAATTTAATCTAAAGCATGTGTACGATAACTCATTTATAAATGTACCCAAATATGGGGATTAAAATCGGGAAATAATTTTTCTTAATTTTTTTAATTTTTTACAAAAAATCCTATTGATAATTGAAATAGGATTTTTTTTTTTCTGCCCCACTGACGGTCAGTGACCTCACACTTTGCTTGCCTATTGCTAGGTTTAAAATGACGCTTGTAAAGATTCTTAAGATTCAACTTTTAAAAATACATCTTTCCATAAAATACTTTTATTAAACTAATGTCGTATTTTTTTCTTATTAGATAATTGAGCTGAGTCCGCGTGCGTAAATATTGCCCGTCTATAAATATTATTTTTTATCCTCGCGTATACCGCAACCAAAAAGAGAACTGTTACCAGCTATACCTGTGTAACCATATCATAACGTGTTAGGTCACACAGTTACAGCTGGTAACATTTCTCTGCATAATTGTGGAAAGCAGGCTGCCTCGATATTGTTGAGTAATATATAGCAAAAAATTTTTTTGCAGTGTCCCTACTCCAGTAGAATCGTCTTTGTTTATTTTAGACTTGAATTGGAGAATAGACATTATAGTTATAGGTCACCGTTGCAATGCAAAAACTGTATAAATAATTCTTAGTATAGGATTTACTATTATTTTATAGGGACACGAAGAAGAATACTTATTCATTACTACCTATGAAATCAGATTATTTGTAGTACGCTAACATGTAACTGCTTTGGGTCGATTCAGTTCAAATTTACAAGATATGTCACACAAATTATATAATTAGCCCGTCACACAAGCTATGTAAATTTTCATGAGTATGACTTACAGTTCTTTTACAGGTGTACAAAGAAAAATTTCCATTCATTACGGTTTATGAACTCTAATTATTATTTAAAGTCCGTTTTAATAACGATAAACTGTTAAAACCTGATAAATAACTATATACGTCATTTTGCGTTGCTACACTGTTAAAAAAATGCAACTTTGCTGCTAGAAATTCTCTGTAATTTGAGAAAAAAGTCGTAAATTACGGAAAAATTATGTTGACAAAACGTATTTTTCTCTAATTACAGCGTATTTCTGGCAGCAAAGTTGCATTTTTTTTTTTTTTTTTTTTTTTTTTTTTTTTTAAACAGTGTAAAGTATGATCATTATGGGAAATGATGTATAACTTATATTCCTTTTACGAGAAAACTGAAAAGAATTTACATATATTACGTCCTCAGTGGGCTAATTATCAGAAATTGAAGTGCATTGCATTATTTAACTCTTTGACGCGCAAGGTAATTACACTACTTTAAATTTGATTGCCACCTAAATTTACAAACACAATAAAAATAAAAATAAATAAATAAATGACTTTTTCCGCTATGTTATAAAAGAAAAGTTTAGCTAAAAAACATTTGGTGTTAGGTTTTGAAGTTGGAACATACTAATAATTGCGTCTTCGAGAAGAGAATGAAACTGTTATACGGTTTACGAATTAGCGACAACATGTTCCTCGCTGAAAATTGCGTGGTTACTATTTATAATTTTTTCACATGGAATCGCAAAAGAATTCAGATATTTTGCAATTCACTGTACAAGTATACGAACTTGGGGAGACATATCCAAACACCTTTGTAGATTAATTTCTTTAGAAATTATTGCAATAACATAGTGTCTCTATCTGTTTATCTATATATCAATCAATTATTATACGATAGCGTCCAAAACATTTATTCCGTTAAATACAATTTTATTCCGTTAAATAAAATCAGGGTTTAATTTACTCACAGCTCTGGGGCCCTTGATTTGCGGGACGCGAAATTTTGCTTGACGTTCAAAAAATTTTAATTGAAAATGAACAAAAATGTTTTTGAAAATAGCACTTTATGAGATTTTTTGTTTCTGAAAGAAAAATAAAAAGTTTGAAATAGGTAATATTTTATTCAAAGGTGCATTTTTGGATGAAATGATGGAAAGATTTAAAGCTTTTCTTGAGGTAAAAACCATGAAGAAAATTATAGGTAGGGGCCCGAATGAGCATCGTAACCCTGAGTCCACTTTTGGCTTGATTTTCTGTGGTGATAATAATAATATTTCAGCATTATAAAGATAAAAACCATGAAGCAAAACCCTTGTTCAGAAGTATTAAGAATTACGAATAACAACAAAAAAACTAATGATTTACATATTGAAAAAAATAAATAAATGAAATGCTGAAAAAATAACTGATAAAAAAAAAAAGAAAGAAAAAAAGAAAGGAAATTTATAATTGTAGGGATAATAACAGTTCAAGTTGTTTCTGAAATAGCGATAGATATTAGAATATCACTATCTGATACAAACGAATACAGATAATGAAATTAAGTCTCATAATCACATATTACAACGTATTTCAAGTATATTATTTTTTACACAATGATCTGAAATTTTTTTCTCTTTAATTTTTTACTCGTCTCCTTTTTAGTTTCGGGAAATGTAAGCCTAAAACCTTCGTTGAAAAATAAAATAAAATAGAATCCTTCCATGAAATGTATGTGGTATAATATGCTTTACTCCTGAAATTACAAGAGAATCCACCCAAGTACTTATTTAGATATTCAATGAAACGTCATTATTCAAAAGTGTCTAAGCAATTTTGTGCATAAAATGTTAATGCATATATTAAATCTATTAAAACAACAGAACTTTAATATAAAATTATAGATAATCGAAAAATTAAAACTGCAGAAGTTTCACTCCTGTATATTATATTCAGTCTTTTTTATACTTCTCTATGGTGCATGGGAAGTTATATCTTGAGTTAAAAAAAGATTATAAAAAAAAAAAAAAAAAAAAAGGAAGAGAAAAATAAAAATAATAATCTGGTGTGTCACCCGCTCAACTTTCTCCTACCCTGAAATTCAATACCATAAAGACAGATTGGGCATTAAGAGATAAGATAACGAATATTGTTATATAAACCTTCATAAAAAGCAATTTAAAATAGACTTCGCTGAAGTCTATTTTAAATTCGGTAAAGTTCGGACTTTGGAAAAGTTTCACATGGCAAATAATTCTGTATGAGGAGTACTACTGCCCCCCTCAACCTCCTGTTTCAATATTGCACTTACATTTAAAGAGAAATCAAAAGCTGTTATAAAATTTAAAAGTTCATTCCAAACTATTCAGACAAATTTCACCCGCACTATTTCTTGAATATTTACAACTTTGATAAATTTTTTCAAGTAACAACCTTATGTTAACTTCAAAATACAACATTTGAATTGCCTGAAATTATTTGTTTTTAAGTTATTCTGATAAAAGAAATAGACAAAGATTAAATGTTAAAAACATGATTTATTCAGGGAACTTCAATATTCAGTGAACTTCAAAACGTGTAAATATGCATAAAACAAACGCTAATTTTTTAGTTTAAAACAATACTTTATTTACATGAGAAATTATATTTAATTTCTGAGAAGTTTTCCTGAACATGGTAAAATATTATTGTAAAGCAACTCCACTAATTACATTCAATAAATAAATATAGTTTAAAAAAACTAAAAAACACGCTTTTAAAGCACATCAAACTAAAAAGTGAAAAATAATTCTTAATATAAGCTGAAAACAATAATGAACGAAAAATAGTAGTATAATTGTGAAAAAAGCGTGGGTTGCTCGATATACGAAAAATATGGCACAAAGCACACCACGCTTTTTTCACAATTATACTAGTATTTTTCGTTCATTATTGTTTTCAGCTTATATTAAGAATTATTTTTCACTTTTTAGTTTGATGTGCTTTAAAAGCGTGTTTTTTAGTTTTTTTAAACTATATTTATTTTTCACTTTTTAGTTCGATGTGCTATGAAAGCATGCTTTTTAAACTATATTTTAAACTATATTTATTATTTTATTATTTATCACATAAATAGCTACAGTATGTAAGTTTTTGGTTAAAATATTTACACACAATCGAAAATATCCCCATTCGACTTGCAGGCCTCTTAAATCTATCTGTACCAATTTTGAACGGCCTAACTGTATTTCTATTTGTTTTTGCCCCATAGCCCCCCCTTACCCCCTCACCCCCCTACCCGCCCCTCCTAATAATTTTACAAATTCAAAAATATCCGCAATCGATTTGTAAGTATCGAAAACCTCTATGTACCAATTTTGAACGATCTGACACTATTTTTATTTTTTTGCCCCCTCCCTTCCCCCCCTTCTTGCCCCTCCTAATAACTTTACACAATCGAAAATATCCCCATTCGACTTGCAGACTTTTAAACCTATCTGTACCAATTTTCAACGGCCTAACAGTATTTCTATTTGTTTTTGCTCCATAGCCCCCCCTTACCGCCCCACCCCCCTTACCGCCCCTCCCAAAAATATCCGCAATCGATTTGTAAGTATCGAAAACCTCTACGTACCAATTTTGAACGATCTGACACTATTTTTATTTTTATGCCTCCCCCCTCCCCTCCCCCACTTCTTGCCCCTCCTAATAACTTTACACAATCGAAAATATCCCCATTCGACTTGCAGGCCTCTTAAATCTATCTGTACCAATTTTGAACGGCCTAACTGTATTTCTATTTGTTTTTGCCCCATAGCCCCCCCCCCTTACCCCCCTCATCCCCCTACCCGCCCATCCTAATAATTTTACAAATTAAAAAATATCCGCAATCGATTTGTAAGTATCGAAAACCTCTATGTACCAATTTTGAACGATCTGACACTATTTTCATTTTTCCCCCCTTCTTGCCCCTCCTAATAATTTTACAAATTCAAAAATATCCGCAATCGATTTGTAATTATCGAAAACCTCTATGTACCAATTTTGAACGATCTGACACTATTTTTATTTTTTTGCCCCCCTCCCCTCCCCCACTTCTTGCCCCTCCTAATAACTTTACACAATCGAAAATATCCCCATTCGACTTGCAGGCCTCTTAAATCTATCTGTACCAATTTTGAACGACCTAACTGTATTTCTATTTGTTTTTGCCCCATAGCCCCCCCTTACCCCCTCATCCCCCTACCCGCCCCTCCTAATAATTTTACAAATTCAAAAATATCCGCAATCGATTTGTAAGTATCGAAAACCTCTATGTACCAATTTTGAACGATCTGACACTATTTTTATTTTTTTGCCCCCACCCCCCTCCCTTCCCCCCCCCTGTTGCCCCTCCTAATAACTTTACACAATCGAAAATATCCCCATTCGACTTGCAGAACTTTAAAACCTATCTGTACCAATTTTCAACGGCCTAACTGTATTTCTATTTGTTTTTGCTCCATAGCCCCCCCCCCTTGCTGCCCCACCTGGGGGCTGAATTTCTAAAATTCCAGAAATTGGTTTTTAGATAGTTGCCTTAGCTATATTTTAGAGCAAAAATTTCACGTATATCTATTTTTTTTTGTTTGGGATATATAGGATTATGCGAAATCACGTTTTACGCATGTGAAATCACGTTTTACCCCCCCCTCCCCCAGCCCCCCTTGGGGACCGAATTTCAAAAATTCCAGAAACCGATTTTGAGACATTTGTATTAGCTATATTTCAAAGCAGAAACTTTACGGATATCTGTTTTTTTGTTTGAGATATGAAGGATTTTGTGCAATCACGTTTTGCTCCCAGAGAAGTTACAAACAAACATACATACATACATACATACATACATACATACAGGTGAAGCTAATATAAGCGTGTTAAAAAGAATGTTTTTTGCTTAATTATTGACACTGTACAACTTCTAAAAAATATGTGCATATCACATTGTGCACTTAAAGATAATTTTATATTAATAACATATAACAGCCTGAAATGCACTTCCATGAATTTCCAAGTATTATCCCATTATATACTAGTTCTTTTGTGTAGCCCTATGTAAATGAACGGTGAAGGATTTTTATACCATGTTCTACATGGAACACGCTTTTATGCTTATAAAAATATATATTCATTTCTCTTGGTTTAGTGCAGCCTATAGATGTTAAACTCAACTTACTTGCTAATTTCTCCATAGATGTAATGCATTTGAAATCTCCTGGATGCGTCTGTACACGAACCATTTGCGGAATCTCAACGAAAAGGTTAGTGTTGCATCTCTATATGATACAGATTTAGAATACCGAGTTTGGACTTCCTGCTGTTATTTATTCTTGAGATATGCTGATAACATACACACAGACAGACACGCACACATACCAACCGCTAAAAACATGTTTTTTGCATTCAGGGGACCTCAAAGCGTGTAAATATAACAAAAACTCACTTTCAAAAATTTGATTCAAAAACAATACTTTCTCTACCATATATATGGGTAAGAGAAAGTAAAAAGAAAAGAAACTCGAAGCCTATTTTTTTTGTCTAACAAGGAAACATTCAAAAGTTGTCATCGTCAAAAAGTATTGAGAAAAATATATGTGATTCTACTCTTCATAAAATACCAGAAAATGAAAAAAATATCGGCTGAAATTAATTACAGCGACCACAAAAAATTATCAAAATTAAGCATATTTGGCGATTTAGCGCTGTTAGGCGATACGTTTGCTAGCACCGATATTGCCGTGTACGAACAGAACCGTGTTTTGCTTTTCCGCCAAGTACTCAAAATCAAACACCTAGCAGTGTGAAATTGCCAAATATGCTTAATTTTGATAACTTTTTGTGGTCGCTGTAATTAATTGCAGCCGATAATTTTTTCATTTTCTGGTGTTTTATGAAGAGTAGAATCAAATATATTTTTTTCAATACTTTTTGAAGATGACACCTTTTGAATGTTTCCTTGTAAGTATTATAAAATTCTGTACAAAACAGAATTTCATTTAATATGACTTGACTTTTTAAATTCATTCTCCTGCATAAAGTCAAGCGGCAATTGTGTTTCTTACCTTAGCAACGATTACTATATTCATTTCTTAAAATTTCTTTTAGTACAGCTGTGTTATAGAAGCACTTGGAGGCTTTAAATTTTTGTTGTCATTTTGGCGATGAATTAAAATGGTTATCGTAATTGCGTACATTAAAATATTTGCGTAAATTAAGATTTTGACGAGAAACGTCCCAGCTACTTCGGTGTCGAATTTCAAATTTCGCCAAGGGGTCCTATACCAAAGCTGCTCCATTTTTTTAGCATGATTTTCCTCAATTCTACATTAAATATTTTTTTAGCTTAATGCGAAAGGAAAAAACATTGTATAATTGGCCCAAATATAGAAAATGCGTGTGGGAAAAAAAAAAAAAAAAAAAAGTTGTCTTGTCTCTTAATTTAAATAAAAGAAGATTGTCACACTTTTCTTTTTTTCTGACATAAAAGTAAATATATTTCCTTTTATATTGGAAAAAAGGAAACTTTTTTTTTTTTCAATCAATTTTTTTTTTTTTTTTTTTTTTTTTTTTTTTTTAATATTTTAAAGTTAAAATGGAGTTTTTATTTAATATCTTTTGAACCAATTATTCAATTGAACTAAAAAGTATGCCGTTGGCTAAATTTTGCCTTGATTAATAAGTGTACCGATTTCCTTGGCAATCGGTTGAATAGTGTAGTTTGTGTAGCGTGTGAAAACATGACATGTTATATATATATACATACATATATATATATATAATACTTATTCAAAATGGACTACCATAAATTACACACTGCTAAAATCACTGATGTCTTGTCATATTAATTAAAGTATAAAACGACGCGACGTTTGCTTCAATTTTAAACATAAAACATAACCTTTATTTTTATAAAAATTTTTTATCATACATTCTTTAAAATGAGTTCGTTTAGCGGATGAAGAAGGATTTACTTAATCCAACTTAATTCCTCCCCCCCCCCCCTCTAATTTCATTAGTTTCTAAAGAGTAATGTTAACCAGTAAACTGTGTTACATGGAGCAATAAAACAATTGCCTATAGCAATTTTCCTTCGATAATCCTTACATAAAACTGATTCGTTCATTTAACAAAGAATAACACCACAAATTTTAATGGGCTCTTCCCACCTGGCGTCAGAGGTCACATGATAGAGGAAAAACAAATAGCAGACGAAGTCTTGTTTATCTAGAGCGATTGCGGAAATAACATATTTTCTATTCTTATTTTTCATCAATCGTATTTAATCTGTGTTATTTTTTTTATACATCATCATTTTTAATCCATTTTATATCATTATTCATCTTTTGTTTGCTGTATAGATTTACAATCATCATTTAGTTTATATTTGTTATTGATGTTCATGAAGAACATTTTAAATACTCTGATTTTTGGTACTTAAATCAGTGACAGTGCAATATAGTACTGCGTAAATCTATTTAGACCAGTAACCAAGTTAATTAACTTGTTGCAACACCTTTATGCAATTAAATTAAATGAAAACATTTTAAAATTTCAAATTATACACAAGAACAAGCTGTTATTTATTGCTAGATCAGTTAATATAACAGTTACACTAGAAAATACAAAAATCGATTCTTACAGCTAAAAGTAAATAAACACATAAAGTGTTTTTAAAAAATTATTAAATTTACAAATACAACTATTCTACTGTTTACAAATGCACAATATTACTTTTATTTTATTTTATATTAAATATTAACACTTTTGTTCTTAAGAACAATATTTAATTTAATTCGATTCTCAGAATTCGATTATTCGTTTTCCTCTATCACGTGATTGAGCAGACGACGGTGGGAAGAGCCCATTCGAAATGATTGTTTACTCCATCAATGTTTTAATCAATGATTCAATCATTGAATGGAATTAACGTCAAATAATCACATGTTCTTCATCTAGAATAATTGCGATTAATCTGCAATAAGTTCTTACGCAAGATCCTCCTTCATACTTTGCCTCACATTAATAAAGTTGAAGAGTTCAATATTTTTAACAATTAAGTTTATCTTACAACATCACGTGTAAGGTCTTCCGATCAGGTGCAAAAGCTCCTGACTTTCTTAATTCATATGCAAAGCAAGTTAATTTCCTCCGCACCCTTCTGTCCTTGGTTATCTCCAACGCCTTTACAACCATATGCCTACAAACTTCCTACAAGCAAGAGATTGCTTGTCTGACTGCAAGTCATTGAATTTTACATTCAGTACTTGATCATCATTCGTGACGTTTTTGCTAATTAGTTCGTGTTGTCACTAAGGGATGTCGAAATTGATTTTTTTAGTTTACTTCTTGAGTTCTTCAGTCTGAAACAAAAACCAGGAAGGTTTTGAAAATTCAAAACACAAAACTTCTTTTTTCTTTTTCTAATGGATTTTTTCATGTCGAAAAATACTAAATAATATGAAATTCCTGGCATTCATATAAGTCCACAACTTTTCTAGCGTAAAAGCTACGGAAAGCTGCAAATGTACTTTACAAATAATCAAACAAATTTTTAATGTATTATTAAAAGTCATCATAACACGATTCCTATTGAAAATTGCATGCATAGCATTTACGGTACCTTTGCGAGACTTCAGAGCACATATAATATGATCTGAATATAATATGATCTGAATATAATATGATCTGAAAGCAATAAAAATCTCAAAAAAAAAAAAAAAAAAATAGTAGAAAGAATCCAGTTTTTTTAACACGCTTTTATTAGCTTCACCTGTATGTATGTATGTTTGTAACTGCTCTGGGAGCAAACAAGAAATTTATATTGTTAAAAAAGACTTTCCCTACGTGAACGATGTGGCATTGAGGTAAGGCGCCGCGCTACGAAACTAAAGGTCCACCGTTCGATCGCAGTCAGGGGAGATTTTTTTAAAATGGTTTTTGTTTAATTCTAAGTTATTTTGTGTCACTCACACGATTTTCTCTTACCCTGCATTTTAATACTAAGATAGATATTTTGTGCTTTTTTAGTTCACATTTCTATAAAAGCGTGTTCTTTAATTTTTTAAAACTATAATATTTTATTTTTATTAAAGATATATTTTTAATGACATTGTAACTTTTTAACTCATTGTTATATCTATGTGTGGTATTATATTCAACTTTAGCACGAGTGGAAAGCTGGTTAACGTAGGTAGACCCTTTTCAGATATTTATTCTTGTAAATTTCTACTATTGGTCATACTATATTCATGATAAGAGCAATGACCTCTGGCCGATGACCAAGCCTTGTTAGATACTGGACATTACCACTCTGTAAGCCTTCATTCAATTCCATGCAATTTCCCATGCAATAATCCCTATAATGCAAGTTTATGTGAAATATTCCATGTTCTGGCACGTTATAAAAATATTTGATTTTAAAAAGATATTTTATAATAGAATGTTGGTATTTAAAAATGTTAATGTCAATGTCATGAATTATATTTAAAAATAAATCCGATTTCTTTATGATAAAAATTATCATAATATACGTTTAAGAAAAAAAAAAAAGGATTGAAAAAATAATATGCGAACTAAATGTGTATGCATTGAGTAGTTTAACCCTTTCAGGGGCACTAAGTAAAAATGATTGAATTTCCTTTTAAATATATATATATCATAAAGTAAACATCCCCTACAAGTCATATTTGAGGAAGAAAAAAATTCAGCATGTGGGGATTTTTTTGTGGGTGGTGGCTAGGCGTTCTAGCCACTGTGTCTATCCACCTAAAAGATGCTCCTAAAAATCAAACTAAAATTAATGATCTAAGATAATATGTAAATCTGTTGTATTTAAAAGGTGTATTACAGTATATTTACACTACCAAATACTTTTAAATAAAAAATTATTTTTCATAAAAATATATAAAAGAAACTTCAAAAAATTTTCACGCAACTTGTCCATTTAAAAAAGTCACAGGCACATCCTGCTTAAAGTTATTGTAGTTCTGCCATCTCTATTTAAATTTTAGAAGTACACATTAACTTTTTATAAAAGTGTATAAAAAAAGTAGCCACTGCACACTTAGAGAAAAATTTCTAAAGTAGGTGGATAGACCCTCTAGCCACCGCCCCTGAAAGGGTTAAATATTTAAAAGAATGAGAAGTATATTTAAATTCAAAGCATCCATGAAATGAATAATAATAAATCTGTGAGTTCAGGTGTATACACTGAAACCTCTTTGCTGGAGAAAATGAAGATTAAGGTTTATGTTATTACAGAGATCTCTTATCCCAGGTAATGTGGACCGAGAGTACCTCGGATAATCGAAAACTTGGATAACACGGACTATGTCGTAAATCGGAGAGGGAAACATACGACAAAAGTTTAAAATGCATGAAAACGTAGTCAATGAAGTAAAATAATACATATAATACATTTATTTAAATGTAGTCCACAGTTAAAAATGCAATACAATACATACATACATAAATTATAAAATACATTGATGTATAATAAAATGCGTCAAAGTTATCTACGCAATTTGTCAAAAAGCTACGCTTCCTCCGGGGCGTGGCCTTTTCAGGATTACCTCGGTTAACCCGGAACTCGGTAAATCGGAGCTCGGATAACCACAGGTCTACTGAATTAGAACAATTGTCACCCAGTCACCAACAATTGTTGCCGAAATATCATTCATGGACAAAAAGTTTGTCACCTAAAATATTTTTCAAGCATTACTTTTTACAGAAATGTGCCAATGCCAAATATCGTTGTTAATTTGTATACTGGTCCCCTTTTTGTCTTCGGGAGAAAACTTATGTAGAGATATATGATTATGAGATATAACGTGTTGATTACACCACCGAAGTTTCTAAATAATTCATCAAGAACTTTTTCAGATAATTTACGAAACGTCTAAAATCGAAATTGTCCAGTCATTTTTGGAAAATGGAAAGGTAGTTTATCTTCACTACTTACCGGGAACTGTTTCATTGAATCATTTCAATATGATAATGAAAGTACAAATGATTCATCTTACTTGCTACTACTATGGAATCCTCACAAAAGCATAAACAGCTTTTCAGTACACTACTCATGTATAAATATTTATTTCGTTCACTTGCGACGAACGTTAAACGAACGATAAATTTAGTTGTATTATCGAATTTTTTCATAAGGAATTACAATTGGTAACTATAGCGAGTGTTGTATTTCGAGAAATTTAAGTTTTTTCTTCGAAAATTACTAAATAATTTTATACTGTGTTATTACTTGCTAGTCCCACAATTATTCAAAATGAAAACTCTACACCTTTACACATTATTACTGCTACAGAATCCAAACAAAATCTTAAAAAGTATTTGAAACAATGGATTATATTGCATATATAAATATTTGATGGTTTACGTGTATGACGATGGAAGTTAATGAACTTTCCAGTAGTAATCAGTTTTAGATAGTTATTTTAGTGTCATTTGATAAAGGATTTCTAACAGTAATGGTCTTATCGAGTAAGTTGTTTTCTTTATTGTTTATATACCTAATATTTGGTAGATAATATTTAATGACTGACTATTGTATTTTTCGATTATCATTAGTGCGTTATAAATCGATATTATTTATATCTATTTCTTTTGTGAACTGAAATTTTGGAATAAAAAACATTTTTATATCTTATGTAATGTTGAAATTATCAATATATATATATATATATATTATTTTTATTAATATTCAAATAGTTCATTAATATGACATGAAAATCAGTGTTATCTTTTACATAGATTCTTACCTCCAAATTTTTGTATAAATAGTGTGTTCAATTAAAAAATTATAGCCAAATTATTATATTTAAAAAAATAATAATAATAGAAGGAAAACTGCATTAAAAACTGGGTAAAAATTATCATAATAATTTTACTGATCTCTAAAACTTTTATTTATCGAAGTAACCTTAAAATTCTAATAGGATTTTTAGATGAAATCATGCAATAAGAAAACGTTGCTGTTTTCACGCTGTTTTCAAGCTGCATTCGTGTCTGCTTTTCTTTCATCTTATAAAGGGCTGTGTTTAATTATTAAGACCTAAACCAACTGTTACCTTTTAAAATTATTAATGACGTTAATTTACAAAAATCTTTATAATTTTATTTTGAAATTTTAATCAATAAAGCTTAGTAGCTATTTGAAGTTATAAGAAAATTTAAAAATTTGTTTAACGTATAAATGTACGTTCTGTTTACTTATTTATATTTGAAGGAATTTTTCAGATATTATTCATTCATTGCTCAAACACAATACAACAATGTTACAGTTATAATATTAATATCTATCAATAAGAAGTTCTAACTTTGTGGAGTAATTTAACTTTCAAACAAATGAAATATTTATACTGTATTATCAGTACTTTTACATGTCCTTTGATCCCCAATAAATACAGAATGTATTAAAAATCTACGAATATTTTATGAATACGTTGTATTATGCTGGATTTTACAAAAACTGATCGAATTTTCTAACAGCTGTTTAATTGGGATTATAATAAAGTTGTTTCCATTTTCCTTTTGTAGAGCTTCCTAAAACATGCATATAATTTCATTAAAATCATTTTTACAAATGCTGTATTAGCAGCATATTAATCATCAAGTGACGTTAAACTTGAATTCATATCGCTTATTTTTATTATTATTATTATTATTATTATTATTTAATAAAAACTAGTTGAACAACTCTTGTCTTATACATTAAAAAAAAGCCCCACCAATGGCCCAGAGGTTTTGCTTTAAAATCTGATAGATAAAAAGTACCGAGTTCGATTACAGGTCGCGCTTGTTAACCCAAATGCTCGTGTTTCCTTAGGTTTTCCTCCGTAGCTCGCGTAAATACTGATTAGCGACCACATTATAAGATCCTTCCACAGAGGCCGTTCCATTCACCCAAATCTAGGACCATGTGCAGTTAGTTACTCAGCATTAATTACTGCAAGAACGACATAACGAATAAGAAACAAAATCTTTTGTATATACAGGGGGGGGGGGTGCTTTGCTAAAACAGCATTTTTTTTTTTTTTTTTTTTTTTTCTTTCTTTTGATCGACTAAACTTTTTTTGTTGATGTACCTCAACAAAAATTTTATTCAAATAACTCAAACTATTTTGTTTCAACCAAACAGATTTCTCCATTCTACCAATATCTGTGTAAATTAACAAAATTATTTTATAAATTTAAACAAACAGTTTTATGTTTCATCATGTTTCTTACTCATTGGCTATTTACATAGACCTATGACGTAGCTTATCAAACTATTCAATGAAAATTGACGATATTCTTTTGGTTAATCCAAGCAAGCTGATTTGATTAACTGAAAAAATCATCATGAAAATGACAAATTAAATCTAAAAATCAGTCGACAAAATAAATTTGTTTTTATCAACTTTTTTTTTTTTTTTTTTTTTTTTTTTGTGTGTGTGTGTGTGTGTGTTTTGAGATATCTGATAACTAATAGTTTAAAGAATATATCTGAAAAAGCATTTTTTATTCTGTTAATTTTAAAGTTTGAACTCATTAAATTTCAATCCAAAACATTTTATAGCTCCTTTGAAGAAACGTATTACTGAAAAAATTTTCATTTTCTCGTGAATACAGTCCTAGTGCGCTAGTCCTAGTGCGATTTCAAAATTTTGTCAACACAAACAAGTCATAATCTTACAACAATACATTTTAGCCTTGGTATGGAATTACGTCAAACTGGATACCTAAAATTCTTATTGTACTGTTGCGAATTTATAGATATCGTTTTCATTCTCTTGAAAATGGCTTCGAAAGTAGGGAGAAATACTTAGTTTTTGTGCACGAGTAGTTTCATTACTGTAAAATGTAAAACAATATTTGTAGGCAGATTTCCATTCCCTGAAATCGATTAAGATCGCGTTGTCGGAGGTGACAAATTTGCAAAACCCTTTTTTGACTTTTTCGTCCATTTTTTGAGAAATTACTATTGAAAAATAAAATAAAATAAAATAGTCGCCATGAATATTAAAGGAGTTAGTTGGAAAGCCGCAGACTATTGGCTAAATTTTCTATGCCGACTGCCGACCTCGCTAAACATTCCATGTATAAAGAATAGCACGGGGTTCTTAGTTCTGTTGCGAGCCGTTGATTATAACTTTAAGTTTATATTGTGTGACGCGTTTTTAGGCTTTGTTTAGAAATTTATTACTGTGAATTTCTATTTTATCATGTTGTGATATGGTGCATAATACATATTTTTTTTTTTTTCTTTTTGTCTGTTCCTTTATATTATACGACTGTGTTTTGTGTGACTCTGGTCAACCAATGACTTTTGAATATTTGAATTATTGTAATGTATTGTTTCAGTGTGAGAACTTTGTTAAGAAGTATTGAAGAGCCCATGAACTGATGGCTTAAGCACTAATGTTCGGCATTTGTAAAATAAATAAATATTACACGAATTTTCTGGAATAAAAATACTATCGCACAATAAAGATCTAATTAAATCTTATGTAATTTTTCACGGAACCTCATATTTGGATCACTATGTTTCTTTGGTTCTATGAGTAGAAGTGAAGAAAATTTATATCTTAATAGCCCGAATCACGATACTGATTTCAGGATTTTGTAATTAAAATGTATTAGTAGACTACAGTAGAAAGTTTTGTAATGCTTGTAGCATATTACTTAGCTCTTGAAAGAAAAGTTTCTCGTAAAATAATAATCCTACTTATGACTAATTTTCTTCTGGTTAATTTTCCGGTTTCCCTCTTTCTTTCCTCTCTCACTTATTTTTTCTTTATTTTTTTTTCTAAAAATAAGTTATGCATGTCACAATTAATTGTGGAGCAACTTTTTCTCATACCAAAAAACGCTTCAATTGAAAGGGACAGTCAGAAGAAATAAACATTTCGTTATGCAGACTATTGCATTCATCATGACGCGTGATAAGTTTCCTTATAATTTAATTAATCATGTGAGTAATGAAGGTGAAAAAACCTGAATTATTCTTCAGACACAACTTAATTAAGAGTTCCATTCATGTTAATGATTAAGTAAAGATGCATGGACAAACGTCAACAAATCCGTTTTGTTTTTCTGACGGAAACTAAGCAATAAATATATTTCTAAAACGTCAGTGCAATTTGGCTTTTTCTGCTGTCATTATTTTACTTGTTAATTCGTAATGTATCAGATATTACCGTTTACTTAAAAAGCAAGAAAGAAAAATTATGCGGTTTGTGTAAATTATAAAACACTTTCCAAGATACCTGTTACATCTTTTAACTTTCAATATATTTCACTTCCGTGATGACACACCATAATAAAATTAAATAACATATACCACTTTCAAAGTGTTATAAAAATATACATAACAATGAGGACACAAACAGGCAGACAAATAGATAGACGAACCAAAGTCATAAACATTTTTGTTTCAAGTACTATTCAAAACGCATAACACAACTAAAAATTCACTTCGAGAAATTTTTACTCATTTTTCATAATGTTTATGAATATTTTTGTGTGTCTCTCTCTGTAAAACAAACGATCATTGAGGATACTCTACTCATACCATCTTCTGCACGTAATCTGCTTTTGTACAAATGTGTAAAACAAGTTAATTTCGTTATATTTTTGTGCAGTAAAAACGATATTAAAATAAACTTCAAAGACATTCTCTCATAAACCGTAATTCGGATAATTTTATACGTTCCAGCAGTGGCGTATCCAGGATTTTTCCAAGGGGGGGTTCGTCCTTCCGAATTTTTAATTAAGTTTAATTAGGTTTAATTAAGTTTATTTAAGTTTAATTAGGTTTAATTAAGTTTAATTAAGTTTATTTTTAATTAAGTTTAACAATCTTTTAAAATATCATAATTACTTGCCGAAAATAAGAGTAAGAAAATGAAAAATAGTAAAACAAACTCACCAATTAGAAGATCAAACTAAAAAATCTTTAATTAGCGACGAATAACTTAGAGCCTGTACAAACTGCTACACAAAACATAAAATTCAATACATAGTTACGCAAAATATTTCATTGAATTTTCTTATTTACAGAGCGAAGTCTAATCGACGAGAAGTTTTCGCTAGTTCATTTAAAATGTTTTCTACTATTGGGGTATTATTTGGGTCACTCCTTCAAGGTCACTACTTCAATGGTCACCCTTTCCCCATATGGTCGACCCCTCTTGTCCTTGAGTATGAACTCGTAAAGGCCGGTTTCCACTAGAGTTGGAGCTTCCAGGTCCAAAAAAACCATTAATCACGCTCCGCACACAAAGAGCCAAATGTCTTGTCATCAGTTGTAACTTTTTTTAATCAGATTGCGCAGTTACTTCAAAGGAAAGCATGCAAAATTGACAAAGATATCTGCCTCTGGCCCATCAATTATCTCAGCTGGGGGTTAGAACCAGGGTCTTCCAACGCCATTCGAGGGTTTTGAGCCCGGCTGACCACATCAAAGGATTCTGAATAGAAGCCGTCGAAAAAGCTGTAGTGGAAACCGGACTTAAAGGTGAAATCCTTTTAGAGAATTGTTTTCAGGGGAAACATGTTTCGCGCCGCGCAAATGAAGTGGTTTAGTTATTTTCAGGAGTGTTTATCGCAGAGTAATGAAAAAAAAAGTTAGTCATAATTTTAAACCACTTCGTAGAAAAAAACATTCTACGCTTGCCATACATTTTTTCCGCCTGAAATGTGAAAAAAAATGTAAGGAACAGCCTAATTTTTCTTATCATACATTTTGTCAAGGGGGGGGTTTAAACCCCCAAACCCCCCCCTTGCATACGCCACTGCGTTCCAGTACACAGACTAATAGTGGATAATAAACTTGGATAGTACATATCAGTTTAATTCTATATTACAGTATTTCTAGAGATTTTACGATGTACTATTACTCATTATACCGTGTTAGTAAATAGTTAGTAGAGTCTCGTTAACTACTTTAAAAGGAGGTTTGGCGATAGGTAATTAAACACAAAAATCTTTCACACAAAAGAAGAATATCGAATAGCAAATAGCTGTTTCGGTAGCATTTAGCATCCACTTCAGTGCACCTACTGATGATGGTGCGCTAAATGCTGCAAAAATGTGTTATTTATTACTGTATTGACAGGAAAGGCTTTAAAAATTATAATTATTTGAATGATTTATGAATTCATATAAAAAGTAGGATATATAAAAATCATATTTTTTAAAAAAAGAACCCGGTTTATCATATTTTATTAATTCAAATAAGTTTAATTTTCCTTCATTTACAAACTGCTTTTATTTTTAACTACCCATGTTTCGCCACTTAGATGTAATCGGCTTCTCCTGGCAAATGGTAGATTTATTGCATTCATTTTTTCAATAAAAACTGGAATATTAATGGTTAGAATTTTTCATATATATATGAATATATTAATATAAATAACTTTAAACAATAATGCTGCATAAAATTTTTGTGCCTTGAGCATGTGCCCAAAGTATCTGTGCGATAATCAGACTCTGGTACAGCCATTTTACTATACCTAGACGAAACTACATTTAAGGAAACAGTTATCTCAGGGATGAATACTGGTTTAGATCTCATACTGGTATTTGTTTAAGAAATTTCTCTACTTATAAAATCGATTTAAGAAGTACAAAATTTTGTTTCATTAATATGGTATGAACTCTGCATCAGCGATCCATCCCTGTTATCTCCGCTCTTAAGATAAGGAGGGATGGGGGGGGGCATAATTTGTGCCGTAAAAAAGCATTTAAATGTAAAAAACATGTTTATCATAGAACGCAATGCATTGGAATTATTTTGGATGTCTGTCTATAGGAAATAGTCATGCTACTTATAGCAATTTTCGATAGGGAACATGCCATATTGAATCTGAATAACATATATATCAAACAGAAGAAATTCTGAAAATAATTACGGACGTTAGAACGCGGAAAGGCAGACGAACAGAAAATCATGTAGATAGGTTAATTGAAGTCACAATCACTCTTAAGGGGACCCAGCACTTTTCAACTTTTTATTCAAAAACTTTTATTTATCTCATATGTATATTATTAAGTATTGTTAACAAAATAATTTTTACAGGAAAAACAGAATTTGGATTTTATTTTTTATTTATTATTGTTACTGAAGGTGTAAAAGATCCATTTGACTTAACTTTATTTAATGACTTTTTAGTTTAAAGTGAAAGAGTTTGCAGCCTTTTAATGTGACTAAAGAATTTTCATTTTTAGTTAAAATTTCTTCTAAAAGAGAGGTATACCTCTATTCGACTTTTTTTTTTTTTTTTCTTCAATAAAACCATCAGAAATGTGGGTCAAGATTTTAGAGTTTCCTTTTAATTTAAAGATGGTACTAAGAAAATGATTAATTGTTTTAATTTTTAATTAGTTGGCGTAAGGTTCTTGCTCATACACTCTGGAATAAATTAAATTTTTATATGATGTAAATGCATGAATTTCCCTTTTATATTTTATAGAGAAAAAAAAAAAGAATTGAATGAAATCTTGGAAATTTAAATAAAATTCAAATGAACCTTAATTCTTTTAAAAAGTAATTTAGTAATTGATGAAGTAAGTCTGAAGTATGTTGGTTTGAAAAAAAAAAAAAAAAATCTAATTGTTTAATTTCCATGGTGTGCACGTTTTGTGTATTTTATTTCCTTTGCAATGTGATTTTTAATAATGTTAAATTTTCGTGTAACTGTAAGTACCTTCATCTATAGTATATAACCTGTATGTTCTTTACCTGATCTTCCTGGCAATTATCAATTTGCAATTTTCTGCTGGACCATTTGAAGATATACAGCTTATTGATAGAGAGATGAAATTACTTGTTTTTTAGGTGTAAAGAGTTGGCAACTAAGTGTTAGCCTTAGGGGGTCAAAGTTTAAATTAAGTGGAATCAAAGATTATTGAAAACTAGTATAATGTGTACTATTCACCAACTATAGCGAAAGAAAAAAAAAAAAATAATAATGAATAAAAGAAAATAAAAATAAATAAAAATAAAAATGGGAATTGGATTAATAAAAATTCTTCGACCATTTCTGATGGTGTAAATCACAATGAAGTTTGTTTGAGATTTTACTATACTGATGATTTGGCCTGGTATTTTTTATATATAAGAATTATTTTTACTTTTGAAAAAAAAAAAAAAAAAAAAAATCTTTGATCGTTGTCTGTATTTTGTTAACACTTTTTTCTTTCTGTCTTCCTTCCTTTCTTTCTTTTTTTTTTTTTTTTTTTTTCTTCCATAAGGATAAGAGTATATGTTAAAAATATAGGGATGGATTTTGAAATTTAGTAATTATTTTTTGAGAAAAACAAAAAGTGTAAAAGTGCATGACTATGTATAAATTTCAAAAAAAGAAAAAAAAAAAAAGAAAGAAAGAAAGAAAGAAAACCTGGTTTTTATTTATGTTTTCTTTTTCAGTATATATATATTCTTTTAAAGATATTGCAAAATCCATTCCTAATTCCTTTAAGCAGGTTCTTAAAATGTATTTATATTATGCCTTTTCATAAATATCTGTAGAAGTTTTAACATTTTGAAGACTATGAATTCATGAAAAAATGCAAAATCACAAAACGCAATTTAAAGTATTCAAATCTTTAAAAAATACATCAAGACCATAAGAATTTTTTAAAACCTGGTGAATTTGTTGCCTGAATATATATTTTATTGAACAAACCTATTGTTCTATCTACAGTGCAGGCAAAAAAAAAAAAAAATCTTTACACTTGAGCTGAAAAAAAAAAAAAAATCTTTACACGTCAATTGCCGTTCCCGCCATAAAAATGTGTCGAACCCCAATTAATGACACGGGGCGTCAGTCAATCACAGACGACCTTTCCCTATCCTATCAACACCCAGTTCACCTCGTGGACTTTTAGAGTAAGGCTGTATGTTCTTTGCTCCCACCGTACAATATTTCGTTTATTTGTCAAAAGTTAACTTACATTGGTATTCCTACACCACACAATGGGTCAGAAAAAACTTAAAATGGAAGGGAAATCTCATGCCTTGACTCTGCTAGAGAAGGGAATCTCTGTGATTGATGTAGTTAGAGATCTTGTAAGTCATTTTAGATGTCGCCAGATGTAAAAAATCTTTACAAGGTCATTAAAATGTAAACGTTTAAGACAAAATCTTAACATTTTAGTCGTTTATTGTAAATATCGCATTGGCAATTAGTATTTTATCAGCTCATCTTTACATTTGATTACCAAATGCAGCCGTTTAGGCGCGGATCTCTGGCTTCATTTTTCAGATGGCTACAACTGGCTACATCTAGAATAATCTGCCAGAACTCTGGCTACATAAATCACAGATTCCCTTCTCTAGCAGAGTCAATGCATTAGATTTCTCTTCCATTTTAAGCTTAATGAGACCCATCGTGTGGAGTGGGAATACCGATGTAGGTTCTCAAACTTTTAACAAATGAACGAAATACTGGCTGGCAGGAGTAAAGAGCATACAGCCTTACTCTAAAGGTCCACGAGGTGAACTGAGTGTTGATAGGATAGTGAAAGGTCGTCTGCGATCGAGTAACACCATGTGTCATCACTGGGGTTCGACACATTTTTATGGCGGAAACGGCAATTGACATGTAAGGTTTTTTTTTTTTTTTTTTTTTTTGCCGCTTAAATATAAAGATTTTTTTTTTTTTTTTTTTTTTTTTTTTTTGCCGGCACTGTATGAATATTCAACAGTCCTCGCAGCGTTCCTAAAATTTTACGCTCATTTTATTATATTGTCACCACAATTTTAAAACAATACTTGTTAACATAATATTTTAGCATTTAAATACTCGAAAAGATTCAATAACGATACCTTACTCACGGTACTGGGACAATATAATAAAATAAAAGTAAAATTTTAGGAACGCTGCGAGGCCTGATATTAAACAAAAATATATACTTTAATATGAAACCTACTTCTTCAAAGCTCATCACCAAGTGTGAGATATTTCTGTTTTTGTTGTTTATATCACGTCCACTCATTTCAATTTATCACGTCAATTCATTTCAATTTATTTAAACTAACTGACATTTCATTGTAAATGTACTGACACACAAAACTTATTTAAAATGTACTGAAACACATATTTATAAACTGTACTGTACAATAACTATACATTTCAATAAAATTAGCTGGACATTCTTTAAAAAATTATGATAGTAAGGCATAACACTGAAGTAAATATTTTTTTTACCAATAATTGTTAAATTTTTTAAATTGGCCTGCACCATAAATTATTCCTTTTCCTTTTTAGTCATTTACAAGAAAAACAATGTAAATAAAGAGGTGGACGTGGCATTTAAAGGGCCGCGACAGCATTTAAAGAGATCGTGGAAATATTAAAAAGCGTTTTCACTAAACTTACAGTGATGAAATCGCTTCAATTTTTTTCGCAATTATAATAGAGATGTCAAAGTACATTTTTAGCGAAAAAAATGAAAAATAGATATTTTCACTGATTTTTTACTTTTGAAGGTGTTAAGTTCCCTTAAATATCAGAAAAATGTGTTAAAAATGATTAACACCAACAAAAATGCAATTGCAGTAATTGTAATTTATAGTCTCTAATGTAAATATTTTTGTGTAGCCCTATAAAACTTAATGATAATCAAACAATATTATATAAAAAAAACATTTATTTTATTTTTATTAATTTATTAATTTACTTTTTTCTACATATGAATAATAAAAGTTGATTTCATTTATGCATTCCAAAGGTATTTAAATACGATTTATAAAAATGTCTCTGATATGAACACAATGCATTAGTATTCTCTTGGGTGCCCCTGTGCATAAATAAATTGTGCTATCTATATAATTTTGAATATAAAACATGCCACATGTCATAGTTAACAAGAATATCTGATGAAATTTTTCTATAAATATTTACTAACGCTAAATAACGCGTAACGTTGACATTTCGCGACGCACAGACAGATAAGCAAATCGAAGTCACAAATAATTTTTTAGTTTTGTTAGAAAGTGATTAAAAAATATGATAAAAAGGGGGAAGGGGAATAGAACAGCAGCTATCTTAGTTTTAATGTAATCGTTATCTAGGTTAATTTAACCTAATTTGTATTACATGCATGCAGCAGATCTTTTTGACAAACAAATAAACTTCTCACATCTGATTTAATTTCCTATAAACTTTTCAGAAACCCCTGCTTGCAAATGTAACCTGATAACTAAAGAAATACTTCCTAGATGGCGATAAATCTTGCATGCAAATTACTTAACATACTGTACGCCTTCTTTGTGGTAAAATAATGAGCGTAAAATCATAATGAGAATTAAAATGTGAGAATTAAACCTGTTTGTCTCACTCGAATAATATAAACACTTAGTATTAGAATTTTCTTCATATGCTTCGTTATGGGGAATAATTCGAGAATATGCAAGTGAAATTTATTTTCAAGTGAATAAATTATTCTGTGGAATAAATTATTAATAAATCTGAGAACTTTTCAAATACTTAAAATTCATTCTTTAAAAAACGTGTTAATTATATATTCGTGTCATTGGCTTTGAATTATTTTTAATGGATATAATTCTGACGTTCGAAGTAGATGTTAAACATAAATTAGGGAAATGAAAGCGTTATGAATGCCTGTCAAGTCGTTTCTTATCACGATTGCACGAACAAACTGCGGTACAAATTTAACCCTAAAGCCAGGGTTCGCAGCTTTTCTATATTTTACCATGTTTTTATTAACTTCGATTCTAATTTGTTTGTTTGTTTGTCCAGTACAAATCTTGCAATCGATTTTTAACTAACTTCCCGACTAGCTATCTCTTATAATAGCTTTGAATCTCTTATAATAGCTCAAAACACGATAACAATGAATTTTGTTTAATACTTTTAGTCAATTTTTCCGGGCTCCCGCTGCCTTCGGTAGTGTTTATATAATTCAACCAAAAATTTAAAAACATGGTATATAAAAAGTTCTTTTTATCTAGTAATTATTTACGATTGTTTTATTTCACTGTCAACACAATTTTCAAAAAGAAAATTGTCTTGAAGGTTTTGATGCTATAATAACAGGAAAACGTTCATGAAAATTTTCTTTTTAAAAATTGTGGTGAAAATATAGTATAATGATCGTAAAAATACATTAACGTTGCGACCCTTGCCTAGAGCATATATCTTACTGCTGTAGAGTGCGCATTCAATACTGAAGTTCCTATTATATCCAAACGAGTAATCAACATTGAGGTTGATTTCCGTCGGTCACGTGACGAGTGAAACGATCACATCCGTTCAGTTTGCCCCCACTTGGCTCATTTGCAACTTTTTGTTTTACACACTTGGCTTATTATTGCTTCTGCAAAACATTCCCCCCCCCCCTCTCTCTCTTTTTCTTATTAAGTTGTAATATTTTAGAAAAACAGAAAGTGGATTGAATAGTCCAAACAATTAAGTATAATTTATTTATAATTGAAATTTATGTGTTTCAAATATAAATACGTCTTCTGCTATTTTTAAAAGTTATTTATCACACATCCAATGAAAGAAATTTTCATTTTTTGTCTTAAATATTTCATTTAATATTATACAAATATTTCAGAAAAATTTAAAAGTATATTCTTACTTATGAAATGATATGTCAAAAATATTATGAAATGAAGCGTCAAAAATATTATTTTTCGTTGCACCAAAAGCATAGCAATACTTCGACATTTTTCATGGCGCAACTGGATGACACGAAGAAAAATCTTTATCAGCCTCTGTCCAATTAGGAGAAAATCTTTTCCATTCATGACCTTTAAGTGTGAAAACTGAAAAGCACTCGTCACATGATTTTGATGTTGGTTACTTGCTTTAATGAGGGATGCACACTCAAATTCTGCCATACATTTTCATTATGGGTAGAGAATTATATCAGCCAAAATTTTCAGATAGGAGTGAGGAGAGGGGAAAATAAATCATATCAGAAGTTTCTAATTTTTCGAGGCAAGATACTAGAGAAGGTAGCTAAAGTAGTATTTTAATCGTCATTTTTAACTTTTAAAAAATAATGTAATCCTGTTAAGTTTCGATTTCCAAATTATTTGATAATTTTTATTTCTTTTTCTTCTTCTTCCTCCTATATTTTTCTGAACTTTTATAACTTCTTTTTAATTCTTCTTTTTTCTTTCTTTTCTTTTCTTTCTTTCTTTCTTTCTTTCTTTTTTTTTTTTTTTTAATCTTTGCCTAGTTTTTTTCTTGAATTGATTTTATCTCGCTATATATATATATATATGTATGTATTACACGCTTATTTATTTATTTATTTATTTTGTTAAAGAATCATATTTTAGTTTTCCTACTTCTTTTACCATGTTTATTATTATTCCTATTACTGGTTTTTAAATTAACATTTCTACAGTTTTGTATAAATAAACGATAATATAAGAGTAAATTATCCACCAAAAGTCCATCATTTTAGTGGAGACAACATACGTTTTGACCACTTTCGGAAAGAAATTACGAGAGCTTAAGAAAATTAAAAATATCGAAAGGAAATTTATTTTTCGCTATTCGAAATTCAGAAAGAAAAAAAAATTGTTTAATTTACATTCTTCTATTATGAAATTAATGAAACTTTTTGTAGCTGTTCCATAAAAATTACAAGAAAATAAAAATTAATTACAGCATCATGTTTTCCATTTAATACACACTCGCACACTAATTTTTTTTCAAACAATACCTGGCATCACAATATCATGTTGCTTGTGTTTAATGGGGAAATTAAGTTTATTAAATGTACCTAATGTATACAGCTTATAAAATATACGCATACTAGATTTCACCGATCATCTGCATAGGGTAGGTGCTC
Organism: Salticus scenicus; assembly: GCA_963930645.1. NCBI lineage: Eukaryota > Metazoa > Arthropoda > Arachnida > Araneae > Salticidae > Salticus > Salticus scenicus. Next base: position 26,538,163 of record OZ005656.1, read on the forward strand.
CAGTGATTGGCATGCTACAGTAATTGACATCTATCCCGAAATATTTAAATCATATATTTTACATATAAGAATTTTAACATTTTATAGCAAACACTGGAGCATATGGTGCTAATAACTGGTAAAATAAATAACTAGCAGTGTCAAACACTGGAACATAGGATGCCAATTACTGAAAAAATGAAAAACTGGCAGTATCAATTACTGGAACATTGAGTGGGTGTCAAATAAAAATTCATAAAAAAAAATAATTGTTATCAAATGTATATATTTTAACATATATGTGGTTCTGAATGTCTTTCATACCATATGTACTATCTTAAGATTACTAAAAATATTTCCTGATGACTAGAACATTAAAAACATCAGAGATTGCTCTAAAAGTGTCAATCACTGGTGCACTTACCCTGTATCAAGATAATAAAAAACGAACAACTAGTATGTTTTGGCCATCATAAAATTTATTTTATATTGAACACAACAGCGCCATCTACAGATTAATATGAAGTTAATTATAATTTCTCACAAAATTTTTTACATATGCACTTTAATGTAATTGTAACCTTCAAATACTAAGATGTAGCCATATGGAAAATCGTAGAAGGTGAGCAGTAATAGCAGCACCACTTATCGGTTGATATAATCCCAAAATAAGTCAGCATCTTTTCCATAATAGCCATCTCACATATCAAGCTCAGTACATTTTTATGCAATAGAAACTAAAATATATCCATCTCGTGCATGATTAAAATTGTAGCATAGCAAGATCAGAGACTGTCATACCATCTGTCCTTTCGAAGACTGTTTGAGAATGGCATAAAACCCTTCCAAGCATTAACTGCAGTCAAGTATTGTGTGACTTTCGTGTTCTAAGAGGAATCGATATTAAACATAAGGTAAACGTACCAGTAGTGGACCCTGTAGCAGTAGTGGACACTTTTAATTTTAAACTCGGAAAATAAGCTACCTAATAATTCTGAAGATTCGAGCAATGTTCAGGAATGGAGTTATAGTCCTTTACTGGTAAACCCTTTAACAAAAAATAATTCCTGCCATTAATTTTTAAATAATGTCAGTTTAACTAAAAAATTTTGCACTTTTTGTGATTTTGCCGTTTTCTTCTTATCACTTTGAATAAGGAAATGAAATTTTATTTGCTCGCTCTCTGTGATTATTTTTAACTGATTTCTTCTACCTTTTGCTTTCATATGACTAAAATAAGTATGCAGAATTCATTAATTGTGCTATTTTTTAAATCTTGTATTAACACATAGTATTTTTATGGGTGTCCACTACTGGTGGCAAAAAATGTCATCATGGCAAATAGTGGACAGCCCTGTCCACTACTGGCTCATGTGACTTTTAATGCCAGATCCAGTAGTGGACACAATTCTGTAATCTAGCAATTTTAGAGTTGAATTTTAAAGCAAAAATTCAAAGGGGTCCACTACTGGAACAAAAAAGGATCCACTACTGGGTTTTTAGTGTGTTCACTACTGGCTCATTTTAAGCTCTTCAGATTTTTGATTTTTTACCTATATAATTGCTACAATTAGCAATTTTCATAATACAGTTGTGTTAAGAAAGAGTTAGTAAAGGTCTGAAATATTATTTTTTGAAGCTCTAAAATTTAGGAAATTACACAAAAAATAGCCGGAAAATGTCCTTAAAGTGTGCACTACTGGTGCGTTTACCTTACATATAATGACCAGATTTTTTAATGCAGAAATGGGGACAAATGTCAACGTGTCCTCACTTTTCATCTGAAAAGTAAGAATTAAAATGCAATAGGACTGCCACGGCGACCTTTATTATTATACTTTTTTATTATTATTATTACCTTCGTATCATTATTTGCATAACATAAAATTTATAATTAATGCATACAGTCAAAGTTCAGATTTACCAGAGAAAATATATTATAAATTTATTTTTTGGAAATAGTGGTACGAAAAAAAAAAAAAAAAAAAAAAAAAAAGTTGCCTGTGGCAGTCAAAAGTAGATCAAAACACACGAATGACTTTTTTCTACACACACACACACAAAATAAAATAAATAAAATAAAATAAATAAATAAATAATAATAATAATAAAATAATAATAATAATAATAATAATAATAATCACTTCGGTTTGTTAATAGAAGTAATTTTATGTCAAGAATAGTTATCAAATGTCCGAAAAACTGTATGATCTATACAATCCACGGTGAGACAAATGTGTATAGATTTTTGGAGAGTACCATTGTCATATCATTGCATTTAGTGAACTAGAATTTCGAGAAATATCACCTTTTTGTAACAAATGTAAAGGTTTCACTTTCTCTACATTTATTTGATAGTCTTTTGTATTCATTGTTCTTTCATTGATTTATTCAGTGCATTTTATAGCATGGTTATTTAGTACTTTACAAATGCCCACTATTTTGTGAACAATATGCAAAGAATTCTATTTTGTTCACTTGTTTCATTAGCCTTGTGTTACTGCGAGTTAGGCAGTTAGTTCATAATAGTTTAACTATGTTTATTCCATTTGTGGAATATTATATATAATTTACATTTCTTTACACTAAAATTTTTAATGCCATAGCATCGCTCGAAACTATTATATAGGATAGTAGGCGACATGTGGATTACACACATGTCTTAATCACCTAGAAAAAGAACAATCACAAGTAATTCAACAGTTTGAAAACTTAAAAAAAAAAAAAAAAACTTACGACTTTTTGGCAATTATTTTATAATGCAGGAATCACTAGTTTTTATTTACATTGCTCAACGGCAGAAATTGTTATGGAACAATCAGGTTAAGGAGATTTTAAGAAATTGCTCTATCTAAACATAAATTACAAAAGCTATCATGCTTCCTTTCTTTGATAACGAAATTAAATAAACAAATCACCCTGTTTTCTCCTGTAAAACAATTTAATTTTGTTCTCAATGATAACATGAATATTTCAATCATAACCGTAATGTGCATTTTCGTTTATAAAATGAATGCATCTTTTCCTCACTTCTTATTAATAAAGGTTTGATTATGTATGCAATTACATGTTTTAACTACTTTTTAAAATAACTAACTATATATAATTCATCCGATTTAAATACCTTTGAGAAAGGATTTATTTGGTGGTTCCCAAACAATTATTTTATTAGTGAGGAATGTAATAAATATAATTTGCATCCCTCTCTATATAATTTTTCAAAAAAGACGTCATTCTCAGGAGATATAGAAAAAATATAGGAAAAAGCCCATACTGCAGCATTGAAAAATTATCCTATCTAAATTCAAATCACGAAAGAATACTGTCATATTGTATTTAGAACGTCTTTATCATGTAGAAATGTTTTTACGTTACCTTTATGATATAGAAATTAAGTTAGTAAAATGCCCTGTTTGCTCCTGCAGTTATATATAACTAGTGTGTGTTTTCTTTCTTTTAAATGAATTCTATATTTTTCTGTATTTTTTCTTTCCTTAATCGAAAAGTTTGCTTCTATGTGTAACCACATGTTTTAATTACTTCCAAAAGGAATAACTACAAACTATTCAACAGATTTGAATACTTTTGAAAAAAGTTTTATAGTTTTTTCAAGCAATTATTTTATAATAGAAAAAATATTTCTTATAATTTAAATTTCCCTATGATATAATTTCTCGAAATGATATCACGTTTCGTAGCTATGACAGAAAAATTAAATGACACGGCAGATGATCGAAACATGAGTGCCTATTCAAAATATTATCCTATTTAAACTAGTATCAAAACAGACGCTATTACGTTGTTTTCCTTTTTAATCTATCTTCCTTTTTAATCTATCTGAATATTTTAGTGTAGCCCTGTAAATCTGAAAGTTAATCATATCATATTCTATACAAAACATTATTTTAGAATATTAACAATACATGTCAGTGTTTTTATGATTTTAACAGTAGAGAGTTTTTTAAATATAACTTTTAAAAATGTCTTTCCTAAAACGCAATGCATTGGCCTTTTTTTTTTTTTTTTTTTTTTTTTTTTTTTTTTTTGACCCTGTACACAAACTAGTTTTAGAGGACCTATTAATGTCATTTTAAATAGGAAACATTTCATAGTGAACTTGATTGTATCATTTTTTAAAAATTCTCAAAATATATACGAACGCTGTGAGCCGGAGACAAACAGACAGAAAGATAGACATTCGGACAGACAGATACACAAATTGAAATCATATTCCCACTAAAATTATAGGAAAGTGTTAAAACGCTTAATGTAAACGAAAATGCAATTCCAGCAAATTTTTATTAATAGCTCTTAATGTTACTGAATATTTTTATGTGGCCCTGTAAATCTAATGCCACTCATACTGTATTATATAGAAGGTATTCTTTTGTGCATACAAATAATATATTTCAATTGCATTAAGCTTTGTGCAAAGTAAAATAATTAAAATTTGGTTTATAAATAATTCTCATAGAACGCAATGCTTTGGAATAATTTCAAGTGTCCTAATTGGTTTCTAATTGGTTTGTGTACAGGCCTGTACACAAACCAGTTAGAAATTTACTCTATTTTTCACAGGAAACATCCATTAGAAAACTTGAATAACAAAATGTTATTAAATTAGTAATGCTAGTAGATTGATTAGAAGAAGGCTCTGTTTATTCCTTCAGAATTATGTAGTTTAGTTCTCAATAATAATATATAACTTTAATTTGTATATTCAATTTTAACCCGTTAGCGCCCAGTGTCCTCATTTGAGGACAGCTAATAAAAATGGCACGTATATTTTTTGTGGTTTCTTGGAATGGTTTCTGATTTTTAGTGACAGTTTATAGCGTCACTCTAAATGATCCCTGAAAGTTTCATGTGCCTACTATTAATTATTATTTCATAATTTGGATAGTCATTCTAGGATTTTTCATTCGTCGCACATATATTTGCTTTTTGCACAGGTATACTAATTTAAATCAATTTGAATAATATTATATATTATAATAATTTGCTTTTGAGATCTTTGTCAACATATAATAAGAAATTAATCTGTTATCTCAAAGTTTTTCTATCTCCAAGTTTTCTCGCTAGAACACTGAACGTCAATAAATGAGAACAGGCTTTAAATTTAAAACTAATCAGAAGAATTGTTTAAGTTAATATATTTTACAGTCAGTTGTCTATATTAATTTAGAAGTGAAATAATCAGCTAATAATATTTTGCAAAATTAATTCGGGCGTTAACGGGTTAAAATAAATGCATATTTTTTCTATATTTTTTCTTTTATTAATCGAAAAGGTTAGCTTCTACATGTAATCACATGTTGTGCTGTATTGCATTAAAATAATTGCAAAAAGAAATAACTACACTAAGGGATAAAGAAAGAAAAAAGAAAAAAGAAAAATCATGCAGTACACATTGATTATTAACACTTTCCAACTGAACGTAATTCTTGTATCGTATAAAATTTAAAATTCTTTGCCTACGTTATCACACAACAGACAGAAGGGCTGAAAAATGTACAGATAGTTTAAATCATTCTTAAGCATTCTGGAAAGTGTTAAAAAGAAAATGCAGCCGTTAGATTATAATTACAGCTTTTAATCTATCTGAATATTTTAGTGTAGCCCTGTAAATCTGAAAGTTAATCATATCATATTCTATACAAAACATTATCTTAGAATATTAACAAAACATGTCAGTGTTTTTTTGATTTTAACAGTAGAAAGTTTTTAAAATATACTTTCAAAAATGTCTTTCCTAAAACGTAATGCATTGGCCTTTTTTTTTTTTTTTTTTGACCCTGTACAAAAACTAGTTTTACAGGACCTATTAATGTCATTTTAAATAGGGAACATTTCATAGTGAACTTGATTTTGCACAGGAAACATCCAATAGGGAACTTGAATAACATATTAAAATTTCATTAAAATTTCTGTACAGTAAAGGTATTAAAATATGGTTTACAGAAACACCTCTCATAGAACACAGTACTTTCGAATACTTTTGGGTGTCGCTGTACACAAACCAGAAGAGGTATTCCCTCCATTTTTAATAGGGAACATCCGATAGTGAACTTCAATAAAATATATCAGTTTGAAGAAATTCCATAAACATTTACGGGAGTTAGAGCGCAGAAGAACAGACAGACAGACGGACATAAGAACAGTCAAACAGATACACAAATCGAAATCATATTCACACTTAGAAAATGTTAGAAAGCTTAATGTAAACGAAAGTACAATTCTAGCAATTTTTTATTAATAGCTCTTAAAATAACCGATATTTTTGTGTCACCCTGTAAGTCTAATACTAATCGTGCTATATTTTATGCAAAGCATTCTTTTGTGCATATAAATAACATATTTCAATTTCATAAAACTTCGTGCAAAGTAAAGTTATTAAAATTTGGTTTATAGAAATATCTCTCATAGAACGCAATGCTTTGGAATACTTTTGAGTGTCCCTGTACACAAACCAGTTGTGGTATTTACTCCATTTTATACAGGAAACATCCGATAGTGAACTTGAATAACATATTTCAATTTAATTAAGATTTGTGTACAGTAAAGGTATAAAAATATGATTCATATAAATACCTCTCAGGGAACACAATGCTTTGAAATACTTTCGGATGTCCCTGTACACAAACCAGGTATAAACTCCACTTTAAACAGGAAACATCCTATAGGGAATTTGAATAACATATATCAGTTTCAAGAAATTCTATAAATATTTACGGGAGTTAGAGCGCGGACAGACAGACAGACAAACTGAAGTCATTCAACCTTGTTGGAAAGTGTTAAAAAATAAGCCGCACTTGGATACTTTAATTTTCCCTTTCAAAAATCACTAATTTTAAAATTTAAATGAAGAGATGCAGCAGATAGGGATTTTGCCGGATATCGAATATTTGAAACACTAATGTCTGCTGGATACGGATATGTAGTATCCAGCGAAATCACTATTCGTTTCATCCTATTTTAAATGATTAAATTGGACGTTTCTCAAATGAAAAATAAAAATTATTCAGTGCGGCTTTTTTTCCCTTCTTTTTCGTACGTTAGTGTATATGAGCAGTTTAGTAGAATGCTTCGAATACTTTTAATAACAAACTTGCTTTGTGGCTTTCCGACAGTTATTTTATAATAGCGAAAGTAATAGTTATAATTTACGTTCCTCTCCGATATAATCTTTCAAAGTGATATCATTTTCCAGAGCTGTTGCAAAAAAATTACAAGAAACAATACATTATGGAAATATGACTGCTTATTCAAAAAAAAATTATCCTATCTTAACTGTGATCACAAGAACACGCTATCATGTTGCCTTTCTTTTGAGATGAAATTAAATTCACAAAATGCCCCTGTTTGTTCCTCCAGAACAATTTGATTTACTTCTCACAGATCTCTGGACAATAGATCTCCTCTATACAGTGACCTGCAGCGAACTCGCAGTAGATAGCTAGTCCTTTTATATTAAGAATACTACACTAATGTGGATAACCACTATAGCTTGTTACCTAAGGTATTCGGTCGACCACATTTGAAAGCTATACTCATCTCTTTGACGTGATTTTGATTCCGAAACCTGATAGGAAAACACCTTTACGTGACTGTTTTATCAGAATAATACTTGCTTTATTCGACTGTGGTAATCGTAAATACGATTTCTTTCGACAAATAGTTTCGTTTTCTTTTTACGAATGTCTTTTGGTTGTGTAACTTGTTTGTGCTATTTTGAAACGAGTTGACAACTTTGAAAAACTAATTTTTATGCAGCTGACAAAGGTTTGGAAGAAAAAGTTGGAAAAATAAATAAATAAATAAAAAATATTAAAATAATCGGTTTATTGACGTGAAACATATGCTGAAGTTGATTTTTTTTAAATACGTATATTTTATCTTTACCTATACATAATTTTTTTTATATGTATATCGCAGATGTTGACGTAACGGAAAACAGTTAACTTATACATTTGAAAGATACCTCCTAAAGACTTTGTAAAAAAAAAAAAAAAAAAAAAAAAAAAGGAAGGAAGAAATGAAAAGGAAGGAAGAAATGAAAAGAAAAGAAAAGAATTATTTTGAAAGTAAGGTAAAAAAGGGTTTTAAATGTCTTTTTTTAGAGTACTTTAGAATATTATCTCACTGAATTCTGAAATTCTAACTGTTTACATTTATTATTGATCCAATAAAATGCGATGATTGATAAAAAGGGCCATTTTAGTTAATTTTTAATCACTGTGTATATTTATTATATAACATTTAACTATGGATTACGACTCAACTTATTGTTAAAATTAAGAATAAGAAATTTGTAAATATACAATGCATAAACATGCAGCAACTGTTTCGGGTTGAAATGATTAAATACAACAGCCCGACACAAATGCAAAAATATAGACATGGATGCAGAATGAAAACAACAGCGCACAAAAGTAGTAAAATAAAATAAGAAAGAAAGAAAGAGAAAAAGAAAAGCGAACTGAAAATAATAATAATAATAATAATAATCAAAAATCATTCTTTAAAGATATTGGTGTTTATTGGATTAAATAGAGATTAAAATATAAATAAAAAAGGCAAATATATTATAATAAAATAACATAAAATAAAATTATATTTAAAATATATATATATATATATAAATAAATAACTATAAAGACAGTGGCAATTATATTAGAAATTTTAAGCCATCACAAAAAGTCTTGAAGAAAGATCATTAATTAAATGTGTCGAGTTTTTCAAGATGTAAAATATTTCAGAATAATCTAAGTAGGAATATGCAAAAGTACAAAAAATAATGAAGTTATTTCATCGTGACCAACGTAAAATTTACAATAAATTGAGAAAAATATTTTCCTTATAATCCCATTGAAAGCTGCCTATTGAAAGTTCTTTTCTTTCTTGTAATATTGTATTCACAAATCTTAAAATTTTCCTTCGATATTAAACTGGGAATTGACTTGCACAGCTGCTAACATTTTAAATCTTAGATTTATAACTACTATTTTTCAATAAAATATTTTCCCATCGAATTTCTACTATTAAATAAATAGAAAATTGTTATATAAAAATTCTGGTTTGAAGTCTTCAGGAAAAAAATAAAATTTTCTGTGAAACGTAACATTGAAAGAGAAAAAAATGTTACGTTGGTCAAAAATCTATATTTTGGCAAAAATAAGAAGAAAATAATTTATAACTTATATTCAAGGTACTTCTGATCGTATTACGGTATTTTTCCATCGGATTAAATCTTTATTCTGCCTTAATTTGACTATTACAGTGAAAGTAGATTTACAGTCAATGTGAAAATTAATGGTATTTCTATTCGTTTCCAGTAAAGTCGGCCTTGGCGACAAATTTGGCAATTTATCAACGGATTTGAAAATGAATGGAAATATTATTTATTTTCACTTTAACTGCAAATTTACTTTCACTGCAACAGCTCAGTTGAGGCAGAAAAGAAATTTAACCTGTTGTAACAGTGTTATAAGAAAGAAAAGAACATTTAATAGTAAGCTTTTAATGTGAATAGAAGTAAAATAGTTGCCTTAACTTATTGCAAATGTTGCATTGGTCACGATGGAATAACCCAATTTTATGATCAGAAAAGTCAAAACAATGAGAGTAACACCAATATCGGGAAGGATGCTTTGCAATGTTCTTATTCATCATTCAATATCCGTTTTGAATGTATTTAAATATTTTAAAATGGCCTCATAAATAAAAATATTTACAATGCGGAGAATACTTTTTTAGAAGGTCATGTGTACCAAAACTCATTTCAATAACTTATTTATATTTCAACTTATTATATTCTGTTGTTATAGAGAGATGATAGACAGATAATTCCGTGTATTAAAATATAGGTCACAATCGGTTCGAAAAATAATTAGCATATAACCATTTTCAAAATGTTATCTTAAATAAAAGTAACATAATGATCAAAATTCATCTACGTTTTACTGAATTACTAATTTATACACAATATTAGATAATGTTTACTTTGAAACCAGGTATCAATAATACAACAGGAAGATGAACTTGAATATCTAAAAGTATGTTGTGTTATTGCAGTGCAGCTAAAAGTTTAGCTTGAATTGAGGTTGGATAAGTTTAATATCGCACTATGAGCTATGCAGTGGGCAATTGACGACCGTATAGGATTCAGCCCTGGTCCATAGACATGTCATCACAATTATGATCTTCCGCGGAGGAGATAGCTCCTTTGCTTCGATATCCCCCCCTTCCCCCAGTGAGGTATTGCTTTTACAGAACATGCTAAAATGTTGGGAAAGTTTCTTTGTTTTCTGTTAAACTTAAAAATATTATTTATTCATAATTTTTTATTTAAATATATTTTACAAGTTCTTAGAGTTCACAGATACCTACGAGTTTCTGTTAACTTGTATAATTATTATGTCTATTCATAGCCTCCTAAACTAGATGCCTTCTGCGTGGCTCGAAAACTTGGCAACAGTTCAAGCGGTAGACAGCACCACCTGGTACATATTGCGCTCTTTTTTATTCAACATTCACCAATAATTTTAAGAAGTGATATATGATATATGTAATCGACGTTTGTTCGATTCTATTCGCCTTTTATGTATATCAAATCTGTACCAGATGGCGCTGTTTATAGCTAAGTTTCCAAGCATCGCGGAAGGCATCTAGTTTAGGAGGCTATGGTCTATTTTAAGTGAAATGTACTTAAAGCATACATGCTATTTTGTTTACTTATTTATTCGTTGAAATGCATCCTGTAAACGAAAGTACCATTAGTTATATTTCTTACTATAAATAGAAACACCAATTTTAATTACAAGGGCATTGCAATTTTATATACTTAAAAAGTCAGATAGACTTTGCATAATGTAATAAGTTTTTTGGAGATATATAGTAACGTATACAGTAACAGACTTTAATACCAGTCTTATGACAAGCACATTTTAGTTGAAACAGAGTAAATGTTACTTGAAAGCAGGTTGAAATTCAAAGAATTTTATTATTAACATTATTTAATTAAATATGTTAATATTAAAAGTTTGTTTTTTCTTGGTATTCTTTGAAACATTTTAGAATAGTGAAAACGGCAAAGGCAGGATTGTCAGATGAATTCTACAATTTTATTTTTTAGCATCACGAAATTTTTAGAGTATCAGTCTATTGGTTCAATTACACCCGATTTAGTTTTTGCATAAAATGGTTGCTTTGACATAAAATTAGTAGTGTTAAAAAATAAATTATAACATTCATCTGGCAAGCCTGGGTAAGGGTTCCATTGTCTTCTTTTTATTGGTACATAAAATATTAAAGTACATAAAATATTAAGAAACTCTGATACATTTAATTTAATGAAAATTGAACTTAAAAAGTAAATTGCTGTGTAGTTATTTAACCCTTTGCCGGCCTTACACTCTAAAGCGCTCGTGTTGCAGTCTCGGTAAATCTATTCAACAACAACTGCTAGAAAAACTTTAAGAATTTTCATTTTAATTGGGGAAAAAAAGAGAGTGTGAGAGAGAAGTATGGGCATATCTGTTATAATTTAATAGTTATGATTTTTTTCCCCTGAAAAGAGAATATACTGTTCCCTATATCTACATGTACGTTTAACAAATAATATGCTGTACACTTTTTACGGAGTTTTTACTCCAAAAGAGTCTGCACACTTCCTATCGCCTTCTCCCCACTATAGTAATTCATTCTAGGCAATAACTATGTTCTTATGTACATAAATGCACATCTTATTTATCAAATAAGTCGTAATTTTATATTTATTTGCATCATAATATTTTATGTATTCATTTATATCTTAATTATAATATACATATCGGCACAGAAGTACTGTAATTTAAAATGGGCGGAGCTTTAGCTTAAAATAACGTAAACACCCACATGCAATATGCTAATATAAATGTACTTAAATGGGAAGTTTATTCCGGTTTTAATACAGGATATCTATCCCCATTGTTTAAAGAAAAGCAGAACTTCATTGCTTAAACAGAAATTCAACCCTTTTGAACCAGAGGTGTGAAATTAAATAATACTGGCAAAAGCTTAATAATTTTGAAACAATATGTTTTCTTGATTTTTCACATCACCAGTACAGAGTTGCCAAATTTTATAATTTATTCCGTAGCATTTTATATCTAGAATAATTTTTCTACAAAAAAAAAAAAGAAAAAAGAAAAAAGTGGTACTAATAACTTTGACAGCAAACAGCGTAAGAAAAATAAATATTAATATAACACTACTTACAAAATTTATTTGACACGTTTAATTTATGATATTCTTATACTGTTATATATTCTTTATCAGGTAAGCTCATACTAAAGAAATTTTATCCATAAAATTATTGACTGTCATACAAGCTGTTTTATTCTTGAATATTGCTGGGTAACAATAACACATTTTTCATTATAATTATTAGTATTTTTATTTGTTTCTTTGAAAAAAAAAAAATATATATATATATATATATGTATATATATATTACAAATCTTCGTGTATCACAATATGTCTTATGATATTAGAAAATTATATATGCATAAAACAGTGATAGCAATACGCAAAAACAAAATAACAATTAGAAATATGAAAAACAGTTTCAATAATTTTGTCAAAACTAAAAGCAGATACTTTCGGAACAAGACGCTAAGATATTTAAGTGCAGCGAAGTTAAGCAAAATTAAACTTCTGTTAAATTGTAACTGAAATGCAATTATAGTGTAAGGGCAAATAAAAAGTCACAATTATCATTACGTGTAATGGAAATGTCGAATTTACACTTGAATTACAATTTCAAACCTTGTAATTACCATTACATAATTTTAACGGTAATTGAGAAGCTTGATGTGATCTGCCGACTGCCTTGGTTTAAAACTTCATATATTTTACAATAACACACAATCTGGATATTTTTATTTGTATCGATTATGACAAATTTCATTATTAATAAAAACTCTCACATTGATCATATCTAGTATTGCAGATTCTCCTACTAAAACACCAAAATCAAAAGCAATCACGTGGGTGTACTATGGAAGTTTTTCCAAATTATCTGTCTAATGACAAATCTTATTTTAAAGACCACATTTTTTTTGCACTTTATTTTCAAATCTTGGCAGCAATTTCACGCAAATATGTTGGTATATCTGTAAGCACAAATGCTAATGCGCATGAATATGTATCTTAAATCAGTTTTGAAACAGGTGTTATCTCCCATTGGAGTTCATATACCATTTAGAAAGTAAAAAATGCAAAAATCGAGAAGACATACTGATGCTACAAATGTTGTATAATCTTTCCCCGTATAATCCTATTTCCTTATCCATATTCATTTTCCCCGCATATCCCACGTTAGCACTAGTTTTGGACGTCATACAGCGGTCAAATGCTTACATTTCTGTATTTCTTTTACCTTTTATGATAACAAAGAATAGTCTGTACGTTGTTTAAAAGAAACTGATTTCAGTAGAATTTTCTTGTAATTTAATCAGTCAAGTTATTCATGATACTGGTTACTTTTCTTTATTTTCGTGGCATATATATTTTCTAATTAACGGCCCTCTTCACTTACCGTCGCCGGAAGCCCGAGCCAATGTTATTCTATGGGGAAAATTTCTTTACAAATAACTTATTAAATAATACTTATTTTTAAATTCTGTTTTCACATTCAGAAAATTCCCAACAGTTAAATTGACGGACCTTTATTAAAAAGTATATATATATATATATATATATTTTTTTTTTATTATTATTTTATTACTTTATTTTGAAATTGCAAAATGAAAAAATTTCACATATTGAAAGTTCGTATTTTGAAGTTTCAAAATAAAATATAAAAAATTGAAAAAAATAATTTTTTAAAAAAGGTCCGTCCATTTAACAGCTGGGAATTTTCAGAATGTGAAAACAGAATTAAAAATATGTATTAGTTAATAAGCTATTTGTAAAAAAAAATTTCCCATTGAATAACATTAGATTCGGCTTCCGGCGGCGGTGAGTGAAAACACTTAAAATAGTGGTTTAAAGAAAAAAAAATGCTACGTAGCCAATGCTTATCACCATATCTTTATTTGAAGTGTACCTCTTATTGGAGTATATTATTAATATTTTTCGATTGTTACAAAGTATTCATACTTTCTTAAAACATTTCAGTACTTTTACAATAAAAATAATCTGGTGTGTCACTCACATGACTTTCTCTTATCCTGCGTTTCAATACTATAAAGAAAGATTGCATATTAAGATATAAAATCAATAAGGTTCAATCTATTTTAAAAATCTATCTAAAATAGTTTCAGGAACAGATTTATTTGGCATATAAATCTGTGTGACGGTTTCTATCGCCCCTTCAGACCCTGTTCAACTATAGTGCCTACATTTATTTAAAAAAGAATAAATTTCAAGTCTGTGAGTAATTTGCCTTAAAACTTTTCTATCTTGATCAAATTTAAAGTGGCAACTACTTACCAACTTTAAGTTTACTGCAGTTATTTGTTTTTAAGTTATACTGATAACATAGGTACAAGCATATGAATCGTTGAAAATTTGACTTTCAGGAGACCACAAAACGTGATATTATACAATAAACCAGAGTAGAAAATTTAACTTCAAAAATTACTTTGTTTACAGTATGAGCATGAAAAATTAATTTACCTTCCTGAGCAGTGTTCGCCGACAAAGTAAAATGTAGCAAAGCACTTCGATGAATTACATTCAATAGAAAAGAACGTTTAGCTTAATTTTGAGTAATCCTGTATATTGTCTATAAACTATATGCACATCCCATTGCGTTCTTAAATTTAGTCTTACATGAAAAATATCTAACACAAAAAGAAATACACTTCCAGCAATTGTCAAATATAGCCCCGATATATCCAAATACTTTGGGTAGCCCTATGAACGGATGATGAATGATTTCCATACCACAATCTGCTGGAAATATGCTTTTATGCATATAAAAAAAATATATTTATTCATTTTGTTTAGGGCAGTTTACAGATTTTACGTTGTACTTACCGGGAATATCACCGACAGACGTAATGTATTTGAATTCTTTTGGATGGCCCTGTACACGAACTCTTTGCTTGATCTCAACGAAGTGTTACACCACTATATAATACAAACGTAGAATACCGAGTTTCGATTTACTGCAACTGTTTGGTCTTGAGATATGCTGATAACACACACACAGACCAACCGCTAAAAACGTGATTTCCGTATTCAGGAGACCTCAAAATGTGTAAATATAACAAAAAATCACTTTCAAATCTTTGACCCAAAAACAATTCTTTCTCTACTATATGGGTAAAAGACAGTAAAAAGTCAAGATTTTTGTTTATGGGTGTGGTAAATATAATTTTGGGACTACAATTTCTGTTAGTTAATAGTAATTAACAATGAAAAATTTGATTTTGAGTATGCATAATGACTATTTGAGAGATTTGGTTTTAGATAAACAAACGCATTCAATAAACAAACGCATATTTTTTTAGGTATTCAAATTTGATATATATATTTTTTTAATGACGTCATATTTAAGAGACGATGCTTGTACATAATCATACTTGCCAATAGTCTAATTGTTATTCCGTAATATTGTTAGTCGAGCCTTTTTTTCAACACCAGTATTATTGTAGAGTGATATTCTCAATGTAATTATGATTAGATAAGAAAAATACTGGTGTAAAAAAAATTTCTAACAATACTGCGGAATATTAATTAGGATGTTGGCAGCTATGACATAACTAATACAAAAAAATTGCCATACTTTTACTTCTTCGAATTGATTTATTAGAATTGTTAAAATTTAAAGATTTATTAGTCATTTATTACAATTTAAAATGATTTTACATTATTTTCGCAAAATTTAGGAAGAAGGGGACAGTATAACTCCCCGATTCTTCTCTCTTGGTTCTCTGTCTAGACCAGTGTTGCCAACACAAACTTTTTTCCCCGCTATAAGTACTCATGAAAATCCGCTAAAAATATCAATTTCCTATAGTGTAGCACCAGTGCAATGTAAAATCCAATCCACTAAACCTTTATTTTTTTTACCATTGATAGTGTCAAAAATCCGCTAAATTTAACGGAAATTCCGCTTAATTGTCAACACTGGTCTAGACTGATTTATCCGCCATTATTAGAAATAAAAATGACTATTTCATGAAAATTTTAGGGAGAGGGTATCTGACTTGTAGATTCTTCTTTCCTGGCTCTGTACCTGGACTCTGGACTGTTTTATTCGCCATTATTTGATATAAAATATTTCATAAAAAAATTAGGTGGGAGGGTGGGGGCTGACTTGTAGATTCTTCTCTTCTGTCTCTGTGCCTGCACTGATTATTCGTCACTACTAGAAATAAATATGATTTTAGACTATGCCATGAAAAATTTAGAAAGAGGCGTGAATTTGACTTGTAGATTTCACTCTCTTACCCTTTCCACCTGGATTGATTCACTCATCATTTTATTATTAGAAATAAAAATGATATTTTAGAGTGCTTCGTGAAGATTTTATGAATAAAGATGGCGTAGATTCTGCCCACTTGCCTCTGTGCTTGGCATGATTTATTCGTCATTAATAGAAATAGAAATGCTTTTAGAATATTTCATGAGAATTTATGGAGAAGGGTTCGACTAGTAAATTCCTCTCACATGGTTCTGTGTCTGTAATGATTTATTCGCCATTACAAGAAATAAAAATGATAATTTAAAATATTTCTTTAAAAATTTAGGGAGGCTTAGAGGGTCTGATTTGTAAATCCCTCTTTCCATGCTTTGTGCGCGGGCTAATTTATCTAAAATTCCTCAGTAAAATAAGACGCATATTTAAGAAACATAACCCGCGAAATATTTTCTTTCTCCGTTAAACAGCTGTTAAAACGGAGAACCATCGATCCTATCTGTAAACTGAGACGAAATTTGTACATGACGTATTACGTCAAAATATGAATTAATCACTACCGCCGGAATTGTAATGTAAAAGTTTGAAAAACCCTCGTCATCTCGCGGCGTGACATTTTCAGCCGCCGCTCGTGATCTGAAACACCTCGTTTCGCAGCAGGAAATCGTGCTGCATGCCTAGAAACCCTTCGGAAACAGATGGCAGAAATATCTGAAAATAGCGGCTAACAGGTGGTGTGAGCAGAGAGAAGCCCTATGGCACGCGGATACCTTTTGCATCTACGAAAGGCCTTATATCAGTGAGTAAAAAATGTTTTGCATCTATTGCGTTATGCATAGCTTTATCATATACAGTGTCTTCTTATTTCGAAGTTCAATAATTCGGAATTAGACTTGATGGAATAATCTCTATGTGTGTGTAGGCGGGGAGGGGGGGCTTTCTAGTTGATCCTAGCACATATTTACTAGAATTTCAAAGAAGACTGCAGGAATTTTTGAACCAGTAGGCCGAAGAGCGTTATTTGGATTCAAACCCGGCATCTGCCGACTACCATCTTACAGAGCAGAGCCTTTCGCCACTGATTGGCGATTAACTTGAATTTTCGCCTCTGCTAAAAAGCGTTTTCAAAATTATATTAGCAATTTTGAGAAAAAATCAATTATATTAACAATCTTTAAAAGTTTTAAGCTTTTTTTTTTTTTTTAATTTTTTGTCAGGTGCAATGTATTTAAAAGCATACTTAAAAAATTTTATTAATAATGAGACATTTTAAAAGAAAAAAATTTGCTTTTATCAAACAGAAGTGATCTTATGTAGTTTTAAGATTTTTTTAAACATAAGTTTGCAAAATAGAAAGAATAAACTGGAGATTCCGAAAGAATTAAACTAAATTATCATTTCATTCAGATGTGGAGGATCAAAATTGTGATGGCATGTCTCCGAATCTTCCTTAAGGGTGTGTCCCAAACCGTTTCCAATTACCCATTGCGCAATATTAGTGCGACGTTAAAGCCAACCAACCATTTCATTCAGACAGATTGCTTCCGACGAAAAATTAAATAATTCGATTAGGGCAACGTTCCATATATCTCTTGCAAGAATGATTACTTTTTACTGAATTTTTCTGCATTCTGAACATAATAGGGAATCAACTAAGTTCCATTATCCAAAGAAAATCGTGTTAATTAATGTTGAATTAATGTTGGATTAATGTTGAATTAATGTTTATTTATTTTTACTTGTTCCAGTGACCGAGAGGTTCTGATTTCAAAACTATAGTAGACGTGAAATTGCGTTCCATCCCAGGTCGCACACGTCAGCCTAGCTATCCGAAGTTTTCCGTGTTTTTTTTTTTTTTTTTTTTTTTTTCCGAAACTTGCGTGAATAAGGGCTAGGACCCTTACAAAGACTCTCATAGAGAGAATCTACATAGCCTTAGGTCCTCGAGTAGATAATCAACCTTAACCATCACACTAAGATTTTTTTTACTTGTTAGTTTTTTTCGAAAAAGAAAAAATTAATAGGATATTTTATTTATTTATTTATTTTTTAAATCTATGTAAAATCTAGATACGCATAAAATTACAGATTTTTCGAAAGAGAACATTGTTATATAACTTTGTTTCACGAGGGAAAAAAATAAAAATAAAAATAAAGTATAATATTTTTTGTCTTCTGAAAATCATGAAACATAGCATTTCTTTAAATTGTTGTTGTTGTTATTATTATTATTATTGTTATTACATTTTATTATTATTCATTATGTTTTATATACTTTGTCTTTATTTAAATTTATGCAGTTTGATAATCTTATAACCATAGCGTCAGAATATTTTTATCTGAGATAAATAACGTCATATTTAAAATAGGAATACTTTTTCATTAATAGAAACATTATTTTTATGGATATGCGTCACGAATCACGATGACGCTCTATCATCGCACGTAGTTATATCGTAGGAGTTTACAAAGGAGACGTGACATAGGAAATATTTTTGTCATCTCATCAGATAATTTTTAAATTAAATTTCTTTGTCTGGAGAATTATTTCAATCCAGATTATTTTCTTTTTCTTTTTTTCTTTTTTTCAGTATTTTGCAAAATGTAAAGAACTGTGTAATAAATTATTTGAGATTGGTTATTTACAATATTGTAGGTTATTCCACTGAAGAGATCTTTGCAGTTTTCTTTTTCTTTCTTTCTTTTTTTTCTTAAATATATATCCCTGTGAGAGATATTTGCAGATATGATAGATAATGCAAGTTGAGCATTTTTGGGACTCTCAATATAGCATAAAAGAATTACTGAAACGAATATATATATATATATATATTCTGGAAAATTGGTTTTTTGTGTTTTCAAAATTAGTTTTAAAACTAACAGAACTTTTATGTCAGTGTAACTATGTGTAACTTACGCAGACTTATACTGAAGAAAACTTCTAAAAAGTTCTCGTATTGAAGTTATATGCGCAACTGCAGTATTACGTACACTTCCTGATTCATTCAAAATGGTCTAATGCAAAATGACAAAATGTTACCGACGTTTTTAACCCTTTCCAACAAAGTTAAAAAGTATTTCTGACTTCGGTTTGTCTGTCTGTCCGTTCGTTTACGCTCTGACTCCCGTAAATATTCATGGAATTTCTTGAAACTCATATATGTTATTCAAGTTTGCTATGGAATGTTCTCTATTGCAACTGGAGTAAATGCCACCATCGTTTTGTGCAGAGGGACACTCGAAAGAAATCTAAAGCATTGCGTTCTATGAGAGGTATTTCTATAAAGCACTAATGTGAACAATATTATTCGAATTTAAATGATGATTCCTGAGGTAAGCTAATCTTATTTTAATATCATGAAGTTTGTTTAAAATATCGAAGCTAAACTAGTTTTTACTTTTATAATAATAATAATAATAATAATAATAATAATTAAAGCTAATTTCAGTTTTTTTTTTTTTTTTTTTTTTTTTGTGCATTTGAATAATTAATGTCAATTTCATTATGATTTGTGCAGAATAATTTTATTATATAATGAATATTATACAACATTTAGTGTTTATGATAAATTCCTTTAGCAAAATAAAGAAATAAATATAATTTGAATACAATATGATTATCATTAAGATTATGGGGATACACAAAATTTTTCACAGTAAATACCAGCACTGATGCATGTGCAGGAACAACCGAATGAAAACTAAAGCATTGCGTTCTATGAGAGTTATTTCTATAAACCACATTTTATTATATTTATTTTACACAGATCATATTGAAAATAACATTTAGTATTCATATGTATAAATAAATTATTATAATTTGAATATAATCTAATTAGCATTTAGGTTACAAGGCCACGCAAAAATATTCACATACATGAAGGGCTATAACCAGAAATTGCTGGACTTGCATTTTCAATTTTATTAAGAGATTTTAACACTTTCCAAAAATTTTTAAGACTGATTATAAATGTAATTAGTCTACCAGTCTGTCTTTCTGTCTGCTCGTTATGCGATCACATAGGCAAAGTACGTTGAAAGCAAAAAGTATGTTTTTTTTTTTTTTTTTTTTTTTTTTTTTTTCCTGATTTATAAATCCGGTATAAAAAAATAAATAAATAAATAAACATGAAAGTGTCCTTATTAATTTCATACAGCTAATTTAGAAATGTAAAACTTTTTGTTATCAGAATTATTAATATTATTAATGTTTATTATTACTATTATCATTTTGAAAAAATAAACCTGATTATTTCCCTTTATATTTCATAATATATAAACTTAAATTTAACTATCGCTATAACTCTGTTATAACGAACGAAAATTAGAGTGCTTTGACTTTTTATAACGGAACTTGACTTACATTACTTAAAAGGAATAGAAATGATTTCAACATCACAAAACTTCATTTTTTTTTAATCACCTGTTAGATTATCTAATAGTGCACCTGTATTTTATATTACCCGCACCTATGCTTTGCACTGACATTCCAAGCTTCATGCCATCTCTAATGCTGAGGAACACTTTAACAATAGAAAAGAAGGGGGAAAATCAAGTGATGAAACCTGTTACTTGCAAAAATGAAAATAGTATGGATAACAGCTGTTCTACGAACTTCGTAAAAGTCAGAAAACATAAAGAAAGATCATACGATTCGCTTACGTTATATAACACGTTCCAACTTATACGCCTGTCACATTGTTCAATCTTCAAGATGTTTTACTTCCGTGGAAGCACCATAGAATTTTCCTTTATTTTCAGAAGTAAGGTGTTGACTACGTAGGGGTCCTAGCCCTGGGTGGGTTACTCTCCATAGGGAATTTTTCTATGAAAACCTAGTCCATATTCACGCGAGTGTCGGAGAAAATCACGGAAAACATTGAATGGCTAGCTTCGGCAAGCGTGACATAGGTTTGAACCTTTCCGTTTCCACTCCAGAAAAGATTTTTCACAGAAAATAATTATACTTCTCCTGAATATTGCTGAATATATGCTAGACTTTTAAAAATACTATATTTATGTATTATAAAACAAAGTAATTTTCGAAAATATTTATTTAAATATAAATTTGCATTTATTGTATTTATGTGTATTGCATTTGTTGTTTTGTATACAAATTTGCATTTATTGTAAAAATTTTGTATAAGTCTTTTCCGAATATTTTGCTATTCATTCAACATTATAGAAACCCATTTATTTGCCACTGAAAAGAAAGCATAATCACCATAGTAATCAAAATTTAAAATAATAATTTAATTGAAAAAAAAAAAAAAAAAAAATCTGTTCTCTGTGGTTTATGCTATGTAGATACTCAGGTTCATAAATTCGATAAATAGAACAACTGTAAGGGGGCAGGATGTAACCAATCTCCATAAATCACTTAAATTACTCCTACCTTAATTTTATACAGTCCATTAAATAATTATTCCTCAGTTAAATCGTATATGATTTGGAAATCATTTTTTATAAAAGTAAAAACTGGTTTAGCTCCAATATTTCACATAAACATCATGATAAGAACATCGAACTTTAGGGAGGATAATTTAATTCTAATAGTATTGCTCACACAATCAACAAATTAATTTAATTTTACTTAAATAAACAAACAAAATAAAATAAAACGATGACCTGATTTTAAAGCTAAAGCTATTTTTGTTATTTTCCATAACATATTATTGAACAATAATCCTGATAGTATATTGCAATCATTATCAATTACCATTACGATCAAAAATCAATCTTTAATCGTTGCAATCATCAATCCTTACAATTATGAACTTATCATTACAATCATCAGTATGACAATCATCGATTTTTTTTTTTCCTGTGTGTATCTGTGAAATTAAAGTATGAGTACAAAATACAAAAGGAGCAAAATGAAACAAAGAAGACTGCAATCAACAAGCAATCATTCGTAGTTGCAACCATCAATCATAGCATTTATTAACTTATCATTATAAACATCTCAGTACAGATTTATATATTTTTATTTTATCTTTGTTTGTATGTAAGAATATGTGTGAAATTAAAGTATAAAATACAAAATGAGCAAAATGAAACAAAGAAGACTTATTATGTTATTGAATAAAGACGAAAAAAAAAAAAAAAAAAAAAAAAATGAAAAATACATAACAAAAACGAAAGAATAAACAGGATTAACGGTAACTGATTTTGATTATTTCAACTTTTTTTGCATCATGAATACATGCAAAGTGAAAATTAGCTTAACTATCACGCTATTTGAAAGAAATGGTAAATAGTATGAAATGCAACATTTTTTTTTCTCTCTTTTCTGCGCTGAGTGAAAAATTCTGCTGTGTTTGTCTTGAAATGGCACAGATATTTGTACTCGTCTTACGTTAATCTCTTTATATAATTATTTATAAAAATGATTAGCAATTAAAACTGCAAAAGAGTTTTTCCCTTTTTCTCGGATGTTTTACTTTCAGGTTATTAGAATGATTTATCTTCATGTTACTTTCATATGAAGAAAGAATTGTATTCTTAAAAGTTTTCAATATCTGGTTTTCGATAGATTTAGAAGTTTTTCGACGTCCTGAACATGATTTGACCATTTTTAGAGAATGTCTCTTCTTACGTATCGATGTCTGTGTGTGTGTGATAAAACTTTTTTGGAAGCTTTACATCAAGAACCAATGCACAGAATTGCATGAATCTTTTAGTTTAACCTTAGTATAAATTGGAATTTGTGAACTCTTGGTGCATGTAGGCCGAAAGATGGTGCTACTATGCTGCAATTTTCCCCATTTACGAAAAGTCTACATCTCTTCATCTGCGGATTATAAGTGCACCAAACTTGTTATGTGAGATGTATGCATGGATACCATGCTAATACGTGTTGTTTCAAATTGGGTGCATATCAACCAAAGATGTTCCTGCTATGCTGCAATTTTCTCCATTTAAGAGAAGACTTGTGTATTTTAATTTATATTGGTACAAATGTATCATGTGTGAGGTGATTTTTATTAAAGATTATCCTGACAATCTAGATACATATCGGTCGATAGGTAACGCTAATCATAGTAGTCACTCTTAAAATAGCATATAAAATAATCTTTCTAATCTGAATTTTTTGTGTGGTAGGCTTTACCTAGTTAGAAACATTGCACATGAAAGTTTTTTGTTAATCTTAACCTTGATGCCTATTCATAACTGTATGTTGCATACAAAGGAAGGATTCTACCATAAGCCTTTTCAATACTTTTCTTTTATAGAGGCCTCATTTTATAGTGCTTTTCTTTTTACAGTAATATTTTTAGTATTTACTGATAATACTATGGTTCTTACTTTTAGTTCTTACTTATACTACTTAGTACTCTTTTACAGTGTCCCCATGGACCCGCTGTAAAAGAAAAACACTTCATTTCCTGACTGTACAAACAACTGTACATCCAATTACATAACAGTCACCTCTAGATTGCAAGGCGTAGATTAAATAACACTTAGATTGAATAGAACACGTAGATTAAATAGTGGTCACTCTAAAAATATCATATAAAATAATCTTTCTAATCTGAATTTTTATGTGGTAGGCTTTACCTAGTTAGAAACATTGCACATGAAAGTTTTTTGTTAATCTTAACCTTGATGCCTATTCATAACTGTATGTTGCATACAAAGGAAGGATTCTACCATAAGCCTTTTCAATACTTTTCTTTTATAGAGGCCTCATTTTATAGTGCTTTTCTTTTTACAGTAATATTTTTAGTATTTACTGATAATACTATGGTTCTTACTCTTAGTTCTTACTTATACTACTTAGTACTCTTTTACAGTGTCCCCATGAACCCGCTGTAAAAGAAAAACACTTCATTTTCTGACTGTACAAACAACTGTACATCCAATTATACAACAGTCACCTCTAGATTGCATGGCGTAGATTAAATAAGAGTGTAATATAATTATGAACGTGTGTATATTTAAATTAATTATTTTTTAGAAAAGTTTAAGCATCTTTCATGTGTAATGTACTAGGGATGCACGGAATATTTTGTATCTAATCGGTATTCAGCCATACTACCGAATATTCGGTTTGGCCAAATCTAAAACTATTCAGCTAGCCGAATATTCGGTCTGGCAGAATGCTAAATTATTCGGCTACTATTCAGTTAGTTGAACATATAAAAAATCAACTTTAAAATTTTTAAACATTTGAAAAAATTCTGCTATTTTTAATTATCATTAAGTTAAGATTTTTCAGAGTAATTAAGAAATAAATTTAAATGAAAACAGTTGTTTTATCTATAGTTTCAAGTAACATTAAAGAAAATTAATTATCAGTTAAATTAATCATAACAATTAATAATATCTAGCAAAAGTTGTCTTTATCAATAACAGTATAACGATGTATGCGTCTAAAGTTAAGTTAAGAAAGAGCATACATAATTCACACGATGTTGGCATCCAGGGAACTTCAAGAAATCAAACTATTATACATTTTCTAGCAGTATCTACATCTTTAGATCAATCAGATAATTGGAACAATATTCACAAACCAATGCAATGTGTTACGTGAATGCCATCTATTTTATGCTTAAAGAGTAGGCAGGTTTTGGAATGCCATCATAGATAAGCTGAAAGTTAAAAGATATGAGGATAAACAGCTAAATACAGTAAAAAAAGTTTTTATAATCTATGGAAACTGCATAATTCTTCGTTTTTGTTTTTGTTGGAAATAATTTATTTCAGAAAATAAATAAAAGGCAGAAAGCAACGATACGAAGACATTTAAGCAACGATAATTTGTAGTCTCCACAAGACTTTCTGCTATGTATTCCAGTATAAATTCACACAGTACATGTTGTACTTTAAAATTGTTATTTAGTAAAAATATTTTCTAGCATAAATGCAGACGATTTCCATCACAGAGAAATTTGACAAATTTTACCAATAAATGCCCAAAGAAAATAAATTTAATGCTATACAAAAGATATCTTAGGATTTTTTTTTTTTTTTTTTTTTTTGTTAAAAGTGAAAAAAACGATAACTTTGTTTTAAATTATTGCATATCTACGGTTCAACCATTCGTTTTGTAGATATTGATGAAATATTTTGAAAGATACCCATATTGAAAATTTTCTCCCCCATGGAAGGGAGTGGGGAGCGTTCCCCTTCCATGTAGAAAAATATTTTGGTTGACAATTACTATTATAATTATTTTCAATTTTATTTTGAAAAGTAAAAATAATTATAATTATGTACATTTATACGAAATTTTATCCTATATTACCATATTAAAAAACATGGGGAAAAAATGGGATTACACCGCCACTTATTCAGTGATTAATCCTCAAATGCAATCACTACCAGTTTAAATTAAAGTCCAACAAAATACCAAGTTTGATTAAATTTCGTTCATCGGTTCGTGAGATACAGCGTCTACAAAATTTTTGATAGGCACACACAGATTCACAGACATACACACAGACATTTTCTAAAAATAGTCAAATCGTGTTCAGGAAGTCTTAAATCGTGTAAATTCATTGAAATTCGGTGTTCAAAAAATTTTGCGAATCCAATACTTTCTTCTTGTCATACCTAGAGAAGAAAGTGAAAAAAAGAAAAAAACATTTGTTTTTCCTGAAGCGGTTCAACACACGACTAAGCTGTTCTCTTAGCTTGTGGTTCCATAATGAGAAGCGGAAGAACAGACATGCCTCGAAGAACAAGCTGAAAGAATAAAAATGACGATGACGATTCAAAACAAAACTGGGGACAAAAAGGATTTGAATCGTGACGTATTTATTAATATAAAACTTTCACAGTATATCACATCACATTTTTTTACGAAAATAAGGAAATAATTTCGTACCTAGAAAAATTTTATGCATTTTGGGTATTTTTTCTAAAGTGAATGTGGTCCTGCCACTGACTAAAAGGTTCTGCTCCCAAAGCTGGTAGAGTGAGAGGTCTGGTTTGAATCCAGATCGTGCTTTTCAGCCTAGCCGTTCAGAGTGCTCTATGGTTTTCTTCGAAAATCGCGTAAATAGAAGAAAACCCCTTAAAAATATCCCACTTCCCCAGGTGGGCACTCTACCCATATCTAGGTTTCACGTGTTGACAATCGTCTTTTATATATATGCACATCACACCACTTAAAACAAATAGTAATTTCCAACTGCTACCAAAATGGCCTTATTGAATATTGTATAGTTAACTTTGCATTCATTTGTGTAATGCTGCGGCACATCTGCCAAAAATTATATTACAAAACTTGTTTAGATTTTGTAAATTTATATTTTAAATCTAGAATGAGTAAAGAAGTTAAATATTAGAAATAAGTGTTTTATATCAAAATTAGACATTAAATAATAAATATAAGATTTTATTTGTCTCAATGAATATTATTATTATTTCAACTATACACGCACAAGAAAAAATATTGTATTCGTAAAAATATTCGACTTCTATTTTTTGATGCATTTATACGTTTTGAAATGTTGTTAGCACATTTGTCTATTTTTAGAAAATGTTTATCTGCGTGTCTATCTTTCCGTGTAGTGCGTGTGTGTTATCAAAATTTCTGTATCTCACACAAAAAAAAGGGATGAAATTCAATAGAAGTTTAATTTGGTTGTACCTTAACTTATGTTGACGCTGATAAGCTTTTGGGATATCATACATCACCCAACAATAATGTTGTTATGCTCCAATTTATCCCATTTAATAATAAGCTATATTTTATCTTCTGTAGTGTATGAGTGCACAAAGCTGAATTTCTGTAAGAACCATAATGAAAGATTATGTTTATTCAGTTTAGGTGCATATCAGCCGACGGGTGGTCTTGCTATGAATTAATTTAACCTCGTTTACGGGAAAGCAATATCTCAGTTACTATGATATATATATGTACCAAACGTGGCATATGATGTTGATATTATAAAAAACTATGTTGTTTCAAGTTGGGTGCACATCACAAGGCAGATCGCACTACTATGCAGTAATTGAACCCCGTTTACGGGAGGACAGTATCTTATCTAATAATTTATATAAGTGCACTAAACCTGATATTCAGGATAGATATTATTAAAAATTACGCTGATTCCATTTAGTTAATGTCGAAAGACAGGTGATGCAGTTGATGATCCCTTTCTGTGATTTTCCAGATGTCTGTATCTCAGCACTCTTGATTATAATTGCACGAAACTGCATATGTAAAAATTTTATGGGGAGAAGCTACGTTGATTAAATAATTTTTGCATGTTAACCGCTACTGTATAAAATAATATAGAATAAATTTGATGCATCTTTTCCAAAGCCATCTTTGTGGAATAAAGTTCATGCGGATGTGGGTTACTTTAATATACGGCTTCCTAAAACCAAACGAATCAATATTAATAGCTGTATTTTACAACATTATGTATCTAATGATTAATTTATATGCAAAATAAATTTTATCCAGCCACTTTAGTTATTTCTTAGTAATAAAGAATTTAAGAGAGTAGTAATTTTTTTTTTTTTTCAATCTACAATTTTCTGAAACCAAACAAATCACTATTAATTACTCTAAGTTATGTATTTATTTATTTTATTTTATTTTGTGTAAATAAGAATCAAATAATAATCACAATAAATTTTATCCAAATATCTAGATTATTTCTCTAAATAATATTAAAACTGTACGATATCCCGACGAACATACATTTCATAGAGTCGCCATAACCGGTAGTCCACAGAGAAAACTTGATATCATTTGCATTTTATAATAGTTTATTAGAAATATACTCATGTTAATTTCAACTTCAGGATTTTGTTAGTCTCTCATACTTACATCATATTAGGTTTAATAATTTTCTGGATGAGACAGAGGATAAATGGAATAATATTTCATCACAAAAATTTGAATCGTAAGTATCAATCATTGTTTTGAATTTCTGATCTGTGTCTGGTACATACCTAAGATTTATTCTAAAGAATATCTGGATTCTTTAAAAGTTTAAAATGCACGTCAAATATATAATATTTCATTGTATTTTAATAATCTAGCACTATAACATGCATATTATATATTTAGTAAATACAATTTTATATATGGAAATAGCAATCTATCACTTGTTGTTAAACTTTCACGAGTATCTTATAATATATTATAGAAGCAATGAAAAGGTATTTACGTTCTTCACCTGAAATGATTTTATTACAATCAAACAACTTTTAAGTATTGTTATTATAATTAAATGAGTATTTCCTCTTCTTTTTAATAAAATAGTCATTTGTAATATTTTATATTAAATAGATTTATATCATATTTATAAAATAGGTGTTCGCTGATTATTATTCTGGAAATATATTTACACGTTTCTTAAAGGAGCTTGGTACTCTTGGCATTACTGAATGTTTATAAAAAAATCTTATGTATCCATTTAATTTTTATAAATTGAACTATATTAGGTTTATACAATAAATTATATATTCAGCGATAATTCTTGTGGTTTTTGATGTATTTTTAGAGATTTGAAATTCTTAAACTGAGTTTTTTCAGTTTGCACTTTTTCAAGAATTCATGATCTCCAAAATGCTAAAACTTCTATAAATATTTAAGAAAAGACTTAGTATTTTTTGGGATGTTTAATGAAATCTACCTAAAAGAATTAGGGATGGATTTTGCAATATATTTAAAATAAAAATATATTTAAAATAAAAATATAACAAAAAATGTTTTTTTACAATGACATGCACTTTTTAAGTTTTTTCCAAAGCACTAATTAAAAAGTTTTCAAAATCCATCCCTAATTCTTTTACATAGATTCTACTACACATACTAGTCTTCTCTTAAATATTTGCTGAATTTTTAGCATTTTGAAGATTACAAATTCATTAAAACATGTAAATTAAGAAAATGCAATTTAAAGGTTTCAAATCTGTAAAAAAAACTAGTATGTTGTGGCTACCACATGACTTTCTTCTATATTTTCCTATACAAATTCACTCAGTAAAAATAATTTATTAAAATTATTATTTAAAAAAATTATCTTCCATGATAATGCAGACGATTTACATATTAGAGATGTAGTATAACACTAAATATCGGAAAAAAAAAAAAAGTCGAATCGCAGATCGATGGTTCAACCATTCGTTTTAAAGGTATTGGCGAGTTCTTTTCAAAGGTACCCATAATGAAAATTTACTCCCTCGGGAGGGGGGGGGGGAGGCGGCGAAGCTCCTAAATACACATTTTTTTTTTTTTCCCCCAGTTGAGTATCTCTATTAAAAATAATTCTTTTAAATTTCATGATGAGTATTAAAAAATAATTCTCTTTATGTACATTTATACAAAATTTTGTCCTATACCACCATGTTAAAAAGTTAGAAAAAGCGGGATGGCAACGCAAGCTGTTGGACAATTTTTACCAAAAGTCCATAGGCACTAGTTTATGTCAATGTCAATGTGCAACTACATACCAATTTGTATGAAATTTTGTGCAGTAGTACCTGAGATACAGTCACCACAAAATTTTGTCTCTCTCTCTCTCTCTCTCACACACACACACACACACACAGAGAGAGAGAGAGAGACATTTTCTAAAAAGGGTCAAATCATATTCTACAGCTCTTAAAACGTGTAAATCCATCAAAAATCCGAGGTCGAAAATTTTTACGAATCCAATACTTTCTTCTATTGAATATAGAAGAAAGTACCATAAAAACACTATAAAAATTGTTACCTGAATGCATATTTTATTGGACAAATGTAATATAGTCCAATTTATAAATACTAAATGGAAATATAAGCTTTTGTATGAAACCTTCAGTGGTGCGAAGTACCCTTAATCAGTAATATTGGTGGTCCGCGGGAGTTTAAGTCGTGCATTTAGTGGTCTGTGGGATTTTTAATTGTCAATTTAGGCGTCTATGAAGTGGAAAAGATTGGCGACTTCTGTCATATAGAGAACAATCATGAATAACCCACCTAAATTTTAAGTAAAATTTACGTTACAATAAGGATAATATTAAAATATTATGTGTGTTCATAAATCTTCAAAAAGAAAAAGGAAACATTTCGTCTTAACGTTATGCGAAAAGACAAAATGGCTTTCTTACTTTTCAGTTCATTTTGCATCATTTTGAAGATATTCTACAATTGTTTAATTGTGCACCATTTCGCTCTTTATGCAATTTATTTATTCAATACTCTTTTTCTTCTAGATGAATCTCCGTCGAAAATTTTTGATATGGATTTCTAAAGAAGATGCCACACACAACCTCGAATGAGATTGTATCACCCACTCTAGGAACAATCCCTACGGTAAGTCATATTTTCATTTCAGTTCCAATGTTGGAATTTGCACACTCGAACTAGGAAAAACCAATTTTTTCTTGCTGCCTAAATCTGATCAAAAACTGCGCAAAAATAACCAAAAATGTCCGAAACATATAATAATACTGGTATAAATACTAATTAAAGTGTGAATTTTGAAAAAGTCAAGGAAGGATTTAATTTTTCGGTTCTTCTTTGGCACATAACTTTTAAACAAATGAAAAGGGGAACCACACAAATTTGAAAACTGAAATGAAATAGACTGTGGCGTTAATATATAAATAAACATTTATTTCAAAATATATTATTATTATTATGTTTCAAGACTTTAAATGACTACAATTAAAATGTTCCATCATTCTAAACATTTATTGATTAATATATATATATATAGATATATAGATATATATTCCCAGTATTCCGTGATTTAATTCAGTTTCTCGTATACAAAAGACACCATACTAGTATCACTAAAATATTTCTATGAAAAATATTGCCGCTTGCATAAAATGTCATATTATATTATACAGCAGACGATTTTAGTAGAAGGTCTTTATCACAATCAAATATAAAATGCGGAGAAAAAAATACGAGTCACGCAAGATAAGAATTCAGGCATATGGCTAAAAATTATTCGGTGTTATGTAAAAAAAAAAAAAAAAAAAATTGTCATCTATACATATATATGATTACCATATCGTATATCATATATCATAGCAACAGAATTCAAAATATTTTAGCTTGTGTGGAATAACTCTTCTCTTATGCTGAAGGTTATTCTTATGTTTGTTCCGAAGAGAAAATAAATGAGTCATAAAAATTTTACCTAATGAAATATAAGAATTACGTATCAGTAAACACTAAAAAATTGCAGGAACATGCATGTATTGTTTCATGTTCTGCGTTCAAAGCTGGTAGGTGGGAAGTGCCGTGTTCAATTCCAGGTCACGCGTCGGAATTTTCCGTGGCTTTCTGCAAAACTCCCGTGAATATGATCCAAAACCCCTTAGAAAGACCCCCTATTGACGTTACATTTCCCAAGCCTAGGATTCTTATGTAGTCAATTGACCTTCAACTTAACACCACATCACACTGTTAATTGTTTCACATCAAAATAATTAAGCATCAGCGATCAAGCGAAAAAATATATATACGAGCGTACATTGTTGCTTTAACTGTGTATTCTTGCATGCCCTTTTTATCGCTTGATAAAGGTTGCGCCTAGTTATTTCAATGTTTTTGCACTGTTGACAGTATTTGAAATACCATTTTTGCAATTTATGGTGTTTGGCTGCAAAATTATTCTTACACAATTTTTTGGTGTTTTTATTGTAAATCTCTCATGTTCATACTATATTCCTATGCAACACCGATATATATATTTTTTTAATTGATTCATTTTGTTGATAATAACTTAGATAAATTCAAGTATAAAACTTTCTGAGGTCTTGGTGAGATCGATAAATTCTAGAAGAAAAAAAAATAATAATAATTACTAAAATCAAATGATTACAAGTTCATTAAATTCCCCAATTATGTTAATATATTTTTTACTTATTTTATTTTATTTATTTTGTAGCTGTTCTGTCTTATTTTCTAATGTTGGACATCATATGATTTTATTGTGCATCTATTAAATTATACACAGTATTATGTAGGCCCTGTTACCAGATTATGTATTGATGTTTCCTTTTTCTTAAAAATAAACGCTAAAATAGCCAGAAAATATGTCCAACATCTACAAATCTTCACAGGACCGCTGATGTTTTCCTTTAAATAACAGTTATTTTAATTTTTTTTTTTTTTTTTTTTTTTTTTTCAGCTGTTCTGTTATATTTTTGGCTTAAAAAATCAACCAGGTATTTAAAAAAAAAAAAAAAAAAAAAAAAAAAAGGAAATACGGCAACTTATCGAACTCTTAAACAACAATACGACATTTCATTACGCTAGGTAAGCAAAGTCTCAATGACAGACTAACAGTTTGTATTGAAAACTAATTACACCCACTCTTAGATCCCGTTTCATTGCTTATTTATATACTCGGCGTATTTTTTGACGATCTTTTCAAAAAAAAAAAAAAAAAAGAAAGAGAAAATGTCGAAAACTTTGTGAAGCGTCTTTAAATATCTAAAATTCACTAACAAATATCACCACAATTTCACAACCAGATTTCTAGAGATGCTGGTACTTTATACAAGAAGGTGCACGGGAAAGCTTTTTTCCTATAATTTTTTTAGACTGGCGTTTGAACGCAATACTTTCGGGAATATTGCTTTTACAAACAAACAAATTACAACTATAACAGTAAAATCCACCAGAAACTGGAGTTAAAAAAGTGATAAATAAAAACTTTTATTCGCTATCCCCATAACTTTTTTCACCTGATGAGAAAGGTCCTAACATTGATCAGGATGTTCTGCTCTAAAAGCTGGTAGACTGGAAGTACCGGGTCCTATCCCAAGTCGCGACCATCACCTGTCCGTTTAGAGTTTTCCGCGGTTTTATCCGAAACCGAGTTTATACTGCCATTAGTTTTTTTTTTTAGCATTTTGCTAAAGGATAGTCTGTTTTGCTAAAATGTATCAATAAGAATTTCGTTAAATAGCAAAAACCAGATTATTTTGTTAAAAATGTTTAATCTCAAATTTTTATTTAAATACTCGCAGGCAAAATTTACGAAATCACGGAAAATATCAGGAATTGTTATTTATTTAGTATATTTAGATTTAAATTAGATTTTTAATTGGTAAATTTAAATGTAAAAATATTCAAACATAATATCAGAATTTGGAATCTGCTTCATAGAAATGTTTTCAGCACTAGCATTACACAATGATCTACCACTGCCCACTATCACCTACTCCCCGTTTAATGATTACTTTTCCATTTTGAACATGTGACATAGGTGCCTCTTTTTTCTATTGTTAAAATCTAAACAATAAATATTAAATTATGTAACATTTATGATATATCAAAATAGAACTGATAAATAATTCATAATTTTAGACTGAAGTTTTATCGAAGTATTTAAGAATAATTTTCATTATATAATCTTCCTCTACCATGGAAAGAATAAGCTAAAAGACATTAAAAAATGCTACAGAGATTTTTTTTGCCAGATTAAACACTGCTCCGAAACTAACGTGAAAACTATCTAGCATTCCTCAGAAATACCCCTCCTCCATGGAGGGCATCCGACCCATATTTAGGTCTCTCGTATAGACTATTGTCATTAACCCACAAAACTAACACTAACACCTGATATAACTTCGTAGGACTTAAGACTATTTGATCCTTTTTAGAAAATGTCCGTCTGTGTGTATTAAAAATTTTGTAAAACTTAACAAAACTTGATATTTAATTGGCTTGACTTAAATTAGTGCTTACTAGATTTGATAATAGATCTATCAACAGGGGACGCTGTCATCCTATTTTTTTTTTCCTAATTTTTAATATGGCAGTATATGAAAAAAAATTATCATAGATGTACATAATGAGAATTACTTTTAACTTTTTAATGTGATATTAAGAAATAAACAAGTCTTTCCGGCTCATTCTGATGGGTAGGTTGATTTATTTTTTCTTATCAAGTAGCCGCCATTTTGGATCCAAAATGGCAGTTACAAATTATTAATGGACTTGGAAGAAATATTGATCTAGGTTATGTATATATGAAGTTTTAAGCAAATCGATTCATAAATCCCCCCTTTTTATGTGAATTTAAAATTTTCAAGTGACCGGCACTTAGAAACAAAGTGGCTGGCCAAGTAGACAAACAAATATATCGAATGCACTTGTGAGGTAAGTCAACTGCACAAATTTAGTTCGAATTAATTCAGAATATCAAAAGTTATCGTGTTGAAAAATTAAGTGGCTGCCACTTGGATCAAAATGGCCTAGCAAGTTGCTCAGTGAACTAATCCAAGATATTTGTAAGGTAAGTCTACTGTCCAAATTTGGTTCGAATGAATTCAGTATTTTAAAAGTTATCGTGATGATAAAGTCTCAAATAGCAGCAAGTGGATGCAACTTGGAAACAAAATTGTGGAGAAAATTTCCCACCGAGATCATAGATATTTGAATGATAAATCCATTTTTCAACTTTGGTTTGAATTGATTAAATATTTTAAAAGCTACGTGATAACAAATTTTCAAGCGGCTGCCACTTGGAAATAATATAACGGAGCAAGTTGCCCAGCAAACTCATCCAAAATATTTGAAGCTTAAGTTCACTGACCAACTTTGGTTCGAATCAGTGCAGTGTTTCAAAAGTAACTGTTATGACAATTTTTCAAGTGGCTGCAACTTTCAAACAAACTGACGAAGCAAATTGCCCAGAGAAATCATCCAAGATATTTGTATGATAAGTTCACTGTCCAACTTTTGTTCAAACTAATTCAGTATTTCAAAAATTATCGTGATAAAAAATTTTCAAGTGACACCGTGTTTTCAAGAGGACACCACTTGGAAACAAAAATGCGAAGTAAGATACCCAGCGAACTTATCTGAGATATTTGAATGATAAATCCACTACCCAAATTTGATGCGAATTCGTTCATTATTACAAAAGTTATCATAATGACAAATTTTCAATTGGCAGCCACTTCGAAATAAAATTGCGGATTAAAATACCAAGTAAACTTATCAAGATATTTTAACCATAATTTCACTATCCAACTTTGGTTTAAATCAGTTTAGTATGCTATAAGTTATCGTTATGGCGCATTTTTAAGTTTCAGCGTGATTTCAAGGGGCCGCAAATTGGAAATAAAATGTCGGATCAACTTGCCCAGTGAACTCATCAGAGATAGTTATAGGATAAGATCACTGCCCAACTTTGGTTTGAATTGAATCAGAATTTAAAAATCTATCATGTTTATAAATTTTCAAGTGGTAGCCTAATTTCAAGTTGTCTCGCTTTATTTATAACATCCGCACTTTGTTAAAAATGGCGGATAAAGTTCATTAATAAACTTCGTTGTGACCCTTATATAGTCTATGTATGCATCAAAATTCAAGCAAATCCGGTCTTAAATATGCTTTTTACAGTGTGAATTTGAAATTTTCAAGCGACGTTCACTTAAAAACAAAATGACGGAGCAATTTGGTTAACAAACTCATCTAAGATATTTATAAGATAAGTTCACTGTCCAAATTTGTGGTTCGATTTGGAGTATTATTTCGGAAGTTATCGTGATTTTAAATTTTCAATTGGTAGCCTGATTTCAAGTGGTCCCGCTTAGTTTAAGATATCCACCATCTTCTGGCTGATAAATTTCATTAATAATCTTGGTTGAGACCCTTATATGGTCTACGTATACGTCAAAATTCAAACAAAGTCGGAATACGCTTTTTACAATGTGAATTTGAAATTTTCGAGTGGTCCCCACTTGAAAACAAAATGGTGGAGCAACTTGGTTAACAAACTCATCCAAGATATGTATAAGATAAATTCACTGTCCAAATTTGATTTGATTTTGATTATTATTTCGTAAGTTATCGTGATTTTAATTTTTCAAGTGGTGGCCTGATTTAAAGTGTCCCCGCTTAATTTAAGATATCCGCCACTTTGTTAAAAATGGCTGATAAAGTTCCTTAATAAACTTGATTGAGACCCTTATGTTGTCTATATTTACAGCAAGATTCAAGCAAATCCGTACTGTTATATAAATCTATGTTAACAATTCAAATTAGGCTTCGGAAGAGTTTTATATGATAATTTAGTTCTGTGTGAGGGGGGGGGGGGGGCTACTGCCCCCTCAACCCCCGTTTCATTAATGCACTTACATTTATATAGAATTTAAATCTGATATTAAAATTAAAAGTTCACTTAAAATTATACAGACAATTTTCACACGCAAAATTCCTTGAAACTTATCAATCTTGATCAAACTTTCCTAGTAAAAAATGTATTAACTTAATACAACATTTGGATGTCCTAAAATTATTCGTTTTTAAGTCACTCTAAGAGACACAGACAGAGATCAAACGTTAAAAAACTTGACTATGGTTATCAGGAAGCCTCAAAACGTGTAAATATACAAAAAACAAGCCATGAATATTTAGCTTAAAAACATACATTATTTACTATTTCTCTATGAGGAATTTATTTCAATTCCCGAACAGCTTTCCTGGAAATGGTAAAATATTATTAGTAAAGCACATCCACTAACAACAAAAAAGAATGTTTTAGCTTAAATATTTGCAGCCCTGTATATCTTTCGAAGATTATATACAGACCACAGAGTGCATCTAAATATAATCCTGTAGTAATCATACATAGCCCAGACTGAAATACACTTCCATCAATTTGCAACGATTGTCGCACTTTTATCTAGTTCTTTTGTGTGGCCCTGTAAACGAACAGTGAATGATTTCCCTACCATATTCTACATGAGACATATTTTACGCATATAAAAATATATATTCGTTTCATTTGGTTTAGTGCAATCTATAGATGTTAAACTCTACTTATCAGCACTTTCCCCCATAGACGTAATGTATTTGAATTCTCTTGGGCGTCCCTGTACACGAACCTTTTGCTTCATCTCAACGAAAGGCTTAGTGTAGCATCCCTATATCATACACATTTAGAATACCAAATTTGGAATTTTTGCTACTATTTGTTCTTGAGATATGCTGATAACAGACACACTGACAGACAGACACACACACACACAGAGACCATTCTCTACAACCATGATTTTCGCATTCAGGGGACCTCAGAACATGTAAATATAAGAAAAACTCACTTTCGAGAATTTGACCCTAAAACAATACTTTCTCTACCTTATGGGTAAGAGAAAGTAAATATTAAACTGCGTAAGTAAACGAAAACATTGGAGGTTACGACTTTTACCAAATACAATCTCCAAAGTGTTGCTATAGAAATTTATTGAAAATAAGCTTTTGCCGAGGGAACCAACGCATAGATGGTTCATGTCACATGATTCGTGTTGGACCATGTCAGGGTTACCATTTATCACTCAACTTTATTTATCTTGTTGGATTTAAATCACTAAAAATTTGAAAATCAGGCTTCAAGGTGCACATGGAGACAGTCCAGACTATACTTATGTGTGCCAAATGTCATGTCTGCAAATGCGGTAATTTTTTTCTGGAGACAGTTGATAGAGGACGCCCTTTCGCTTTTTTTTAACAAAATATACATAAATGATTTAGCATTTAATTAAATTCCACCTAATATAAAAAAGAAAAGTTAGCCTTTTATGTACTACATTGTGAGAGACAGAAAATGTTTTTGAAACGTATTCTATAACTTAGTTAAGAGTAGTTTTTAAAGATACATACAATACAAAACTATGTATATCACTCCTTCATAGTTGGTTGGTGTCGTGTCATGGATAATTTTAAATGGGACCAAAGGTCCTATATACAGCATCTGTGATTTGAAGGCAATTTTCTTCATATAAGTCCGCCCACGGATTGTCATTTATTTGCTGGAATTGCGCCAGAATAGCGGGACAGTTGAAAAGATGCTAGATGCTTACTCCTTCATAGTCATCATAGTAATTAATGAGGATTTAGTGAGTTGGTACTTTAGCGTACTATTGGTACATAGAGGTCGAAATAGATATCGGAACCTTAAAAAAAAGGTAAAAATATATTTACTTTTTATGTTTCTTATATTTTTTCTAAGATTCATAATAGATTCTTGGGGTAAAAAAAGAATTAGTTATAACATACGCGAAGATCGCGAAAAATGCCAAGCAAAAACAGCGATGCCACTTTATAAAATCCTTTATTAAATAAAAACGGTTACATGTAGCCTCTAGCGCCATCGAGTGAGATTAAACTGAAGTATATACGTTCTATTCTTATAAATAAGTTTCACATTTCTTCCATGAATTCGATTTTATACGCTTTTTAAATTAATTGTAATTAAAGTACTGTCGATCAGTACAGGGTTATTTAAGAATATCAATCAATATTTTGAAACAAGCGTATTATTTTTATTTAAAAAAAAAAGCAAATAAATGTCCCGTTTTACAAGACATTTATTGTAACTCTAAACTTTCATAAAATGGGTTAAAAGAAAACAAAACAAAGCTCCGATCCATATCTATGACAGAAAACAAATTGTAAGCAGTGACATTTTGATAAATACATGCAATTCAATAGTTTTTTTCCCTTTTGGGAAAACAGAGCAATACATCATTCCACTTAACCTATCATATTTGGCATTTCTGTGTGGGTAAACATGGTATTTTATTTCGCGATTACTTTTGAAGGAATAAAATTTCAAACTCAGGTTTTCTTTTTAAATTTAATTCGTAAATGGAATGTTTTATTATTGGTCAATAGTTGTTCAACAGCAATTGATTGTTATAAAACTATTTACACTTAAAGTTTTGAAACTCCGTGTAACAAAATATAGATATATTATAACATATCTAAGGATCTAAAAGACTAAAGTGAGAAAAGCACGTGATGAAATTAACAAACAAGAAAGATAAGTGATATGGTACGCATAGATTATACACATTTCCCAACTGCAAAAACCGTCACATCGTTTGACTTTTACACGTATTTTTATTTTCTTCTGTATGTGTAAGAAGAAAGTATTGGATGCGTGAAAATTTGTGACTTCTGGTTTTCAGTGGATTTACTCGTTTTGATGTTTCCTGAACACGATTTGGCCGTTTTTATAAAATATCTGTGTCTGTTTGTTTTAGTGCCTGTATAACTAAGTTTAATGGACGCTGTATCTCATGAACCACTGAACAAAATTTAACGAAACTTGGTATTTAGCTGGATACAGACCTAAACAGGTACTCATTATATTTTGAGATTAATCGTTCAACAAGTGACACTGTCATCCAATTTTTTCATAATTTTTAATACAAAGGACAAAATTTCGTTTAAATGTACACAATGAGAGTTATTATTAATGAATGGTTGTAAAATTAATATGAATTATTGATGACGGTAATAGTAAACTAGGAAAAAGTTGTGTGAATGTAGGAGCAACGCTCCTCCCCGCCAGGAGGGAAGTACCTCCGAGGTGTGTAAATTTTCAGTGTGATGTGTTTCAAAAGAACTTGATAATATCTCTTAAACGAAAGGTTGAACCATAGATGTTTGATAATTTAAAACAAAATTGTCGATTTATTTCATTTTTAACGAAATAAATAAATAAATAAATAAATAAAAAGAAAAAAGAAAAAAACAAACGTTTCTTTTTTTTTTTAATGTCGGTATAAATTTGAATTTTTTTCGGCAGTTAGTGTTATATTCCTCTGAAATAAATATCGTCTGCATTCATCATGGAAAACAATTTTAATAAATAATAATATATATATTC
Source organism: Salticus scenicus (assembly GCA_963930645.1). Taxonomy (NCBI): domain Eukaryota; kingdom Metazoa; phylum Arthropoda; class Arachnida; order Araneae; family Salticidae; genus Salticus; species Salticus scenicus. The sequence goes on from OZ005656.1 coordinate 26,578,156, forward strand.
ATATATATATATATATATATATAGTAACCGCCGCTTAATAAATTCACTGGTTAATAAAATCAGCAGATTAATCTGATCATATTGCAAGGACTGGAATTAAATCAATATGAACTGCTTTTAAAACCACCGCTATAAAACAAAACAAACCAAACAACACCAAATAAAACAAACATCGTTGGTTAGTAAACTCAAAAAAATATCTGAAGTAGCAAAAATGTCATTTATTCCACACTCAAATTTATATCTGCGCTGTCTTTTTTTTTTCTGAAAGGGGAAAAGAAAGAAAGATAAGGAAACACAACAATTTCTCTGTTATTTCTCTTTTTAGTAAAAAATTTTACATTTACAGCATAATTATAAATTAAACAAGCCCCATTACTTGTCTTAGTAAGAATTTCAAGGAACATATTCTTTAAAGTGAAGTAATAAGTTGCAAATTTGATTTGATTCGCAAAAGACAATTTTTAGTTCTTATTTTGAAATAATTCAGAAGCAAGAGGTTTAAATGGAAATATTTTAAATTTAAAAGAAAACAGTGAGCTTTTGGCAAAGTAAAGTAGAATCTTCATGAAAGGAAATCGCATCAGAACTTGGGATATTTAATTACTTATTTTGAAAGAACAATCAATTAATTATCTATCAAAAGTCAATTAATATTGTTTATTAATTCCATTATTTGTTACATTTTGAAATTTCTTTCCAAATTCGTCGATGTAATACCTTTTTTTTTTTTTTTTTGAGTGCAGGAACGTCCGCCGTATATAAAAATCAGCCGCTTAAAAAAATCACTTTGGGTCAGAAGGAATGCGATTTTAATAAGCGGCGGGTACTGTATATATATATATATATATATATATATATATATATATATACATATATATATGCAGTCGAACCCTGTTAACGTGAACACGCTTAACATGACTTACTTTTAACATGAACTGTTTCCACAACCCCATCAAAAGGACGATTAGTTTCTGAGCTACTGATAGCATGAACTACTGATGCTATGAACAAAATTTTTCTCCCCCTTGAAATTCACGTTAAGGAGGTTCGACTGTATATTATAGAGAAAAAAAACATTAAAAAAATATATTTATAGTTCTCTTTATATATTAAAAAAAAGTTTCTGTCGCTGTCGTCAATTTTTGTTTGTTTGTTTGTTTGTTTGTTTGCGACAGGAACTTCTCGTGGAGGGAAGGGTTCTGCACTTCATGAGATATATCGTGTATTCCGACTACTTCAAGGAAGGCATTTCAACTACTTAGAAATTTCTACCATTTTAATTAACGAAGTTATTAACTAAAAACGTCGGGTTTATATTTGCCACCGTAGAAAAAGTTTCTCCTATGATGTTATTTTTCTGTCTTGACATCATTTTCCACGGGAAATTTTAAATGTGATCCATGGTGTAAAAAATAATAAAATCAATGACAATGTTGCTGTTGCTGTTAAGAAAAATATTTCTATTACTGGAAATTTCTTAGTTGTGTATCAATTTATATATATATATATATATATATATGTGTGTGGATTAGGAAATCTGGTTTATATAATCGTATTTTCTCGGCAACTATAGAACATTTAAATGGTGAATTTAATGGTTCAAATGTACGGGAAGAATATGTACATATATATATATATATATGCATACTGATGATCCTTGTTATTTTTTCATGAAAAGTGAGGAAAGTTAATTTTAAATATTTGTTTTATTAATATTAAAAATATGCTTAATTTATTTACGTATATTACAAAACAGACGCATTTTGAAAACGCGTATTCGCTTTGTTTATGTTTGGAATGCATGGCAGCCACTTCCGAAAACCGCATTTCGCCATAATCACCAAAAGAAAATTGCCAAACAGAGTTGTGGACCAACCTGCAAATCAGTTGCGAAGCGTCCATGGAAGCGATGGAAGCAACGCTTCCCTTATTTAAGATTTTTAAAAAGTAATCAAGTAACGTCGCCTCATCGAAAGACTGAATTGACTTCCCCTGCTTTTGTAAGCTCTGCGCTTCTATAGTTTTCTGAACCACGCCTCGTCCATGCTGCAAGTTGTTCCAAATAGAGTCAGGATCCAATTCATTTATAAATCTTGTAATTTCTAACTGATAATTTTTTAACATTACAGAATCAGACATTTCTGGGGCACATTTTATTTGAATTATGGCAAGAAAAAAAATCGTCACCTTAAAGAGTATAGGCATTAGAAAAAAGTATAGGCTTTACATTATAAGTACTAGATTTTTTTTCTTTTACTTATTTTTTCTACTTCTCCTTCTTCTTCCTTTTTTTTTTAACAAACAATTATACCAAAACCTTCGTCGCCAAATAATGACTAAGATACTCTAGATATTATGAATTTCTTTCTATTTAAAAAAAAAAAAAAAAAAAAAAAAAAAAGCATAATTTTAAGCATAACATTTCGTTTAAAAAGCCAAAACAAATGTAGTATTAAATATTATGTATTTCAATTTGACATTAAATATGGGAATTTCTGTAACATTTTTCTGTTTTTGCCTTGTGATAAACACTATTAATATTCATATTCAGTGAAAAGCCTTGCAAGGGTTAATAAGTGAAGCTAACTGGGGGTTGGTGAGCGGAGCGAGCAGGGGGCAGAACTCCCTAGTAGTTTTAAATAAAAACTACAGAATAGTTTGCTTTGTGTACTCCTGTCGTCTTATGTATTGTCCAAAAAAAGCAAGGCTACAAAAATATATCTTGTTTTTAACTATCACGCAAGTATAGTATTTGTAGATTTCATAATATTTTTCGTCTATGAAATGAAATGAAAACATTTATACAAAAAAAAGATTAATAAAAGAATGCATTCAAATATCTTTCCTTTAGAAAAGACAGATATTTTTTAGATTTAATAATATTTTACGCCATTGAAATTAAATGAAAACGTTTAACACAAAATTTATGGAAAAAATCTGTTTTCACAGAAAAGAAGATTACTCTAAAATAACACATTTTAACTCAAATTTGCCTTTTTATTTTCAGTATTTCAATTATCAAGGCATACACATAAAAGGTTTCGTTTCTGAGGTCATCGTTCTTCTTTTCCAATTCCAATTCCATTTACTAATTAATATGTAATAAGACCTTCCAAATCTGACACCGACAAGACACTAATGCTTATCAAAACCTCTGGTTTCCTCTTCTCTTTCATTTATTTCCAATTAGCTTTCATCTATCTTTTACATATATACCCAATAGCAGTTATTAAGCTTCTCACCTCAGATCGCTGAACATATGTTTTTGCAATAGTATAACATAGAAACATAAAGAACGTATTATTATTGTTTTTTCTTTTTCCTGCAGGATCCGGTCATTAGATTATCTTTCTGAGAACATTTATCAAACAAGCTTCTACATTTGAATTAAGGTTATTAAAAATAAACAGTTAGACGGAACCCCACAAAAAAGTAGCATTAAAAAAATGGTTATCTACCATGAAATCACCTATTGTCTTTTTGTTTAATTAGATATCTTTTTCAGCGTATAATACAGAATTATATGAAAACATTGTGTTTTGTTATTAATATTTTTTTGTTTTGTTTCTTCATTTAATACAGATTAGATTGGAAAATAATTGCACATTTTGTTCTCTTGCACTGCGATGATAAAAAAACAAACAAAAAAAAAAAAAAATAAATAAAATAAAATAAAAAGCGATAAAACTAGGATGTTTCGTTTACCTGTACAGAATTGTGTGATAAGTTTTCTTTTTACGGTATGTTAAGCATAAAATGATATATTTTTCGTGTTCGTATAAATTTCTGTCTTTAATATTTCAAATAATTTAAAGAACGATTACAGATTCTTCAAACGAAATCTTCTTAATAATAAAAGTCCAAGTTTTCCAGGAATGCGTCAATGTTGTAACTTCATAATTAACGTCATAACTTTAAAAGTGAATTGAAATAAATAAATTTTTATCCTTGGTTTGGAGAAATAAATAAAATAATAGAAGAATGATTATTTAGTAGAAAAAAATGACGTCACAATTACTACGATGTATTGAGAAAAATAAATTTTATCTGTGATTTCAAAACAAATAAACTAACTCTAAAACATAATTTAAAAAAATAAATGCTATGTAAGGATTGCCACTTGAAGATTTTGTGGTTTTATTTCTTTTGTCGTTTGACCCATACTATGGGGAAAATAAAATTATTAAACACAAAATTTTCATTTTTTTCTTTCTTTCAGTGGCACATTGTTAAATCATAAAAATCTCATTTAAAAAAAAAAAAATATATATATATATATATATATATATATATATATACAGACACGACATTATTTCATTATTTAAAACATGAAAATCTGACATTGACAGATTTTAATTTAGTGCCAGAGGCCTACTGCTAAACTTGTTAATATCGACAAATTCTTCTTTAGTTAATTCGTGACGATCTAAATTCCATGATAAAGTTTTCATTAAATCAAACCAATGTGTTTCAGCTGCAGATACTGTAACAAATAACGTTGTAAGTCCAAACTGTCTTATAGCCGCAAAACAACCTTTTTTGCTCTTTTTCCCAATGAGGTGTGCCTTGGGGGGGACTCATGTGAAAGGTGTGCCTTGGGGGGGGGACTCATGTCAAAGTTGGGCCTTGGGGGGGGACTCATGTCAAAGTTGTGCCTTGGGGGGACTCATGTCAAAGTTGTGCCTTGGGGGGACTCATGTCAAAGTTGTGCCTTGGGGGGACTCATGTCAAAGTTGTACCTTGGGGGGGACTCATGCCAAAGTTGGGCCTGGGGGGGGACTCATGTCAAAGTTGTGCCTTGGGGTGACTTCATTCAATAAATCCCCATTCAATAAACCGACTGAAATAGGCCCTTAGCACTATTAAAAGTGTATTATAAAAATTCGACAACGCTGTACCGACTGAAATAGGGGTACCTTGGGGGGGACTCATGTCAAAGTTGTGCCTTGGGGGGGACTCATGTCAAAGTTGTACCTTGGGGGGGGACTCATGTCAAAGTTGTACCTTGGGGGGGGGGACTCATGTCAAAGTTGTGCCTGGAGGGGACTCATGTCAAAGTTGTGCCTTGGGGGGACTTCATTCAATAAATCCCCATTCAATAAACCGACTGAAATAGGCCCTTAGCACTAATTAAGAGTGTATTATAAAAATTCGACAACGCTGTACCGACTGAAATAGGGGTACCTTGGGGGGGACTCATGTCAAAGTTGGACCTTGGGGGGACTTCATTCAATAAATCCCCATTCAATAAACCGACTGAAATAGGCCCTTAGCACTATTAACACGTTCGCTGCCGGTTTCACGTGACTAAAATTTGAAATGACGTTTTTTTCTTTTAACCCGCCGAATATGTTTGACGTTTTGCACAAGAGCGCTACATCGCCAGATGTTATAGGCTTTGTGTTTACCTTTGCTTGTGTGCGTCATGTGTTACGTCAATACGCTGTATTACGTCAAACGTGTAAAAATTCATCTGCTCGTTACAAGCAAACTCTGGAGTTAATGAGTAATAAGTTAAATTTCCATAGCAAATTGTTTCGTTTGTACTGAGCAGATAAAATATCTCGCTGACGCCGTCACTTCGATTGCATATTGATGATACGTGTTTTATTAGAGAGAAAGTATTCTATTTTGAAATACCCTTTCATGGAGGATCAAATTTTTGATCGCATGTTTCCGGACCACTTCTAGGGGTGAGTCCCCGACCGTTGCCAATCGCCCATTGCGCAGCACTAGTGTGACGTAAAACCCAACCAACCATCTATTTTGAAATATGAATATTTGTGATGTTTGCGTTAGTACTGTTTGGCTGGTTGAATAGAGTTGGAATTTAAGAGGTACTTTTGAATTTAAGAGGTTGGTTTGTTGATTGTGTTTTACGTCACACTAGTGCTGCGCAGTGGACAATTGGCGATGGTCTGGGTCTCACCCCTAGAGTGGTCCAGGGACATGACATCACAATTTTGATCCTCCACGGAAGGGATGACTCTCTCGCTTCGTAGACACCCAGAGGTGTAATTAATATGGGAACATGGAAAACATTGCGGGCACGACAGATTTTATGAGCACCAGCCACCATTAGTATACACAATGGTTTTTGGCAGGCTCGAGTACCGAACCCGCAATCTTCCAATTCCGAGCCCGGCGCTCTACCGTCTGGGTAACCACGGTCCTGAATTTTAGAGGCATATTTTTGAATTTCATGCCAATACTGGTTGCTACAGTACAAAATTTTGTATACTTTCTAATTTCATGCATTTTGAGATAGGGGTATAGGTATAGTGAACAGATCAGAGTACCATTATAATAGAGAATCGTTAAAATTTGCTATAATTATCCAGTTGCGGATTTATTTTTTCATTTCTAATGAATGAGGACTATAAATAAAATATTAATGATAAATAATTTACTTTATACAACTTTTGAAAACTTTTAAATTTAAAATTCCTAAGTAAAAAAAGTATACTTCATACGGTTTTGTTAAATAAATCCTTGTCGAATCCTGTTCTTAGTCAGTGTAAAAACATGATTCTATAAGGATTTATTTAACAAAACCTTATGAAGTGTACTTTTTTTACATAGGAATTTTTGCTAGTGTTCGGACACTTTTGTTATCGACTGTACTTATAGCTGTTAAATTATTGGAAATAAAAAAACTATCATCTAAGCACTTATCATCAATTACTAAAGCAACACACTTTTCAGGGACATTTGGTGTGATTGTATAATCTAAGTTTTATTTTTTTATTTGTGATTAGTTATAAATTCATAATTATTTCGTTTTTTTTTTCTTTTAATTCTATTTTATGAAAATTTTCCTTTTGTCCTATGTATTATTATTATTCGGATTTTTTTTTTTTTTTTTTTTTTTCAAGACGCGTTTTCTTTTTAGGTTAGATCGCCGAAAAGCTCGCTTTCGTATGCCGCCGGTGTAAGGTTGCTATTCGGAACACGATGCGAAATAGCGCCGTCTTGGCGATTTTCGAAATTTCGCCAAGCGGCAGCCTAAAGTAAACTTTCACCTGTAAAGCAATACGTCACATCCCGCGCTGGCGCGGGATCGGCAGCGAACGTGTTAAGAGTGTATTATAAAAATTCGACAACGCTGTACCGACTGAAATAGGGGTACCTTGGGGGGGACTCATGTCAAAGTTGGGCCTTGGGGGGACTTCATTCAATAAATCCCCATTCAAAAAACCGACTGAAATAGGCTCTTACCACTAATTAAGAGTGTATTATAAAAATTCGACAACGCTGTACCGACTGAAATAGGGGTACCTTGGGGGGGACTCATGTCAAAGTTGGGCCTGGGGGGGGGGACTCATGTCAAAGTTGTGCCTTGTGGGGACTTCATTCAATAAATCCCCATTCAATAAACCGACTGAAATAGGCCCTTAGCCCTAATTAAGAGTGACGTATAAAAATTCGACAACTGTACCGACTGAAATAGGCCTCTAGCACTAAAAAAAAGCTCTTTTAGTTGCAGTTTATGCCTAAAAATTTTTAGAAGTGAAAGTACAGGGTGATGAGAAAAAGAAACATTTGAAAAATTAATAATTCACGGAATAATGTAGGTAGAGAGTAAAAATTGACACACATGCTTGAAATGACATGGGGTTTTATTGCTACTACAAAAAAAAGTTTAAAAAATGGCCGACAGATGGCGCTTCATCTGATAAGAAAAGTTTGGCATAACAAATTATGACAAAACAAAGACGATGTTCTTCAGAACAAATGCTCAACATGTCGACCGTCATTCCTCAACAATAGCTGCAGTCGAGAGACAATGTTGTGAACAGCAGTACAGCATATCTGTAGTCATGGTGATCGGATGTGTCTTTTAGCATCCCTACTGATGCCGATCGATCGCGGTAGACTTGCGACTTCAAGTAATCTCAGAGCCAATAATCACACGGAGTGATATCTGGGGACCTGGGAGGCCAAACATGACGAAAGTGGCGGCTCAGCACGCGATCATCACCAAACGATGTGAGCAAGAGATCTTTCACACGTCTAGCAATATGGGGTGGAGCGCCATTTTGCATAAAAATCATATGTTCCAGCAGGTGTTTTTCAGCCAGGCTATGAATGGTACGATTCTATAACCTATCGACGTACCTCTCATCGGTCACGCTAACAGTTACAAAACTAGAATCACGCATTTCCTCGTAGAAAAAGTGTGGTAAATCCACACAACACCGTGACCTTCTCGTCGTGCAAGTGCAATGGAGTTTGCACGACAGTTCTAGGATTTTCGGTAGCCGAAATTCTGCAGTTGTGGGAATTGGGAGTGTGAAATGGGCTTCGTCGGTCCACAACACGTTAGACAACCAATCATCATCTTCCGCCATCTTTTGAAACGCCGACACCGCAAATGCTCTCTGCTTCACAAAATCGCCGGGTAGCAGTTCATGATGACGCTGGATTTTGTACGGATAGCATCGGAGGGTATACGCCTTAGTGCTATCCAAACAGTAGTGTATGAAATGCCAGTGCAATTTGCGACTTCACGAGTGCTGACTTCCTCATGCGTAGACAAACCCGCTGCAATCTCCATTTCTTCCTGAACTGTCTGAGCAGCATTAGCACATGTGCTCGGTCTGTCACTACGGGGCCCAATGTCTAAACAACCCGTGACTTCGAACTTCCAAATCATTCTCTTCACAGTTGAACCTGTCATAGGACCTTTACCCGTTCGAATGCCCTTCCTATGGCGATAGGATCGTAAGGCTGCAGTAGCAGATTCTCCATTCTGATAGTACAGCTTCACTAAAGCTTCCTTCAAACTCTAGCAACGATACAGAGCTTCAAAAGTCATAAATTATCCATTGTCCGGAAGTGACCCTTGAAATTTTGCACACATTTACAATGAAGGACATTACTTTTTATTGCTCTTTTACAAAATAGACCCTCTTCTCATGCAATTATCGCACTAGGAGGTTTGTGAGCTTCGATTCCAGCGAGCGTCGACTCTCCTAAACCACATCAAAGAAATATCAATAGAGCCGCACTTGCAAGTTGCCAGAGTTTGAAGGCATCTTTACAGTGCCTTTTCTGGTAACGTCAACATTCTGCGATTGCTGGTGCATCTCATCATCATCAAGTTGCTTGAGAAGTGCCTACAACTGTCTCGACAGTTGCTTACCTTCACCTGAGGAGTGGAGAAACACATGTAGAGGTCTTGCATGATCAAGATTCTCGGAACAGTGAGCTGGTGCATCTGATTCCCTCTCTCATTACAGCTCTTTTTATACGCGATTCTCAAGCTGAGTCACTGATGTTTTGCTGACCAGCACCATCTGTCGGCCATTTTTTGAACTTTTTCTTTTTTGAGGTTGAAATAAAACCCCATGTGATTCCAAGCACGTGTGCCAATTTTTACCTCTATACCTACATTATTCCGTGAATTATTAATTTTTCAAATGTATACTAATTTTCTGATCACCCTGTATATTAGCAACTGACAAGATAAATGAGGTCAAAGTCGAACTATGGCAAAACGTTGTAACATTTACCCCGCTTCACCCTAATTCTAATATATTCCATAATACTGGAACGTATATTAAACTTATGAAAATATATTGAGATTGGTAAAGAGATTTTGCTTAAAAAAAAAGATTTTAAATAAAATAAGAAAACTACTTCAATCGTACTCAGTGATACATCTTCACTATTACAAAAATGCACGTGATCATTAAAAGAATTCAATACACTTCCCTTGAAGATGGTAGTTAAACTGACAAAAGGATATGAAGAAGATAAATTACTAATAAACACAATGTATATATAGTATAGTTTGTACATTTTTTTTTTTTTTTTTTTTTTAATGACGTGACTACAATACTACAATGTCTTTACATCACCATAAAACAGTACACTCTTTTACTATTCTACTTTTAGCATTTAGATTGTCAAAAGATAGGCACATGAAATGTCTTGTTTAAAAGGTCATCTTTTATCAGGATTCTATTTATGAATTACAATGCTAAATCCTCATAAAGTATGTGCACTGATTAAAATTTTAAATTTGAATACTTTGCTTTCGAGAGATGAATGCTAACTATTAATTTATTATGTTAATGATCTATATATTTTATTATTATTTTGCTTCTTCAGTATATTTCCATTTTTTTAACCTCAAAAAAGCAATGTATGAATTGTTTTACATACTCACTCACAACATACATACTCATGTTTATCAAAACCCCCGCTTTACTATTTATTTATTTATTTATTTATTTACTTCTAATTAATTTATATGTATTTTAAAATTAATATTATTTGCAGTTGTTTATTGTAAATTATTATTTATTTTTCTGTGCAAGTAAAAATAGAAACATACGAAAATTATTTAAATCTAATAATAATCTGCTATTTAGATTTTTTCTGTGAAAATTGTACATGAGAAGATGCAAAATTTTCGTGAAACTTTGACCTTGATTTTAATGCTTGAGCTAAAAACTTGATATTTAATATGAAAATACTTCATTAGAGTTCATATTCACTATGTTGTTAAAAAATTATACTATTTTCTCTAAAAAGGGTTGAAATGGGTGTAAAAAGAGATTGTATACTATGCAATTTGAAAATTGCTTAAGCTAGAAACTTGATATTTGGTATGGAAATCCTTTATTCAAGTCCCTATTCCCTACTCTATTAAAATTTGCTCAATTTCTTAAAAAGAAGGGGGGAGGTATAAAAAGAGGGGTACGCTGTGCAAATTGAAAACCACGAGAGCTAGAAACTTGTTGTATGGAAATTCTTCATCATATTTCTTTTTTTCTAGAGGAGCCCTGTAAATACCTGGTCTTTCAGCTTCTTTTTTGTTGGCAGTAAAATAAAACCTATAAAGTCCGTGCCGTGTATAAAGATCATTTTTCAGCACATAGTGTTCAAGGATCAGTTGAAATGACTTGGATCGAACTGTTCATTAGAAAAATTTCAGCCTGAACTTATTCATAATAATTTTTGTTATTTTTAATGTACTACTTTATGACTATTTTGTATAATAGCAACCTAGACTTCTACGTGTACCTTTTGTATTATTATTAATCCTGTGAATTGGGAAGACACTTTTATTTTTTATTTTTTATTTATTTATTTATTTTATTTTTTATTTATTATTATTATTATTATTATTATTTTTTTTTTTTTTTTTTTTTTTTGCTTCTTTCAATTCACAAAATCGTTGAAGTTGCCATATTGTTTTAAGCTCTCTGATTATATTCAAAATATTCTTTTAATAGCTTTTCATTGAAAACACAAAGTTTATGGAAAACAGAAATCGCTTAAATATCCTCTAAAATAACAAAATAATTTCAGTGATAATATAATAATTTTTAGAATTTTTAATTTGTTCTCTTTTTAACAGTTTTTTTTTTCCAAAAATAGACAATACGTTTAAAAAAAAACAAAAAAAAAACACGAACTAAGATTAACAGAATTCATAAAAATATTTTAAAGAAATTCCTATTGATGGTTGGTTGGGTTTTACGTGCACTAGTGCTGCGCAATGCAAAATCCTATTGAACTTAGAGAAAATCGCCTCGAAATGAAAGTCGCATCTTAAAGTTGACACTTGTTTGAATTTGATAGTGATGAAGGCAATTGTTACACAATAATTTAATACACAAAGAGGCACACTGTAAATATCAAGAACTTCTTTTTATTTTTCCTATCTAGCTATCTAGTTTATCTTCTCCTGAAATTCCAGCCAGCGAACTATTTTTCTCAAAATAATTAGCTTGGCTTCGTTATCTAAACTGCGGTGTTACAAAAAATTAGTTCTGATAGAAAATAATAAAAATAAATATATCGACGCAAAATTACCCATTGTCCTTTTGTCTAATAACTTTTTACTGTAACGGCCTATTAAACTTGCATGTATACTTTTCCATTTTGTATCGATTACATTCAAAATTAATAGCATTTTCTGTTCCCTCAACTTATATCAACACATAAATCAATATTGCGAAAAAAAAAAAAAAAAAAAAGCTAGAAACTTGTTTCCACCGTAAAACATTCTTCTATATTTTCCTATACATATATTCATGCAGTACATATTATTTATTAAAATTATTGTTTATCAAAATTATTTTACATTTTGAGTGATGACGATTTTTATCAGAAAGGAGTACAACACTAAATATCTAAATAAATAAATAAATACGGTAATATAATTCGAAAATTTTTTACTTTCCGAACACTATAGTGAGGAAAGTATTGTAATCATGTCAAAAATCCGAATTTGAAATTTTGATGTTTCTATACGTTTCGAGGTCCCGTGAGTCCGTTTCGACTATTTTTACGATGATGTATGTATGTGTGTATGTATGTCTGTGAGTGAACACGCTAGCGTCTAAACGCTTTGTTCGAATAAGCTGAAAGTTGGTACGTATATTGTAAGTCACCCTAGTACGAACCCTATAGATTTTGGTGAATATAGCACTTATAGTTTTTTTACAGGGGCACAAAGAAAAATTCTTTATCATTATGGTCTATGGCGCCAAATTTTTAAAAGTGTGATAACGTCTAAACGCCTAATTAATCTGTGAAAAAAATTTGTACACATGTTGAAGGTCACACTTGCACCAAATGTATGATTTTGGTGAATTTAGTACTTACAGGTTTTTTACAGGGACACAACGAAAAATTCTTTATCATTATGATCTAAGGACTCAAAGTTCAGTAGCGTTAAATAAAACTAAACATCGTGTAATATATGGAGAAAAATACTTACACTCTATTATGGTTTTCTCTCTTTTGTTTGTTTAACAACTCCTCTTTCTTTACTTTATCTACAAAACTGTTAATTACTCTGTTCGGAAAGTCGAGTGGAGTCACTCCAGATTTTTTTTTGTGTGACATTTTAACACATGTTATTAATAGATCATATTTAATTTTAAGCCAAATTTTTCTTATAAGTAAAAAACCAGTTTTGTTATGACAACACAAAAGATATTGTTCACAAATTTACAAAATTTTAACGAAATTTCTTGTATTTGCTCATATTATCAATTTTTGTTCAACTTTACAATAAGTTTTGTACATTTGTAATTAAAAAAAAAAAAAAAAAGCAATTTTGTAAGAAAAACAAAATATTTTTTTCTAGAATTGCAACAAAAACTGTTTTGTTATGTTAATCTCAACAAAAATATTATTGGGACACATTTAAACAAAAATTTCTGTTGTGCACACTAAATTTTTGTTAATCCAGGAAAACTTTTGTCTGAGTGTAGTATTCTGTGGCCATCACAAAACTCTTTTCTATATTGTCTGATATAAATTCACGTAAATCATACTCAAGACACCTCAAAACGTATAAATCCATCGAAAACCGAAAGTAAAAAACTTTATACGAATACAATACTTAATTAAAAAAAAGTAATGTTCTAAACGATTATTTATTTATTTATTTTTATTTAATTTATTTATTTATTCTAAGCCTTAGAATTTCCAAATATTACCACGATTTTGTAGTTGTTATTTCCATTATCTGACTTAAAAATCATCGAAAAAATACATAATTTTCACGCGTGGATCTCTTTATTGTTAAGAAACAGCATTTACAGTCAAAAGTTCTGCGTTGAAAGCCATTTTGGAATTTTATCATTATTATGAAATATTTGTGCTTGAGGCATCAAGGAAGCCAAATATGCTTTTAGAATATAAAACATTTTTTTTTTTTTTAATCGGAAATTTGATTTAATAAAATTTCAATGTATTTCTGCGGCGCGGATGACCATCGTATTATTTATTTATTTGGCGAATTCTTTCGATCACCACACAAGATCACTACCGTCGAGAACATCATAAAGTTCACTCTCTTATCGCAAAACGTATACTAAAGGTAGATAACGACTGACGACTACAATGGTAAGAGCAATGACCTTTAACACGTATCAAAACAGGAGATTTTACTGTTCATGTTTTACTGCCCAAAACATTTAACGTGGGAGTTATTGAAAGCAAACGTCGTACAGTGAATCAATCAAACTTTCTTGCGAGGGCTTTGAAACTTTACTCCACTCACCAACATTTTGAAAAAAAAAATTCACTGTATAATTTTTATTATTTGGGGTGTTTTGTTAAGAAAATGGTAAACTGGAAGCTGGAATATGTAAAAAATAAGAGAAATATTGCGAAAAAAAGGGAACAGAAACTGATTGTTTTTATTGATTTTCTTTTGTTTTCTGGGCACAAATCCCCTCAAATTTCCTCCTTACTACAAATTTTCGTGTTTCAGAACTTTCTACCTCTGTAGCTTCTCAGGTCAGAAGACATTTAACGGTTAAAATAATCATCGTTTCTCTCCAAATCAAACTGATGGGTATAAAATTACCAAACAATGATAAAAATGAGGGAGGGGGTGTATCTAGAAAACGGTGGGTGACTGAGCAAATTGGTGGTCATATTCGGATTCAGGAGCTCATTTTACATAAGAATATGCTGAAATGGTGTCAGAGACAATTTTCATGCCGAGCAGTGATATTTAAAGTAGGTTATAAATGACCGTCGCACAAACTGTGTAGTTTTTGACAAGTCTAGCATTTATAGTTTCTTTACAGGAACACAAAGAAATATTCTTTATCATTATGGTCATGGACTTAAATTATTTAAATTGTCTAAACATCTTATTCGATTGAACTAAAATTTCGACTGTCGCGCCGTTTGAATGGGTTTTGATGAGTGTATGACTTATAATTCTTTCACAGAGACACGAAGAAAAATTCTTTATCATTGTCCATGGACTCAAATTATTTGAAATGAGATAGCGTCTAAACGACTTATCGATTGAACTAAAATTTGGTTGGTATATTGTAGATTGTAGGCCCCCATCACACGATTTCTATAGATTTCTATAAGAATAGGAACACAAAATAGAATTTCTTTATCATCACAGACTATAGATTCGAATTATTTGACTTTTACTAGAGTCTAAATTGTACATTCTATCTAAAAAAAAAATAATAATAATAATAATACATTTAAAAAGTACAAAAACGCCAAGCTCAAAGAAAGAGAATGCATTAAAGTTGTGCCTTAAAGGGTGTGATATGAAATTCCCAAGCTTACATTTTATACTTATTTAATATCCCCTTTTAACTAAATTTACACGCATGTAAATCAAGTACCTTATGATATGTTGATAGAAATCCTTCTTTCGTGTACTAAATACATCATAGCGTATTTTTGAAAATTATTATTATTATTATTATTATTATTATTATTATTATTATTTATGCATGATGGGCTTGCCGGCCATCTTTCAAAACTTTACGTTAATTTGAATTCTTTTATAAATCTCACCAATTATAGGATGCGAATGCACCAAATTAAATACTATTAAAACTTAAATTGATTCAACTTGTGCATAACGGAAGCGTTTGCAAAGTTTTTCTCGTTTTTTTTTTTTTTTTTTTTTCTGTTTTAATATGAATATTTCAGTCTCTGTTGAATGGAATAACCATATTATTTTTACGAGATATTTATTCCAAGAAGATACATACAAATTGGATAAATATAATAGAGAGGAGGGGGGGGGGGGAGAAGCTTTTCTATGTTTTGTTTTTTTTCCCTTTCATATTTCTACGTTAATTTAAATTCTTATATTCTTTTATTCCTGGCATTTATAGGATGGCAGTGCCCCAAACTTAATATTAAACTCTTATAATAAGATATCAAGCTGATTGAACTTGTGTACCGGGCAATTTTACGATGTTTTTACTCGCAATTTTTGTTATCGGAATATATCCGTCTCTGTTGAATGGAATAACCAAATTAATTTTATACCAGATATTTCTTTTAAGAAGCTTCTTTCAAATTGTGTGAATGTAATTGTGTAGATTAATATATAAATTATTTGGCATCTTGTAGGTAAGATTATCCTCGCAAGAACTATAGATTTACGTGAATGTAGGACTTACAATTTTTTTTTCTTACCAGTATACAAAATAAAATTTTTATACACTGATTTTTATGGGCTTAAACAATTTAATTAACAATTATCAAACAATTAGTTGCTGTGTAACAGCGCCATCTGTTATTAACATCAAAAGTGGATAGGCATTAATTTATGTCATGGTACAACTACATATAAATTTATATGAAATTCTGAGCTTTAATTCTTGAGCTAGAATTGCCACAAAACGTTTGTCACACATACAGACAGACATTTTTTTAAATGATCAAATCGAGCTCTGAACCTCTTAGAACGTATAAATCCATCGAAAACCGGAAGTCGGAAATTTTTACGAAACGGATATTTTCTAATATTGAATATAGAAGAAAGTAAAAAAAAAAATATGAATGAGAGATTAATATACCCTGCAGGTTTAAAAAATATAATCATATCTTACTGCAGAAAAGAAAAAGTTAAAGTTGACAAATGATAAGCATTAATGAAAATGCATTTGGAATTACTTAAAATAATTACTTTCGCACACGGATTACGTTAATTTTAATAAAAGAATTTAAATTAGGCTTCTTGCGAAAAAGAAACATAATGCTAATCATATATGAAGAACTGTGCGTATCAAAAAAAGTATCTCTTTTTTTTTTTAACAATGAAATTTACGTATATTTATAGTGATCTAACGAACGTATTTCCTGAAGCTGATAGATCCTTTAATAGATTACGTTTTATTTGAAATTTACTTTAGCATTATACATAAGTATCGGTTTTAAGGTTAAAAATATTAAAATTTATTTATCTTATCTGCAATAAGATAAAACATTGAATTTTCAATACATGTTGTGACTGAGAGTGATAATTCAATCTAACGGCTAAGTATCTATTACACCAGATGGCGAATTGTGAAGTTGCTGCAATTTCAGCAAAGGTAGAGTTTCCTTATTTCTAGCATATATTTTTAAGTTTATGTGTTTTGGTAATTTGGTATTTTTCCGTTAGCATGGAATCAGCGTTAAAAGTGTGTTAGGATCAATGCCAGTTGGGGGTCTTTCTAAGGGGTCCTTTCTCGTAATTACATTAGTTTTGGACAAAAGCAGAGAAAACTCGGAACAACGAAGCCGACGAGCGTGACCTGGGATCGAACCAGGCACTTCTAGTCTATCAGCTTCAAGAACAGAACATCTCGGTCACTAGTGGAGCCATGCTAAAAGGACAGTGTCAGCATACTTCTATCAATTTTTAATATTTGCATTATTAAATTCATATTTAAGGTTGCTAAAATAATATAAAATACTATATTATATTGTAAATATTTGTAAATCATTTAGATGTTTTTGCATTAAGAGGACAATGTTATATTTCCAATGGGGTGAGTGTTTTATGTTAGCATAAGTCGCATACCATTATCTACAAGCTTATATTTTGATTTCAACTTTATATTTCCCTATAGTTATTTCGCAATTTCGACAGAGAAATAATGCGTTAAACTTATTTAGCCATACTTTTTCGTGGGATCCTGTATTTACGGGAGCTTCGGAAAAAACCACCGAAAACTCCGAACATCTAAGCCGATGAGAGCAACCTGATACCACCCGGCATCTGCCATCTGCCAGTTTTAAAAGCAGAACCTCTCGGCTACTGGTAGAGCTGCATTTGAAAGCACTTTTCTGTGAATAATGTGGTTATAGGCATTTTTCTTTTTATTAGATAATCTACTTTATCCAATAATCAGAACTGTAATGGTCCTAAGTCTAAGTCCTAATGACGAAATACTTCAAACGTTATTGTTTATTTTGGCGAATAATTCGGCTTCCGTGGAGATCTCTAATAAATGACGAAATATCAGCACCCGTTGCTTTGTTCTTGAAACGTCTGTCCTCTGTTTTTTAGGTCTTTGACAATAGGCATTGTGAAAGGCATCTTCGTGCGAGAAATAATACGCCTAATTGATTTTGCCATGTTTTCGGGAATGATGCACTGACATATGTAATTATATATGTATGCCAGTGATTGAATCAGTTCATTGTGATTGGAATGACAAAAAATAATTTAGGCGCACTTCATCGCCTTTGTTAAAAATAATTTTGTTTATCATGTTAGATGTTATTTCTTCTGTGACAGACTAAAGGATATGCATGTTGAACATGATGTCTTAATTATAATAATGATTGAGAAAAACTAGATACATAAAATTAAAATAAACAAAATTTGTTTTAAGTTATGTGTTATATACAATTGAGATTGATAAAAATTGTCTTTTTTTTTCTTTCTTTCTTTTTCAACCTACTGAAATTAATTATAAACTAGTTGCCATACGTGGATTCAGCTCAGTTCTCCATTATAGTTTGTTTTTATAAATTTCTACTACAGAATATACTATTCATAAGTTAAAAGAAATGAATTGACCGATCACTCGATACGGTCTCAAGCTAAAACTGTCCCACCTCGTAGGCTATTCTTCGACCTATTTAATTCATATCCGGTATACTGGTCTGCAGATAAATTTTGAAGGGTTAATTTCCTATATTAATTTTCGTGCAATATCATGCCTTTTTCAATGCAATAATCACCATAATGCAAATTTGTGTAAAAAATTGTCTTATTCTGCCACACTAAGAAAATCTTAAATTTTAAAAACTTAGAAAGTTTTCAAACTAAAATATTCGTAATCATTGATGCTCATACCAGTATCATAAAGGATATTTTAAAATTGGTCACACATAACTTTAAATTATTAGGGCCTATTAGTCTCAATCTGGGATTTTTGCGTTATCGAATTCGATAGTTGGACATTTGTCGAAATCTAAAATTTATCGAAAATACAATTGAATAATTTGAAAGCGATGTTATAATTTGAAAAAAGAAAAAAAAAAAAAAAAACTAATAGTCCTCCGTCCTAAACTAAATTCTGCTTTTGCCAGAATTTCATCAAAATCTTTATTATTATTATTATTATTATTATTGAAAGAAAAAGAAAAGAAAATTAATAATAATAATCAGTAACGTTAAAAGCGATATCGAAAAAGTTTTTTTTAATAATTTTGAATTAGGAAATAAAAAGTGCGCGTGAAATAATATAAAATAAAAATAAGTAAAAAAATGAATTTAATGATTTAATGCTTTTGTTTTTCGGGGGCTGCTCATGCATATAAAAAATGCGTATTAAAACAAGTCGAAGAAGGAAGCGAAATAAGTATTGAGTTATATTACGATAAATACGATATATAATATGATACGATATAATAGACCTATCGTCCAGGGTTAGTAGGCATTTTCGTTGAAAGAAATAGTTTGTTCGTTCGGTGCAACTTGCACATTAGTCCCGTGAGGTACAACTTTCACATTGGTCCCTTGAGGTACAACTTTCACTTTAATCCCGTCAGGTACAACTTGCACATTAGTCCCCTTTAAATTTCTTATTATTTTTTTGGTCACACATCTTTGGAACATTGCATAATGCTTTACATTGAATCTATTGCGTAATGAATTTTCTTTCTAATTAAAACTGAAAAATTATTATTAATTATTTAAAGCCCTATCTATCATGTTAAATTCATCAATTTTATGTACACAGAAATTTATACACAGAAATGTTTCTCAGAAATGGTGAAACAGAGTTATAATTTTTATGGCAGTTACAATAGCACGTTTTAGATACTTAAACAAACTATTTTATTTCAAAGTGAAACGGAAAAAATATTATTATTTGTTCACAATCACTTTTAAATTAGCATTTTTAGTAAAATTTCTCTGCCTAAAATAAATAATTCTCAACAAATCATGAAATCCACGTGTTAAAGTGTACAATATAGCATAATATATGTGTCATTAAAAATATGAGTTCTTAAGTTTCAAAAATATTGAAAAAAAAAGGGGGGGGAGGGAAGACACGAATCTGAAAAATCCACGTTTTCTGAAAAACTCATTAAAAAATTTAATTAACAACAGTAAACTATTAAGCGCACTTAAAAAGAATGAAAAATTCCATCCCTTCTTTTTTATATATATGTGTGTGATACATCATTGGAAAGATAAAATTTTAAACTATTTTACGATATAACAAAAATTAGAAATCTGTTTTTTGGTCGAATTTCACGTACGCGGCCCCCTGTAACGTGCTCCTGAATGGTTGTTCACTCCCTCTTACACACTCCCTGTCTTTGGTCTCCAAATCCCATGGCGAAATTTGTTTATAGAATTACTCATTATTAGTTGGTATTTTTTAATTTCGCTTTCACAAACACAATCGTTCAATAAGTACCCGTTGTTAGTAAGGGGGGGGGGGGGGCTGAGAATTAGAATAAAAAACAATTTAAGGAATTCACCCCTCATCAAAGGAATGGGGGGAAAATAATTTTTTCACATACCCCTTCATACCTCAACAATAAAACAAATATTTATAAGTCTCTGGTTTTAAAATATTATAAATACAAATACTTTAAAACCAATTTCAAGAACTCTTCTCACAAAGGGAAAAGGGGAAATTGCAAGTTAACCGGATCCAGTGATTCATTTAAACTTTATTTTCGTGAAAAAAAGAACTGGTATATGTAATAATAATAATAATTCATCATTATAATAATCAACCACCAGAAAAGGAAGACTTGAATTGGTCATTAAATAGTTACATATGGAAGTGAAACCTAATACAAAGCAAATGATATTGAAAAGTTAATATGAGTTGTATCTATGTATGTTTGTTTGTTTGTTTTTCCGAAGATTAACTATTTCTCTTTTCGTTTCAGCTGGACGTATGGGATGATCCTAGAAGCCTAACTACTTTCCGAACGTTCCACTCACCAAACGGTAACAGCAATGGTAACATTTCAGAAACTTCATTTTATTCTGCTTTGTCAAACAGCGGTGCAGAACAAAATGGCCGACATGAAAATATTGAGCAAAAAAACGGGATACAGAAAAACTCTCTGTCCCTGCCAAACGAAAATGTTTGTAAAGTGAAACTCGGAAGTTCCAAATTAAAAGGACTGGTCCTCAATCAAGTAAAGCCAGTGACGCCTCCACAGGCTTACAAAGAGATGGTAAAATTTAATATCACTGGCGATCGGTTCAAGTCTCCAAATAGCTTATCCAAAAGCGGATTTACTCTGAAGCCATTGAAAGAAGCTTTGACAGATAATGTGATTAATCAAAATTCTGATGATTCTCCCGAGACGAATCATTCCATATCGGAAAACGGAAAGCAGCATGCAACAGAAAACGGAAATTGCGATTATCCATCTGCGGTAAGTTCAGACACGAAGATTTTTTTTTTTTTTTTTTACATAGATCTTATTTTTTTTTAAAACAAGAAAGAAAAGTCTTATTGTCCGCATATATGATGAAACACTTTCCAATTATATTTATCCGTTACATTTTTTAACCTTGAAATTCTCAATTTTCTTGAAGTGTTAAAAACGGATAATGTACTACTAAAAATGCAATTCAAGGAATTTTCGCTCATATCCAATCTGAATATTTTTGCGTAGCCCTGCAAAGAAATCATACCATATTTTATAGAAAACGTGCTTTCATATTCCTCTGAATAATATACCTAATTTCTTAATGCTGTGTCCAATTTAATGCTATTAAAATATACTGTAAATAAATACTTCTCATAAATCACGATGTATTCGAATTATTTTGTGATTCCCTGTGCACAAAATTGCTCTATATAACATTTTCAATAGGTTTTGGTGTTTGTGTAGGAATTAAGGCCGATTGCCCCCACTTGTGACCAAGGCATAGGTGGGATACCCTCCATAAAGATCTTTCTAAATTATCCTAACCCGCATTCACGGAGAAAAACAAGGAAAAATTCGAAAGGTTACACAAACGAGCACATTTTCAACAGAAAACATGCTGTAGTAAACTTTAATAGCTTTCCCATAGACTTTGGCTGCTTCGCTGTTCAAAAAAGTTGAATCACTATTTTTTACATTACTTTATAAATAAATAATAATAATAATAATAAATCAATTGAAATCGCTCAAACCCCGCTACGGATGATTTTACTTAATTTTCATCTTTAAGTTTTCTCGAGCCTATCCCGTCTACGCTGGTTGCATTTTGCCACTCAACCGCTTTAAGCTGTTGGTGCTATTGTGGCCAGACATTTTAGCAATATGTTGTGTTGCTCGTTTTTTACTCTCTTTGGGTTTTAAGTTCATAGCTATAATAGTTGAAATAATTTAATATATTTTGGTACTTTCCGCTTTTTCCTCCGCGTCTTTCTGTTTTAAATGTTTGATAACAATTTCAAGTTATTCAAAAAATATTTACAGATAATATTTAAGATAGTACGAAAACTGTTCATGTTTCTCTATTTGCTTTTGAGAGTTAGCTGTATTTGTTCAGAAGAAATGCAGCTTTTAGCGAATGTTGTTTAAACAAATTAGTTGAAAAAATATTTAAAAAAAAAATTATTTTTATTGTTATTGAAGTGATTGCGTTAGTAAATTCTGGCAATTGTATACCCACATTTAAAGTCTATACAAGTAAAACTAATATTACAAAAACATTACTAAAAAAATTTTTTTATTTTACTTTTATTTTAGAACCTTCTGAGCATTCTTTTATGTACAAATCTTTTTCTATAAGCTCTGTGGAAAAAAAAAAATCTTCAAGGAAAGTAAAAAGAAAAACAAAAGAAATAAATGAAGACACCAACCTGTAACACCTACATTATCATCTCGTCTCTCCCACATCTGTTGCCTTGATTTGAAGTTTCAAAATACTGACCTTCTTGGCAGCATCGTAATCTAGCCGTTTACTTTAATGAACTGTGTTGAACAGTCGCTGAAACAAAATTTATTAATATTTTCTATAAAGGAGAAAAACAAATCTTGTATTAACATGATTATTCAATTTAAAAGATCCATAAGCAATAATAATGTTATAGTATATGTATAAAGGAAAAATGTTCGTTTTCGCCCACCTGCTCATAAAATTGTATAGTACAGCTATATTATAAAATAAACCCATTAGTTGTTTTAAAACGTAATCTTTAGAAATACTTTTAGTTGAAGAGAAATTACTATATATATAGCGGGTGTTTTAATTTGTTTGATCAGAGACTATCTTTTAAAGTATTATCATCAATGTTATAGTACTTCCAATTACAAAACGTTTTATAATGGCATACAGCCACTTTGTATGCTATACATTTTACAATGGAGTCGTATGTTTTAAGAAATATCTTTTAAACTATTGACATTAATGTTGTTATTCCTATTACAAAATGTTTTATAATGGTATGCAGGTATTCTTTATGTTATATATTTCAAAAAGGGTACGTATATTTTAAAGAATATGTTTTGAACAATATTTTTAACTAGACATTATAAGGAATATTTCTTAAACTATTCTCATTAATGCTATACTTTCAAATTACAAAAAGTTTTATAATGGCATGCAGTTATTTTTTTAATGTAATACAATTTACAAGTGGCCGTATAATTTAAAGAATATATTTTAAACTATTATAAAAATATCTTTTAAACTATTGACATTAACGGTATACTTCTGATTACAAAAATTTTTATATTGACATGCAGCTATTTTTTTATGATATACGTTTTACAAGGGCCCATATATTTTTAAAATAGAAAAAATAGCTTTTTAACACGACCCTGTATATAAAAAATTGAAATTCGAAAAATGATATTGTATTACTTACAAAAAACTGCACATGTATAAATGCAATATTCACTGAAAGTTTGGGGGAGACTCATGTCAAAGTTGTGCCTTGGGGAGGGAACTCATGTCAAAGTTGTGCCTTGGGGGGACTCATGTCAAAGTTGTGCCTTGGGGGGGACTCATGTCAAAGTTGTGCCTTGGGGGGACTCATGTCAAAGTTGTGCCTTGGGGGGGACTCATGTCAAAGTTGTGCCTGGGGGGGACTCATGTCAAAGTTGTGCCTTGGGGGGACTCATGTCATAGTTGTGCCTTGGGGGGACTCATGTCAATGTCATTTTGAAAAGATTTTGTGTAAATTCTGGCAAAAGCAGAATTTAGTTTAGGACGGAGGACTATTAGTTTTTTTTCTTCCCAATCATAACATCGCTTTCAAATTATTCAATTATATTTTCGATAAATTTTAGATTTCGATAAATGTCCAACTATCGAAAAATGATTTCGACAAATGTCCAACTATCAAAATGACAACGCAAAAATCGCTGTCTGAGACTAATAGGCCCTCAGTCCTAAAAATGAATTATCACCGTGTTCTGCGCTTTTCTGAAAGTTAGTTAAAAACTGATGCAAGATTTGTACTGGTAACGCTGACAAAGGCAGCAGGGATCCGAAAAAATTGGCTAAAAGCATTAAATAAAAATAAATAAATAAATAAATAAAATTATACAGACACGACATTATTTCATTATTTAAAACATGAAAATCTGACATTGACAGATTTTAATTTAGTGCCAGAGGCCTACTGCTAAACTTGTTAATATCGACAAATTCTTCTTTAGTTAATTCGTGACGATCTAAATTCCATGATAAAGTTTTCATTAAATCAAACCAATCTGTTTCAGCTGCAGATATTGTAACAAATAACGTTGGAAGTCCAAACTGTCTTATAGCCGCAAAACAACGTTTTTTCTCTTTTTCCCAATGAGGGAGAGGTGTGCCTTGGCGGGGACTCATGTCAAAGGTGTGCCTTGGGGGGGACTCATGTCAAAGTTGGGCCTTGGGGGGACTCATGTCAAAGTTGGGCCTGGGGGGGGGACTCATGTCAAAGTTGGGCCTTGGGGGGACTCATGTCAAAGTTGGGCCTGGGGGGGGACTCATGTCAAAGTTGGGCCTTGGGGGGACTCATGTCAAAGTTGTACCTTGGGGGGGACTCATGTCAAAGTTGGACCTGGGGGGGGACTCATGCCAAAGTTGTGCCTTGGGGGGACTTCATTCAATAAATCCCCATTCAATAAACCGACTGAAATAGGCCCTTAGCACTATTAAGAGTGTATTATAAAAATTCGACAACGCTGTACCGACTGAAATAGGGGTACCTTGGGGGGACTCATGTCAAAGTTGGGCCTTGGGGGGGGACTTCATTCAATACATCCCCATTCAATAAACCGACTGAAATAGGCCTCTAGCACTAATTAAGAGTGACCTATAAAAATTCGACAACTGTACCGACTGAAATAGGCCTCTAGCACTAATAATAATTAGAGCTATTATGACGTCAATTTTATCAAAAACATTTTCATGTCATAGGTTTATTTTTCAATATTTTTTATTCACGAGTAAAGAAATGTTTCTTTTTATGAAATAAACTAGCTGTTACCCGCGACTTCGTTCACGTGGAAATTTTGATGTGTATGTGTGGGAACTGACGGTTTGATCATAATATGTAATGAAATGAAACCTTATCATTGTGGTGCTGTGCAAAACAGAGTCTGATAAAGTACACTCAAAAAAATTTGTAACTCATTGAAAGCCAAAATAAAATTCCAAAATAAATAAATAAAAAGTTATCGCCAACATGGCGATAAAAATTTAAAATTCGTCCATAGGGATTCTGTACAAAAACAGTACTGCGTTGTGGAAGTATAAAAACTGGGTCGTCAATTATGAATTTTATTTCGAAACCTTTCTTTGTATGATTTTAGTTCACTATTGCACAATATTAACCTGTTTCTAATAATAATTTGGTGACTGGTTAATTAAAATTTTAACTATGTGGTGAAATTCATATAATATTTATGAGTTTCAAATTTTTTATTTTTATTTATTTTTTTTTTTTTTACAAATGATTTTTTTTTTTTTTTTTAATTTCCCGGCGAATTGTTGAATAATATTTTAGTTCTTAAACAATTTTGGATTTTGGACGGCTTTGCCCGCTTCGCCGGCAATTTCTTTTCTATATGCTTTATGAAAAAAAAAAAAAAAAAAAAAAAAAAAAAAAACTGAAATCGGTCAAAAGCTTGCTTTGGGTTCCCGCTGCCTTAAGCAGCGCTTTGTTCATCCTTGCAATCTCCGGTGCCTGTCCCTATTGCCTGCGACAATGGCTTACCCGTGGGCTTCAATTTGGTTGCTTATCATACATAACAGTTTCGATACGGACAGTATCGAAAAATTTGAAGTAGCTCTTTTATATCTGAATCCCAGTTACATATGAACAACATTATATGTGATGTACATAATATTTGCTCTCAAGTTATTTCCTATATTTATTTGATTTAATCAATCAACCATAGAATGACAGCAATTTCAAGCCACATATAATATTACAATATGCTATGATCGGCAACTTCTATCGCATGAGACAATTATTATTTTGTGGTTATATATACTTCATGCTTAGTTAATAGTAGTTGGTATATAGAAAAATAAATAAATTAGTATGTAAACTTGATCATGGTACAGCCTTAATGCCCTTGGCGATTTTTAAATTTTTGTTGCCGTTTTAGACCAAAATATAATTTATGCGATTATTGTTCCTATACGCAAGCGAAGTGTGACGTCACTGACCGTCCGTGGATGCAAGAAAATGATTTCCTATATCAATTGCCCATTGGATTTTTTGTAAAAAATGATTAAAAATCGAAGAAAATTATTTCCCGGTTTTAATCCCCATATTTGGGTACACATATGTATTAGTTATCATGTGCATGTGTTAGATTGAGTTATTTTGCTGTCAAATTGACAAAATTTTAATTTTAAATTTCAAAACTCTGTCGTTCTTGGCGCTTATTGTATTTGGTGATCAAAAACGTAATACGAAAATATGCATGCCAGATGTATAGTTTCGTAATATGCATTGTACGAAATATTGTTTCATATTATTCATTACTGTCTTAAAATAAGTTGTTAAAATAACCATGATTTTTGAAAGGAATTAAATTATGTTCGCCAAACAATTTGGCGATATTTTATTTTTCTACCAAGGATGACCGATATCAAATCTATTCCGCTACAAAATATTAGTATCTTATATCAGATACTTTATTTAGACATTTGAAAACAAATTTGACTTCAAATTATGATAGAATATTTATCATTTCCCTTTTAATTAGTATATTAGTTGGATATTTATTGTGTTAATATCATCCTTTGAAATTAAATGTTTGTGTTTTCAATCGAATATGGAAGTTTGCCATTTTTTTTTCTAGAGTTTTGAAATTAAAAATTCAACTTTTGTCAATTTTACAACAAAAATAACTTAATCTAATGCATGGACATGATAACTAATACATATCTATACCTAAATATGCGGATTAAAATCGGGAAATATTTTTCCTCGATTTTTAATATTTTTTACAAAAAATCCAATGGGCGTTTAACATAGGAAATATTTTTCTTGCATCCACGAACGGCCAGTGACGTCATCACTTCGCTTGCGTATTTCTTTCTATCTTTTCCTTGGCGAAAAATGTCCGATCTACTTCAGCATCAAAATTATAAAAAATTGTCAAGAATTATCAATAAGAAAATACCTTTACCATAATGCTGAATTAACTTTTATGTCAAGCGTGTTTCATCCGCCATACTAAAAAAAAAAAAAAAAAATCTGAAGTTGAGGTATATAAAAAAAATGCTGTGAAATAAAATTCAGAAGAAATATGTTAGATTTGTAATATTACTATTTTATTTTAAAATTATAATGTGCCATTTTCTCATCGACCAATTTAACATTTAGTAATTTCTTATTTTTCGCATGAAAGCATATTTCATTTTATTCTGAAAACAATAAATAAATATATCTCGTAAACTTTTTTTGGCAACAATTAAAAATTTAAATGGCTTATATTAAGTCAATATAAGTCAATAAGTTTATTATTTTCATATTTTAATTAATTTTAAAGATTTTTTCAATTTTTTTTTCCTAAACCATCCCTGACCTATAAGGAAAAAAGCAAAAAAAGAATGATCGAAATCGGTCAAGCCGTTTACGATTTTATAAATAACATACGGACAAACATTCATTTATATATGTATATAGATTATAATGTGTCATTTTCTCATCGACTAATTTAACATTTAGTAATTTCTTATTTTTCGCATGAAAGCATATTTCATTTTATGCTGAAAACAATAAATAAATATATCTCGTAAACATTTTTTGGCAACAATTAAAAATTTAAATGGCTTATATTAAGTCAATATAAGTCAATAAGTTTATTATTTTCATATTTTAATTAATTTTAAAGATTTTTTCAATTTTTTTTTTCCTAAACCATCCCTGACCTATAAGGAAAAAAACAAAAAAAGAATGATCGAAATCGGTCAAGCCGTTTACGATTTTATAAATAACATACAGACAAACATTCATTTATATATATAGATAAATAAATAAATAACACTAAGTAAAATTGCCAACATTTAATAACTAATTAAGAAAAAAAAAATTAATAATGTAAAATTATATTTTGACTTTTTAGTTAATAATATTCCCTGACTATAACATATAAACTGATATCTTTCTTGATTTTTTACATGTCAATCCATCTTTAACTAAAATTTGTTCATCCGTGCGAAGCCGGACGGGTCAGCTAGTTTTATATATACATATATATATATATAAGCTTAAATTAAAGTAAATATTATTTTTTCTATGAAATTTATAATTTTCATCTCGAAAAACGCTGGTTTGCAAATTATGCAATATCAACACAGGGCTGGCCTTGAATTTAATTAAATAGTACTGTTCTATAAAATCTCTAATTTTAAATCGAATTCAGGGATTTTTTTTTTTAACCCTTTGCGGCGCAGAACAATTCGGATCATTTAAATTATACTGCCACCGGAATTTATGAACTAAATTAAACTAAAAGAAATTTTAAATTTTAAGGTTAAAAAAACCGGCCTTTTCTGATATGATATAAACGTAAATTTTTGCTAAACAATTTCCGGGATGAATTTTTGCAGCTGGATCTTAAATTTTGCGTCCTCGCAGCGAAGACAGCGCGCGTTAAGGGGTTAACTGTGAGCTTATATTCATTATTTTTAGCTAATTTTCATATTTTGGAAAACTGATTAAAAATTAGCTTTTTTTTTTTTTTTTTTTTTAAGATTTTTATATTTTAATTAAAAAGAAAGGAAGATTGACAGCATGCAAATTTTAAAATAATAGTACAAAAAAGCTTAAAAACACACATTTTAATCAATTTCGAAAACATCTAAACCGAATTTAGATATTTTTTGACTGTGAAGGCATATTCAAAATTCATATCCAATTTTTAATTTTTGTGTCTAAATCAGTATAAAATTCACAATAAATAAATAAATAAAAGACTAATAACTTAACATGATTTGGAAGCTGTAAAATTGCTTACCAAATAATCCGGTGTGATATTCATATCACTTTCTCTCACCCTGAAATTCAATACCATAAAAGCAGATTGGACAATAAGGAATAAGGTAACGAATACTGTTATATAAACCTTCGTCAAATACAATTTAAAATGGGCTTTGGAAAAGCTTCATTTGACAAATAATTCTGAATGAGGGGGGGGGCGCCCCTTTTCAACCCCCGTTTTAATATTGTACTTAGAGTTAAAGAGAATTCAAAAGCTGTTATTAAATTTAAATGTTCATTCCAAATTATTCAGGCAACTTTCACCCGCACTGTTCCTTGAAAATTATGAATTTTGATAAAATATTTGAAGTAACAACCTTATATTAACTTCAAAATACAGCATTTGAATTGCCTGACATTAATTATTTTTGAATTATTCTGACAAAAAACATAGACAAAGATTAAACGTTAAAAACATGCTTAAATATTCAAAGAACCTCAAAAAGTGTCAATATTGAAAAAACAAACACTAAATATTTAGTTTCAAAAATGCTTTATTTACGATATTGGTATAAGGAATTAATTTCAATTTCTGAGCAGTTTTCCTGAACATGGTAAAATATTATAGTAAAGCACTTCCATTAAATTACATTCAATAAAAAAGAATGTTTTCACTTAACTATTTGTAGCCTTATACATCTTCTAAAAATTATGTACAAACCACATTGTGCACTTAAATGCAACCCTATATTAATAATATATAGCACAGCCTGAAATGCACTTCCAAGAATTTCCGTGTATTATCCCACTATATTCTAGTTCTTTTGTGTAGTCCTGTAAACGAACAGTGAAAGATTTTAATTTCATTTGTTTTAGTGCATCTTATAGATGTTAAACTCTATTTACTTGCAGAATCCCCCATAGACGTAATGTATTTGAATTCTCTTGGAAGTCCCTGTACACAAACTATTTGCTTCATATCAAGGAAAAGTTTAGTGTAGCATCTCTATATGATACATACTTAGAATACCGAGTTTGGACTTCCTGCTGTTATTTATTCTTGAGATATGCTGATAACATACACATACACAGACCAACCGATAAAAACCTGTTTTACGGATTCAGGGGACCCCGAAACGTGTAAATATAACAAAAACTCGATTTCGAAAATTCAACCCAAACACAATACTTTTTTTAACCATATATATGGTTAAGAGCAAGTAAAAATTGATGCAAATTTTAAAATATCAATGAAAAGTGGCCTATAAAATACATTTAACTTAATTAAATAATCTGGTGTGCCATTCATACCACTTTCTCTTACCCTGAAATTTAATACTATAAATACAGATTTGAGATTAAGGAGTAAGATAACGAGTACTGTCATGTAAACCTATGTTAAAACAATTCAAATTAGTCTTCGGAGTAGCTTTATTTAACAAATAATTCTATGTGGGTGGGGGGGGGGGGAGGCTATCGCTCCCCTCAGCCTTCCGTTTCATTATTATACCTACATTTATATGGAATTACATCTGTTATTAAATTCGAAAGCTCATTTAAAATTATTCAGACAAATTTCACACGCAACATTCCTTGAAACTTATTAATTTTGAACAAACTTTTCTAGTAACAAATGTATTAACTTCAAAATACAACATTGGGATCGACTGAAATTATTTGTTTTTAATTTACTCTAACAAACACATTCAAGCATCAAACTTTAAAAACACAACTTCGGTATTGAGGAAGCCTCAAAACATGTAAACACACACACACACACACACACACACACACACACACACAAAAAAAAAAAAAAAAAAAAAAAACACCAAAGGATGAATATTTAGCTTAAAAAAAATACATTATTTACCATATGACTATGAGGAATTAATTTGAATTCCTTAGCAACTTTTCTGGACATGGTAAAATGTTACACTAAAGCTCTTCACTAACAATAAAAAAGAATATTATGGCTTAAATATTGGCAGCCCTGTATACCTTCTGACAGTTATGTAAACATCACATCGTTCACATAAATATAATCCTATATTAATAACACAGAGCACAACCTGAAGTACATTTCCATCAATTTTCAAGTATTGTCGCACTATAATCTATTTCTTTTGTTCAGCCATGTAAATGAACAATGAAGGATTTCTATACCATATTCTACATGAAACATGTTTTTACGCATATAATATATATATATATATATATATATATATATATATATATATTCATTTCATTTGGTTTAGTGCAGCCTATAAATGTTAACTTCAACTTACCTGCAATTTCCCCATAGACGTAATGTACTTGAATTTTCTTGAGTGTCTCTGTATACGAACTATTTGCTTGATCTCAACGAAAAGTTTATTGTAGCATCCCTATATGATACACTTTTAGAATACCAAGTTTGGGCTTTCTGCTATAATTTGTTTTGAGATATGCTGATAACAAATAGACACACACAGAGACCAATCGCTAAAAACATGATTTTTGGATTCAAGGGACCTCAAAACGTGTAAATATAACAAAAATACAATTTCGAAAAAATGAGTCAAAAACAATACTTTCTCTACTTTATGGGTAAGAGAAAGTAAAAAAGTCTATTAAATAGATTTTCACCAAACATAGCTAAGAACTATCACGACAAAATCAGCGCTTTAATAAATAATGTTGAAAGGATCAAAAACATAGGATAGAGTACTAATTTTGTGCTACTGTAAAACCTAGA
This sequence comes from Salticus scenicus, assembly GCA_963930645.1. Lineage (NCBI taxonomy): Eukaryota > Metazoa > Arthropoda > Arachnida > Araneae > Salticidae > Salticus > Salticus scenicus. The sequence continues at coordinate 26,610,049 of OZ005656.1, forward strand.
TAGAGTGAGTAAACATATGACGCGTAAAATTTGCTTGTTTTTATTAAAACGAACAAAATTAATGCTAGCAGCCAAGGTGTCTGAAACTGCACTGATTCGTTTGAGTCGTGACTTTTAGATCTCTAATCCGAACACTTGCCGGGGTCTTTGCCATGAAAGTCTGTAACAAGTGTTTTTAATAAATCTACAATAAAAGCGTTATTATTTTTATAGACTCTCGTTAGAAAAAGGCTAGAGAAAATCAACGATAAAAAGATTTTGTGAGTAGAAATCGATCTAATGGATGGTTGTTTCCGGAAAAACTGGTTTTCAATGGTAATCCGATGCAAAACCCATTCATTTAGTTTTGATCCTCTGCCGAAGGGATTGTCCTCCTGATTTGGTAGCCCACCCATTTACGTGCGAAGTCGAGCACTCTAGTGTGCTAGATATCGTCACTATATCGACCTCATTGCAGACTAATCAAGATATGGCAGAACAAAATACCTTTTCAAACAGTGACCACAGTATGTGATGTGCTTCCTCACTTTCGATGTTCTAATAGTATTTGTTAATGATTTAAGACCGATCGTTTTCTCGAGGAACCTACGCCTCCAAGTGTATGTGAGGGAAGATTCTAAAATACCCTGGAACATGTTCACGCGAGTTTTGGTAAAAAACAAAGATAAACTCTGAACAGTTATGTCGACAAGTATGACCCGTGTTCAAAAACCCAGCGTAAACTAGGGTTCTAATGGAAACTGAATTTCAACAAACAAGTTTATCATGAAATTCAAGTATTACAACGTTAAATAAATAAATAAAAACTGGAATATTTAAAATTTAACTAAGTTTTGCTAAGTTACACACAGAAAAAATACATCTGTTTTAAAAAATTTCACTTAGGCTGTAACATCAATAAGTAGTAGATATTATGGATGTATACGAGAAAGAAAAAGAAAGAAAGACAAAAACAAAACGGGGGGGGCAGAGCCTGTTTACTGCAAGGGCAAACGGGGCAGTTGCCCTGGGCCCCCACTTCAATGGGGCCCCCAAATCACACTATTGGAAAATATTATTTTTAAGATATGATTTTTAAAAGTCTGTGTGCAATTCAACAAAGTAAATGAATTCAACTTTGTTGAAGTTCAATGTGAATTCAACAAAGTAAATGAAAGTTCTGAGGTGAGCAATGAAAGTTAAGGTGAAAATCATTCTATATTTTTAAAAATGTTTTGAATATTCAACTTTTCAGTTGTAATATAATCCAATGCACTTTTATATAATAGTTCTTTATTTACACATTTATATTTTACAGATACAGATTGAGTAATTATTAATGGAAGAAATGAATGTCATAGTAATGCAAATAAGTTTAACAATTAAAACGTCTTATTTATAGAAAATGTTGTGGGTTTTAACCCGCCAGTACATGGGTTGGGTCTGTGAAACCCATTTTATTTACTAGAATGCAATGTATGAGAATGTATGTATGTACATTTTATATATTCTGTGAGAAAAAATTATAATAAACGTAAAATTATATACTTTGTATTTTTACTGTGTGATTTTATTTTGTGGGTGTTATATTGTAACCATTCAAATATTGAAAGAAAATTGCCTCTTTTTCCCACCCGTGTACTGGCGGGTTAATGAAAAATAAGTCAGCATCCTAAAATGTTAATTATGTACTATTTTTAATACACAGTCTGTTACTTACATATTATTTATTCATTAATTAGTATTTTTTTTCCCTTAATTTATTTTAAACATTGGAATTTTTTTTTAATACTTCACACTTATGTTTACTCTTAAATTGCACTCTATATTATTTTGATTTTTCCAAAATTTTTGAAATGTGCTGTAATAAATCATCTAACTGTGATTGCAAAGTATCAAATATTCTTTTTAATTTTTAGTCTTCATAGGAATACTGGCATTCTTATCAATTGCATTAATAAATTAAAAGTTATACAGTTATATATGGTTCAGGGAAAATAATAATAATTTTCCATAAAAGAATGAAATAAAAAAGTAACTGCTGCTGATTTTGCTTGAGTAAATTTCATTTATACATAAAAAGTGAATAAAGGATTAAAGGTTTAAGTTTTGCAAATTTGAAAGAATTAACTGTATTCATAAACATAAATAATATCTTTTATTTATTAAAAAAGCATTTTTACATATTAAATTATAAGTATAAATATGGTTTTTTGATGGTTTTGATAGAATGTTTTTGACACCTTTTTAAACCTTCAAAAATTACCACACATCACAAACTTACCAACACTGGATATGATAATTATACATTAACTGTGTAAAAATTAGATATTTTTAGATTTAAGTAAAGAGAAAATTTTTGTAGAGAAACGGAGGGGGCCCCTCAAAATGAGAATCTGCCCCAGGGTCCCCTTTGAGGTTAGTCGGACTCTGGGGGGGGGGGGGGGGGGGGAGAGAAAATCGAATTACAATTTTGAAAAAGAATAAAGTTTTATATGAAAAGTTGAATCCATTCTTTTTTAAATTTTTGTTATTTTAGGCCAACGATATTTGTGTAGCATTATTGTATAAAAAGCTTCACTTAGGCTGCAACATTAATAAGTAGCAGATATGAAGGATGTATAAGAGAAAGAAAAATAAGAAAATGAATACAGATAATAAAAACAGATCACAATTTTTAAAAAGAATAAAGTTTTGTATGAAAAGTTAAAGCAATTCTTTTTAAATTTGTATTATTTTGGGGAAATGATATTTGTGTAACATTATAATATAAAAATCCTATTACATTGTTACATTAAGTGCTTATTTCCTTCCTCTTTGCTGCATATTCAGTGGGATGACCTCAGGTAGGTGTTTGACACCTTAATTTCGCGGAAATTTTTCTCTTTTTTTTTTCTTTACCGCAGTTACGGTTCAGGTGAAATTTGTCCAAAATGGAAATGTCTCTGTTACAGAACAAATTGTTTTTAACAAGAGTGAAAAAGGAAAAGAAAAAAAAAAAAAAAAAAAAAAAAAAAAGAAGAAGACAAAATTGGTCGTGTGAATTGATTATACTCTTTTCTCAAATCTAGTAGTTGAAGTATTTTATTGTAGAGATTAAAAAAAAAAAAAAAAAAAAAAAAAAAAATGCGAGGCGGTCTTTGGGAACTGCCGATAGAAGTCAAAACTAAGTAACTTGTAAATTGTATCGTCGAGCTATTAGATTATTATTTTTGAATTATTTTTGGTTTGTAATGAAGTGTTAAGGACCAATTTAAACTTTAACCATTTAAACTTTAAATTTGTATTGAAAGCAAAAAGAAGAATATAACAGTCTGTATAAAAACACGTGATTGTACTTTGTGAACTATGAACTATGTATATATTGTGGAAAAAGTACATACATACATAGAGTATAGAACTAGAAAGAGACAGATGCCAGTAGCCAGTATACTACTCGTATTAGTACACATTTTATACATACATACATATATATATATATATATATATATGAGGCATGCCGCGCCGTGCGCTACATATATGGATATATATGTAGAGAGATATACTCTTTGTTTATATATAATGTATACTAATAACGCACGGAGGTATATCTATGTACATATATACACAGTATACATATAGCTCACGGAAAGCGTTCGGTGACGATGACGAGAGATCCATGATTTTTGTTCACCCAAAAGTGCTCAACGCGCCTAAAGAAGTTTTCACTTCAAATTGAAAAGCGCTCGGTGACAATGACGCGAGTTCCATGATTTTTGTTCACCCAAAAGTGCTCAACGCGCCTAAAGAAGTTTTCACTTCAAAAATCTGGTGTGTAACACGTGTCGTCACGATTCACCCCACTGATATTCACCCCAGAACGGAAATCGTAGATAATCAGCCCAATTTATTCCTCGTCATTTGTCGTCAATATTTAAAGTGAAAAATGCATTAAACTTTCTTTCACATTTTATCCAGGCGTGGAAATGGCAGTAATTATTACTGACATGTTTAGAAGTTTTCTTTTCTTTTCTTTTTTTTTTTTTTTTCATTGCATATATTTATTTATAAAATGGGTAACATTTCATAAATAAATGTGTACAATATTATTTATCCTTAAATATTATCATTGACCATTATTCCAGTTTTACAAAATTGATGTGCAATGAATTACTTTATTCGAGTTCATGTACATATAACAATGCAGCTAAACATTTCATAATGTCTGAGGATTGATTACATTCTTGTAAATTTTAGAAATTCTTTCATCTAATTTGATGTACTTTCGTTTCTTTTTATTTTCCTTCCAATTACAGATATTGTCTTTCATTCAAAAAATCGCTACATTTTGTCTGCTTTTTAAGAGTTCTTATTAACACAGAAAAGTTAGGATGGAACCTTTTAATTATTTCGTTAAATCTGAAAATCCATCTTGCGGCGGTTTTCGGAGTGAATATCTACATTTTCCTTCCGGGATTAATGTCGACGTCTTCGTGTAACAACTACACGATTTCCATTACTCACTCCTACACATATTATGTACTCTTTTTCAAAATAGTGTAGTCAGAAGATGTAAAATTTATTTAATAAATTAAACACCTGACGATTCTCCTGTAAACGCAAACTGACATACGTCGTGAATATTTATACAATGTCGATGAAGATGTATAAAATATCAATGCATATGTCATGAAGATATATAAAAGAGAATTTACATAGCGAATTTTTTTAAAAAATTCATTAGAGTTTTTTTTTTTTTTTTTTTTTTTTTTTTTTTTTAAACATTCTATCCGAGATCTATAACTAACCTATACCTAATCAGGACGGCTGTCAATTTTCCTGTAATAACATGCTAAAAAAATTCTAAAACGGTGTTACGTAATAAATTTCAAGAAAATCTTTATAAACGTTTTTGAGATGTCGACTTTCGATTCCACTGCCAAAACTGTGCCGATCCCACAAAAACTTGCCAAACTCATATGCTCAATGGAACCTAACAATTACATACAAAAGGATATCTAAAAGGGTGTTAATAGGGGAAGTTTGAAGGAAATCCCTAGAGCCGTTTTTAAAGGAACGCATTTGCGAGCTTAAAATTGCCCTGTTTATACAGGACGTCTATCAGTTTTCCTGAACTAACCAATAGATACAAACGAAAGGATATCTAAAAGGGTGTTTATATAGCAACTTTGAAGAAAAAGAGCTGCTTTTTAAATATGGATACTTCAGGTTTTCAATGTCCCACTTCTGGATATCCAATTTTTACTGAAAGTTAGAACAATCCTGCACTACTATCCTGTCTTAATTCTGAAGTTTTTTCGCGCTATCTTTATTAGTTTTGGAAATATCATAGTCACATACACACTGACCAAAAACTACTTTTTTGGACTCGGGGACCTTAAAACATGAATGTCAAGTGACATATCGATTTTGAAATTTTTAACTGAAAAATACTTTCATTACCAACAGTAATCGAGTAATAGAAATAGTAGTAATAATAATAATAATAAAATATATTTTATTTGTTAAAACTAAAGCGATTCGAAATAAAAATTGAATCTGTTCATGTAAGTATTGGGCGTTGAATTTAAATACAATTGTCTATATGAGGGACCCAGGGCTAGATAGAATGCGTTGTGGGAAAGGGTTTTTTTTCTAAAGGATCCTAACCCATATTTGCACGAATTTTGGAAAAAAATATGGAAATCAGCTATCGCCTTGGCAACATACATTACAAAACGTCACCTCCCGTCTACCAGTTTGAAAGATGAATCTCTTGGACATTTGTGGGGTCCCCTATATTATGAAAGAAGTTTGTTTAAAGACTATATAGTACTGCTTATAAAATAAAAAAAATATTTTCCAATTACAATTTTTAGAAGACGTCATAAATAAATAAAAATATATATACACTAAGGGACAAAAAAAAAAAAAAAGCCGCACTTGGATATATTCCCTTTCTCTTTCTGCAACCGCCAATTTCATCGTTTAAAAAATAAATTTTCAAAAACGGCAAGGGTAAGGCAATTAACGATGCCACAAAAAGCATTAATTTTAAAATGAAAATCAAATTATATTTTAATACGGGAAATGGCAAATTAATAAAATGTTAGCGAAATAGTCGTGAGATGATTTTTAGCAAGATATAAATTTTTTTGTCTATTTAAACTCGAAGTTTGGCTTTAGGCGGCCACGCTGCAGCGTGCAGATCCAAGCGATTTGTGCGCAAGTTAAAAAGCAAATGTTTAAAAATTCCATTTGTTTCCTGTTTAGAACATTGAAAAGACTAAAAAAAAAAGTGCATAGCAAAGTACTTTCTCCAAAACCAATTCGTGAACAATTAAACAAAGAACAGAAGATCTATGAAAAAAGCCATTATTAAAGAAAATAATTAGAAGAAACAAGACTTCAGTTGAGCAAAAATTTACAAAAGTTGTCAGTTAATTATTAGGCTGAACTGGTTTTGTCTGAGGAGTCAAGATTACTTTATTTCGAGCTGATGAAAAATGCTACGATGACGACGAAAGTGTGACCGATTTAATGAAAATTGCACTCTTAAAACAGTAACACTTTCTCCGTACATTATGGTACACAGATGCATAACTTTTCAAGGAATCAGGTAAATTTTCGCGCCCAAGGGATCAATTAATTCGAATATAACATAGTTGTTATATAAGTTGGCACCTGACCGATTATTTTGAAGCAATCTGAGACTTTCCCACAAACGGCATTTCAAGAGGAACGGAGTCTGTGGTACGTTTATATGAGTCAAATTGTTAAATTTACCTATCCATTCCCAAGTGTACCTATATGTCTTTAAGTAACCATAACTTTTTTCACTTTAAGTTAAATGCCACAAAGAATATCGTAAAATATCTTCTGTACCAGACAGGAAAGTAGACCTAATCTCAATCCGTTCGAAGGTCTATAGTCTGTAAAAGGCGGGGCTAAAGGGTGGAGGATTCGAAATTTGCAGCCTACAACTCTGCAAGAACTAAAAAAAATTATTTATGATATTTGGCACAGTGAAATTTCTTAGATTTATATTAAAACTATGTATAATACTATGCCATTTAAATTCCATATAAAGATGGAATTGACTCAATGCAGAATGCATATTTTTATTAAGTAATTATTTAGATCTAACAAATAAATAGTGTTATTTCATATGTTCAAATATACCTTGTTTATTTCATATAATAAATCATAATAGATTGCAAAGTACACTAAGCGACAAAAAAAAAAAAAAAAAAAAAAAAAAAAGCCGCACTGCAGAAAAAATGACTTATACCTTTTTTATTTGCAATAACTTTAAAATTAATGTTTGAAACAAATAAAACTGTCTTGTTTGCATAATACCAAAGGGATGAAATGATACCCATGAACATTTTCGATTTACTAATTCGCTTTATTGCACTGTACGAAGTACTTTTTAAAAATCTACATAAACATAACTGCATAAACTTTCTTTTTAAACATAATGCAATAATCATACACTTTGTATTCTATTGTGATTTATTATGTGAAATAAACAAGTTATATTTTAAAATATGAAATAAAACTATTTATTTGTTATATCTAAGTAATTTTTTATTAAAAATATACATTCTGCATTGGGTTAATTCCACCTTTACATGGAATTACTGCTTTCATGCGCAATGGCATAGTTTTATACAGTGTTTTAATATAAGTCTCAGAAATTTCAAAGTGCCATGCCAAATATCACAAATAATTTTTTCTAGTTCTGGCAGAGTTGTAGGCTGCAAATTTCGAATTCTCTCCCCTCTCTCTCCTCTCCCCCGCCTTTTTGTAGAGGAAACATTTTCGAGCGGATCGCGATTAGGATTATTTCCATGTCTGGTAACGAAGAAATTCTATTATATCCTTTGTGGGATTTAACTTAAAGTGAAAAAAGATATGATTACTTACAGTATTATAGGTTCTCATGGGAACTGACAGGAAATTTCGACAATTTGAAGTGAGTAAACTTACCACAGACGCCGTGTAGTAAGGCGCATTACTATCTTGAAATGCTGTTTGTGGAAATGTCCAAGTTACCTCCAAAATAGTCGGTCAGGCACCACTTTTATGAGTATTGCGTTTTATTTCGAGTTAATTTATCCCTTGAGCATAAAAATTTGCCCGACTGATTGAAAAGTAATGCATCTACGTACCATAATGTATTGAAAATGTGTCACTGTTTTAAAAGTGCGATTTTCATTAAGTCGGTCATATTCTCGTTGTCAGATCTGCTTGTTTTCTTTAGCTTGAAATGAGTTAAACTTGGCTCATCAAAGAGAACCATTTCAGCCCAATAATTAACTAATCCTTTTTTAATTTTTTTTTTTTTTTTTTTTAGCTATTTGAGGTCTTGCTTTCCTATTTCTCTTCACTAAGAATGGAATTTTTTCAAATTTTCTGTCATTTAAACATGCTTCGTTTAATAGTTGTTGTACTGTAGTTAAAAAAATTACGCTGCTAAACACTGTTTCTGAATCTCTTTTATGTTCTAAATGTAATACAAACCGATTTTACAAGCAATGTCTTTTTAACTTACGTTAATCTCGCTTGGATGAGCTACATGGACGCCTAAAGCCAAATTTCCAGTTTAAACGACTAGAAAATTTTATATCTTGCTAAAAAACATTTTACCAATATTTCGTTAACATTTAATTATTTTGTCATCTCACGTATTAAAATATTTTTTGATTTTCATTCAAAAATTAATATTTTTTGTGGCATCGTTAACTGCTTTATTTTTACCCTTTTTGAAATAATTTCTAAAATTACAATTTTTCTGAGAATTGCAATTTGTTTTTAACACTGTACTCAAAGTTATAGTGTATGTGGAGGACAACATAATAAAATCTGTTCGAAAATTTGCTTTTTAAACGATAAAATTGGCGGTTGTAGAAGGTGAAAAGGAAAATATCCAAATGCTGATTTTTTTTTTTTTTTTTTTTTTTTTGTCGCTTAGTGTATATGTTTATTATATTGCATTTAAAAAGGAAGTTTTATGTAGATTTTTATTAAATACTTCGTAGAGTGTAATAATGCGATTTACTCAATCGAAAATGTACATAGGTATCATTTCACCTCTTTAGTGTTATGCAAACATGACAGTTTTATTTGTTTCCAACATTAGTTTTGAAGTTATCACAAATAAAAAAGGTATAAATAAATTTTTCTGTAATACGTTTTTTTTTTTTTTTTTGTCGCTTAGTGTATATGTTTATTATATTGCATTTAAAAAGGAAGTTTTATGTAGATTTTTATTAAATACTTCGTAGAGTGTAATAATGCGATTTACTCAATCGAAAATGTACATAGGTATCATTTCACCTCTTTAGTGTTATGCAAACATGACAGTTTTATTTGTTTCCAACATTAGTTTTGAAGTTATCACAAATAAAAAAGGTATAAATAAATTTTTCTGTAATACGTTTTTTTTTTTTTTTTTTTTTTTTTTTTGTCCCTTAGTGTATATTGTATAATATGTAATAGTTTTGATAAATAAGAACTTTGAAATAAAACACCTGAAAATAATATTAAATAAATAAAACACTCAACATTTGTTTCGGACCGAAATATTTAAGAACAACACTTCATCAGAAGAAATAAAGTAACATCGAATGAAACGATAAAAGCCGTAACATGTAAATAAACAGAAATAGAATCACTGCAAATACTGGTGTAGTTGCAAAATCACATTTCATGTTAAAGTTCTTTGATTATAGGAATTGTTATAGACATTTATTTTATTATTATTATTATTAGAAAAATCTTGTGTGAAACAACCACACGACTTCCGTTATCCACTATTGTACGTATTATATGCATTTTTTGGAGACAAAGTGATCAGAATACATAAAACTGACCTAACGAAGTAGACACCAATAAATTTTCCGGTAAGAGAAACTTGATACACGTATAAAGACATATAAAATAAAGTTTACATAGCAAGATAAAAAAAATACGAAAAACATTTTTTTTTTTTTTTTTTTTTGGTAGAGTTATTTTTTGAAACACCGATTTCCGAAATCTAAAGCTGACCAACCTAATCACAGGATGACAGTTAATTTTCCTGTAATAATGATGTAATACACGAGAAAGGATATCTAAAATAGATTTATGTAACAATTTTCAAGAAAATCATTAGGGCCGTTTTTGAGATACCATACTCAATTGTTGATCGGAAAACAATAATTACATACAAAAGGACATTTAAAAGGGAGTTAATATGATGAGTTTGAAAAAAATCCGTAAAGCCGTTTTTAAAGAAACACACTTGCGAGGCCTGAAATTGAGCTATTTATACAGGACGGCTGTCAATTGTCCTTAACTAACCAGCTCTATCATTCAAAAGGACATCTAATAGAGTGTTTATATATCAACTTTGAAGAAAATCGTTAGAGCCGTTTTTGAGATACGGACTTATGTTCCCACTTCCTGTTTCGGATTTCCCCCCTCCGGTTTTCCAATTTTCACCAAAATTTGGAAAATTCATCTGCACACCAGACATGTCTCATTTCTGCAGTTTCGTACTTCTATTTTTATTAGTTTCGGAGATGTGGTAGCCAGAATATTCCCCGCATACATACATACACACATACACTGACCATTTGTCAAAAACTACTTTTTTGGACTCAGGAGATCTAAAAACGTGTAAATCAGGTGAAAACTCGATATTGAATTTTGGACCAATTACAATACTTCCATTACCCATGGTAATCGGGTAATGGAAGTAATAAAAATAAAGCTTACAAATATTCATTTTGAATTTTGAAAATTAATAAAGCATAATCTCAAAAACTAATAAATAAATACACAAATAAAATAAAATAAAATAATTTATAGATTTCTTTAATTCTTTGTATCATATTACCTTGTTGGTCTTCTTTCCAATAAACATTTATGTACTCTAAATATTTTCTTAATTAATGTTTTTTTTTTTTCCGTTAATTTAAATAATTTTACAGTGTCCATCCTAAGACCGTACAAAATGAAACTCACATTCATACAAAACTAGCTTTCTGTGTATCGAAGCACTGCAATTTAATTAAGTTTCTAAATCTAACAAGTTGCTTTAGTATTGAGAGTTCAGTTTATTCCCCATACTTATAATTAAACCAGGAAATGTGTAAATGATGAGGTCAGAGCTACACAAAGCCAAATATATATCTGTTTCAAGGAATTTCTTAAATAATTACGGGAGTTAGAGCGAAGACAGACAGACAAACCGAAGTCATAAACACTGATCAACTTTGTTGGAAAGTGTAAATAAAAGTGGAATATTAATAAATACATATTTTTCCATTATTAAAAGTTATAGCACTAAGAAGTGAACTGTTTTTATTTATTTATTTTACAGAAAAATTATGTCCAAAATATAATATTACTGTCAAAATCCTAATCCTGTCAATAACTAAAATCCATCTTGCTTTTTGGCTTATTTCTTTCGGAATTTTTGTGACATTTGACAAATTATTTGGTATATAAGTTAGTTTATATCTTTCACTGTCGAATTACAAGGAAAAATAATCATTTTATTGTTTTCACATGCACTTATAACTTTTCACACAAATACTCATATTTCATAAGATATATAGCATATTTCCATAATTTCAGAATATTATTTCTATAGAATTTTATCAGTTTATCCAAAAGAAGTGTTAAATTTAGTCTTAATCTATATAAAATCGTTTGTCCTGAGTGAGTGCATGAGTGAATGAGTAAGTGAGTGATTCATCATCACCCAGCGCAAACCCCTGGACCTAGAAGCATGAAATTTTGCAACAATATTTCTTCTATTACGTAGGCATCCACTAAGAGGCGATAATTTTAGAAATTCGTTCCAGGTGGGGCGGGAAGGAAGGGGGAGCTATCGGGCAAAGAAAATAAATAAATAAATAAAATAAATACAGTTAGACCGTTCAAAATTGGTACAGAAATGTTTTAGAGGCCTGCAAGTCGAATGAAGATATTTTCGAAAGTGTAAAGTTATTAGGAGGGGCGGAAAAGGGACGCGGAGGAGCAAAATAAAAGGGAACAGAATTAGATCGTTCAAAACTGGTACATGGAGGTTTTTGATATCTACAAGTCGATTGCGGATATTTTCGAGTTTGTAAAATTTTTAGGAGAGCCGGGAACGGGGAGGGGGGGGGGGCGAAGGGATAAAAACAATAGAAATAGAGTTAGACCGTTCAAAATTGGCACGTATAGGCCCGAGAAAACGATTGCGAATAATTTTGAAAGTGTAAAATAATTAGGAGGAGCGAGAACAGTGGGCAAAGGAACACGCGTGCCGTGCGCGCGTGTGTACGCTGCCGCAGTCAGTGGGGGCCTGGACCGATTATTCCACCAATGAGAGAAGAATTTTTTTTAATTTTATATTTATGTTTTTCCCTTACGATAATATAGTAAATCATTAAGAGTGTCGAACATAAATGCGCGCGTGCAGCGCACAATGGCCTCCACTGCCGAAGGCAGTGAGGTCCCGGTGCGACATTTTTCCTGATCAGAATTTTTTTTTTCTCATTTTTTCACATGATAAAAATTAATGCAATTTTGAGAATTCATTAGTTATAGCGATTCATTTAAAAATAGTGACCAACGAAGCGGGCGTAGCCTGCTAGTATTATACATAAAAACAAACTGAACATCAAAGCTAAAGAACATTTTATCAATTGGTTAATTTATTATTTAAAAAATTAATATGTTTCTTTGTATACCTGCTAAACTTTTGAGCAAGAGTGTATTGACACGATTAAATTTTTCGTTGAGTACCTTCATTAAAATTGCTTTAACGGCTAAATTCCTATGATTGTGCAGTTCTAACCCTTCGGACATTTTAAAGAGGTCACGAAATTCCTTCATCTTTAAAAGATAATTAACTTATTGTTCATAAAATCGTAAAAATTTAATTAAGATGTAAATCTAACAAGTTGCGTCAACGTTCTCAGTTCGTTCGTCCCTCCTCCTTTTCGCTGTTTACTTATGTGATTAAAAGATGAAATACATAAGTAATGAGTATGTAGTTACATCAAGTTAACTGCACTTTATTGTAATTAATAAAGTAATAAAATTAAATGTAATACAAGAAAGAAAAATTATGCATTCTCTATACATTATTAAACACTCTCCAATTATGTACATTCGCAACATTGTTTAACTTTCGGTGTACTTTGCCTCCGTGACGATACTTTAAATATTATTTTATTTTTAATTATGTAGAGAGAACTATCACACAAAAAAACCTACCTTTATAGCTTTACTTTTAAAGAGAATATGTAAAATAGATTGCTTTTGCACACCCGTATAATATTGTCTAAAAATTGCATACATATCCGACATCCGTATCATACAATGCACGAAGTATTTAGCATATTTAAAAAATAAAAATAAAAAACATTCATAAGATAACTGTAAATGCCCTTCGAGCAATTTTTACTTAAAACTCATAATGTATTTTAGTAACTTTGTGCGACCTTTTCAGACTTGGGGACTTTTTTATTCAATAGTCCCCAATAATTTTGAGAAGTGTTATTTGTTATATAATAAACAATTAATATCCAGAGTTATTAGACAACCGTTATAATTAAACTTTAGTGGGGGATCGAATAAAAATATTCCCATATCTGGTAACACTGACTTTTTCTCATTTTTCAGAAAACGTGCCTTTATGCAACTGAATAATGTTTGTTAGTTTCGTTATATATATGTTTTGTTGCAGTCTAAAATCCATAAAATATACTTTAAAGAAATATTCTTGTTAACTGAAATGTATCAGACTTCTTTCGTGACCTACACCGTTTTCAATAAAAAACAAGTAATATAAAAGAAAAATTTTTAAAGTCAATTCCTACTTACAAACACTATCGAAAAAGTTTTTTTTTTTTTTTTTTTTTTTTTTTTAATTATTATTATTAATTTTGAATTAGGAAATAAGAAGCGCGCGTGCAAAATGAAATAAAAATAATTTTAAGATTAAAAAAAACTTTTTATATACCATGTTTTAAATTTTCTGATGAAGCGTAGAGCTCTTATCAATGTGCATAAAATTTTTAAAGTGATGATGACGTCCATTTTTGTGAGATGCATAATTTAACTTTTTATAATTTTTTAATGTTCACGTTTAATTAAATGTATTTATTTTTATGCCGAAATAAAATGAACTCGTATTTTTTTTTTTTTTTTTTTTTTTTTTTTTGGCAACAATTAAATTATAGCTAATATTTTAATGGCTATTTTAACGCTATTAGGATGTTATTTTTTTCATATTTTAATTAATTATAAGAAAACTAATAAAAAAATCGGACGTCGAAGTATTGTGTTGTCACCGTGTTCTGAGAAATCCTCAAAATTTCAAATTTCTAGCTAGTCCGGAAGCTAGTTAAAAATCGAATTCAAGATTTGTACAAGATATATATATAGGGAGAGTGTGAACTAATAGTAGGAATTGAATAAACTATGAAGAACCTTAATAAATTTCTTTTCATTTTCGGTGTCACATAAATTTTTATGGAGAGTGTTAAAAAATATTCTTATCAGAAACAAATAATGCGTTTTAATCTGATAGCTATATATATATTTAGAACTGATTAATAAATTACAAAAATAGTAACATTAAAGGTGAGAGATAATAATCACAATCTCCTAAACAAACGAAAAATCAATTCAGAAGAAAAAATTTCCAGCGTTGTGATATTCTACCCGAAAGTGTATATATGTGGTCATATTATTTTGATTGTGATTTCTTGATTTATTTAATTGAGCCATCATAGGACAGTTTATTTTAGTCTGTAATTTTGCTTATTCTAAAATTTTTGAACTACTTCAATTTAAATAAATTTGGATTACTGCCAACTTGAGTTTAAACAAGGTTTTTATTATTCTTATAAAATTTTCGAAAAATATTTTACTCGAGGGCTGACCACTCCCCTAGCTTGATACATACGAGTACGGGAGAACCATTTTACCTATTAAATTTCTCTATTTTTCATTATTATTATTATTATTTTATTATTATTATTATTATTATTATTATTATTATTATTATTTTTTTTGGCATTTTAGAGTTCAAACCCAAGTAATTCTCCACATTTTTGTATGAGAATCGCTTGGACACGATACGAATTAGGTCCCCTTATAAAGACCCAGACGAAGGTCACACCACCTAATATTTGATCCTTTGTCGTTCATTTTCTTTTTGTTATTCTCTTTTTATAGTGTGACATCGCCCTTATTATTCATTGAACAATCCCCACTATATTCTGGGACTTTCTTCCAAGTGAAATTTGTTTCAACCATTCGTTAATATTTTTCAAATAGTCCCTCCTCAAAATAATCGATAGAGTAGGGTAATTCTGAATCTTTGCTGAAATAGAAACTTTTTTAACCGGACATGACTCATAAAAAGGGAACGCTCCATTTATCGTCGCCGGCAGCCAAATTCCACGTTTTTCTATGGGGAAATTTATTATGCAAATTACTCATTACATACTGATTTTATTTAATGCGTTTTTACATTTAGAAGATTCACAATCGTTAAATTGATTCTCATTTCCAAAAATTAATTCTTTTAATTCTTTTAATATTTTGTTTTAAAAAAGAGCGAAAAGGAACTAAGTATTTTGTACTTTATAGTTTCAAAATAAAATATTTAAAATTTATAAAATCAGTTTTAGAAAACGTGAATTCATCTAATATACCAGGTGAAGCATCTCAACTATTTTTTAGTATACAGAATTGTGAAAATGAGTGATCCTCTTTCCAAATTTTTACTCGAGCTAATGTGAGGCTTTGCCACCAGGAAGAGAAGAACCGATTTCGACCTTTAAAGGCCTCTCCACTTATCGTCCCCAGAAGCCAGAGCCAATGTTATTCTATGGAGAATTTCACCCCGTTATAACTTATAAACTAATCAGTATTTTTAAATTCCGTTTTCATATTCAGAAACTTCACAACTATTAAACAATTTATCGCTTTCTAAAAATTATTTTTTTAAATGTTTAATGTTTTATTTTAAGGTTGTAAAATGCGAATTTTCACAATGTGAAATTTTTCCTTTTTGAGCATAAAAATGAAATCTTAAAAATAAAAAAATAAATCAATTTTTAGAAAGCGATAAATTGTTTAATAGTTGTGAATTTTCGGAAAGTAAAAACTGAATTTAAAAATATGTATTAGTTAATGAATTATAATGGGGCAAAATTTCCCATAGAATAACACTGGCTTCGGCTTTCAGAGACGATAGGTAGAGAGTCCCCTTAAGAGGGGACAATACCTAATCCCGCGGACAGCCGTGGCCAATGTTATTCTATGGGAAAATTTGTTGCGACAATTACACATTACCTAATGTATATTTTTTAATTCTGTTTTCGCAGTCAGAAAATTCATAACCGTTAAATGAGTACTTATTTTTCAAAAATTCACTTTTTTTAATTTTTACATTTTAATTTTGAGTTCAAAAATGCGATTTTTCACAAAATGCATTTTTCTCATTTTCTAGTCGCAAAATGAAATACTAAAATTTTAAAAAATCAGTTTTTGGAAAACAAGTACTAATTTAACGGTTATGAATTTTCTAAATGTGAAAACAGAAATGAAAAATATACATTAGGTAATGAGTAATTATGTAATGAAATTTTCCCATAGAATAACATGGGCCAAGGCTGCCAGCGAGATTAGGTATTTTCCGCTCTTAAGACATTTTGTTGCGTTAACGTGTCCTATACAAAAGCTCGCGTACTTTTTAATCAAATGTCAAAATTCTTCCGGGTTCTAACAGATAAATCACTGAACCATTACTAGGGACAAGAGGTTAATTGTCTGGGAACGCACTTGAAGAGGATCTAATTTTAGAAAGAAGAATGTCTTATGGATCCTTAATTTGGTGAATGTATAAAAAGGAAGTCTTTATACCGTTGCTCGAGAGTTTCATTAGCGGGAAAACTGATGAAGAATCGAGAGGTTGTATGCTGTTTTAATGAAGAAAGACCAGTTTATAGATAAAGAAACGGTTGATTTTTATTTTATTTTACTTTATTATTAAATCATTTCACAAAATAAAAAATAATAATAATGCTTTTCAATTCCTGACACGAGAAAATATGCGTACTCATTCCTAGGTTAGTCTTTGCTAAGCTGGCTATATCACGGTTCTATATATATATTTTTTTTTTTTTTCAAGTTAAATATTTCTAAATAAATTTTGAGATTATGAATCTCGAGGTTCTACTCTCAAAACTTGAAGATAGGAGTTACTACTTTCGAATTCATATCATGATCGTCGGCTAAGCTGTCCAGAGTTTTCCATGTTTTTTTTTTTTTTTTAGGACTGAGGGCCTATTAGTCTCAATCTGGGATTTTTGCGTTGTCGATTTCGATAGTTGGACATTTGTCGAAATCTAAAATTTATCGAAAATATAATTGAATAATTTGATAGCGATGTTATAATTTGAAAAAAAAAAAAAAAAAAAAAAAAAAAAACTAATAGTCCTCCGTCTTAAACTAAATTCTGCTTTTGCCAGAATTTCATCAAAATCCTTTTTTTTTTTTTATTATTATTATTACTATTGAAAGAAAAAGAAAAGTAAATTATTAATAATAAGTATCGTTACAAGCGATATCGAAAAAGTTTTTTTTAATAATTTTGAATTAGGAAATAAAAAGTGCGCGTGAAATAATATGAAATAAAAATAAGTAAAAAAATGAATTTAATGATTTAATGTTTTTGTTTTTCGGGGGCTGCTCATGCATATAAAAAAATGCGTATTAAAACGAGTCGAAGAAGGAAGCGAAATAAGTATTGAGTTATATTACGATAAATACGATATATAATATGATACGATATATTAGACCTATCGTCCAGGGTTAGTAGGCATTTTCGTTGAAAGAAATAGTTTGTTCGTTCGGTGCAACTTGCACATTAGTCCCGTGAGGTACAACTTTCACATTAGTCACTTGAGGTACAACTTTCACTTTAGTCCCGTCAGGTACAACTTGCACATTAGTCCCCTTTAAATATATATATTTTTTTTTAAAACTCGAATGAATAGGGCTAGGGCGGTTTAGAAAGCCCTCCATTGAGCGCATGGCCCAGACCTAGGATTCTTGAGTATTAGTGTGTGGGCCTTACCCTCTATACTACTACCAAAGAATACTACCCACCACCTATCTGAAGAGATTAAAAAAAAAAAAACATTTTAATTTTTAAGATGAAGATATAATGTCTACTATTTGACATTGCTTGTTCTAATATTACTTTCTTTACTGCATTTAACATGCAAAGTTAAGTTATTTCGAACATTTTAATGTATCCAGTTTTGACATCATTTTTGTGTTTGTATGTGCGTGGAAAAGTATTTTACGAGCAACAACAAGCATGGAACAAAAATTCCTTGACCTACTGTAAATATTATTCTGAGAATCGGTCAGTGACCGGACCTCACCTATCTAAACAGTGACCCATCTTTCATTTGATCTCCAAAGAGCTAAGCTCCTCGTAGAGTTTCGACCGCGTTCCTTTCCATAAAATGATGAACTGGTGCTATTATCGTGATTTGTTTTTCTTTATTAATTTCGTGTGCCTTGCTTCCCTGCTTACCCGTTAGAGTTAAACACGCTTCGCTTCGGGGACGGACAACTTTTTTTAGTTAATGAATCTTGGATTATGTGTGACAACGGGAAGAAAACGGGAAATTAAAAGACACCGTATTTACCCAATGGGCAAGCAAGTTAAATCCAGCTATGTAGTTTTTTTTTTTTTTTTTTTTTTTTTTTTGGTTAATGAAGCATAAATTAAAACAAAATAAATAGACAGGAAGGTGAAATATTTCTTTCTATCTACATTTTGGTTCTAATTAAACTTCTGTATTGACCCTTTGCCTTCTTTAACGCTCTAAAGTGCTCTGAACAACGTTGCTACATTTAGGGACTCTTTTATTCAACTATCACTGATAATTTTGAGGAGTGATATTTGGTATATATAATGGACGAATAACCTTCGAAGTGATTAGGCAACTGTTACAGTTAAAATTTAGTGGTGGATATTGAATAAAAAAGTCCCTAAATTCGACTACACTGACTAGAGGAGAGAAATTAAATAGGACCGGCAAAGCGTTAACATCATCTTAGAGCCGAAACGGGAGAGCGTATTGCCACTAAACGTGGTACGTGGACTATTCGTGAGATGCGCTGCAGGAATTAATTGAAATTATTTTAAATTAAAAGATTTCAACCAGATAGCGCTTTGTATGGAAAAAATGGTTATTTTAACAAATAGAATGGTTCACGAGGGATCAAACACTTATCAATAAAAATTCAAATTGTCTGTGCATTCTGAATGAGTCATTTTCTTTATAGTTTCTGTTTTTCGAAGCAAAGCGATACCTAAAACATTTTTGAACTATTTTTTAATGCTTTTAGCAGATTTCATCAATCGTAAACATAAATTTGGAGGCAATCCGCACGTTTATTATAGCTGTAGAATGTTGTTTATAGTGGAAGTTTAATTTAACTTTCTTATAGTTTATAGTTCTATAGCTCAGACATCAGATTTGTGTAAGGTGAAGAAATTGATGCAAAATAGTTTTAGCGTCATTAAAGCTAGAGTTAGTGGTTAATTTCAATAATTCTGCAATAAAAGCTACCATTTTGTGGACATCCACGTATTTAAAAAAAAAAAAAAAAAAAAAAAAAAAATGTACAAACCAAACTATTTTGATCATTTTGACAAAAATCAAAGAGTACTTAGAAATCGATCTGCCAGATTATCACACTTTGTCGAAAAAATCAGTTTTCATTGGTACCCTGTTCTTGGTTGGTAAGCGGTTCATTACAAATAGTAAACGGCTTTAACTTTTTTTTAAAGCATGCAAAGTTTCAGAAGAGAAAAAATCGATCTCACAGGTTGTAATCTCCAAAATTTAGTTTTCACTAGTATTTCACTACATCACATTCCACAATGAAAAAAGGAGGAGTTTGGATGGCGTATTTAGATAGATGCATATAAAATAGTACCGTCAAAGGGTGGTAAGTCTTTGATCTGTATTTAAATCAAGGGCGCACAAAAGAAATCCGTTCATGTTAAAAATTACGGGCAGTATTTTTTTTACTCTTTTAAATCCATTCAATTTCGTTGTTTTAAATAAAAAATGAAAATGAAAAGAAAAAAGAAAGAAAGAAATTAATGTACTGTATTGAAGTGTGACACTTATATCCAAAAGGGAATATTGAACATAATCTTGATGATTCTTTATTTATAGAACCATATGAAATAAATTTAATATGCTATAAAAAGCTAATAATAACTGAGGCTGATTGTTTGTTATTCAATTTTTAACTGAAATAAAATGTAAAAGATTATGTGTTACGTTTACAGATCGTATAGTATGCGTATACAGAAACTTGCATAATAATTAATATTCTATTAAATGTAATTGCTATATACAGGGTGTGTCATAAGTCTGTAGACATTTAAAAAATTCATAACTATTGATTCAATTAATAGAACTGAACGCGGTTTGCGAAAAAATCATTCTCGCGAAGGGTTTTTTTTTTTTTTTTTTTTTGGGGGGGGGGGGGAGGGTAAAGAAAAAATAATAATTCAGCTAATTGTTGATAGAGGACGCTGTGCCTGACCAGATCACACATTTTTATGAAAAACTGTACTTATTCGCATGAAAATGTTTACATGCATGTAAATCCTATTCTATGTGTCCGTCGTTACTACAAATTACTGTTTGCAAACGAGTTATAACACTGCTTATTGCGGCTTCAGTCGGCGGTTCTTACCTGAGGGAAAATACGCCAATAAGCTTTATCCACCTTTATCGCAATTAAAACTTCATACATGAACAAGTAGGAGGCTAAATAAGAAATAAAATGTTCTAATCGCAAAATTGTGCATTTTATAGGACTTTCATTTGCAGATTTTTTCTTTCACATCCGTGCGAAATATTTTACTATATGTTGAACTATCGTCGACAAAAAAATTAACTATATTTTTTTCTTTACCAAAAAAACTTTCCTTCACGAGAATGATTTTTTTTTTTTTTTTTTTATGCAAACCGCGATCAATTCTATCAGTTCATTCAATAGTTATGAATTTTTAAAATGTCTACAGACTTAAGAGACACCCTGTACATTGTAAATGTACATTTTCAAATAATATTATAGTTATTGTGCTTGGCACTGCCTTTGAATTATTTCGTACATATTACAACCGAACGAAATTTTATTTTTGATACGAAAGCCTAAAAAATGTTACTTTAACTTATAACGTATATAATACAGGGTGAGCCGCAAGTCCCAGACACATTTTTAACTTAAACATAAAACCAAATGTGTGTCATACGAGAGTGCGGTTTGCACTACTACAATGCTTCTTACGCTGAAGCATTTTTTTAATCAAAAATATTTTTTCTAAAATTTTTCTTCGGATGGCGCTATTTGCCCTTATGTTTGATTTATACAACGATTATGCAGTTTTGTTATAACGACTTCGATCTTCAGGCTTAATTTTTTTCCTCTGTAACTACATATATATAGGAAAAAGTATATGCTTAAGACGAGAATAATGCCACCAATCTAGTGCATTCCACAATCAATACTGTCGATTACGTGAATTAGAATACCGTTTGAATGTGGTTCGAACCATAAAGGGTTCATATTGAAAATATTGTAGTGAATTTCACAAAATAAATTCTCTTTTATTGCTTCCCGTGAGTTTTTGATGGTGTTTCTTGATGTTTTAAGATACAGCGCCTTCTGTGAGGGAAATATGGAACAAAATTTTTTATTTTCTTAAACAAAATTTTTTTATCATTAGAAGCAATATAAACCGCACTGTCGTATGTCAGTTTATTGATTTTCTATTGAAATTTAAAATATGTCATGGATTTTTGACACCCCCTTCCCCCTTACTGTATATTCTGTGTGTTTGCGTGTGTTTGAATGCTTTTTAAGCATTTTTTTTTTTTTTAATCAAATTTGTTATTGCAACTGTGATGTATATATTCCTGTTTATGTCAGAAATTGTTTCATAATCTACGCATATTGCAAGATGTATTTTATATATATATATATATATATATATATATATTTCTCTTTTTAAGCAAATAACATTGTTTTGGATTTTGAAATTAGTTCAATTCATCATTTCCTAACAGAAATTCATTTGTTTTCTTTCTGTTTTTCTCATTTTAGCAAGAAACCCAGGAAGCAACAAATGGATCAGACGTCGTTACTATAGACCTCGGTGCGACGGACAAGAGGTTTGGATTTTCTGTTGTTGGCGGCTGCGATGAAGGATTTTTGCCACGTATCGAAAGTATAACACCAGGCAAGTGTTTATTCTAATTAATTTATGGTGAGAATATCAATCAAATCTGTGTATGATTAAAAATAAACCATTCAGTGAGGGGGGTGGTGCGGTGGTGTTGGTTTTAAAGCTGACTTTAGAAAGATTCTCGCAAAATTTAGACCAGGGTGAGATGCCCTCCGTGAAGCAGTTTTCCAACAAGGTCTTAGCCCATATCGGAGAAAGTTACAGAAACTCCGAAGAGCTATTCCGACAAACACGACCTGGTTCGAACCTAGCACGTGTGTACCAGCTTTAAGAGCAGAACCTATTTTTGAAAATTTGAAAAACATAATATACAATAATTAGCTGGGATTTTAACGTATAGTGTGTTGTCTTACTTCTTTTCTTATTTCTTCCCTGCGTTGCAAGAAAATATTAATATTTTTAATATCTATATAAAGAAAAAAAAAGGACTCTTTATATGTGTGTGCGCTCTATAGTTCATGTCATTGGTCGCAGAGCTACAAAATTTGGCAGAGGTTAGCTTGGACCCAGTGTTACCAGATACGGCAGATTTTTTATTAAATAATCACCAATAATTTTTAATTGCAACGTTTTCTTAATTAATTCGAAGGTTAATAGCCTATTATGTATATTAAATATCATTTCTCAAAATTATTGGTGATTATTGAATAAAAAAATTCGCCAGAACTGGCAACACTGCTTGGAACATACAGGAGCGAACATCATTAAAATTCTTTCGATTTTCGAATTGGAATTCTTTTAAAATTTTAACATTGATTTTTCAGGTTGAAGTTAGTTCTTTTTCAAGTATAGATATTTTACACAAATGAAGAAATAGAGTAATTTTTTCAAGTTCTTGAAACTACCCTGTCGAAGCAGTTTAAAGTTGGATTTTTGTTCCTGTTAGAAATTATGACGTCCTTTATTTTATTTATTTCGCGTTATAAAAAATTTAAAATTCAAATTCGAATTGCTTTCGTGTTTTTATCTTCTCACTTCAATATATAAAATTCGTAAAAACGGATTCATCGCTTTAACAAATGAGGCAGCGTACTCTTCTTAATAACGGATATTATTTTTATTATTTAGCGGGTTTTTTTTTTTTTTTTTTTTTTTCCTATTATTACTATTTTTATAAATTTTGCGGGTTTTTTTTTTTTTTTTTCAATTAGTCCTTCAGTTTTAAGTTATGAAGTAAGTTGTGTTATCTAATTTTTTTTTTAATTATTATTATTATTATTATTATTATTATTTATTCAAACTGCGTAGTTTTTCACTTGAGGCGTCTGCGTTCCTTTCCAACAGTTACTAAGTTCTGTTTTTTTTTTTTTTTTTTTTTTTTTTTTTTACGTAGAATTCTTTTTAGGTAGACCTTTAGACTTTCAATTAGAAGTTATGGCGCCATTTATTTTACTACCCCCCCCCCCCCCCTCTTCTATTTGTTGTGCTGAGAAGAAGCTACTCGACTGGTATTATTTTTTTTTTTAAAGTAAATAATCTAAACAAAAGATTATTCATTATCTAACACTTTTTTCAAAATTTTGTTACCCTTAAACTTATTTCAATTAATATGGAGTAAAATAAATAAATAAAGCGGTCGGTCGTCACTGATTTTGTGCACTATTTCGAATAAATAGGAATATCCACTTATCCACTAACTTTAGTCTGAGCAAAGTTTTTGAATAGCTTTGTCGAAAATAAAAAACAGAAGATGAAAGGTAATTGTTGGTAATATCCGAAAAAATTAATTCTCACTGGTAAACCATTCTTTAAATGAGAAAAAGAACAGATAATAACGGTTTTGTTGACTTATGGAAAAAAAAAAAAAAAAAAAAAATCTGGTGTGAAACAACCTCACGACTTCCATTACCCACTATTACACGTATTATATGCATTTTTTGGAGACATTATATGCATTTTTTGGAATTTTCCAGTAAGAGAAACTTGATACACGTATAAAGACATATAAAACAGAGTTTACATAGCAAGTTAAAAAATACGGGAAAAAAAAAAAAAAAAAAAAAAAAAGTTATTTTTTTAAATATCAATTTACGAGATATAAAACTGAACTACCTAATCAGGATGACTGTTAATTTTCCTGTAATAACCACGTAATGCATGAAGAAGGGAATCTAAAATGGATTTACGTAACAATTTTCAAGAAAATCGTTAGAGCCGTTTTTGAGACACCAACTTTTACCAAAACTTGGCCTACTCAATTATTGAACAGAAAACAATAATTACACACAAAAGGATATTTAAAAGGGAGTTAATATGGCGAGCTTGAAAAAAAATCTGTACAGCCGTTTTTAAAGGAACGCACTGACGAGACCTGAAATTGAGCAATTTATACAGGATGCCTATCAATTTTCCTGAACTAACCAACTATATCATTCGAAAGGACATCTAATAGAGTGTTTACATAGCAACTTTGAAGAAAATCGTTAGAGTCGTTTTTGTGATACGGACATTCGGTCCCACTTCCGTGTGTCCGCGTGTGTCTGTATGGGTCAAAAATTGTCTGAACGCTATATCACACGACCCAATGAACGAAATTCAACAATTTTTGTTATTTCTCTGGATTTTAACTTAAATTGGTGCTGATTACATTTGGGGATCACAATCGCTGGCATCTCATTTTATCATGGCTGTATAGAACAAATTTCTGTATAAATGTCTGTTATGAGAATTATTTTTAAAGAATGATTGTGAAATAAGTGATTGTGAATTAATAAGTATCATTGATAATAATAATAATAAACTAGAAAAACAAATGTATGTTTAAGGACATCCGTACCCCCCCCCCCCCCCATCCAGAGGTGTAAATTTTCAATATAGGTATTTTTCAAAAGAATTCGTCAATACATTTTAAATGAATGATTGAATCAAGATCTATAAAAATTTTATACAAAGTTTTCTTCCTTTATTCTTTTTTATTTTTAGTATCTACACTAAGCGACAAAAAAAAAAAAAAAAGCCGCACTTGGATATTTTCCCTTTCGCCTTCTACAACCGCCAATTTTGTCGTTTAAAAAGCAAATTTTCGAACAGATTTTATTATGTTGTCCTCCTCATGCACTTTAGCTCTGAGTCCAGTGTTAAAAACAAAATGCAATTGTCAGGAAAATTGCAGTTTTAGAAATTATTTCAAAAATGGTAAGAATAAGGCAGTTAACGATGCCACAAATGTATTAATTTTTGAAGGAAAATCAAAAAATAATTTAATACGCGAGATGGCAAAATAATTAAATGTTAACGAAATATTGGTAAAAGGGTTTTTAACAAGATATAAAATTTTTTGGCCGTTTAAACTGGAAATTTTGTTTTAGGCGGCCATGTCTCACATCCAAGCGAGATGACCGTAAGTTTAAAAGCCATTGCTTATAAAATCGGTTTGTACTACATTTAGAACATAAAAGAGATTCAAAAAAAGTGTTTAGCAGCATAATTTCTTTAACTACAGTACAACAACTTTTAAACAAAGCAGGTTTAAATGGCAGAAAATTTGAAAAAATTCCATTCTTTGTGAAGAGAATTAGGAAAGCAAGAGCTCAGATGACTAAAAAAAATACAAAAGTTATTAGTTAATTATTGGGCGGAACTGGTTCTCTTTGATGACTCATGTTTAACTTATTTCGAGCTAAAGAAAACAAGCAGAAAATATGACCAACTTCATGAAAATCGCACTTTTAAAACAGTGACACATTCTCCGTACATTATGGTACGGAGGTGCATAACTTTTCAAACAGTCAGGCAAATTTTTATGCTCAAGGGATCAATTAACTCGAAATAAAACACAATCTTCATAAAAGTGGTGGCTGACCGACTATTTTGGAGGTATCTTGGACATTTCCGTAAAAAGCATTTCAAAATGATAATGCACCTTACTACACGGCATCTCTGGTAAGTTTATTCACTTCAAATTGTCAAAATTTCCTATACATTCCCATGAGAACCTATAATTCTGTAAGTAAACAAAACTTTTTTCACTTTAAGTTAAATCCCACAAATGAGATAGTAGAATTTCTTATTTACCAGACATGGAAATAGTCCTAATTGCGATCCGCTTGAAAATGTTTCGTCTATACTCTATAAAAAGGCGGGGGAGAGGGGAGAGGGGAGAGGATTCGGAATTTGCAGCCTATAACTCTGCCAGAACTAGAAGAAATTATTTGTGATATTTGGCACATTGAAATTCCTAGATTTACATTAAAACACTGTATAAAACTATACCATTGCGCAATAAAGCAGTAATTCCATGTAAAGGTGGAATTAACCCAATGCAGAATACATATTTTTAATAAAAAATTGCTTAGATCTAACAAATAAATAGTTTTATTTCATATATTAAAATATAACTTGTTTATTTCATATAATAAATCATAATAGAATACAAATTGTATGGTTATTACATTATGTTCAAAAAGAAAGTTTTATGCAAATTTTTAAAAAGTACTTCGTAAAGTGCAATAAAGCGAATTATTAAATCGAAAATGTACATAGATATCATTTCATCCCATTGGTATTATGCAAACAAGACAGTTTTATTAATAATCTATTCGTGCTGCACTGCAGCACGAATAGACTGCTGCAGGGATTTGTATAAGAAAATACAGAAGAAAAACTTGTGGTGGCGACAACATACTACTTTTAAATTGCGTTCTCACATTCTGAAAATTCACAATCGTTTATTTGGTATTTGTTTAAAAAAAATACATAAATAAATAAATAAAAAATAAATTTTAATAGAGTAATTTTGAGTTTTAAAATGCAAAAAATTAAGTAAGTGCATTTTTTCTTTCTTTCTTTTTTTTTTTTTTTTTTTTTTTAAACCTCTAAAAAGAAATATAAACAATATTTTTTGGAAAATGAGTCGATACTAATATAACAATTGTGAATTTTTTTAATGTGAAAACGAAATTATAAAAAAATACTTTAGGTAATTTTTAATTCCCATAGAGTTGCACAGGAATTAATGACAACAGGCAGGAAAATTGTTCAAAAGTTATTCAAATGAAATTTTAAATAAAAGTACCGCCGTCGGCGACGTAAAAAATTAATAATGAAAACCACAAAACTTTTGGAGATTTTTCATAGTGCTGTCATCTACTGTTAACATTCTAAGTATTTTTGACAGTAAATTTTTTTTTCCTTATTTTAACAGTAATTAAAAAATATATATATATATAATTATAAATTTATTTATAATAAAATTTATTTTTTCAATCAACCTAAATATTTACATTATATATTGCTTAGAACATAGAAAATTTACTGCTAACGGTAACGCTGACAAAATGTAATCAAAAGCATGAACCAAAAGATTTATATTATGGTGCTGCCATCTATTGAGGAAAATTGAACTGAACTTAATTTGAAGTTCCATTTGTGCCAAATCACTCGTCGACTTAGCTTTTCGAAATTTTTCGTAGTTTTTTCTGAAATATGAATAAAAACAGACTAGGATCCAATAGAAATAACCACCATTGAAGGCATCGTCCCCCTGATGCCCAGGCCTTATCCTTCCTGAGGCCAGACAATTAGCCATAAACCCCAACTCCGCCGAATCACTATTTTAAACTGACTAACAAAATTTAATCTTTTCTTTTTATTTTATAAGATTAGAACTTAAATCAATGAAATAATATCTAAACTTTTATTGAAAAAAAAATTGTTTAATGAAGATTAGTTCTTATTATAAAATATATTTTATAACTAATAATTATAATTTTTAAAAAATGTACTGTTGGTGTTTGGATCGACTGCGCTAGTGTCCTAAGCCTGAACTAGAATTACCGTGTCCTATATAATTTAATAGGACTATCGAGTACCATATAATTTACTGGAACATAATAATAATATTAAAAAAAAAAAAAAAAAAAAAAAAAAAAAGCAGCATCCCCCCAAAATTACCCTTATTATTATAATTATTATGAAATTTTACAATAAGAGGTTTAAAATTTGTCTAACAATTTTTACTTTATCAATTGATAATATACTGCCGAATGTTATATAAGATTATTATTATTATTATTATTTTCTGAGAGGTACAAAGTCATTTGTATTTCTATATGTATTTAACAGATGGCGCTTATGTACAAAAGATCTGCGTTCTTTTGGAAGTCAGTGCGTTTCTTCAGAATCTCTACAAGTTACCCCCCCCCCCCCCCCCCAAAAAAAAAAAAAAAAAAAAAAAAAAAAAACATGTGAAATATACTCACAAAAAATTTAATAAATTTTATAAAAAGCCTTGAAATATAGAGCACTAGGGCGACGTAAAAGTTAAAACCCAATCAACCAACCTTGAAATATAGACATACTTTAAAAAAAAATGTATTCTTATATATTCTTTGTTTTTGACTCCCTGCTTGAATCTGTTATCTAGGCTGAATATCACATAAGTGTGCATTTTGGATTTTTTTAAACTTTTTTTTCAAACTTTGTATTTTAATTTGAATTTTTGAAAATAAGTCCGTAAGTGCATCTTAAATAAATTCTGAGTTTGACAGAGATCGAACATAATTTTTTAAAATTTTATTGAAATTTTTCAATAAAAATTTATAATTTTAATTATCTTATAAAATCAAAATTACCATTTAAAATTTTTTTTTTGTGGTTCAGATTCATTAAAAAATACAAGACTTAGGCTTTTCTAAAAAGTTCTTCCCATTTTAAAAAATAAAATAAAATAAAAAACCCAAAAATTTTAAATTTAAAAAAATAAATAAATAAATAAATAAATTTAAATTTATTTTTTTATAAACATAAATTATATCAATGGGAAATATCATAGACTGCATACCTCTTGACTATAAACTGCAAATAATTAGTTTACTTGCATTAAATTTTTAATTATAGCATTTAAAGATGTCAAAAAATGATGTCACTGAAATGACTGGTTTGTCACTGAAATGACAATGTTTGTCACTGAAACGACTGTTTGTCACTGAAATGACAATATTTGTCAAAATGACTATTTTTCACTGAAATAACATTGTTTGTCAATGCAATAGGACCATATAATATTAAAAATGGAACATATTAGAACAATAGAGAAAAGATTGTGAAGGGAAAAGAAAGAGCAATAATGAGAATATCAAGCAATTTTATTGTATTAAAATCCTTATAGTTACAAGTTTAATGATTAACTGAATTAAATTCAGAAAAAGCATTTTGAACATTATTAAAATCTTCATCCTGAAGTTTAAAATATCTATTTGAAGCAGGTTCAGGAGAATTCCTAATTTTGCACAGAATATGTGGCACTTGAATTTCATGACATCCTCTTTGTCAAGCCATGCAAATTATTTTTTCTGCATCTTGCCATAAATAACACAAGTAAAATATTTTGAGTAACATTCTCAATGACACCTTAAAGGGGGCAAAAAAAAAAAAATAAATAAATAAATAAATAAATAAAATTAAATAAATAAATAAAAGTTTGCTTTTTTAATTGTATCTTAATATTAATGTCGTATGTAATTTTTTTATATTTACCTGGATACCGGAAAGTACTTTAAATATTTAAATATAAAGCTTATCCTACACCAACAAATCTTTTAATTCAAAATAAAAAATTATTTAAATCCAGGGCTTACAAAATAGTAAATCTCCAACAAATGTCATTTTCGTAACGTCACAAAAATGACCGTCACGAAAATGACAAATCGTCAATAATTCGTTCTGTACTGAAAAACATGCTTTCACTAAGCCGATATCGTCACATTTTCTTCTTCTGGTCGTCATTCTATATTAAAATAAAACTTTGTTCTAAATTTTATAATAATATTTTTTTATTTTTTATGCATCTCGAAAATGACAAGCAATAAAAGTACGCACAGCATGTAAACAATAAAAATAATGTTAACTCTTACCTGTTTTCAATTTTCTTGAGATTTTTTTCCCCCACATATCGTTAATGTTGATTTCTGATCTTAAACTTTAAAAAAAGTGAATGGTGGCACCATCCCTTGATGATATATGAAGTTATTTTCATGTGTCACGAAAATGACGTGAAGACTTGCATACAAGCATTTTAATTACACATGCATGAAAATTAACGTAATTAAAAAGAAAAAAAAATTTCCTTTGAAAACAAATAGTTTTTTTTTACAAGAATTAACAATTATTATAATTATCATTTTATTTTTTTTAGTAAAAAACATACTTTGTATGTAAACATTTGGTCTTGGAGACAGTCACGAAAATGACGGTTATAAGGTTTAAAATTTTCTAAAAAATACTGAAATTGCTATAAACTCACATTTTATGATTTGATGCTTTTTTAAAAAGGTACTTCTAAATAATAATAATAAAATTTTACAATTTATTTGCTTAAAATTAATAATAAAGACCTGAAACACTAAAATGCACATTTATGTGATATTCAGCCCTATAATCATTCATCGAAAAATGTACCTAAGAATAATTTACAAATAAAAGTAAAAATAATAAATATTTTAATAATAATTTTAGAAACACGCCTAACCCTTTTCGACCCGAAACCTTTTTACCTTAAAACATTGCATACATTCTTCTGTTTTTGCAAACTGAAAGAAAATTATGGACTATAACTGACATTTGTTGATTGAAAATTGTATTTTATACTTTCTGCTAATTAGCTCGATCGTTCATTTCCTGATTTTATTACATACGAATACGACTGTTCTAGATGCAAAAATGTAAGTTGATGTCGTTGATGTCTAACCCGCACGATCGTACGGCCTGGGTCTGAAAGTAGGTTCCCTTTGAAAAAACTTAAGACAATGGCAAAAAACGTATTTGTTTTGAACATTCTCATTTAAAAATTTCGTAAGCTACTGAAAATTTTCGATTTTCTTAAATGAGAAAATCGAAGAATGAAGAGGTTTTTTTTTTTTTTTTTTTTTTTTTTTTTGTGTGTGTGTGTGTGTGTGTGTGTGTTGGACGTGTTAAAATATCTTTTTTGATACTGGCAGCATGAACATCATTGACTATGGGCATTCCATTTTGAAAACTTGGTAAGTTTCTCGAAATTTGTGAGTTTCTTAACATGGCAGAATAGGCCAATATTTCGTATAAACTTGTATTATAGGGATTATAAGATAGGAAATGTTATGGATTGTTGAAAATATTGAAAATAAATGGAAAAAAAATAAAAAGGAAAACGAAATTTGAAAGTCCCCCTAATAAAATTAAATAACAAATTGGGATAAGAAAAGTGTATCGAAGCGGCAGGTGGGTAGCCCATTGGTATGGCATTTCATTCTGCTATCCGGCCGAGTGATCTATAGACTTCATTCCTTTTATCATTAATTTAGTATGAATCATAGAAGAAACTTATGAGAACAAAGGACTAAGCAGAGTCCTCTTATGCCACTAGTTTGTAAATCTTCGAAAACGTTCTGTTATTTTTTTCATTTATATGGAATATGTTGCTCATTCAGCATAATATGGCAATCTTTGAAAATGACTCCTTGTTGAAAAACAAAATTAAACAAAAGAAATTTTTTAATTAAACATAAGTAAAATCACTAATTGTTGTTACCCTGTCATTTCCTTCTTTGTTTTGCAAATTTCATTGAAATAAACTGTTATCAATTATTAGTTCTAAAATATTTCCAATTCCTTTTGCTTACTTTTTCATGACGACACTATTTAACTAAAAAAACTAGTATGTTGTGATTATCACAAAACTTTCTTCTATATTTTCCTCACCAGCGGCCGAGCGGTTCTGCGCTCAAAGCTGGTAGATGGGAGGTGCCGGGTTCGATCCCAGGTCGCGCTCATCGACCTAGCCGTTCGGAGTTTTCCGTGGTTTCCTCCGAAACTCGCGTAAATACGGGCTAGGACCCCTTAGAAAGACCCCCACGGAGGGCATTCCCCCTCTAGGCCTAGGACACATCAGGAGTCAATCGGCCTTAAATCCTACAACCAACCAACCAATCTATATTTTCCTATACGAAATCACGTAATACAAATTATTTATTATTGTTTTATCTATTATGAATTTAGACGATTTTCATCTCAGAGAGGTATAACACTAAATGTCCAAAGGAAATAAATTTTTACCGGGCAGATGGCATCCTTCCCGTTCTCAGGGGAAATTGCTCGCATTATAGCAGCACCACCTATCGCTGGATATGCATCCAATTTAATCAGCATAATTTCTCATAATGACCTTTTTATATATCAAGTTTTGTTTGATTATACGCAGTAGAACCTGAGATACAGTTTTCCCTCAATTGCGAACATCAAAGTACAACAGTGCCATCTGTTAGTGATTTGCACCAAAAGTTCATATAAACTAATTTATGCCAAGGTGCATCTACATATAAATTTATGTACAATTCTGTGTAGCGTGCAGTAAATCCTGAGATACAGTCGTCACAAAACTTTTTCACACACAGACAGACATTTTTAAAAAATGGACAAATCATGTTCTGGACCTATCAAAACGTGTAAATCTATCGAAAACCGGAGGTCTAAAGTTTTATTAATCCAATACTTTCTTCTACTGAATATGGAAGAAAGTAAAAAGGGGGCAGTATAAAAGAAATCTTATTAAATATTTTTTAAAATAAGCTGTGGAATTATGAAGAATAAGTATTTTGTAAGAAAATACCATAAAATTAAAAAACACGCAGTTACTGTTTTCAACAGAAATAATTTAAGTACAATTTTTCATTAGATAAAGAAAAGTGAGAACTGCAACGTGAAAGCAGTAACTCATTAATTTATTTTTTCGTCTGATAAAAAGTCGTGCCATATCACTTTGACCTGAAACAATGGTTGCACGTTTTTGCAGTTTATGGTGTTTGTTTATAAAATTTACTTTTTCAGTTCCCCTTCCTACTATATGTATGGGGAACCTAAAGAATCTTAAAAATTTTCGACGACTTTTTTTTAATGATTTTACACGTTTTAACGCATAAGGAAGACGAAAATCTTGGCACTAGAAAAATTGGTGAAACTTAGATTTAACCAGAATACAGCAGATCCATGTTTATATAGAAATAATGAAACAACAAATCTAATACACACAATCGTCTATGTTGATGACATTTTAATATTAGGATCTGAAAAACAGATAAATGAAATTATATGCAAAAACTTAATGAAAACTATGAATTAAAAAATCTTGAGAAAATAAGTGTTACTTTGGCATAAATACACAAAAATCAAAACAAGGTATCTAACAAGTCAGGGTGACGACAATCAGGGAAAACAGGGTAATCATGGAAAAATCAGGGTACTTTATCAATCTGGAAATATCAGGGGAAAATCAGGGAATTTTGTAAAAACACCCCAAAATCATGAAAATTTTCATTTTACCCAACAAGCACGACTGAAAGATCACCAAACAGGTGTTATCTTAACCATGATTGCACAGGATTGGCTGTTTTCTAGTTGAATCTCAGCAAGTCAACATTAAAATAAATATTTTTAGTTCAACAACATGATTAATAATTTTATGTCTTGATGTTAATGTTGTACAGTTAAAATGAGTCAACTTTTTATAATTTTGTTAATTTCTCCAAAATTTTGAATTTGTTATTTTATTTTCCTTTTTGCAAGTGAAAAAAGAAAAAAATAAAGAGACTGAGATTTTTTTTCAATCAGTATAGTTTTTTGAATTGCAGTGGTTTAGCGAGCATTTTACACAAGAGTGTGATATACATAAAATTATGGAATCTATATAATAGGTAATGGAAATCATGGAAATTTGTCAAAATTAGTCATGGAAATTATGGAAAAATCAGGGAACATTTTTTATGAATTTCTGTAGTCACCCTGCAAGTGATCCATTATGACTTCTATTTCTTTTGTGAGTCCCTGTAAAAGAATTGCAAATGATAATCACGTCATTTCCAGCAACGACTATGCTGTAGCATAGTTTTAAAACATATATGAGTTACATTCTCTTTCAAATAATTTAATGCCTTTTCGATAACTAGATTTCATAAAACGTAATATATATAAGTTCTTTAAATTTCTTTTACAAGAATTATAAACAATACATGTGTGGTTTCCAATAAGGATTGGCTCCAAAATTTAAGGTATAACTTGTTTTCTCGTTTTCTTCTTTTAAGCATAATTTTGAAACAAACGAAGATAAAAATCTAAAGTTAGAATGACCTATTAGTTATCAAATGATTAATTGAATTTCATATATAACCTTAACATAAATGATAATTTTTAAACTGAAATCAATTTAAATTTTCTCAAAAGTAAGATTTAGAAGAAATGAAATTTTGCTTTTTAACTTTTAGAAAAATCTAAATGAGAAATGATGCTATGGATGCATAACAGATAGGGTAAGGTGGGGTAAGTGGGCCATTGGGGTAAGTGGGCCACCCCCCCCCCCTGGCATTTCACGAGTTATTGACTCAAAAAAAAATCTGTTATAATAATTTTATGTACCTACCCCAATAGATGTAGAAAACATTATGGCACCGTTTTCATTTATGTGTGTGATAAGTTACAAGCCTTTTTGTGACGATTTTTAAATTTGCAGTCCTATCGTAATTCGCGCCATCGTACTAATTATTTTTTTTCTTCCAAACCGTTCATGATACAAACCAAAACTTTATATATTTTGAAAGTATATAAAACGCAGAATATTTTGTAGTATCGTGTACTCATGATGTTAATAAGGTTAAAAAAAAATTGGGGGCCCACTTGCCCCCTGTTTGGGGTAAGTGGGCCACCACAATGGCGGGGTAAGTGGGCCACCCACCCCAACTCTTTAATATAGTTAAAAAATAGTCATATGCACTGATTTATAGGGTTTACCTCGGGATGACTCCACCAGTAGTGATTCAAGTTCCGAAGATGAACTATCAGTTATTACCCAGTACCACACTACTTAAAAATGGGAATTATGCCTTTGTCCAGTTTGAAGGCCAAAAAAAAAAAAAAAAAAAAAGAAATAGTATGTTGGCTTGGTATTAAATGACAGTCAAAACGATGAAGATACAGTTGTCATGTAATACATGCACAAAGACACAACTATGCGTAATAACTTTTTTCCCCCCTGAAGCTAATGATATTCATGATGTATTCCTAGAAGATGTTGTGCTGAAACTAAATGAACCAATACTTTCCAAGAGACTTTCAAAATACATGTTTACCAACGATTTATCAAGGTATAATGTTCACTAGCATGTAATACTGCCATAGGCTAGTTTAAACTTTGTAAAGTAAATAGTTGAAAATTTGACATTTTTTTCTTTTAGCAGGCTTGTGTGCAGAAAAAGTTGCTATGGGTGAACTAATGGAGATACTTCAGTGAATTTTTTTTTCAAAGATTCAGAAAACCATGTAGATTGTCCCACTTGCCCCACCAAATCTCTACCCGTTATGTGTAAAAATATATTCAGGGGGGGTCCCACTTACCCCACCTTGCGGGGCAAGTGGGCCACCCCGATGACTACCCCAATTTTTTTTTTTTAATTCATCATTTGCCAATTTGATTAAAGGTTGCCATGGGTACAGTAACAACATATGAGAGAATGAAACACAAAAAAAATTAAGTTGTTAGGCCTATTACATCCGGTGCTATGTTGAGCTAAAGTCGAATTATGCCGAAAAGGGGTCCCACTTACCCCACCTTACCCTAAGTAAAGATGCACATGCATCCAAATGTTTGATTAAAACGAGATTTTTCTTTCTGTTTCCACTTTTCTGCCTTTTCTTTTTACTTCCATTACCCTACTACCGTAGGTAATGGAAGTATTGTATTCGGTCTGAAAATTCGATATCGGGTTTTCACCTGATTTACACGTTTTAAGGTCCCCTGAGTCCAAAAAAGTGGTTTTTGGCAATTGGTCAGTGTGTATGTATGTGTGTGTGTGTGTGTGTGTGTGTGTATGTATGTGGAGAATCTTCTGGTTATTATAGCTCAGAAACTAATAAAGATAGAGCTACAAAACTTTAGAATTGAAATACGTCTGGTCTACAGATGAATTTTCCAAATTTTGGTGAAAATTGAAAAACCGGAAGTGGGACATCGGAAACCGGAAGTGGGACCGTAAGTCCGTATCTCAAAAACGGCTCTAACGATTTTCTTCAAACTTGCTATATAAACACTCTATTAGATGTCCTTTCGAATGATATAGTTGGTTAGTTCAGGAAAATTGATAGGCGTCCTGTATAAATAGCTCAATTTCAGGCCTCGCAAAGGCGTTCCTTTAAAAACGGTTGTACGGATTTTTTTCAAACTCGCCATTTTAACTCACTTTTAAATATGCTTTTGTATGTAATTATTGTTTTCCGGTCAATAATTCAGTTTAACCGGAAGTGGGACATCGGAAACCGGAAGTGGGACCGTAAGTCCATATCTCAAAAACTGCTCTAACGATTTTCTTCAAATTTGCTATATAAACACTCTATCAGATATCCTTTCGAATGATATAGTTGGTTAGTTCAGGAAAATTGATAGGCGTCCTGTATAAATAGCTCAATTTCAGGTCTCCCAAGGGCGTTCCTTTAAAAACAGCTGTACGGATTTTTTTCAAACTCGCCATATTAACTCACTTTTAAATATCCTTTTGTATGTAATTATTGTTTTCCGGTCAATAATTGATTTTTTGTAAAAGTTGGTATCTCAAAAACGGCTCTAACGATTTTCTCTTTAGTTCACTTTTATGTTTTCTGATCGCATTATCTCTCAAAAATGCATATAATATGTGTAATAGTGGGTAATGGAAGTCGTGTGGTTGTTTCACACCAGATTTTTTCTTCTTTTTTTCGTATGTGATTAATTTAAAAAATATATATATATGCATACTAACATGAAAATTGGATAATATGTTCGTTTTAAAATTATTTATTGATATTTTCATTATTTTGACGATTCTCAAAGTTTATAAATTAATAATTATATTTTTCAAAAAAAAAAAAAAAAAAAAAAACTTATGAGAAAAATTAAATTATATCAGTTTAAAAAACAGTACTTATGTGTGTATATATATATATATATATATA
This sequence comes from Salticus scenicus, assembly GCA_963930645.1. NCBI lineage: Eukaryota > Metazoa > Arthropoda > Arachnida > Araneae > Salticidae > Salticus > Salticus scenicus. The sequence continues at coordinate 26,647,304 of OZ005656.1, forward strand.
TATATATATATATATGTTAAAGTTATATAAAATTCGATTTGATAACGAAAATGCCAACAAAATTTTATATTCATATATTAATTTAGCAACAATACTTCAGGATTATATTCGTATTTTATTTTTACATGCCTGTTGTATTTTAGTGTATTTTTACAATGAACGCAACATATAGGTCTTCCATTGTAAAAGTGAATCATCTCCTTGTAAGTGGATTTTGATAGAACGAGCTTTTCGCAAATTTATGCATGCGTAGGAAAAAAATATACTAATATTCAGTCAGCGATATAGATTTTTTAGTATTTAATACAAATCACCGTTATAAGAATTTATAAATTACAAAACAGTTAATTTGAAGTAACCTAGAAACTTTACTTTGATGAATGAATATATAAAAGTTTTTATTTCTTAAAAAACAAGTAATATCATTTATGGAATTTTAATGCAATTATTGGAAACGTTTCACTTTTATAATGAAAGCCATGATTAAATTTGATACAAGTAAGAAAAAGAAAATGCATATTTTAAAAATATGGAATTACACCACTTTTACAATAACCGACTCATATATCACAATTTTTTTTTTTTTTTTTTTTTTTTCTGGTTTAATCAATTTAACATTATTAAAATGAACTTCAAATAACTTCAATCTGAGTACTGATATTCTGTTTTGCATCTTTGCAAAAGATCCATATAGCCTATACTCGTGCAAATATATTTATTTCTTGTGACGATGGTCCATAACATGGCTTCTTAATCTGAGCTTAATCGAATGCAGAGTGTAGACGCTAATGCACTTCAAATAATTTAATTCGATAAGCCATAATGAATAAGAGGGTAAAAGAACTGTAAATCTAACACTCATGAAAATTTCTACATTTTGTGTGTCGGTGACCTATAATATACCTACAAAATTTGAGCCGAATCAAATAAATAATTTACACGCTATCGCGTTCACTGAAAATCATACATGCATACGTCACGTAAAAATAGACTATATCAGTCCAGACCTTCCGGTTAAAAGTGCATTTCGAACCACTACATACGTCGCTGACTGAACGGGGATTTGAACCCTAAACCTGATGGCTGAAGGCCTGAGCACTAACCATTTGGCTACAAGGTAAGAAAAATGAGTTCAAGAAACCTCAAAACGTTTAGTTATACCAAAATCTCAAAGATTTTTGTCATGCTTGCAATACTTTCCTTTCAGAAAAGTAAAAAATATTAAGTTTGTGTTATTACATTTAATGTTATAATGAAGAATACTTTTCTTCTCTGGACGCTCGTTACCAAGCAGTACTCCAAGCTAAAAAACGAAGATAAAAAATAAAATACTAGCATAGCAGTGTCGCTGACAAGTGATGTTTTTCCGTGATAACAGCAAATATAATCTCGACTTTTTCCACGCTCCGTGAACATTAAACTCGCCGAGACAAAGAAAGATTTTTCTACAACAAAAATATCACTCTGTTCATAGAAAAATATATCACTTCTTACCTTGCAGTTAGTTGTTCTTTGTCGTGAAAGGACAGCGGAGAGATTTAAGGATTAACGATTGGAAACCTTCTCTCCTGGATTACGTTATAAATTTGAAGCTGCCACTTCGATTTTTCCCACGGGTGTGTTGAACAAAAGGTAATGACAATACGGAGATATAGATAATTCTCCTGTTACCCATCATTTTCAGTTTTTGTAATGCAATAAAAATGAAGGTGTTCTAAATTTAGATTATTTATTTGGCATAAAGAATCTGATTGCGATTTCAAAATCATATACAAATAAAACCCGATATGATATTCAGGTAAGAAATATATAAACAAACACCATAAAATTAAATAGGAAGCAAAAACTGTTTCGAAATTAAATAATTAAGAACCCTCCTTCATAATGGCAGAGGTTAGTAGCTCGTTGATGAATCGTCAGATTCATAAACGTAGGACTGCAGGTTCGATACTCGAGGTGGCTGCTGTAAAAGTCCGTCGTGATTGTCTTTCGTAAATACGGTTAGGACTCGTCAGAAAGAACCCCACGAGGAGTACACTACCGAAGCTTAAGGTCTTCTTGTATTCAATTGGTTTTAACCATAACGGCAGCACCAACGATTTTTAAACTGAAAAACTTCTTCACGCACCCTAAAATTAATAAAAGCACTATCAGTTTCGAAAAGACTTTTACCTCCAAAGCGATAGCACGCGTCTTGCTCTTGAAGAAAAAATTCCACGTCCTTTCGAAACCGGCGGTGCTTTCATTAATTTTATGGTGTGTGAAGAAGTTTTTCAGCTTAAATATTGATTGTACACCAGTTCTTTCAATTAATTGTACACCAGTTCTTTCAATTTGGTATTAAACACCAACAATGGTTTCAATGTCCTTCATGTCCCATAAAAGCAATATCTCTAGGAGTTACCAGTTACCACATCAAGATTTCCTCGCACGTAGGAGCAAAATTGAGATGGCATGTCTCCAGGCCACTCCTAGAGATGAATCTCAAACCATCGCCATAATTGCCCACCGTGTAGTTCTACTACGAGGTTAAATTCACTCAACGAATCACCTTCATACAGCAAGAAAATATAATACGACTGTAATGTGAAAGCCTCAACGCATGATGATTCTAATAAAGTTAACATGAATCCGAACGTTTTGTATTTAGTACATTGACTGTCTTTTACTTTTGTAGTTTTGTGAAAAATCCTCGAGTGTAGTGTACAATGCTGCTTTCACGTTGCCACTATTGTTTACTTTTTTCTCACCTGATAAAAAGTAGTGTTCCAACTTTAAGAAACAAACTTTTTTGCCTGTGTTTTAATTCTATTGAGTTTATTATAAAAACAGTCATGTTCTTTTATTTATCGTATATGAAATAATAAGAGCAGTTAAAAAAAAAACAAATCTAGAAATCAAATTAAGTTGAAAATCTTACCCTAAGATTTAAGTACACTGCTCAAGAAAATTAGGGGAGCACATGGTTTTAACGAAATTACGCAAATATTTGTACCGATAACCAATGTCAAATAAAACATCCATAATTTAAAGCTTGACTTAAAACAGAAGAAAACCTCATATGCAAATTAACGTTCATGACGTCAAAAAGCAGCAAAAGGATATAAGTGCAGAAATCGTGATTTCGAGAAGATTCTTTTTTTTCTCTGTGTCAGTATTGAAATTCAACCGTTCGGCTTTAGTTTTGAGAAAAAGTGAATTGAAAATTTCACGAAAATGGGATCTACCGGAATTTTTGCTTGGGACATTATCGGGAAACTTGAATATGGCCAAACTCAAAGAAGTGTAACGAACGCTGTTGTAGTGGCAAGCAGTGTCTCTTCAAGATAGTGGAATCGATTCCAAGAAACAGGTAATGTTAGACGTCGACCAGGACAAAGTCATCCATGTACTACGACAGCAAATAATGACCGATATATTCTGTTAACAACTCGTTGAGACAGAACAACCAGTGCTACTTAGCTGCACAGGCAATTTCTTATGGCAACGGAACGAGTGGTCTCAAGCCAAACAATCCGAAATAGGTTTCATCAGGGTAGTTTCTATGCACGTAGGCCAATGGTGTATATTCTGTTGACAACAAGACACCGTGCAGACCGAAGAAGGTGGGCTGCTGAACATCCAGATTGGATGCAAAGTTATTGGAGTGAAGTGCTGTTTACTGACGAGTCTCGATTCAGTTTAGAATGTGATACCAGACGTGTTTTGGTATGGCGAGAAAGGGGCATTCGAAATAACCCTATGTTCGTTCGGGAAAGATCACATTATAGACGAGGTGGTTTGATGGTATGGGCTGGAATCAGCATAGGCGGACATACTGACCTTCATATATTCGGATGGGCAATCAGACAGCCCAAAGGTATGCAGACAAGATTCTGAGACTTCATGTCGTATCTTACGCTGCAGAAATTGACGATTCCTTTATTTTAATGCACGATAATACCAGACCTCATACAGCTCGTCTTGTGGAGAACTTTCTTGAAGTTGAACCAATACAGCGTATGGAATGGCCAGCATGCTCTTCTGATCTAAATCCGACCGAGCATGTTTGGGACACACACAGTGATGCGTTCCTGCAAGACCAAGGCCTCCTGTCTAAGATTAAAAAATCGCATTTCTTTAAGAGTGGGGCTGTATTCCCCAAAGTCTTACCGATGAACTCATCGCATCCATGCCAAAAAGGTGTACGGCTGTCTTAGCAGTTCGGGGAGACCACATACCATATTAAAAATCCTGTATCATTTCCAAAAATTGAGTTTTTTGTCAGTTATATGTAACCAAATTGTTACCATGAAGCATCATTTCATGTTTTTTCTACCATTCCAAAGAATTAAAGTTCCCATTCAATTGTTTTTTGTATCTTTTTTTTTTTTTTTTTTTGCATTGCATTGCATTTTGTTACACGTGTATTCTCCATTTTATGTCCATGCATTGCTATCGTGCGATAATTTTTTCGTTTATTTGCTTGCTCCTTTAATTATTTTGAGCAGTGTAATTTATTAGTTTTATCGGAAATTAATTCAAGATTAAATTAATACGTTAATTATTAAAGTGCGTGCTTTTTTGATTCAATGCGATCACGACATTTACATTTTTGATTTGAAACTTAACATTTTTCGCTACTAATGGATCAGATAATTCCTTAAAGAAAGTATGGAAAGAAGGTAAATAATTTTATCAGATGATGAGATGCTTATCAGTGGTGGCTGTAAAACATTTCTGCATATAGAGGAAAAACTGATCCAAATCAGAAATCTTCATTTGCCATCTAAAGTGTGTAATCATTTCGTGCATGTTTCACCTCAAATGAACCGCTTCACATTTTTCTGTAATGTTCCTTCCGATTCTCCATGTAACATGTTTAAAATGATAGATATCCTGTTGGTGCCGTGCAATTGCTCACAATTACTGAAAGCCGTTGATAAAGGAATACATTGGGATATATATATAAATTTTCTAAACTCTGAGGAAAGTTCTGTTGATCTAATAAAAATAAATGTCACAACAAAAATTTTGTGTAAATGTATTCAAACAAGAATTTTGTTTAGATTAAGAAAGCAATTTTAACTTTCTTTTTTTACTTTCTTTCACTTTTTTTTTTTTTTTTTTTAATTTCTTCTCTCTCTCTCTATACACACACACACACACACACACATATATATATATATATATATATATATATATAAATAATTTGAATAATTTATTACCATTGTAACACTCAGCAGACAAAAGATAGATGAAGATACCAATATAAAATTAAATTTTAATTGAGATTTATTTCGAATAAAAATTGTCACGGTAATAATTTAATTTGAGTACCAATGATTAGTAAAAACATGTTAAAGTTCTTACGCAGAAGAGAAATGACACTAACATAACACATAAGCCTAATGATGAGATAATTTGCAAAAACTATTAATTTATAGTAACAGTCAACATTTTAGAGAAAAGAGAAAGGATAAAATTACCAAAGAGTTCCGTTAAAAGGGGAAAAAAAAAAAAAAAAAAAGGAATTCATGAATTGAAAATTGGAATTTTAAATCTGAAAAATAGAAATGTTCACTCATCAGGAAACTTGCATTTCTATCAGCATATGCAAGATTTCCGAAAACTGTATAGCTAATTCAAGCAAATATACAGCTCAAGTCTCTATCTTGCAACAAAACAAAATAAAAAAGGAAATTAAATTAAACAATAACACAAACCGAAATTGAAACAAGAATAAGTATTTTAAGCAATCCACATGTTAAACGATACATCCGGAGATAGTAGAAATAAACAGGTTGCCAAACGAACATTAGTAAAAAGAAAAGATTAAAAGTATAGAAACGATTAATCGATTTAGGTGCTACTGATTGAATGTATTAATTGATAGTTATTAATCTTTAAAAGTTTTGATCAATTTTAAAAAGGTGATTTTTAATTTATAATTTTAACGTTAATCATTTTTAAATATCAGTATATTTTTAACTATCAACGTAGCGTGAGCAAGCGCTATATCTTACGTGAAAAAAGTGATTTACTTTTAGGTAATTACAGAAAATGTACAGTTTAACTTACAATTTTTACTAAGTTGAGTTAAATTTTTAGTCTTAAGCAATCTCACCCAAAGGCCAACATGTTATGATTATTGGTGAATTAATTATTATTTATTTTAGTTTTTTTTTTTTTTTTTTTTTTTTATAAAATTTAATAATATTAATGAAACCACCAAATTTGATTATGAATGTAATGAAATCTAAAGTGTGAATAATTAAACAAATTTTAGTAGGAAAAGTATATATATATATATATATATATATATATATATATATATATATATAAATTAAATTCATCAACCCTCCCAACCATCCAACCATCCAACACCACCCTTCCTCCTTAATCAAATATCTTCCCTCCCATTATATATATATATATATAGATAGATAGATAGATAAGAAGAAAGTATTGAATTCATGAAAATTTTCAAACTCGGATTTACGACGGATTTTTTCGACGGATTTACACGCTTTGGGATGCACTGAACACAATTTTACTATTTTTAGAAAATGTCTCTGCGTGTGTGTGTCAAAAATTTTATGAATGTTGCATTTCATTCAAGAACCAATGAACGATATTTAACCAAACTTGGTATTTAATTAGACCAATCACTTAGTCATCCTTTAGCGCACTCATCCTAATAACCATCCATCATAAAGGTAGCGCATTCATTCTTTGTAGTATAGGACAACATGGCAGTATAGGTTTCGTATAAATGTTCATAATGAGAGTTATTTTTAACGAATGATTGTAGAATTAATAAGAATTTGATAATAGTAGTAGTAAACTTTAAAAAAATTATGTGCACAAGGGAGCATCGCTCCACCCTCCTGGGGGGGGGGGGGAGTACCCCTCCGAGGGATGTAAATTTTCAGTATGTGCATCTTGCAAAAGAACTCGTCAAGATCTTTAAAACGAATGGTTGAACCATAGATCTGTGATAACATAAAACAAAGTTATCGATTTTTTTTTCCCATTTTTAACGAATTCTTCAGCCTTTCTTCTGATGTTGGCACAAAATTTACATTCTTTTGGCATTCAGTGTTATACTTCTTTGAGATAAAAATCGTCTGCATTCATCATGGAAAATATTTCTAATAAATAATAATTTAGTAAGTAATTTGTATTGCGTGAATTTGTAAGATCATACAGAAAAAAAAGTCTTGTGGTGGTCGCAACATACTAGGTTTTATTTTTATTTATTTATTTATTTTTATCTTATTTTTTTTAATTTAACAAAATGATTTTGTTCCTCTTACAAAAAATATGTTCTCAATAAAAGCATACAAAAATTATAGTAAAGTTAATTTAAAAATTTTATTAATTCTAGCACACACAAAGAAATTTTGCATGAACTTTGTAAATTTCTTAACAATATTTTTACTTTCCGAACATACATATTTAAGGAAGGTATTGTAATCATGTCTAAAATTGCGCTTTGAGATTTGGGTGTTTCTACATTTTTTGAGTTCCCCTGAGTTCATATTTGCTATTTTTACGGGTGATGTATGTATGTGAGTGAGTGAACACGATAACGTCTAAACGCTTTATTCTAGTGAGCTGAAAGTTGGTACATATGTTATAGGTCACTGTATCACGAACCCTATTGATTTTGATGAATCTAGCACTTACAGTTATTTTACAGGGATACAAAGGAAAATTCTTTATCATTATGGTCTATGGGCCTAAATTCTTTAAAGTGTAATAGCGTCAAAATACCTTATTCGATTGAGCTGAAAATTTATACACATATTATAAGTCACTGTTTCACAAAGTGCATAGATTTTGGTAAATCTAGCACGGATAGGTTTTTTACAGGGACACAACGAAAAATTATTTATCATTATGCCTTATGGACTATTCAAATACTTTAAAGTGCAATAGTGTCTAAAGCTAAACGCATATCTGATTAAGCTGTAAATTTATATACATGTTATAGGTCATTGTCTCATTATCTGTATCAATTTTGGACAATTTAGCACTTCTAGTTTTTTATTAATTTTTTTTTTTACAAAGACACAGAGAAAAGTGGTTTATGAGCTCAAATTATTAGTGTGATAGAGTCTAAACGCGTCATCTGATTGAGCTGAAAATTTATATACATGTCATAGGTTACAATCGCACGAACTGTATTGTTTTTGGTGAGTCTGATTTTTACTGGAACTAAACGAAAATTTCCTTATCATTATGATCTATGGGCCCAAATTATTTGAAGGGTAAAAGCGTTAATTTAAACAACATACTCTACAGAGAAAAACACTCAAATACTATTTTGTAATTTTTTCTTTTGTTAATTTAACGATTTATCTTTTTAATTTATTGATGCAACCGTTTATTAATTAATGTTCGGAAAGTCGAGTGGAGTCGTTCCAGATTTTTTGTTGTTGTTTGTCCAGATTTTTTTGACAATTTTCTTAATAGTTTAAACCACATTTTAAAAATCTAATAAAAGTCTTAAATGTTTTAGGAATGTATAGCTACAATATTCAAATATAGGAGGAGGAGGGAGATACGCCTTTCCCTTAACTCAGAAAGATGTGAAATAAAATTATAGTCGAACTAAGTTATAACATAATTCAAGGGACCGCAGTTTTTCTGACGATATAGCCGAGCGACGTAATAGTCGAGTTTGGGTTTAAAGCTACTGAAATCGTTCTATGTAACTTATATAATAATAGATTAAAGGATGTTTATTAGAAAAAATAAGAGTGTTATTGTTACGTGAAATACAATTAAAATACATTTATCTCACACATTTTTCCAGAGAAAGAACCTTTATTATTAAAATAATTCGGATTAGGTATGATGTTCATTAATATTAAAATTACAAATGATAGTACATAACATATGTATATTATTATATTGCCATTATATTGTACATAATATACGTATATTACATAAATTACGTACTATCATATATATATGCGTATAACAATTATAAACGATAGTACATAATGTATGATTTGTACGTATATTATTATATATTACCATTATATTATACATAATATATGTACAATATATATTTTATGTACTATCATATACATACATATACCTACATATAACAATATATAATATAGCTATTGCTTTATTAAATATTCAGTACTTATAATAAATAATATAAAAAGTAACTTCAATTTGTGGTTTTATTTTTCTGCTTTATTCTCTAAGTGTATAAAAAGTGATCGTTAAAACTGAAGTCATATGATGTTATAAGTAAGTTATGTCAATATTGATGTCTTAGATTGAGCGGAGCGGGACAAATATTTTTAACGTTATAAGGAAGCTGACGATGTAGCTTAAGACACTATAATGAAAGCTTCCTCTTTTTACTTCAGTATATCTGTCTCGATAACAAATAATTTAGTATGAATAAAATCATGTCAGTACAAATATTTTATGTACGAGTGTATCCTAAAGTTTGAATTCTGGACAAAAAATCTGGTGTGTAACAAAACAACCACACTTCTATTATCACTACTACACATATTATAAAGTCTTTTCTAGAGATAGTTTAGTCAGAACACTTAAAATTAATATAACAAAAACAGGACCCCTGCTAATTTTCTGTAGTAACCAACTAATAAATACGCTGTATCGATATCTAAAAATCTTTATATAGCGAATTTAAAGAAAATCGGTAGAGTCGATTAATTTTCGACTTCTAAAACTGATCTGTCTAATCAGGACACCTGTCAATTTTCCTGTACTAACCAAGTAATACATCCGAAAGGACACTGAAAAACTTCGTTATGTAGCAAATTTGAAAAAAAAATTATTAGAGCCATTTTTGAGATACCGATTTTCGGCCCCATTTCCGGTTTTATATGTCAACTTTCGATTTTCACATTTTCACCCACAATTGGCAAAGTCATCTGTACACCACACCTGCCTTAATTACCCAAGCAGCACAGAAACGTTCTCTGAACGTTCAAAAATTGTTCTGCAAACACGTTCTAAGAACGTTCACTTTGAACGTGTTATAGACGTCTATTTGTCCATCTTGAAGACGTACAATAGTACGGTTCAGAGAACGTTCAATGAACGTGTAGCAATCACCATCGGTGTTATAGAAACGTTCTGAGAACGTTCTACGTATACGGTCTCAGAACGTTCTAAACGTTTTTAGAACGTTTACAGAACGTTCTAGAAAACGTACTGTAAACGTTCTAAAATAGTGTAGTCAAAAAAAAAAATGTGACGTCATTATAAAAAAATCACCTCAGTACGGGCATTTAGAAGTAAAATGTACATAGCTGATGACGAATAATGATACAACACATGAACAGGGATATGAATTACTTTTTTTTTTTTCAATTCAAATAATGTTTGAGAAATTTTAACATACTTGCTATTCCTTTAATTTTAACGTATATGCATGAAAAATTCTATATTCTATGACAGTTTTCCCCAAAAAGTGTCATAACGTCTTTTTATCCCTTAAAAAATTTCTTAAATCTTTGCATTTTTAAAAAAATTTCTTTTTTCCCCCGAATCTGAAGATAATGAAGTTATAGTATTAATTAAAAAACTTTGAATAAACACAATGAAATGCAAGAACTCGCACCAACTGTTTTGCGTCAAAAGAAGACACAACCCTTCATCAGGCGAACAATGTAGGCGCGAGAACTGCAAACAAGCACGTTGAGTGTGTTGAATGCGTTGCCGCTTTGTTTATAGCAGCCGTGCTTTTTTTGTAGCAGTCGCGAGTTCTTGCATTTTATGGTGTTTATTCAAAGTTTCGTAATTAATACTATAACGTCATTATCTTCAGATTAGGAGAAAAAAGAAATTTTTTAAAAATGCAAAAATTTAAGGAATTTTTTAAGGGATATAGAGCCGTTATGACACTTTTTGGGAATTACTGTCATAAAATATGGAATTTTTCATACATATACGTTGAAATTAAAGAAATAGTAAGTATGTTAAATTTTCTCAAACATTATTTGAATTAAAAAAAAAAAAAAGTAATTTATATCCCCGTTGCTGTGTTGTATCATTATTCTTCATCTGCTATGTACAACTAAACTCTTGAATTATTTTGCTTGTTTTAATCCTTGTGATTCCGAATGCGTCATCCTATGATTAATGTTTGTTTTTCATGGTTGTTTTCTGTTTGATTCTCTGATTTCTTGAACTAAATAATTTATTCCAATTTATTCTTCATTTTTAACTTCAATTAATTTCTTGTACGATAGGGTGCCCGCTAGCAATTTGCTATTATAGCTGCTAACGAATGAAATCGTACTTTAAAGCTCAACGACGAGTCACCCCTGACGAATTTTTTTTTCTACCGTTCTAAGCTTTTCCTTAAAAAAAAAAAAATGTTCAAAATGATGTCTTAATTTTTTATTTTCTCGTTGCTTGTTTGTATCTTTTGATTTGAGTTTCATGTGGTTTTTACGCACCGGTAAAATTATTAAAATTGCAACTTACAATATAGGTATAAATTTATGATTAGACTGAAGTTAAATAAAATAAAAATCAATAAATAAAAATTAAATGCTTCAATAAATCACAATCAGTCTCCCCATGTTATTTAAATTTCTTGTAATTTCCTTCTCATTGTTCTATGTAGTTTCAGTGATCTTATATCGGCTGCTTGGCTTTAACTAAGATTAAAAATTCATTTATACTATTTTTTTTTTTAAATACAGGGTGCAAAGCATAGTCACGAGAATACCTTTATCTCCGCAACTCTTGGTCGCAAATATATAGTTTCAGTTACAAAATGTTTTAAAAAATATGAGCACTTACTTTTTGCTTACTTTTTTTTTTTTTTTTTGTAAATACATTTTCTTATTGGAGGACATCTGAGACCAATTGTTGCGCAAATAAAGGCCTGCTCTCGACTTTGCACCCTGTATATTCTAAACATTTCTGGGTACTACTTTGTAAGTCCATGGATAGTTTATAAATATATTTGAATGCTTAAGTTCATAGAAAGTTTTAATATTTCAACATAAAAAATAATTTCGAAAATGAATGTACCAATACACCGCTAAAATAATATATAATTGAGTTTAGAATATATTGTTAATTTATAATAATAAGAAATTGAAACGAAAAATTAAAAATTAGTTAGAAGGAAGAAATTTAAAAAATTTCCAAATACTTAAATATATAAATATTTTTTTAATCAAAATATTTTTCTAAAATATTTAACATACTTCATATTTTTAAATTTCAGTGCAAGTGTGTATACATATTTTCAGTTTACAGCAGCAGTTTACAAAAATGATGTTTGCAGGTATTTAAATTTATTCCACATGGCAATGTAATTGGTATTCTTTAAATGTTTAAATTTCTTTAAATTGAATCAACACAATTTTTACTCATTTGATGTGATTATGCTATCATGGCATATTAAATAATTAATAAATGTAAATATTATTATTATTAATAAATAATATTGTAAGTACATTATTTATAATTAATATATTATTTCTTAGTATATCATTTATTTACTTATTAATATCGTCTTTTTTTTGTTTGTTTTAAAAGCAGAATATGTTTTTTTATAAAGATGTGGAATAAAATTGAATTGAATTGAATCTTTGTTTTATTATGCAGTTAAACAAGTTGATATATTTTATTTAATAAATTACAGTAAAGAGATATTTAAAATTATAAGTCAGTGAAACTTAGGATATTATTTTAAAAATATGCAATTTGCATAACCTAGATTATATATATGATCATATAAACATTAAATAAACACTTCAGAATTTAAAAAGAAAAAAAAGAATTACAAACCTTAATTTTCTTCATAAACCTTACAAACCTTTCTTCAAACTTTCTTAATTTTCTTTCAAGAAAACACTCTTGCAACTAGCATTTTAAAATACACAATGACCAGTCTGCAAGGGCATTCACTTAAAATTTACTCTCATCTTTTAAACTCTTTATGTTACTTCATTCAGAGACATAATAAACAAAAATAGTCATTTTAACCATTTCCATTTGAGAAGACTAAATTAATAAAATGTATCCATAATTTCTAAGCGGTTTTCTGTAACTGGAGCAGTTTTTTCTGCGATAAAACGTTGCTTTCAAGTATCAAAAGTTAGTCTTAAGAACTTACGCAGATATGAAAATGATTGTTTAATTGATATTAAAATAAGACTTTAATAAATAGAACATAGAGAATATTACAGGTTAAAAATATTACATGTTTACCTTTTCTAAAGCTTATCCAAGTCATTATAACGCGAAAACCGAACAAAACAGATTACATGTTTTAAAATTACCGCTTCACATAACGACACGACATTTGACATTCCCAAGACCTGGCGCTGGCGTTTGTTTGACTTTGCACAGTCAGCGAGAATTAAATAAATGCAATCCACAGATGTCAATTTCATCTGCTCTTCCCTTTTTACATCCGGAATAATCATGTTTAAAGTTCAACATTTCAAACAGAAGAATTTATTAAGCATTTATAGCTGTAGAAAACATAGGTTTTTTTTTTTTTTTTTTTTTTTTTTTGGAAAAATGGAGCTGAGTTAAACAATTATTTAAATTTTTATAAAGTATTTGAAAAACTTATGAGATCACTTTATTTTTCCATTTTAAAATCTCGAATTAAACGGAAAAGCATATTTTGTTTTAGTGTATATTTCAGTATTAAACAAAATATTCAGTGAAAGGATCAGAAATGGCATACACTTTATTTTTTCTGTATACATAAAAAGAACGCAATGGATGCATGGAAATTTTCGGGGTTTTAACACTCCATGAGACGTCCTCGATAGGATTCGACAATTTTTAGAACTTGTTTGCGCATCTTAATAAAATTTTGTGGAAATTGCATCTGAAGAATCAGTGGACAGAATTTAACCTAACTTGATATTTAGTCGAACTTTTATTTAAACTAGCCCTGATTAATTTTTGGAATATATGACCTAATAGGTGCTCAGCTATTATGTAATGCATCCCCCCCTCCATGTAACGGAGGGCAGTATCTCAGTTTCTATTGAATAAAACTGCACCAAACTTGATATGTGAGATAGATATTATGTTAAACTATGGTGATCTAATTTGAGCATATATTGATTGAGAGGTGGCACTAATGTGCTGCAACTCAATCCCGTTTAAAGGAAAGCAATATCTCAAATTATTATTATTATTATTATTATTATTATTATTATTAAAAATTCACTAACATGAGTATGTGAAATATATATTATGAAAAACTATGATAATTCAGTTTGGGTATATATCGGCCGATATAGTACTCTTTATTATGCAATTTTTCTAGATAGCTATACCTCAGCATGTGTTACTGAAATCTGCAACAAATTTAATATGTAAAATTTTAATTTTGAGATACAGTGTTTATTAAATTTTTGTTCATGTTAACTGGTTAAGTGGCGCTGTTATATAGAATGTTACAGAATAAAGTAGTGCGATGGGTAGAAGATTTCTTTTAAACAGTTTAATTAAAAGAGAATGGCTACGTAAAATGTTCATCTATTAAGAAAATAAATATATATTAAATAATTTTCTTTTATTAAAATTTATTAAATAAAATTTGGATTAAAAAAATAAATAAATAAAATAAGAACAATCAAAGAGAGAAATGATTTAAAAACATTATCAATATTGATAATTTACCAGTAACATTCAAACTTAAATAGAATCATAAATAAAATATAATAAAAGTTTAAAATTATGCTTAAAGAAAGAAAAAAAACTCATTTCTGTAACTTCCCGATGAGTATTAGTGACCGCGAGGTTCTACTCTCGAACCTTACAGACGGGAAGTGCTGGTTTCGATTCCTGGTCGCGCTCGTCGACTTGGGTTTTCGGAGTTTTCCGTGATTTTCTTTGAAACTCGCATAAATAAGGGTTATTCATTCTTAGAATGATTTCCACGGAGGACACACCATCCAGACCTAGGACCCTCCAGTGGCAGATCCAAAACTTGACTTTTGGGGGGGGCTAAGATTTTTCAAAGTGTTATTCTAGACCAATAAAAAACTTACAATTGCAATATTCAATTGTGAATGTTTTTTTTTTTTTTTTTGGGGGGGGGGGGGGGGGCTTTAGACCCCCTAGCTCCCCCCCCCTTAAATCCGCCACTGGGACCCTCGTGTAGTTAGTTTGTTTTAATCCTAACACCAACATTCAATGAATATTACGAAATCAAAACTGAATCTGGGCATTTTGTCCTATTCGTAATAATCTCACTGAGACAGAACGTTTTATGACGGTGTTACATTTAAACGTTTTGTATAGAACTGAAATTGTACGTTTTATGGAAGGTACAATGCACACTTTTTTTGAACGTTCTAAATAATACCATTTTTGAACGTCTAATGGAACGTTCTTTTGACACGAAACACGGTGTTTGAACTATTGTAACCGTTATTAGACGTACAAAGAACGTTCCGGTGCTACTTGGGTATGAAGTTTCATCACTCTAACTTTTTACGTTTTGGAGATATAATAACCCCGTAGAATTTCTACACATATTCATATTGGATAATTTAAAAATTAAAATAAAATAAAAAAATCTTTTAGATTTAGGAGACCTGAAAACATGTAAAACCAGTGAAAATTCGATATCGAAATTTTTGACCGAATTTAGTACTTCCGTTACCTACGGTAGTCAAGTAATGAGAGTAAAAATGAGTGAACTATCTGGATAAAATTTGTTATGTATATTAAGTGATGCATTTGTACATAATGTTGTACAATGTGCATGATATAGCAGCTAATAATGTATAATCGTTTTGTTTTAGAGTTTTAAATCGAAGAAATCAATAACCACCACATCCCCACATTCAACAAGGGCATCATAAAATTTAACATATTAGTAAAATATACCGAAATACAAAGATAAATTTTATCCTGAATATTGATTGATCATTATGTACATAATATTGGAAATAACATCGATTAAGATTGATTTTTTTCGGCTTCGGAAAGCTGTAGATTTTAATAATCCACATTCTCCTTATTTTACAGCAATGGCTTTCGAAAGGCCAACAAACACTGGAAGAAATAACTCTGAATGCTTAAGTTAAGAATACAAATCATAAGAATAAGAAATAAAAAATAAAAAATTAAAGTTCGCATCAAGTTAAACTAGTTGGCATAGGTGGACTCTGCTCAGTTCCCCATCATATTTATGTTCTCATAAATTTCTAGTGCGAGACATATTATAATCATGTTAAAAGAAATGAATTTGACCAAAGCTTGATACAGTGACAAAATGAAATCCCCGCCTAATAGGCTATCCACCGTTCACTTCGATATATTTATCTTATTCTAAACTATTAATTTATTTTATCATGGTCAATTCCGTTGTTTAGTTTTCATGCTACTATTTCCAATGCAATAATCCTCAAAATTCCTATTTATATGAAAAATTTACAATTTCGCTATGTTGGTAAAATCGTAAATTACGAATAATTTACGGAGTTTTCCTATTAGAATATTTGTATTCAATCATGTTCAAACAAATATCATAAATGTAATTTTGAAGTTGTCTAATGTATTTATGACCCTCGAAATGGAAGTTTATGCTCAATTTTGCCGTATTCTGACATGTTAAGTAAATCGTAAATTCCAAATAACTTACGAATTTTTTAAATTGGAAAAATCATAGTCTATGACATTCATGCCAGTATCCTAAATAATATTTCAAAAGTGGTTTGACATCTTTACGATGAAAATATCCCTCAAGATTGACGTTTATGTGAAATTTTGCCCTATACTGCCATATTAAGAAATTCGTAAATTTCCAATAACTTGCGAAATTTTCAAAGTAGCATATTTATAGTTACTGATGTTCATTCCGGCATCAAAACTGATACTTTAAAACTGGTTTTAAAAAAAGTTTCTATTAAACTATAATAACTTTACAAATTATATATGTATGTTACATCACCATCCCACCATATTGCATGGGATGTTTTAGTATGAGCTTTTTCCAATTATTCATTTAATTCAAAACGAATCGACAATGAAAATGGATGCACTAACCAAGAAATCTACTCTCACGCAATCTGTATTTGAGTTTCGAAACACTCCAGCGTTGACTCTTTTACTACAAATGAATCGCATCAGTGCGAAAAGAAAGTCAAAGTCTTAAAGAAAAGAAAGTCTACTGTGTTTATTCCCTCTTGTCCACTGTTGCGTGATTGCTTTCGATCCACGCGGTCAATTTCTGTCCATTCTCCATGAAAGAGCACTTAGAAAGATCGCAGAGGTACTCTCTTTCCAGCTTTTTTTCCCTTTTGAAATGAAATAGAATCCATTATTCGTGTTTCTGCAATTTGTCAGCCTAAAGTTCCAACTTTGATGTGTCTGGACATCTCGATTCTGTTAACTTTTCAGTCTTAATTGATGTTTCACATATGTCAGTACAATGAGGCACGGTATCTTATATAAGAAGTTCTTCTTATATTTATGTGTATTGATCTTCCGAAATTAAAAAGGTGAATTTATGGTTATAGAGCTTTTTATTTTTCATTAAATACAGATGTGTATTCGAACTGATGGATCTTATTTTATGACATTGCATTTAATAAAGAGAAACGATTACAATAAATTGTCCAGTAATATGTTATTATTATTATTATTATTTTCTAATATGAGTTTCTTGTGTATTTTTTTTTTTTACCCAGATAGGGAAATATATATATATATATATTAGGTCGTTGCAAAAGTTCGTGCGGACGCGGATCATTTTATTGCCTCCAAAGACGAGAGCTTCTATCGCCGTGGTATACATTTGTTACCCGAAAAATGGGCAAAGGTTGTAGAAAGTAATGGAGAGTATTTTGATTAAAAATTGTCATTTGATTTGATGTATTTTTATGAAATGAAGCAATAAAATACCGCACGAATTTATGAAAAGACCTAAAATATATATGGGTCAATTTTTTGAACTTGTGTTTTTGTTATAGTTGCGGGTTTTCAGTAATATTTATCTGAATTCGCAAATCACATTTTTAATGGTTGATCTGTGTATCTGTTTATGAGTCTTATATTCATAACTCAAAAAACAGGTATTAGCATAATATGCCACTTCAGTATTATTTATATCAAATGGAGATATTACTGTAAACTTTTTATTGAGATCGAAAAAATGATTTGTGACCAAGGGCATACAAAAGATTTTTAATATATTACGTCTATAGGTGAAATTTTCCGTTTGTACATTTTGAATATGTTTAGTCTGCATTAAATGTGAAGGAATCGACATATAAATCATCGAAATCCCCGTGTCTTTGGTTTCAATAATTAAAGCCATTTATTTTATTTTTCTTCTTTTTTTCTGAAGCCAAGCAGAAGCTTTGCACCACTCAACTAGCAAAAATTGCGCTTTATTCCAAGCAGTTCACAAAACTGGTGTTGATACTTTTTATTTCAGAAAAAAAATCTGGAGTGACTCCACTCGACTTTCCGAACATTGAGTAATTAACAGTTTTGTACATAAAGTAAAGAAAGAGGAGTTGTTAAACAAACAAAAGTGAGAAAACCATAATAGAGTGTTTGAGTATTTTGCTCCATATATTACACGATGTTTTATTTAACGCTATTGAACTTTGAGCCCATAGATCATAATGATAAAGAATTTTTCGTTGTGTCCCTGTAAAAACCTATAAATGCTAGATTCACCAAAATGCTTATAGTTAGTGCAACAGTGATTTATAATATTCATATAAATTTTCAGCTCAATTGAATAAGGCGTTTAGATGCTATCGCACTTTTAAGATTTGTTCCCATAGGCCATAATGATAAAGAATTTTTCTTTGTGTCCCTGTAAAAAAAACTATAAGTGCTAGATTCATCAAAATCAATAGGGTTCGTGCTACGGTAACTTGCAACATGCGTACCAACTTACAGCTCATTCGAACAAAGCGTTTAGATGATAGCGTGTTCACTCACACACATACAAACACACATACGTACACACATACATACACACATCCTCGTAAAAATAATGAAGACGGACTAAGGGGACGTATAGAAACATCGAAATCTCAAATTCGGATTTTTGACATGATTACAATACTTTCCTCACTATAGTGTTCGGAATGTAAAAAAAGGCATCAACTTTTGGCTCTATAATCTTTCTCCCCTTTTAACCTCTATATTTAATAAGAGATTGAAGAGAGTGACTAATTTTAACAAATGCTTCATACTACGAGGTTCGAGCTAGTTAGTCACACTTTGTACATTCATAATATGCGATAAGCTACGATTATATCGCAGATATATTTCTTTATGTAAAGCAATAGCAATCCATCAACATACATAAAATACGCTTATCCCGAATATCTTAACTTGCACAATACAGTGGCTTTATTGCCGATATAACCTAGGATTTCTACATCTTGGTATCAGTTCGATTGGAGGAAAAAAAAAAAAGAGTTGCCTTTGCTTGAACCTGTTTTTCAATTGTTCTTTGTTTGCTCCCCCAATTAAGGCTCAGTGGCCTTTTGTTTTCGTTTTTCTGCCATCGTTTTGGAAAGTTAGAAGAAAGACTTCAGAATAAAAACGATTTTGACCTTTTTGTCGATTCTGTAAAACAATTTTCACGAAAGAAAAGACAGATATTACAATTTTTTGAATATTGTTCGATGATTGATGTTCTTTCTTTAAACATGGAGAATTTGTTTGGAGTTCTATTCTTTTTTAACTTTTTTTTTCTTTACAGTTTAAGACTGTTTTATTATTTTTACCTTGCACCAATATTCAGCCAAAGAAAATGGTTATTTATTATGGTATTATTTGGGAAAGAAATGCAGAGCATTAAGATAAAGAAGTAAGCATATTTGAAAAGAAATACAGAAAAAAAGGAAAACAAGGGGAAAAAAAAAAAAAAAAAATCCGGTGATTCAGGTAGATTATATAACAATTTCTGGTTGTACTTACCAGTACATCGTTTAAAATTAACTCTATTTTCTTTCTGTGATAACACCTTAAATAACTATTATAACGCTTTCAGCAGTTTAAATAATTTATCAGAATATTTTTGTGTGGCTCTGTAAACCAATCACTAATGTTAGTCATACTATATTCTGTATGTAACATGGCTTTTGTTCATCTGTGTAATAAATGTATTTTACACATACCTCTTACATGTACTTCACAAAATTTCGGCCAGAGAGTTGCTACAAATAGTTATTCTTAAACTGCATTTTTAATAATAAAATAGTATACATTTGCCAGCTGTACTAAATTACTACGTTACTTATTGCACTTACAGTTAATTGTTTGTATAAAGAACCATCCAAAACAATTAAAATGCATAGATATTATTACAAATGTTATACATGTTCAGATTTAATCAATTTTTAAAGTTTCAAACAGTTAAGATTGTTTTACCCAAAAGACTAATATTTTTTTCTGTAAAAACTGTTTTAGAAGCATATATTTTTTATTTTTTAAGGTGTATTTTATTGATTGCCATAGAGGTCATATAGAACTTCGGCGAAGACATCATAGACTTTTCCATTTGTTGTAAAATATTTCATTTTATATGCGGAGATGAAAAAGGAAAAAATATTACAAATAATGCCACGCTACAGTCTACCAAACAAGGTAACTTTCATTGCAGCCTACACGTAACATCAACAGCTATTCCAAATTCAAAATAGGGAGTTACTTTCCGCCCACCCTGTCGTTAAAGAAGCAAGAAAAACATTATATGTCTTCGCATATAAAATGAAATATTTTACAACAAATGGAAAAGTCTATGATGTCTTCGCCGAAGTTCTAGATGACCTCTATGGCAATCAATAAAATACACCTTTTATTTCAAATGTCTAATATATGGCAGTGGCTTGATGAGTGAATCACTGGACGCTGGATAGGCCGCCGAGGCTCCACAGAATGGTCTGCGCGTAGTTCAGACCTCACCCCATGCAATTACTTTTTATGGGGGTGTGCTAAGGAAGAAGTGTACCGCAGCAAACCTCAAACTCTTGGTGACATTGAAAACAAAATTCGTGAGGTCATAAGTGGTGTTCTTGATTCAGAAAAATCGTCCCTTTCATTTGGTACCGAATTTGTAACGATAGGACTGACATTTCTAATTTATTTCTTGCGGAAGGCTGTAGCAAACTTACCTGTTCGTTTAAGACAGTGTATAGAAAATACTGGGGCACACAATGAATTGTAACTTTTGTAATTATCATGCCACACAATAAACTAAATGTGTACAAAAAATTGCCTTCATACCTACATTCGTTTAGGAGAAAAAAATTATTCCCACTAGGGAATCCCTTTCCGCCCACCCTGTAGTATGCAGTGGCCATAGCAAAACTTTCTTCTATATCATTCAGTATATAGCAAGCAACGCTACCTGTCGACTAGCATGCACAAAAAATTAATTAACATAGCTACTCACAATAAAGATTCTACTAGATTCTAAAAAGGCAGTTTAATGCAAATTCAACCAATAGATAGTGAGCAGTGAGATAAAAACTCGCAAATAATGAGTAATAGCAGCGACACCTGTTCGCCGATATCACCCAAATTAGGGGTAAGAAAAGCATACTATCTCGTAATGGTCATATCAAATATCATGTTTGGTGCACTTATACGCTATAAAAGCTGAGATATAGACTTTTTGTAATCGGGAAAACTGCATTATAATAGAATCACCTATCGTCCGATATCCAATAAAATTAAATCAGCATAGTTTTTAATAATGGACATCTCACATATCAAGTATGATGCACTTATACGCTATAGAAAACGAGGTATAGCCTTTTCTTAAATAAAGAATATTACAAAATAGCAGCGCCACCTGTGGAGCTATATACGCCAAAATCTATTCAGCACCATTTTATACCATGGTTTAACTAACTATAAAAAAAATTGTAGAATTCTTGCCATTTTTTCTTGAGATACAGTATCTACGGATTTTTGGTAACACACATAGACAGATATTTTATAAAAATGGTCAAATCATACTCCGAGTGTCTCAAAGTGTGTAAAACCATCAAAACCATAAAGTCACAAATTTACACGAATATAACTTTCTTTTTATGTACATAGAAAAAAGTAAAGTACATACATATGATAAAAAGGTGAGAGGAAAAAAGAAAAGGAAAGAAACGAAGTAAATATAGTATTTCCATCCACATGTTTTATAAATTAAGCTATTGTACGTTTCAATTATAAAATATGTTTCCTGCAAATACAAAAAAATTCTTTTCTAGTAATTTCATGGGAAAAAAAAAAAAAATATATATATATATATATTTGTTACATAAATTAAAATAATTGCCGACATTTTATACATGATGTTAGTGACTTGATTTTTTTTTTTTTTTTAATACAAATCTTCTAATTATTTATTAATAAAATTATCCCTATGACATAAATTAGGTAATTTTAAAAATATTACCAATCTCGCGAAAATAATTATACAAAGAAAAATATTTTATTATTATTATTATTATTACTCATGTCATTTCTATTAATTTGTTCATCTTATAAGAATTGCGGTTGTATGTAAGTAACTTTTAATTTACTTTGTCGAATGTTCCAATATACTCCCGTAGTAAATGGTTTAATTCATTCTCATTAAAAAATAATTTAAAGAATAACAAAAATTGTGAAATTTATTTATTAGTTTTTGGGAAGAGTATTAAAAAGTTCATAAAGTTCATAATCTAAAGTTCATAAAGTTCATGTGAAGGTGACGTGTAACATGTATATAAATTTTCAGTTTATTTGAATAAGGCGTTTAGTCGCTGTCGCACTTTAAATAATTTGAGCCTATAAGTCTTAATGTTGAACAATTTTTATTTGTGCCCTCACCAAAATCTATACAGTTTGTGTGGTGATCACCTATAACTCGTATATAAATTTTCCACTCAAACGGATAAGGCATTTATATGCTATCGCACTTTAAATAATTTCACCCTGTAGGCCTTATAATGATACATAACTATTTTCTGTGTCCCTGTAAAAAAACTAGAAGTGCTAGATTCACGAAAACCTGTACAGATCGTGAAACTGTGACCTATAATATGAGTATAATTTTTTTGTTTAATTGAATAAGGCGTTTAGACGCTATCGCACTTTTTAAAATTTGGTCCCATAGGCCATTATGATAAATAATTTTTCTTTGTGTCCCTGTAAAAAACCTATAAGTGCTAGATTCACCAAAATCTATGCAGTTCATGAAACTATTACCTATAATATGTGCATAAATCATTTGCTCAGTTTAATAAGGCGTTTAGACGCTATCGCACTTTTTAAAATTTGGTCCCATAGGCCATAATGATAAAGAATTTTTCTTTGTGTCCCTGTAAAAAAATCTATAAGTGCCAGATTCTCCAAAATCTATACAGATCGAGTAACTGTGACCTGTAATATGTGTATATTTTTTTTTTTGCTCAGTTGCATAAGGCGTTTAGATGCTATCTGCTATCGCACTTTTAAGATTTTGGTCCCATAGGCCATAATGATAAAGAATTTTTCTTTGTGACCCTGTAAAAAAAAAAAAATTAAGTGCCAGATTCACCAAAATCAATAGGGTTCGTGTTACGGTGACTTGCAACATGCGTACCAACTTACAGCTCATTCGAACAAAGCGATAAGACGCTAGCGTGTTCACTCACACACACACATACATTATTGTAAAAATAGTGAAAACGGACTAAGGAGACCTCGAAACATATAGAAACACCAAAATCTTGAATTCGGATTTTTGACATGATTAGAATACTTTCCTTACATATGTATGTTCGGAAAGTAAAAAAGAGAGAGAAAGAAAGAAAGAAATTTATGCAAATATAATATATATATATAACAAAGATTGTAGAATGCAAGAAAACGGATGATGAAATGCTACCATAATCTGCAAGAACCAAAATAATAATAACAATAAATAAATAAATGAAATAAAAATAATACGTAATAGATTTAATAAAGATATGACCAAAAAAAAAATTCATTGTATTTGTGTTGTAACAAAGTAGTAGAATATATAAAAGCAGATCATAAAATGCCACCGAAATCCTCAATAACCAAAATGAATTAATTTTTAATTAAATTAAATAGTCTGTGACATCCTTAAAAAAGATTTGAAAAGAATTAACAAATACTAGTTTTAATAAACATATGAAAAGATGCACTATACATACCAAAACAATATTCCTATTAAATTGCCGTTATGATTACTGAAATAAGTCCATTAAATAGAAAATGGAACCATAAAAAAGGCGTACATTCAGACTATTAAATCAAAAAATAATACTAAAATCTATCGAAGACAAAATACTGGATATGAACTCAAACTGGGGAGATTAATCTTCAGGGATCAGCCATCTCCACAGTGAGCAAATTAAAATGGGAGATTTATAATCTAGCAGCTATTAAAGCAAATTAACTACATTGTTAAAAATTTTAGTTCAAACTTGAACCACCATATGGAGTAAAGTGATAAGCAATACCATAATATGGTTCAACCTCACTTTTAATTTTTCTACTTCTTGGGATTAAATTTAAGTGACACCAAAACTTGGAGCGACCATACATCCATTCATAAGAGAAGTATGAACCAGTAAAATTCCTATTGAAACCAAACCAAGCTTAAATTAAACAGCATGGTCGAAAACATAGGGTGAAGTTCAAATTTTATGCAACATCCATAGACCTATTATAACAGTGGACGGAGCATTCCATTATAAGAAAGTGTGGCAAAGAAAAAACATCTGGCTATAGGGTAAATTGACGGTTAGGGTAATTAGGGTAAATTAGGTTATTGACGATTTTTTGTTTTGAATATAAATATTTATTATTATTATAATTATTATTAAAAGATACATCAAGCAAAATTTGTGTGAAACACTACAACTGCCGAAATTTATTTTTACCTTGTTATTAACACTTTCCAACAAAGTTAAAAAAATATTTATGAGTTCAGTTTGTCTGTCTCTCTATATTCGCTTTAATTCCCACAAATAATCATGGAATTTTTTGAAATTAATATATGGTATTGCATATTTAAACTAATTTAATTAAAAAAACTAAATTTAACATTTATAAGCATTTTACAAAAATAATTACTTAAAAAGTACGAAATAATATAAAATATAAAAAAATCTTGTGAAATATAAACCTCATTTTACGTAACTTTTAGGGCATTTTACAGAACATCTAATCACTATTGCTTTCACTATTGCTTGCGATAAAAAAATTTTAAGATTCAAAACAATCTAACTTTTAAAGGGAAATAAAAAATTTTAAATGAACTTTAAAAAAAAAAGGGGGGGGGAAGGAAAGATATTACCTGCGTAAGTTTGGAGCTTGGCGAGAAAATTTCAATGTAGGGCCAATTTGGCTTACTATATTCTTGGTGTCACGTGACTTTTTTATGAGTGATCTTTGCCACACCAAAAGGTTGCCATTTTCCCGTCCACTGTTATAATCATAGATATAGTAATAAGACATAGATTGATCAGTAAGAGGGAAAAAGTGAGGTTTTTTTTTTTTTTTTTTTTCGGGAAAAGTCTCTCTAATGGCTGCCTTTCCCCGAGTAAATTACACACAGGAATACACAAGGATAGTTTAGTAAATAAAATTTATGAATAATTTATTTACTAAAGGTGAATGAAAAACTCCAGATACAGTTTCAAATTAATTTTTCTTTTTATTCTTTTTTTCAATACTCTCTAATGGCTGATTTTAGAACTTTTCTTCTGCATCAAAATTTTTTGCTCGACAACATGGGGATGATAGATCTATATATATTACTATATCTATGGTTATAATAGGCCTATGGCAACAACTCACCCATGGGCCAAGATAACACCTTAGAAAATTTAGCCTCTTTTATCAAAATCAACGAAACAGAATTAGTGGGCAAGAAAGTGTGACACAGTGTTTAACTCCAGACAAGAAGGTCTTCAGTTTGATTCCTGTCTCGGTCGCATATTGATTTTTTTTTTTTTTTTTTTTTTTTTTTTTTTAACATAATACCAATATTTGGTTCTACGTAAAATACCAAATCATGGTAAAATGTTAAACCATAGGGTGGTTGCAGCTACTTCAGTACCAAGTTTTGTTTCAAACTAACACCAAATTTCTAACATTGTAAATGGCTGTCCAATCTTGGACGTTGAACGAGTTTCCACTCGTTTAATTGTTTAAAATCAACAATAAGACTTAAAATACTGAGCCAATGAACAGTAATAATAACCAAAAAATCCCAAGCCTCATGAGGTTAGCAAACATATATCAGTATTGATTTACGTTATTAAAATTGGCATTTTATTGTTTTAAATTTTAATTTTAAACATTACTTTCTTATCAGTAGAAAATTCTTTTCAGAAAACTATACCAGAAAAGAAGAAGAAAAAAGTATGAATGAATCAATGAATCAAATAAACGATTCAGCATTTTGCAGACGATTTTAAAATGAAAAGTAATATTTCTTATGTGTGAGTCTTCTAAATTCCTTGCTTTCTTTTCTGACGAAACTATTTCAGTTATTTTTCATCTTTTTTTTTTAATCATTACAATATGAAATCGTAGTATTTCAGTGATATTGCTTTGTAAATTCTCTTTTCTACTTTTTATTGCTTCTGCTTTTTGGAAGTCATATGGAATTTTTTCTTTTACCCTGCCTTCAATTCATTTAATCGCCGTTCTTCATTTGAAATTAAAATTTAATCTCAAGAAATGGGAAAAAGCTCTCCGAATTTTAGAGAATGTTTTGTTGGCAAAGGAGTTTTTAGCGATTGATCTTCAGAAATTTCTATCTCGCGTGACTCCACTCGACTTTCCGAACATTAAGTAATTAACAGTTGTATGAATAAATTAAAATAAGTCAAGTCGTTAAATAAACAAAAGTCAAAGTTATAATAAGGTGTTTAAATATTTTTCTCCATTGTTTAATTTTAAGCTATTGCACTTCAAATAATTCGAGCCTGTAGATAATAATGATGAAGAATTTTTCGTTGTGTCCCTGTAAAAGTCTATAAGGGCTAAATTCACCAAAATCTATACAATTCATGTGACGGTGACCTATAACATAGGTATAAATTTTCAGCTCAATCGAATAAGGCGTTCAGAAGACGTTATCGCACTTTAAAAAATTTGGGATCTTAGACCATAATGATAAAGAAATTTTCGTTGTATCCCTGTAAAAATCTATAAGTCTATCTAGACTCACCGAAATCTATACAGTTCGTGCGACGGTGATCTGTAACATGTACATAAATTTTCGGCGTAATCGGATGAGGCGTTTAGACGCTATCGCATTTTAAGAAATTTGAGCCCATAAGCCTCAGTGATAAAAAAAATTTCTTTGTGTTCCTCTAAAAGAACTATAAGCGCCACATAGTCCAAAATTCATATACACTTCTACTCAAAAGTTTAGCGAGATTTGCAAACGATCAGTTTTTTTTTTTTTTTTTTTTTTTTTTTAATTTAAAAACTTATCGCTCTATGAAATATTTTCAAACGCTGGGTTTTAATAAACTGGGTGTTCCTCATGTTTTTCAGTGAAGATTGGTTTAAGACAACATTTAGTGGGCCGGTAACAAATTGAGCAAAATCAATAATATTTGTCCTGTAATCATTATCATCACCCTGTATCATTAAATGAACGAAATGATCTGTAACTTTAGGATATGCTAATATAGACCCAGTACAACTTGTGGATGAATTTGTATGACGATAGCATATTAAATAACGGAGATATAAGAATTTATTTTAAAACTCTCCCAAAAAATCAGCATGTTTTTTATTTATAATATACGAAGTTTTAAACAAAAATCATCTCCCCTTTCAGGTAATTGGAAAAAACACTTTTGAAACAATATGCTGTAATCGAAATACAAATATCTTAAATATCTCATGAAATATGGACATATTTATGAAAAACGTTTTCACTGCGCATGTGCGAAAGATAGAAAGAATTTTATTACATAGGTTAAAAGCTAGATATATTGGGCAACTTTTGTCAAAAGTTCATTTGAATAGAGTAAAAATTAAGCAAATTGTTGGCAAAAGAACGAGCTACATTTTATGTGTTTTCCAAGAGAGGTAATTTCATAAGGGGTTTTTCACATGCCGCATAATTAATTTGAAGATCCAATATTTCAACTACTTTCCAAAAGTTCTTTTTTGTTAAGAACCCCTTATAATCTCACAAATCTTAGTAAATAAACAAAAATATGTTAAGAGTTATAACCTTATAAGGGTTTTTTCACAAAAAAGTACTTTTGGAGAGTGGTTGAAATAATTGGATCTTCAAATTAATTACACAGCGTCTGAAAAACCCTTACTAAATTTCAACACTTGGAAAATACCTAAAATCTAGCTCGTTCTTTTGTCAACAATTTGTTTAATTTTTACTCTATTCAAATGACCTCTTAACAGAAGTTGCCCAATATATCTAGCTTGCAACCTATGTAATAAAAATGTTTCCATCATTCGCCCATGCGTAGTGAAAAAGTTTTTCGTAAAAATTCTTATATTTCATGAGATATTTAAGATAATTGTAATCCGATTGCAGTATATTGTTACAAAATTTTTTCTCTCAAATATCTGAATGTGGGAATAATGTTCGTTCAAAACTCTGTATATTTAAAAAAAAAAAAAAAATGCTAATTTATTTTGGAATTTTAAAATAAATGCTTATATCTCGTTATTTAACATCCTATCGTCACACAAATTTATCCACAAATGGTTTTGGGTCCATATTAACATATCCTAAAGTTAAGATCATTTCGTTTACTTAACGATACAGGGTGATCACATTATTGATTTTGCTCAATTTGTTACCGGCCTCCTGAACGTTGTCTTAAACGAATCTTCATGAAAAACATGAGGAAGACCCAGTTCTTTTAAATACCCAATGTTTGAAAACATTTCATCAAGAGATAAGCTTAAAACAAACAAAAAAAAACAAACTGATCGTTTGTAAATTTTGCTAAACTTTTGAGCAGGAGTGTAGTTAGTGTGACGATGATATATAACATATATATAAATTTTTAGCTCAATCCGATATGGCATTTAGACGCTATCACCCATAGACCGTAATGACAAAGAATTTGTCTTTGCTTCTCCGTAAAAAATAAAATAAAATAAACTATAAGTGTATTCTATTCATCAAAATCTATACAGTTTGTGCGATGGTGCCTTATAACATACGTACCAATTTTCAGCTCATTCGAATAAAGCGTTTAGGCGCTATCGTGTTCACTAACACACATGCACACACATACATACATTATCGTAAAAATAGCAAAAATGAACTCAGGGGACCTCAAAAAGTATTAAAGCACCAAAATCTGAAAGTCAGAATTTTGACATGATTACAATACTTTCCTTACATATGTGTGCTCGGAAAGTAAAAAGTAAAAATCTGATGTGGGCACCACATGACTTCCTTATACACTTTTAGAAATATACATAATGTTAAAAAACATTGTCACTGGACCCGAAACAGTTGCCTAAAAATATTTTTAAAAAAAATTGTGCCTTGAGGGGACTCATTTTAAAGTTGTATCTTGGGGGGGGGGGGGCTCATGTCAAAGTTGTGCCTTGGGGGGGGGGCTCATGTCAAAGTTGTGCCTTGGGGGGACTCATGTCAAAGTTGTACCTTGGGGGGACTCATGTCAAAGTTGGGCCTTGGGAAGACTCATGTCAAAGTTGGGCCTGGGGGACTCATGTCAAAGTTGTGCCTTGGGGGGACTCATGTGCTTTGGGGGGGACTCATGTCAAAGTTATGCCTTGGGGAGGGGACTCATGTCAAAGTTGCGCCTTGGGGGGACTCATGTCAAAGTTGTACCTTCGGGGGGGACTCATGTCAAAGTTGTGCCTTGGTGTCTCATGTCAAAGTTGAGCCTGGGGGGGGACTCATGTCAAAGTTTTGCCTTGGGGGGACTCATGTCAAAGTTGTACTTTGAGGGGACGCATGTCAAAGTTGGGCCTTAGGGGGACTCATGTCAAAGTTGCGCCTTGGGGGGACTCATTTCAAAGTTGTGCCTTGGGGGGGACTCATGTCAAAGTTGTACCTTGGGGGGGGACTCATGTCAAAGTTGTGCTTTGGGGGTCTCATGTCAAAGTTGGGCCTGGGGGGGGACATGTCAAAGTTGTGCCTTGGGGGGGACTCATGTCAAAGTTGTGCCTTGGGGGACTCATGTCAAAGTTGTGTCTTGGGGGGACTCATGTCAAAGTTGTGCCTTTTGGGGACTCATGTCAAAGTTGTGCCTTGGGGAGGGGCCTCATGTCAAAGTTGCGCCTTGGGGGGACTCATGTCAAAGTTGTACCTTGGGGGGACTCATGTCAAAGTTGTGCCTTAGGGGTCTCATGTCAAAGTTTTGCCTGGGGGGGGACTCATGTCAAATTTGTACCTTGGGGGGACTCATGTCAAAGTTGGGCCTTGGGGGGGGACTCATGTCATAGTTGTGCCTTGGGGGGACTCATGTCATAGTTGTGCATTGGGAGGACTCATGTCAAAGTCATTTTGAAAAGATTTTGATGAAATTCTGGCAAAAGCAGAATTTAGTTTAGGACAGAGGACTATTAGTTTTTTTACTTTCTTCTATATGTAATATAGAGAAAGTATTGGATTCGCGAAAATTTTCGACCTCCGTTTTTTGACGGATCTACACGTTTTAGGATGTCCTGAACACGAATTGATAGTTTTTAAAAAATGTCTGTCTGTCTGTCTGTCTGTCTGTCTGTGTGTCTGTATCATTTTTTTGTGGACGCTGTATCTCACGAACCAATGAATGAAATTTAACCAAACTTGGTGATTTAGTTGCACCCTGACATGAACTGGTGCCTATTAGATTTGGGGATCAATAGCTCAACAGGTGGCGCTGTGATCGCATATTATGCAAATTTTTAACATGGCAGAATAGGACAAAATTCCGTATAAATGGGCATAATGAGAGTTATTTTAAACTTGTGATTGTAAAATTAATATGAATTATTGATAATAATAGTAGTTAACTAGGAAAAAAAATTTGTGCATGGGGGGAGCATCGGTTCCCCCCCTGGGGGGGAAGTACCCTCCCGGGGGGGTTAAATTTTGAAGATGGGTATAATTCGAAAGATCTCGTCAATACCTTTAAAACGAATGGTTGAACCATAAATCTGTGATAATTTAAAACAAAGTTATCGATTTTTTTTACTTTTAACAAAGAAAAAAAAAAAACTTCGCATTTTTTTTTTTTTTTTTTATATTGTTAGTGATTGAATATGTATTAATTTTTACAAAAAAAAAAAAACTTAGAAAAAAAAATCGTTTTTTTTTTTTTTTTTTTTTTTTTTATTGTTACTGATTGAATATGTATAGGAAAATACAGAAGAAAGTCTTGTGGTGGCCACAACATACTAGTTTTCTTCACAATTATAACATCTCTTTCAAATTATTCAATTATATTTTCGATAAATTTTAGATTTCGATAAATGTCCATCGAAAAATGATTTTGACAAATGTCCAACTATCGAAAACGATAACGCGAAAATCGCTGTCTGAGACTAATAGGCCCTCAGTCCTAAAAATGAATTATCACCGTGTTCTGAGCTTTTCTGAAAGTTAGTTAAAAACTTATGCAAGATTTGTACTGGTAACGCTGCCGAAGACAGCAGGGACCCTTAACAGTTGGCTAAAAGTATTAAAAAATTGCATTTTCACCGTGTTCTGATCTAGTCTGAAAGTTTCAAATGTCTAGCTAGTCGTGAAGTTAGTTAAATAAATTTTCTGTTGAATCACATAAACGCTGCTGAGGGCAGCAGCAGGTATCGGAAACAGTTGGCTAAAAATATTCAAAAAATGCATTGTCAACGTGTTTTGAGCTTTTCTGAAAGTTTCAAATGCCTAGCTAGTCGGGAAGTCAGTTAAATTGCATGATTTCTCAAACCGTTTTTGAGTTATTACCGTTTTTTGATACATTATGGCCAAAACCTATGTATTTTTGGTCACTATGAACCTAATTTTCCTAAATATCTCCAAAACGGAAAATCATACAAAGTCCAAAAAGGGAGGTGCACAACTAGATGTTATAACAAACCTATGTACTAATTTGCAACTTTCTACGACCAACCGTTTTTGAGTTATGCGACATACGGACACACACACAGACACACATACATACAGACGTCACGAAAAATCGTGTAAAGTCGCTTATATCTCTAAAACGAGAGCTCGCGTTAAGACGACACTTGTAGGTGTACAACTAGACATCATGACAATCACACGTATAAATTGGCAACATTCAGCGATCATTCGTTTTCGAGCAATGTGAAATACAAAATACATTTCGCAAATCGGGATTACTATACTTCCTTATACTTTGTATAAGGAAGTAAAAATATATATTCGTTTAATTTGGTTTCGTGCAGTCTATAGATAAAATCTGATGTGGGCACCACATGACTTCCTTATACACTTTTAGAAATATACATAATGTTAAAAAACATTGTCACTGGACCCGAAACAGTTGGCTAAAAATATTTTTAAAAAATGCATGCATACGTAAAAAATAAATAAATAAATAAATAAATAAAATAAAATTGTGCTTTGAGGGGACTCATGTCAAAGTTGTGCCTTGGGGGGGGGGGGACTCATGTCAAAGTTGTGCCTAGGGGGGACTCATGTCAAAGTTGTACCTTGGGGGGACTAATGCCAAAATTGTACCTTGGGGGGGACTCATGTCAAAGTTGTGCCTTGGGGGGGACTCATGTCAAAGTTGTGCCTTTTGGGGACTCATGTCAAAGTTGTACCTTGGGGGGGACTCGTGTCAAAGCTGTGCCTTGGGGGACTAATGTCAAAGTTATGCCTGGGGGGGACTCATGTCAAAGTTGTGCCTTGGGGGGGGGACTCATGTCATAGTTGTGCCTTGGGGAAGTTTTAAATGTCTAGCTGGTCGGGAAGTTAGTTAAAAATCGATTGCAAGATTTGTACTGGTAACGCTGCCGAAGGCAGCAGGAACCCTACACAGTTGGCTAAAAGTATTAAAAAATGCATTTTCACCGTGTTCTGATCTAGTCTGAAAGTTTCAAATGTCTAGCTAGTCGGGAAGTTAGTTAAATAATTTTTCTGTTGAATCGCATAAACGCTGCTGAAGGCAACAGGTATCAGAAACAGTTGGCTAAAAATATTTGAAAAATGCATTGTCAACGTGTTCTGAGCCTTTCTGAAAGTTTCAAATGTCTAGCTTGTCGGGAAGTCAGTTAAATTGCAAGATTTGTCTAAACCGTTTCTGAGTTATTACCGTTTTTTGATACATTATGGCCAAAACCTATGTATTTTTGTCATTATGAACCAAATTTTCCTAAATATCTCCAAAACGGAAAATCATAGAAAGTCCAAAAAGGGAGGTGCACAACTAGATGTTATAACAAACCTATGTACCAATTCGCAACTTTCTACGTCCAACCGTTTTTGAGTTATGCGACATACCCACACACACACAGACACACACACATACAGACGTCACGAAAAATCGTGTAAAAACCCTTATATCCGTAAAACGAGAGCTCGTGTTAAGACGACACTTGCAGGTGTGCAACTAGACATCGTGACAGTCACACGTATAAATTGGCAACATCCAGCGATCATTCGTTTTCGAGCAATGTGAAATACAAAATCCATTTCGCAAATCGGGATTACTATACTTCCTTATACTTTGTATAAGGAAGTAAAAAGCGCTCGAAAATATAAATGAGTTGTGATTTAGAAATCACATATATTTTTAAAATGTTCTATTTAATTTTAAATAAAATCTATTTTAACGCTTTATATAACAATTCACTCGTGTATTCTATATTAATATTTAATAACCACCAAATTGTTTCTCCATCAATAAAAAAAAAAAAAAAAAAAAAAAAAAAATCTGATGTGAAACAACCACACGACTTCCATTACCCACTATTACACGTATTATATGCACTTTTTGGAGATAATGGGATCAGAAGCAGAAGACATAAAAATGACCTAATGAAATAGACACCTAAAAATTTTCCAGTAAGAGAAAGTTAATACACGTTTGCGGTAAACGCATGAAAACGTAAAGACATAAAATAGAGTTTACATAGCAAGGAAACAATAATAATAATAAAGAAATTTTTGTTTTATACACTAATTTCCGAGATCTAAAACTCATCTATCTGATAAGGATGACTACTAATTTTCCTGTAATAGCCACATAAAGCATGATAAAGGATGTCTAAAATGTTTATGTAACAGTTTTCAAGAAAATCGTTAGAGCCGTTTTTGAGACACCGATTTTTACCAAAACTTGGCATATGCAGTTGTTGACTGGAAAACAGCAATTGCATACAAAAGGAATTTAAAAGAGGGTTAATTGCAAGTTTGAAAAGAAAAAAAATCCATACAGCCGTTTTGAAAGGAATCCACTCGCAGTACCTGAAATTAAGCTATTTATACGGGACGCCTATCAATTTTTCTGAACTAACCAACTATATCATTCGAAAGTACATCTAATACGAGTGTTTATATAGCAACTTTGAAGAAAATCGTTTGAGCTGTTTTTGAGATACGGACTTATGGTCCCGCTTCCGGTTTTCCAATTTTCGCCAAAATTTGAAAAAACATCTGTACACCAGTTCTGTCTTAATTCTGAAGTTTCGTAGCTGTATCTTTATTAGTTTCGGAGATATGATAGTCAGAAGATTCCCCCCGCACACACTGAGTAATTGCCAAAAACCACTTTTTTTGGACTCAGGAGACCTTAAAACATGTAAATCAGGTGAAATCTTGATATCGAATTTTTGGACCGAATACAATACTTCCATTAGCTACGGTAGTCGGATAATGGAAGTAAAAAATGTAAAAGGAAATCACACTGCAAGCTGAATCTCATGATATCATTTCGTCTAATAAAGAATAACACATGGCTTATTTCATTTTTATATTTCTCCTAAATCACAGTCTAATCGCTAACGTAATTTTATTTTGCCAGTCAAAATTATCCTGGAACAGAATTAAATTATATCTGTTTTTAAGTATCTGTTTCTCATAAATAAAGATTGGCGAAAATGAAGGGTTTAATATATCTGGTAATCCTGATTAGAGTATAACGTACCTTAAAAAAAAAAAAAAAAAAAAAAATGTGTTTTTGCTGGCGAAAAAATTAAATGCCAATATGTAATGATAATTTTGAGTTTAGCTTCGGTTAGAGCTTTGTCAAAATTAATGAAGAAATCGGAGCGTCACTTCATCCCCATGATTTAAGCTGTGAAGTTGACTTTTTGGGCTCCCACTCCAAGTTATTCATTAAGCCCAATTCTATCTACCCTTTTATAATAGTATGTTTTTCTAATAGTCACCTATAGTCATATTAAATAAGTCAACAATATGTATAATAAAATTTATCATAATACCTACAAACAAATGCCTAATTCTTTTGATCGTTCTTGCGTTATTGAATCACTTCGCAAGTACTATGATATCTTTTAAACTATCTACAATTTTCTCTCCAAGAAAATTATTAATTCTACATCAATATTAATACTACATAATGAGTGTTTTGATTGGGATGACACTAATATTAAAATGCTTAAGAGAATATTAATTATTGCATGTTTCTTAAATATATCCGAATTTGATCTGTTTTTCAAATGACAATATTTTTTTTTCTTTAGGAAGACAGTAAAATTTCTGTAACTTTCAGAAAAATTAGACCATTTGAAAACGGACTTTTCTTTCTTTTCTTCTCTCTCTCTCTCTTTTTTTCCCAACAAGTTATAAAAATATAGAAGACAAGTTTGAAAGGTACTAATTAAAAATTTATAGAAAATGGGCAAAAGAAATTTTTAGAAATGAATATAGTAACCATTGCTAACATGATAAACTGCAATAGAAATAAACAATACATTTAATAGTCATATTTCGTCTCGGTTTTGACGTGATTCGCGGATCACAACATTTTTAATATGCAGTACAGGAATTTCTATTACATATTTTAGAAATATACTACATTGTTTTTACAATCTTTCTTTAATTATACATATTTTTTAATTGTTTTTACAATGTTCTTTTTAAAAAATATATATATCCTATTACTATTATTATTACTATTATTATTTAATTCTTTTAAAGTCTATTAAAATTGCATCACATATTGACCTACAAATTACAAATCGCATAATATGACTTACTTCCAACTCTTTTTGATGGATGCAATGAAAATGACTCATTGATTTTTCCCACAACTTTCCATTTATGTTTGGAGGAATGTCTTTTCGTATTCAGACGCATGCGCTATGACTTTGGTCTTGTTAAAGTGATATTCTTATTTAGGAGGTTTCTAATAATTGGCCCTTCATTGCAGGCTTTCACCAGGTATGCATTTTCTCCCGCTAATTAAAACAGAACTTTTTTTTTTTTTCTTCAAGCAATAAAAAGTACAATAAATCTCTCATAAAAGTCTTCGAGAGCAGAGTTAAATGGACATAATGATAGCTTGTTAAATACTTGCATCGATATATGTATATATCTTTTGTTTAAAGTTGTTTTAGTTTAGAAAGAGGATATAAATGTATTTTTAATTGAAAATTTACTAACTAAATATTACGTACGAGTTTATTTTTGTGTAAATAAGCACATATTGACGATTACGTTCATTTGATGAAGCCTAAAGTTTTTGTTAACAAACACTATAAATTGAAAGAATACGCATTATTTGTTTCTTGTCGAAATAATTAAGAATGACTTTTTATCGAGTGAAAATAAGTAGGCACGAGGGTGATAAATAGCGCTGCTATACTACAATTTTTATCATTTACAGGAGGCCTATATTTCAGTTTATATGGTGTATAAATGCCCTAATCTTAATATATAAGAGGGCTATTATGAAAAACTACACTTGGATACATATTAGCTAATAAATTAAGGGGCGCTGCTATCTTGCAATTTCCCCCGTTTACGGGAAAACTATATCTCAGCCTGAATTGTGTGACCAAATTTCATGCATAAGATGGATACCACAGAGAACTATGCTGATTTCGTTTGGATGCATATCGATCGAAAGGTGGCGCTGTTAAACTGCACTTTATTTATTTATTTACTTATTTTTTTATTTATTTTTTTATTTTTATTTTTAGGAAGGCTGTATTCCAGTTTATGTATATAAGTAAAGTACACAAAACTGTAGAGGCGAGATAGCTTTTATAAAAAACTATGCTGACTCATATTTTATGTGCAATATGCTTTTCTGCATATAAAAATTTTCTATTAATTTTATTTTGTTTATTACGGAGTAAAAAAATTGAACTACACCTACAAGACATTTCACCCGTAAATGTAATGTATTTAAATATTTTTTAGGTACACGAATCATTTGTTCGATTTCAATAAAAGGTTCCAAGTAACACACCTATCTGTATATATATATAAATTACGTGTCACGATGTTTGTCCGGGGTAAACTCCTAAACTAAGGAACCGATTTTAATGAAATTTTGCACACTGCGTGCAGTTTGGTCCAACTTGAGAGATAGGATAGTTTTTATCTCAATTTATTGTCACAATATTGTTTTATTGCAATTATTTGTTAATTATAGACCTTTATTAAAGTTGCTCCAAAATATCTGTGAGTTCCATTAATTTAATTGTTGCCAAAAAAAACCAAAAAAAAAAAAAACCAAAAAAAATACGAGTTCATTTTCTTTCGACATAAAAATAAATACATTTAATCAAACGTGAACGTTAAAAAATTATAAAAAGTTAAATTATGCATCTCACGAAAATTGACGTCATAATCAATTTAAAGATTTTATACACATTGATAAAGTGCTAATGTAGTTCTATCATAGATATAGTAATATATATAGATCTCTCATCTCCATGTTATCGTACAAAGATTTTTGATGCCGAAAAAAAAAAAAAAAAAAAAGAAAGAAAAAGCTTTGGAAACAGCCATTAAGTGCTATTGAAAAAAAAAAAAAAAAGAAAGAAAGAAAGAAAGAAAGAAATATGAATTTGAAACTGTATCTGAAGTCTTCCATTCCCCTTTAGCAAATAAATTATTCATAAATTTTATTTGCTAAAATATTAGTATGTATTCCCGTGTGTATTCACTCGGGGAAAGACGGCCATATTTTGGTAAAAACGTCGTCTTTTCCCAAATGAAAAGGAATAACTTTTTTCTCCCCAATGATCACTCTATTCTATATATGCTATACTATATCTATGAGTTCTATACGCAAGCGAAGTGTGACTCACTGACCGTCTGTGCAGCCAATTAAAAGATTTCCTATGTTAATTGCCCACTGGATTTTTTGTAAGAAATTATTAAAAATCGAGGAAATTTATTTCCCGATTTTAATCCTTATATTTGGGTATAGATATGTATTAGTTATCGCGGGTGTTAAATTGAATTATTTTGCTGTCAAATTGACAAAATTTTAATTTTAAATTTCAAAACTCTGTCGCCCTTGGCTTTTTTTTTTATTATTATTATTATTTGGCGATCAAAAGCGTAACACGAAAATATACATGCCAGACGTATGCATTGTACGAAATGCATATGTCTTATTGTATGTGTATTGTAAATGTATTATTCATTGTACGTATGTATGACATGTAATATATATTGTAGGAAATATTGTTTCATATTATTCATTACTCTTTTAATATAAGTTGTTAAAATAACCATGATTTTTGAAAGGAATTAAATATTTTCGCCAGATAATTTGGCGATATTCTTTTCTTTTCGCCAAGGATGACAGAAATGAAATCTATTCCGCAGCAAAATATTAGTATCTTACATCAGATATTTTATTTAGACATTTGAAAACAAATTTGACTTCAAACTATGATAGAATATTTATCATTTTCCTTTTAATTAGTATATTATCAGTATATTAAAATTTAAAAGCATGGTATATAAAAAGTTTTTTTTTTTTTTTTTTTTTTATCTTATAATTATTCTTATCTTAATCATCAATGTTTCCCATCTTTATTAACTTGAATTTACTATTAAAATTTTAACATACTCAAAAACTTCTCATCACTTCGTTAAAATACACTAAACTTTTCCAACATCTTTTTCTATTTAAAATGATACATGTATTTACTTTAAATGTCCAATATTTCATAAGATTTCCAATTTTAAAGTTTTAAAATATTTATCAAATTTACTTATTTTTCTGGTTTAGCCTTATTGTTTTCCTTTTTATAACTACAGCTGTTACCCTCTTTAAAATATTTAAAATGATGAGGTCATTTTATAGTAAAATTATCCATTATAGCATATATTATATTTCACTCCTCCATAAAAATTGATTTTAAAATCGTCTGTTACTTTTATACTTTTATTTTAATAGAATTTTAATAGAGTTTAATTTATATATTAGTCATTTTAGCAATTTTATCCAAAGTAGCATTAGAAATAATATATATCCCTTCTCCATTAAAATTTATAGGACCCTACAATAAAATTAATTTGTGCTTAATATCAACACTACGAAAATTTTTATCAATCGCTTCCAAATTTTGACCTAAGTTTCAAATCTCAACCCTGTGGGTTTTTACATCGGCTACAACGTTTTCGTCTTTGTTCGTAAATAATAATTTGACTGTACTAAATAGTTTACAGCCGTATAATTCAACGTATAACTTAGTCACAGCAACGCGTGGCCGGGTCTGCTAGTATAATATAAATTTAGACTATCGAATTTCAACTTTTTGCTAATATTTGTTTATTATACTGATAACAAACACACAGACCAAATCCTTAAAACCTGCTTTTCGGATTCAAGCACCTCAAAACGTTAAATTACATATCAAAATTTCAATTTAAAAATTTGACCAAAAAATAATGCTTTTTTCTACGATATATGGGTAATAATATGTAATAATGCATATATTCATTTACTTTTGACACATAATATTACGAATAATACTGAAAATGATAAAGTAAAAATCTTAAACTTTATAGTTAATTTTGCCTGAATTTACTTTTCAAATGCATTTAATTTTTATTATTTTACTTAAAAAAAAGAAAAAGATTCTATTCTGTAATTATCGGTGTCCTTTGAATTTTTTGACTTCAGTACCCTTAGCTATACCACTGCTTCCGTTTCCTATACTATGTCATCCATCATATTATTTTTGACGTCTGAAAAAACTTCTTTTTTAATCTCCTTTTCTGTCTTTTAAAAATGGACATTTGGTAACAGGTTTCAAATTTAGTTTCTAACAAAAGCCTGAAACAGGTGTTGTATGAAACTTAAATATAAATTAGTTTTATAATTTAAAAAATAAATTAGAATAATTTGCAATATCTACCCTCTCGGGCATTTTCAAAATTATATGCGAAGTTTTGTACATTAATAATTTCTTAACGAATATTTTCTATTTATATGCACATATAAAAATTTGATTTGCTAAAGAGATATCCAAATAAAATATGCAAAAATGAGCCGGAAAAAAAAATAATAATAATAATAATAATAATAGATTAAAAAAAAAAAAAAATTATACAGACACGACATTATTGCATTATTTAAAACATGAAAATCTGACATTGACAGATTTTAATTTAGTGCCAGAGGCCTACTGCTAAACTTGTTAATATCGACAAATTCTTCTTTAGTTAATTCGTGACGATCTAAATTCCATGATAAAGTTTTCATTAAATCAAACCAATGTGTTTCAGCTGCAGATACTGTAACAAATAACGTTGGAAGTCCAAACTGTCTTATAGCCGCAAAACAACGTTTTTTCTCTTTTTCCCAATGAGCGGGAGGTGTGTCTTGGGGAGGACTCATGTCAAAGGTGTGCCTTGGGGGGGGGGACTCATGTCAAAGTTGTACCTTGGGGGGGACTCATGTCAAAGTTGGGCCTGGGGGGAGACTCATGTCAAAGTTGGGCCTTGGGGGGACTCATGTCAAAGTTGTACCTTGGGGGGGACTCATGTCAAAGTTGGGCCTGGGGGTGGATTCATGTCAAAGTTGTGCCTTGGGGGGACTTCATTAAATAAATCCCCATTCAATAAACCGACTGAAATAGGCCCTTAGCACTATTAAGAGTGTATTATAAAAATTCGGTAACGCTGTACCGACTGAAATAGGGGTACCTTAGGGGGGACTCATGTCAAAGTTGTGCCTTGGGGGGGACTTCATTCAATAACTGTACCGACTGAAATAGGCCTCTAGCACTTAAAAAAAAAAAAAAAAAAAAAAAACGCAAATTAAAAATAATTGTCCACAAAACAATAATAAAATTAATTAATTAAATAAATAATAATAATAATAAAAAGAATTACAAAACAAGTATTGAATTTAAAGGTTGGGAATTAACGGGATTTAAAAATATACATTAGGTAATGAGTTATTCTATAAACAAATTTCTCTATATAGTTACATGTGTTCATAGAAACATGCATCGGCATGTAAATGAAGGTGCTGATAGTGATTTTTATATCGAAATTCGTCATTTTTGGTAGACCACCTATAATTTTACATAATAATAAAAAGTTTATCAAAGAACCTAAAGACAAATGTGTACGATTACATTTACGCATACTTAAAGAGAAAATATTTGAGCCTAAAACATGACTCGATAAAATTCTGTTTAAGAAAGTTTCTTTTTTCTTTTTTAACTTTATTATAATTTAATGTAGCAGTTATCTTTTCATTTAAACTAGTATCGCCCAGTGGTCGAAACTCGACCATTTTTTTTGCAAAGCGAGGCAAAGCAAAGTTATTGCCTTGTCCTAAACGGAATGCAATTGCAACACAGCTGCGGCAATTGTTTGCCGATATTCACTCTAACTGAATCAGCAGAGTTGTACTTAATATAACTATTTCTCTCTGTAGATGTTAGTCATCCTGAAATGAGAGAAAATCGCAACGTGAAAACGCCCCTTGTTGTGTGATACAGCCCAGAAGCTAATAGATACCATGTCAAACCAAGGCCCAATCAAGTATCAAATTCTGTTAAATTAATTCGATTGTTTCATAAAGTACAGTATTTGAACACACACACACACACACACACACACACATAAAAAAAAAAAAAAAAAAAAAAAAAAAAGATATTTTTCAAAAATGGTCGAATTGAGTTCGGGAAATTTCAAAACGTGTAACTTTATCGAAAACCGAAAATCTAAAACTTTTCTGAATCTTATATTTTCTACTTATATATGCAGAGGAAAGAATAATAAATCCACTTTTTAAAAAATAAAATAAGTAGTCAATTTCACTTAATTAAAATGCAAGGAAATTTCAAAACGTGTAAATTCATCGAAAACCAGAAATCAAAAGTTTTTATGTATCTTCTACTTGCTTCTTCTACCCACAAAAGCTAGCAATAAAGACACTTTTTTAAAAAAATAAGTAGCCAATTTCAGTTAATTGAAACGTAAAG
Organism: Salticus scenicus; assembly: GCA_963930645.1. Classification (NCBI taxonomy): domain Eukaryota; kingdom Metazoa; phylum Arthropoda; class Arachnida; order Araneae; family Salticidae; genus Salticus; species Salticus scenicus. The sequence goes on from OZ005656.1 coordinate 26,689,676, forward strand.
AAAGCTCAAAACATGTAAATTCAGCAAAAAACGGAAATCGGAATTTTTTCCGTATCCGCGATTGTAATGAAATGCTCGCCCTCTGGTGGGCTAAGGTGAAATTACAATAAACATGGTTTAATTCGAATTCCATACAGCCGCCATTGCTTGCCGATATTTAGTTTCACATATATTTATTGAATAAAAATGAATAAATACGGTAAAAAAGGTAACACATACTGTTGTGTGCTACAATCTAACTCCAAAGGATCAAGAAATCCAGAATTGAGCTTCCATTTATTTCCAAATGACAAATTTAAAATTTCAGTTGCTTCGGCTAATGGAAATTAATATTTGTTCAACTTCAGTTAAAAATCTACTTCCGATCGAACTTTGAATAAACTGAAGTATTTTTTCCAAAAGCAATCAATTTTCCATAATGTAATGGCGGAGAAATTATAGTACGAATATTAAGTAGAATAACAAAAAGAACACTAATGGAACACACGTGGCTATAATGTTTACTAACAACTGCAGTGTTGAGAAAGCGCCATCTATCGATCATTACAATCGCGGATCGTCTACTTATACATGCAGCAGTTAGTAACAAATCCATTTTCCTTTTATTTAGTATATTAGTTGAATATTTATTGTTTAAATATCATCCTTTGAAATGAAATGTTTATGTTTACATTCGAAACTGGAAGTTTGCCATTTTTTTTTTTTCCCCTGGAGTTTTGTGATTTTAAATTAATATTTTATCAGTTTTACAGAAAAAATAACTCAATCAAACACATGTAGACAGTAACTTATATATAACTATACCCAAATATCGGAATTAAAATCGGCAGATAATATCCGTTATTTTTTAACAATTTTTTACAAAAAATCCAATGGACGATTAACATTGAAAATCTTTTTCATGGCTCCATGGACAGACAGTGACGTCATCACTTCGCTTGCGTATAGTGATGCTAGATTATACAAATTACTGTGTCTATGGTTTTATTTGAGCTTTATGAAATTGCCAGATTTAATAACTTTCTACTTTTAGGTATTTTTTAATGTAAAGGAATACGTGTATAAAAGGGAAAAATGGGGGAAAATTCATAAAAAATAAATGTATTTTTAAATACCTTCTTGACATCGTAAGAAAATAATATTTGTATTCGCACCTTCCGGCTAACCATACCTTTCGAATGATACCATTTTCAACCCTCTACTCCCATAATTAATATGTTAAAAAGGGACAACAAATTTTATGCTTGCCTATTAATATATAGATATATAAAATATACATTAAAAAAAATGTAAAGTTGCATTTTCCTGACTACTCTCTCTTTATTATTATTATTATTATTACTACTACTATTATTAAAGTTTAATTTATATTTCTTTCAGACAAAAGGAGGGGGGAATCTTCTTCAACATTTGCGGCAAACGCTTTGAATTTAATATAATAAGAAATAATCTATTACAGATTCTACGAATTCAAAGAAAAATGTCTGGATTAAAAAAAAAAAAAAAATTAGTAAATTAAATTTTATTTAGGATTTTCCTTTTCTTTCTTTTTAATAAAGTTACAGTTTTATTAAAAAAAAAAAGGGGGGCAAGAAAATTTCTAGGTTTTCGTTATATACAATTACAAAATTTCAGATAATTTTACATATAACATTATGAGTATTATTATTATTGAAAAATTAATGAAAATATATAGTACACACAGAAAAAGAGAGAGGGAGAGACAAACAGACAACATCAACTTTAATAATAGTAATAATAATAGTGTAGAATTTACGTAAACAGAAAGCAAAATTTAACTTGAAGGGAAAAAAACTCTAATAATTTACTTTACTTTACTTTAATTATCAATAATTTAAATGAAAAAAAAAAAAATGCTATTTACAGGGTATTATATTTACATAAATAGAATGAGTCAAAAATCAAGTATCTCTTTACGTTTGTAGACATTTAGATCTGATTAAAAATTTTATAAAACAAGATAAATGGCAATGAACGAAACCATGCCAATTTCCTAACATTATCAAGGACATAATAGGAAAACAAAGCATGCAAAAATAAATGGTTTTCTGTGAAGCTAAATTTCTCTTTGACCTATACATACAGGGTCCGCCAAAAGTCCCCCCGCCCCTCAACCTCCTATCACGGAAATGCGGGAGAAATTTGAAAAATGGCGAAACACATATTCAATGAATTCGAAAGGCGGCACCTCTTTTGGTTAAACAATTTTGGTCCCGGTGGCTAGGGTGGCCGATAGGGATGGCAATTTTAAATTTTCAAATGGGAAGATATATCTTGTGATACATTCCTGGAAATGTCTCATCAATACAATGAATTTGACATAAATAGTTTTGTTCTGCAATGATTATTAAAGAAGATACATGACTATAAAATGCACATTTCAAAATTTGAAAAAGGTCCCATACCACCCTGCTATCTCGAAAATGCGTTAGAATTTTGAAAAATGGCGAAATATGTGTTCGAGTGAATTCGAGGGGGATCTCTTTCGGTTGGAAAATTTTGGGCCCGGAGAGGATGGGGGTAGAAGTGTCGTTAAGAAGAACAACTTTAAAATTTCAAATGGAAAGATATGTCTTGTGATACAACCCTGAAAACGTCTCTTCAAGACAATGAATTTGATGTAAATAGTTTTGTTTTGCGATGATTATTAAAGAAGATACATGACTACAAAATCTACATTTCAAAACTTGAAAAAAGTCCCAAACCATAAGTAGAAAATCCACATTTCAAAACTCTAAAAACTCATGTATCTCTTTTAATAATTATAGTAGGACAAAACTATTTATATCAAATTCATTGTCTTTAAAATACATTTCCAAGGATGTGTCACAAGACATACATTCCTATTTGAAATTTTAAAGTTGCCCCCCTCCTCCCCCTAGTAACCCCTAGCCCCCACTGGGACTAATTTTTTTTTTTTTTTTTTTTTTTTTTTTTTTTTTTTTTAACCATAAGAGATCTTCTTGAATTCGTTGAACACATGTTTCGTCATTTTCAAAATTCCTACGCATTTCCGAGATAGGAAGTGTTATGGGACTTTTAGCGGACCCTGTATATATATATATTGAAAACCTTTTCAAACATTGCAGTTGATGAAACCAAGTATCACATGAAGAACTAGATAGAACATGGATAAAGATTTCTGAAAAAATTAAACATCCTTTAATTAAAACATACAACATCAATACTTTTTCAAAGGCATAAATTGAACGTTGCATGCAAATTAGGTGTTATTTCTGCCTTACTGAATGCAATTTATAAACATTTACAGTGAGCTATGCCAAATAACACCTAAAGAGCGTGTAAATAATGTCAGACTCAAAGAGAAAAAGGAAAAAACAAAAGACAAACAGATTTTTAAATTCAACAATCACCAATATTACTTAAAAAATAAAATTAATAGAGAATGACTAAGAATAAATAATAAAACTAAAATTATTGCTTACTATACAATAGCATGAATCTTCGATCACGCCTCAAACATACCAGAATAACGATATATATATATATATCGATATATATATATCATCACGATATATATATAGGATAGGCGCTTCAGTGATTGGCATGCTCCAGTAATTGACACCTATACCGAAATAATTAATAAATAAGAAAAATAATAAAATCATGTATTTTACATATAAGAATTTTAACATTTTATGTCGAATGCTGGAGCATAGAGTGCTAATAACTGGTAAAATGAATAACTAGCAGTGTCAAACACTGGAACATAGGGTGCTAATTACGGATAAAATGAAAAAACTGGCAGTGTCAATTACTGGAACATTGAGTGGGTGTCAAATAAAAATTTATAGAAAAAAAAATTGTTATCATATGTATATATTTTAACATATATATGGCTCTGAATGTCTTTCATACCATATTGTACTAACTGAAGATTTCTAAAAATATTTTCTGATGTCTAGAACACTAAAACCATGAGAAATTGCTCTAAAAGGATCAATCACTGGTGCACTTACCATATATATATATATATATATATATATATGTATATAACTTATCAATGAATTCACAAAGTAATACCCAAATATGTTTAGCATATATATTGTTGAACTGTAAAAAAGAGAAATCGAGGGGTGAGTTTCAGATTAAAAACGGAACTTTTTTTTAATAAATTAATTTTGAATTTTATTTTATTAAATTTAAATACCTTTCGAAAAATGTTGATGTATTTTATATTATTATATTCCAATTTCCAATGCATATACGTAAGCAAATTTTTATAATTCTATGACAGTATTTTATAAAAAAAGAATTATAATGCCCCCCATCCCTTTAAGAGTGCACAACACCTACCCTCGCCGACAGCCAAAGCCCATGTTATTCTACGCGGGAATTTTGCTTATAGAATTACTCATTACCTAATTATATTTTTAAAAATTCCATTTAACATTAAGAAAATTTACAATTGTTAAATTTGTATTTGTTTTCCAAAAACATTATTGACCCTACCAAGTGGTCGATAAGTTCTGCTGTTAAACTTGGGAGACGGGAGGTGTCGAGTTTGATCTCAACTCGCACTTGTCGGCCAAGCCGTTCAGAGTTTTCCATGGTTTTCTCCAAAACTCCTGTAAATATGGGCTAGGACCCCTTAGAAAGAGCCCCTTGGAGAGCATTACACCGACATTTAGGACCTAAAAGTAGTCAATCGACCCTAATAAATACGACCACAACAACCAAAACTTATTATTATTTTTTATTTTTTAATATTTTAGTGTCCAGTTTTAAAAGGCAATAAATTCACTTAATATATATATATATATATTTAATTTTTAAACTTAAAAGTAAAATTTAAGTAAAAAAACATTTTTTAACACTAGAAGCTTTTTATTGGGGAGCCGTTAAAAGCATAAAATAAAACTTTATTCTTGCAAAGACATACTAAATAAATGAAAGTTTCAGCACTAAGAAAATCTTAGAGAAAAATATAAATATTTCACTTTTGCAAGAGATGAAAATTTTTAAATATTCAAAATATGTTAATAAGCTATCGAGATCAATATATTCTTAGTCATTAGTTTCTACATAAGTATTTGTTAAGCCGTAAATTTTAAAGGTCTCGAAGGATTTTTAAACTATTTTTAATATTTAAAAATTTTCATCTCTTGCAAAAGTGAAATATCTATATTTTTCTCTAAAATTTTCTTACAAGGAAACATTCAAAAGGTGTCGTCTCCAAAATATATTAAATATATATATATATATGTGTGTGTGTGTGCGTGTGTGTGTGTGTGTGTGTGTGTGTGATTCTACTCTTCACAAAACACCAGAAAGTGAAAAAAATATCGGCTGAAATGAATTACAGCGTCCACAAAAAATTATCTAAATTAAGCATTTTTGGCGATTTAGCGCTGTTACGCGATGAGTTCGCTAGCACTGAGATTGCCGTGTACGAAAAGAACCGTGTTTTGCTTCTCTGTCAAGTACTCAAAATCAATCGCCTAACAGTGTGAAATCGCCAACTATGCTTAATTTTGATAATTTTTTGTGGTCGCTGCAATTCATTTCAGCCGATAATTTTTTCACTTTCTGGTGTTTTATGAAGAGTAGAATCACATATATATTTTGATAAATATTTTTTGAAGCCGACACCTTTTGAATGTTTCCTTGTTAGTGTTGAAACTTCCATTTATTTATAGCATGTCTTTGCAAGGATAAATTTTTATTTTATTCTTTTCAGAGCTTCACAATAAAAAGCTTCTACTGTTAAAAAATGTTTTTTTACTTAAATTTTTATTTTCTGCTTTTTAGTTATGAAAAAAAGCTTCTAAAAAAACGAATAAAAAATTCTTAGGATACTGTGTAGACTTTGAAAGATTTTCTTTTATCAATTAATACCTTTTCTATTAATTATCTGCAAAAATTAACACATCGGCCCTTGGAGAATCGAACTCACGACACGCTTTAACCCAAAATCAAAGAACAGTAAAGAAAAGTCATAGAACATGCTAAAAGATTCCAACAAATACTTATACAAAAAGAATATTGTTCTCGAATGATTTTTAAAACATTTTCAATATTTAAAAATTTTTATCTCTTGCAAAGTGAAATATTTATATTTTTGTTTCTACAATTTTATTATTGTTGAAACTTTTATTATTATTATTATTTTTATAGCATGTCCTTGAAAAAATATTTTTTTTTATGCTTTAGGGCTACACAATAAAAACTTCCAGTGTTTTTTTTTTTTTTTTTTTTTTTTTTTTAAATTACATATTTATTTTGTGCGTTTTAGTATCTAAAAGAAGTTTCTTAAAAATATTTAAAAAAATGTTTAGGATAGTGTGTAGACAACGAAGGATCTTTATTTTATCATTTGAAATCTTTTCTTTTAATTCTCTGCAATAAAGTAACACATCAGCCTTCGAAGATCGAACTTACAACCATCGCGTTATCAACATGACGTTCTATCCAATTGAATTAACAAGTGACGAAAAAAAAGTGCTAAGATTTACGTTAAAGTGGAGGCGTTTTGTTTTTCAGAGTGAAACGAAGACACGATGATAAAATCCAATTTCAATAAAATGCTTCTAAAAAAATATTTATTTATTTATTTATTTATTTATTTTTTACTTAAAACTTTTTATTTTGTGCTTTTTTAATATCTAAAATATTTTGTGTTTTTTAATATCTAAGAAAAAAGCTTCTTAAAAAAAAAAAAAATTCTTAGGATACTGTGTAGTCAACGAAAAATTTTCTTTTATCAATTGACACTTTTTCTACTAATTATGTGAAAATATTAACACGTCGCACCTTCGGTGATCGAACTCTCAACCAACGCGTTATTAACTTACTTGACGCTCTAACCAACTACGACAAGGAGTGACAAACAAAACGGCATATATTTACTTTAAAATGGAGGCGCCTTGTTTATTAGCGTGACACAAAGATTCGATGACAAAATCCAATTTCATATAAAAAGTTTTAATAAAATATTAAAAATTAACTATAAATAAATAAATAAATTTTCGAAGAAATTTTCGGTAAATTTAACAGTTGTTCAGGAGTAGAAATTAAGAAAATTAAAGTACTGGTCCGCAGGACCAGTAATTTTAAGATTGTTTGATCAGTACATGCTTGTCTGTTTTATTATTTTTTAAAATATTATATTTAAAATTTGCAAAACAAAATACATTTACATGCTAAATATGACAATTATTATTATTATTATTATTATTATTATTATTATTGTAAATTTGAGGCTTACTTTAATTAAAAAACAAAAAAAGTGCTTTAATAAACGAACTTAATGTCACATACTTACCATAAAAGCTCTATATCAAGTATTTAAAAAAAAAAAAAAAAAGTTATTAAATTGAAAGTAAATGAAAAATCACAGAGAATAAGTGATTTTGAAAATTATAATGAAGTGCACTTACTATTGTTAAAACATATATTCTGTGACAGATTTACTGGCAATTTTAGAGAAAAGTAAAAAATGTAAGAAACTGCAAAGCTTCACTGGTCCGATTTATATTTTGTTGGTTCGTTGAATATTTTTGTGGTCCCGGACCAACGGACCACTATTAATTTCGAGCCTTGGTTGTTTATTTTCCTAATGTGAAAACACAATTTAACAATATACATTAGGTAGTAAGTAAATCTAAAAACAAATTTTTCCATAGCAAAACGTATTGTTCGTTTTTAAGCTGTTTGTCCCAATCAATTTAGCACTGATCATAGAACGATAAACTAGAACTAGTTAAATATTTTATCTCCAAAATTTTCAAACTTTTAAAATACATCACTCAAAGCGAAATCGTATTTTGATAAATATATATATATATATATTGATAAATATATATATATATATATATATATATATATATAAATTGTTCCAACCTTTAAAATTACAATAACTATATCCAGTGATTAATTATTCCTTTCGCGATTTAAGTTACCCTTTTTATTCATGGTGTAGAAATGCAATTTCCTCTCGGAACTCCAAAAAAGTCGTCCTCCCGGAACGGAAAATTTTTATCCAGAAGAAAAGCGCAGGAATCCATCATGGATTAGGTTTTCCTTTCTTTTATTAAAGAAAAAAAAAAAAAAAAAAAAAAAAAAAAAAGACAGATGGCTAAAACTTTCCTTTGTACGAAATATGTTGCAAAAATAGGGTATAAATTTAAAAAGAAGGCTCTATAATAATTATTATTATTTATTAAAATTTGCTATTTTATTTTTAACCGACTTCAAAAAAAGAAGGAAGGTTCTCAATTCAAACCGTATGTTTTTTTTATGTTTGTTAGCTCATAACTTCTGAACGGATGCTCCGATTTTGATACTTTTTGTTTTGTTGAAAAGGTCTTGGTCTGCAATAGGTCCCATTGTAATATCTTTACGATCTAAAGAAAATACAGGGTGCCCAAAAAAATCAGTCCCAACTCTTTTAACTGCTAAACGCCTGCAGCTATAGTGATAAAAATGGTATGTAAGTATAGCAAAGTCGCCATGCAGTACAAGGTTAAACCGCTTGCAGCGCCACCTCGTGGAAAATAGCGGAGTTAGTGTTCCTATCTCGAAAACGGTTCTAGAGAAAAAAAAGTGAATTACGAAGTTCAAGAGTATCACCGATTTAGTACAAAAAGATAGTTTAGACATTCATGTTAGCGTTCCTATCTCGGATACGGTTCAAGACAAGGGGAAAAAGTGAATTATAAAATTGCAGAGCATCATCGATTTAGTAAGAAAAGATAGTTTAGACTTTGATGCTAAAAGTGCAATGCTAAAAACGTGCATTTGTTTGTTCGCAATTTCTTACTCTTACACTATGCACACTTAAGCTACATTTCACACGTTGTAGCGTAGCTGGTGAGACATACGCTATATAGTTCAAAAAATGGTTACTTGATACTTTTTGTTTTGTTGTAAAGATCTTGGTCTGAAGTAGGTCCCACTGTAATATCTTTACAATCTAAAGAACATAAAGCGCAATCTGGTGAAAAACAGCGGAATTAGCGCTTCTATCTCAAAAGCCGTTCAAGATGTGAGAAAAGTTAATTACGAAGTTGTAGAGCATCATCGATTTACTACGAAAAGACAGTTTTTATACCTTATTGCTAAAAATAGAACGCTTAAAACGTGCAGTAGTTTTCTCGTAATTTACTACACTGTGCACACTTGAACTACGTTGCACACTTTGCAGCGTAGTGGATGACACGTATACTCTGTGGTTCAAAGTACTGTTACTGTAAGCGGTCACATCGATTAGCGCAAAGTTGTTTTCAACCAACTTCAGAAAGGAGGGTGTTCTTAATTCGAACTATGTGTTGTTGTTGGTGTTTGTAAGCTTATAACTTCGTAAGAGATGCTCTAATCAACCGACTTCAAAAAGGAGGATTTTCTCAATTCAAAGCATATGTTTTTTTTTTTTTGTTGTTGTTTCTGTTTGTTAGCTCATAACTTCTGAACGGATGATCTGATTTTGATACTTTTTGTTTTATTGTAAATGTCTTGGTCTGAAATAAGTCTCACTGTAATATCTTTACGATCAAAAGAAAATACAGAGTGCCCAAAAATGTCAGTCCCTATTCTTTTAACTGCTGAACACCTGCAGCTATAGTCATAAACGTGGTACGTAGGTATAGCAAAGTGGACATATGCAACGTGATTCAACCGCCTACAGCGCCACCTGGTGGAAAACAGTGGAGTTAGCGTTCCTATCTCGGAAACGGTTCAAGACAGGGGAAAAAAGTAAATTATAAAATTGCAGAGCATCATCTATCTACTAGGAAAAGATAGTTCAGACATTTGTTCACAATTTCCTATTTTGTGCACACTTGAACGACATTGCATATGCTGTAGCTTAGCGGGTGATATTTATGCTATGTAAAATTCAAAGTATGGTTATTGTAAGCGGTCACATCGATTAACGCATAGACGTTTTAAACCGACTTCGTAAAGGAAGAGGTTCTCAATACAAACCATATTTCTCATTGTTGTTGCAGAGCATCATCGATTTAGTACGAAAAGACAGTTTAGACATTGATGCTAAAAACAGAACGCTTAAAACGTGCATTTGTTTGTTCACAATTTCCTATTTTGTGCACACTTGAACGACATTGCATAGGTTGTAGCGCAGCGGGTGACATTTATGCTATGTAAAATTCAAAGTATGGTTATTGTAAGCGGTGACATCGATTAACGCATAGACGTTTTAAACCGACTTCGTAAAGGAAGAGGTTCTCAATACAAACCATGTTTCTCATTGTTGTTGTTGTTGTTGAAATTTGATAGCTTATAACTTTGTAAGAGATGATTTAATTTTAATACTTTTTTTGTTCTCGTAATGATCTTGGTCTGAAATAGGTTTCATTATGGTTTCATTAAGGTATAAACAAATTACAGGATACTCACAAAAGTCTGTTCTCACTCTAACTGCTGAACGCATGCAGCTACACTGGTAAAAGCAGTATGTAAATATCGATGTTGAAACTTCCGTCCGTCAGCTGCAATGCATATTTTGCTCTTTGTTTGAACTTTACGCTGCTCAATTGCCAGCGCAGCGGGTGACACGTATTCACTGTAAAGTTCAATATATATGCCTAACAGATTTTTTGGTTACGAACACAGCGTATCCGTACTTTGCATTTCTAGACTTTTTAATTTAACGTATGTTCGTTCAATAGATAGTTTTTTGCTCATATCCGATAAAGGCAACAAAAGTGACCCAACTTAAAAATGCAGAATTTGAGAAAAATCAACTTAAAAGTAACTTGACTAGAATAAAACTGGCACAACTGTCTCTCGAGCGAATAACTTTCTCGATGGAGATGTAACTTTTTTGTTCACATTGGCTGCATTTCATGTATTTTTCAGTGACATAAACCTTTTTTTGAGTTATGTCACTTTTCTTGGAAGTTGTGATTTGTGAAACTGCCGTCGAACGTCTTCTGATGTTCTGCTATATGAATAAGTTTTCACTGAAAAGAGAAAAATAAAATCTTTTTGTAAAAAAATAGAACCGACTCCAAAAAGCAACTAATTGCGCCTAAAAGTATAAAATAATTTCCTTCGCCAAACAACCCATAACACTACAATTAATCATAACTTTTGAAGTCGGCGCAAAATTAAATAAAAATCTATACCTTTATTCAATACAAAAATCAAATCCTATTCAAAATACACATCTCACATTGTCACCTGCAAAACTCAGCCGAAAACTACTTTGATTCAAGAAAACAAATAAGATTTCGTAAGCAGCAACAGTTGGCGAAGATGCTGGTATCTGACGTCCTTGGTGAAAGAAAAATCGCAAAATTATCTGGCAAACATATTTAATTTCTTTGGGATATCATGATTCTTTTGATAAGAGAGTAATCAAGAATAGGAAACAATACTTCATACGATATATATTATAAAATTATACATATTGCGTGTATATTTTTGCATTACGTTTTGATCACCAAATCCAAAAGTCACCAAGGATGATAGTTATCAAAGTTATACCAAATTTGCAAAGGAAACTCTAAATTCGTAGAAACATAAATACCGCATTGTGAAGAATGTTCACTGTTCTATGTAGATGCTACTAATGAACCAGTTGTATACTGTGATAAAATAATAAAGGAAACATGAAAATGGATCATTTGAGACGACAGCATTTGTTGCTACCGATCTAAAAACAAACCTTTAAAAACTAATTAAATTTTATTTAATTTTGCGCCGACTTCAAAAGTTATGATTAATTGTAGTGTTATGGGTTGTTTGGCGAAGGAAATTATTTTATACTTTTAGGCGCAATTAGTTGCTTTTTGGAGTCGGTTCTATTTTTTTACAAAAAGATTTTATTTATTAACAACTTATCAGGTAAAAATATGCATTAATAATATTATTAATGCTTATCACATAAAAGATTAATCAAAGAAGAAAGACAGATGACACCTACCAGCTGAAAGAGTACAGGGGATACTAAAACAAAACGTTCTGTTATAAGGAGATTAAAGTAAATGGAAGAAGTTAAAGAGATAGAATTTTGAATTGAAGGGGGCTTTGGGTGCACCATGGTCCCTTTAATTTATTACTTAGAGTTAGTATAGCCTTTGTAAAATTAACTAATTATTTTACATTTTAATAAATTACGCATTTTAAAATTTTAAGTTATGAAGTAAAAACTTCATTACTAAGTTACGTAGAAAAGTAAATCTTAATGTAGAAAAATAAAATCTTGAATTACGTAGTGCAATTTTAAATGAGATTTATTTTTTAATACTTAAACCAGTAGGTCAAACATTATACATTTTGAATTTTATTAATAATAAAGCCTAAGTTTCCCGAAACTAACATTGAAAATAACGTCATAGCTAAAACAATGTATGAAATAAAGAAAGTAAAATTTTAGCCATGGTTTTCAATTATGAATTTCAACTGAATAAAATAATGAAAATGGATAGTTTTAACAGAAAAACTTACATTACAATCGGGGTGTATTTATAAGTGATCCTAGCCCGTATTGATGTGATTTTCGGAGAAAATCATGGAAATTCTCTAAGGTTAGGTCGACAAGTGCGGTTATTAGTTCCATGCCGGCACCTCCCTTACGTTAGCTTAGAGGTGAAGTATATGTTTGGTAAATAATATGTTAAAAAGATTTCACATGGGCCGGTTAAATAAAGCGATTGCTAAAGGTAATTTTGTGGCAGAAAACGCACAAGATAATTTAATTAACATTTTCTTCAAAAATTATCATTTGTAAAAGTTCTGAAAAAGATCGTGCTGTATAGATTTATAAAGACTTTGTGAATGCAATACGTACTATTGATTTAATTCTCATATTACACTCCATATGTAAATGTAGGGCCTCCAAGTGCCTCTAAACACCTGAATTATACATCTTGTATATTTACACTGTGTTTCAAGTTTATTTATTTATTTATTTTTTTTTTCCTTTTAACCATAACCTTTGAGAAAAATATTACATATAAAATATTGAAGAACTTTAAGTATATAACTAACAACTAACTAAACAATGTAGGATAGTCTTTCTTATATCTTATCATTATTGTAATTAAATTTTAAGAAGATAAAGCATGTTTTAAATTCTTATGACAAAGCGGAACACAAAAGATGAAAAATGCTGAGTTAGAAAAATAATGATCAGTAAATTAATATGAAGCTATTTTTAATTATTTATCCATATTTTCTTATTAGTTTGTTATTAATTATTACTTTACTTTAAAAACTATTAGCTAAATAATTTAATTTTTTAAATTATTTATAAATTACCTATTTCATAAAAATGCGAAACGAAAAATGTCAAATACTGTGAGTGATGAGCATCTAAAATATAGCAGTAACTTTACCAAAATATAATACGATTAAAAAGAAAAATAACAGTTGGGGAAAAATATTTATATTTTATAAATAACTAATTTATATTACTAGCTAGTTACTATTTTATGCTTTAATTCATCAAAATTTAACCACTGAGATCCATGTTTACTTTTATTTTCTTTTTTCTAAACCGGTTACTGTGATTTAATCGCTTGCATATTTCCTACAAGGAGGCACAAAAAGGCAGAGCCTCCCCAAACGCTTTGTAATAATCCTCAACTAAATTAACTCAGACGTAATAATAAGCTTAAGCTTTGTTACCCATCGCCAGCGGTAAAAACTCGAAAATGACCTGCTGTCTGTCACTCGTTACACCTGGCGATCTACTTGGCGTGCACACAGGTCGCCAGATTGGAGCAACCTGCAATGGCAATGGAGAATGTTTTTTTATATTTCCAGTGCACCTCGCACATCTCCGTGCGCGCCCTCTCGCCACTGGATTAGCCGCCATCGATTCTCCCGGAGCTTTTGGCTGCTTTTTAAAAGGCATTCTGCTCCAGTTTTCCATCCAATGTGCATTTGTACACAATCCATCTTTAACATTTGTTTATATTTAGTAGTGAGAAATTGGGATGGAGCAGTTAAAGCAAGTCTGATGACAGATTTTCCGCGGTAAATAATCACTTTTACGTCCATGTGATTGTGTTATAAAGATTACTACACTCGGTTCAGAAATGTGACAGAAAGGAAACGAACAGATGAAGCTATGGAGGACTGGTATCGTAGAAAGACCTTTCTGTTTTCACGCATCTTTTTACGAATTCTAATGGGAAGGTGATGAGAAATCCAGGCTGATTTTTCTGGTGATTATCATCATCACTTTTACTGCAGGGCGAATCACCTCAGGAGTTTTCGTCATGGTTGACCTTGGAGGTTACGTTATTATTCTGGTCGAGACGACCGATAAGAAGATCAAGCTTTACGGTGAGCTTCTAATTTTCATATATTTCATCTTGCTAATTATACACACACCATACTGATATTTAAATTCGCCAGTAGGGATTTTGTTGTTTATGTTCGTGGTCTCATGGCATTGATATTTACTTATTTTTGTCTTGTTTGATCATATTTCTTAAACAAATCTGATCTGATGTCCAAATAAGTACATTAATTATTTATATAGCTATCTGTTAACCTGCTATTTTAAATTACTTTGGATCATCAGTAAACTGCAATGTTTGTATATTCTTTCTTTTTCTTCTTTTGACTGAATTTAAGCTCTTAATTTAGATTTGTATCCATTAACCATGAAATGTTTAAATTATGAAAAGCTAGCTTTTTATCAATGTTTATATTAATTCATAAACTCAGCCTTAAGCATTTTAATTTTAACTTTGAAATCTATTTATCTTCCTCCTCTTTAAAAATAAATAAATGAATATTTACTCACTGTTGGGCCTTTTTAGCAAAGTAAAAATACAGCAGTTGTGCATATTCGCTCAAAATTAATTTGCTTTATTATAAAATCGCTTTTGATGTTTTGCTTTTATCTAGATTTTGTATCTAGTTGATCACAAAGTTATTTAATTTATTAGATTTTTTTTTTGTGGTTGTTCATGTTTGAGGAGATCCCCTGTTTAAAACGCGTTTATTTTAGCTGTTTCTTCAAAATCTCATTCTACCATCTAGAAAATTTAGCATTTTATTATGGATTGTATAATATTGAACGTACTACACGATCACAGTATAGATATTTACTCCGTGATATTAATGGCCTTTAATAATCGAAAATATCGATATACATTCGAATATTCAGTGATTTTAATATACCGTTTTATTTAAAAATTTATTTTCGATTAATAATTTCATATGTCTTTCTTTCTATCTCTGTCTCCTTTTTAAATATAGATATAAATTAAAATTGAAAATAATGTTATAAAATTGATTTAAAAGATATTGAATATTTTCTGTCCACTAGTTTTCAACACACACACGCACATATAATATATGTATATATATTAATCATTTGACATCGTTAATATAATCTAATATTCTTTAATCTGATATCTTTAGTATGATATTTTGAGAGTAATCACTTTTACAATTTTTTATTTTTTTTAAGTAAAATTTTATGCTTTGATTAAAAAAGTTTAATTGTTAATATTATAATAATCAAATGTCTAAAATTGTCTGATTATTTTTAAGCTCAATTGCTAAATTCAGGGGAAAAAAAGAAACTAAAATCAACAAAACTTAAGAAACATTAATTTAAAGACAACAATAATAGTATATATAAACAGTAATATTAGATTCATTTTAGAAAAGTAAACTATTATCTTCTAGTTTATGCTAAAATAAACGCTAAAACTAAGTATAATAAAATATAGTTTCTATTATATTTAAGAAAAGGAGAGAAAAAAAAGCATGCTGTAAAAATTGTTAATTAATGGGATTTTTTGTTTACTAAATAAACAAATAAAATACTATTATGTTTTCTTTCTATATTGTTTTTTAATAACAAGCTACTGATTTGTAAATAAATTTTACGAACTTTTAATCATTATTGTTTATTGTAATTATCAAGTTTTCAGAGATTCTTTAGAATTCTTTCAGAGAGAGAGAGAAAAAAAAACTTTATTACTTTTTTTATACATTCATTTAAGGAAAATTATTTTTCTTTTTTAGTGCGGATTAATAGACAAAATATTTTTTAGGGTAAATATTAAAATATTTGTATTTCAAAAGAAAATAAATTCAGGGGCAAAATTTGTAATTCATATTTCCACTGTATTATTTTTGTTACACTTTAATAACAATGAAGATAAAATTGACTGTTTAACTCTGGCATAAATTATATCATTGAAAAGTGCCCCAAATACTGCACTGAAAATAAATAAATAAATAAATAATAATAATAATTTGTCTAAAAATATAGACATTACACTTTATTTGTAGTATTATTATTATTATTATTATTTTTTTTTTTTTTTAACGCAACTTTCAGCATAAGCCTTTGAAGGGTTTTTAAAACCTTCAAGTTTTTAAAGTTTTTGTAATGAAATTTTTGTGTGTTTTCTTTGTCCAGTTAGAAAGTAGAATGACTCTTGTTTCATATGCTTCATATCTACCTCACCTCATATGTCAAAAAATATATTGAAGGGGGGGGGGGGTGACTTATTCCAAAACAAACATATCTTAAAAGCTATATAAAATCATTTATTATTAAAATGCAGTTTCCTGTCACCTTTCAATTTATTATCTTTTTATTAATAATATATCCTTTAAAAATTAATGTGTACGTTTTAATTGTGTCTTTCAATGCTATACAACAGTTTAAGATTTTGCAATAAGAATGTCCAAAATGTATGATAGTGAAAGTATTTGTTTTTAAAATGCAGCCAGACTACAAAAAATATGAAAATCCCCCCCCCCCCCCCCAAAAAAAAAAAAAAAAAAAAAAGAAAGAAAGAAAGAAAGAAACTCGCCTGTTTTTTTTTTTTTTTTATGTAGAGGGAGAAAAGTTCATTAGTAGAAATTTCAAGGTTGGTTTTATTGGTGTATATTTATTTTTGTTATTGCAGTAACAAATGATTTTGCCTATGATTTCTTTTTTTTTTCTTTCTTTTTAATTTATTATAATGAATTATTATTTTAATCTTGATATATTACCATAGATATTGCTTTCTTAATCCAATTTCACCGCAATGTAATTTGGGACAGTCTAGTTAAAACCATTGTTTTTACTACTATGTCCAAAACCTAGTCCCAGCACCCGTAGACTAGTCAATCGTATTTAAGCCAACCAACCAAAACCTAGGCAACCTTGTTTGCAAACAAAG
Source organism: Salticus scenicus (assembly GCA_963930645.1). Classification (NCBI taxonomy): domain Eukaryota; kingdom Metazoa; phylum Arthropoda; class Arachnida; order Araneae; family Salticidae; genus Salticus; species Salticus scenicus. The sequence goes on from OZ005656.1 coordinate 26,706,829, forward strand.
AGTTAAGGACATTATGTATTTGGCGAATTCTTTAATAATACGAATTTGCAAATGACCATTCTATATAAATGTAATCAATCACAATAAATAATAATGACAGTTCAAATCAATTCAATCTTGTGATTTGTTTTTATCAAAAATAGACAAATAAAAAAGTCTCGATAATAATAACTGTAAATTGCATAAATTAACTTTTCAAACCATTGATTAATAAATCCCTAAAATTTTATAAAATGTATACAGTGATTTACTTAAAACATGTTTTAAATTGTAACTGTGTGTTATACGTACAATACATTTTGAATTACTAAAATATTCTTATTACATCTATAGTATAATATGTGATTATACTTTTTTTTTTTTTTTTAATTATTATTTGAGTTGTTTTTATTAGAAAATAGAAATTGGGATTCAGGAGTGATAGTCTATATACATCTTTTTGAAAAATATTTATAAAAACATTTCACTTTTCATTGAAAATTTCAAAAATCAACATGAAGTATACTCCTACTATATTTCTTAAATAGTATGAAAAACATATGGTTTACAAAGAAGCAATAATACATTTAAAATTAAAATAAACAGTTGTGGGGAAGGAGAGGGAAAAAAAAAAAAAAAAAAAGCTCGAGGCATATTTGTAGTTGGGTGAAGTTTGGACACATTGTAAAGACGTGTTTTTTACCGTAGTGTACAAAACTAAATTTTACCTCAAAATTGTTTTAACAAGATGATATCTTGTTTTTTTTTTTTTTTTTTTTTAAATCCGTGTTTAAAAAAACTAGTTAGTAACAATAGGAATAAATACCATCTAAACCTCCTATGTTTTAAACAATTTTACAAAGTTTTGGCGCGTAAAGAAAAAAAAAAAAAAAAAAAAAAAAAAACTTGCCTAAATAATATAGTTGTCTAAAAATCGACTAAAATTATTGAAGAGTGGATACAGGTTTTATTTTCAAAAGCCCGTGTTTAGTTTAATAATTAATAATTAAGGCAGGGATCGATCCAGGCAAAATTTAGGACCCTTTTGTTGCCCCTTCACAAAATTCAAATATCTAAAATGGTTCCCTTCATAAAATTCATATCCATAAAATGTGGCTCCCTTCATAAGATTCATATCCATAAAATGGCTCCCTTCACAAAATTCAAACCCATAAAATAGGCTCCTTCACAAAATTCAGATTCACAAAAACAACCCTTTCACAAGATTTTGTTTTATAAAAATGATAATTTTGTAAAATTTTTCCGTGTTTAGAACATTATTTTCAATGACTGCCTATACTTGGCCCAATGAAATGTTATTAACTTAATATTAAACATGAGATAGAGTAACTGCTAAAAATGAAAGGTTTTGCACGATAATTCTTTTTTTTTTCCCTCCCCCCCCTTTTTTTTTCCGCAAAAAGAAATAAAATTTCAAAAAAAAAAAAAAAAAAAAAAAAAAAAAAACATTTTTTGTTTTTCACAAAAATGGGTCCCAAAATTTAAAACTTGGATCACCCCTGATAAACTTTTGGCGCCTTTGACGGCTTTACATGAGTATGTTTCATATAAAAGCTTATATTTCCATTTAATGTTTATAAGATGAACTACGTATATTAGTTTTGTACAATAAAATATATTTTCAGGCAACTCTTATGATGGGTTTTGACATATTTTTTACAGATATGAAATCTCAAAATTGTGTTACCTCAGTTTGCATTTTTTCATGAATTCAAAATTCTTAAGCTTCTTCAGATATTTAATAACACTTACGATTTTTTACTTTCCGAACACTATAGTGAGGAAAGTATTGTAATCATGTCAAAAATCCGAATTCGAGATTTTGATGTTTCTATACGTTTTGAGGTCCCCTGAGTCCGTTTTCACTATTTTTACGATGATGTATGTATGTGTGTGTGTATGTGTGTATGTCTGTGAACACGCTAGCGTCTAAAGGCTTTGTTCGATTAACCTGAAAGTTGGTACGTATATTGTAAGTCACCATAGTACGAACCCTATAGATTTTGGTGAATCTAGCACTTATAGTTTTTTTACAGGGACACAAAGAAAAATTCTTTATCATTATGGCCTATGGGACCAAAATCTTAAAAGTGCGATAGCATCTAAACGCCTTATTCAATTGAGCAAAAATTTTATACCCATATTATAGGTCACAGATACTCAATCTGTATAGATTTTGGAGAATCTAGCACTTATAGTTTTTTTACAGGGACACAAAGAAAAATTCTTTATCATTAAGGCCAATGGGGCCAAATTTTTAAAAGTGTGATAGCGTCTAAACGCCTTATTAATCTGAGCAAAAAAATTGTACACATGTTATAGGTCGCATTTGCACCAACTGTATAGATTTTGGTGAATCTAGCACTACAGTTTTTTTACAGGGACACAAAGAAAAATTCTTTATCATTATGGCCTATGAGACCAAATTTTTAAAAGTGCGATAGCATCTAAACGCCTTATTCAATTGAGCTGAAAATTTGTATGAATATTATAAATCACTGTTGCACTAACTATAAGCATTTTGGTGAATCTAGCATCTATAGATTTTTACAGGGACAAAACGAAAAATTCTTTATCATTATGATCTAAGGGCTCAAAGTTCAGTAGCGTTAAATAAAACCTCGTGTGATATATGGAGAAAAAAACACTCTATTATGGTTTTCTCTCTTTTGTTTGTTTAGCAATTCCTCTTTCTTTATTTTATCTACAAAACTGTTAGTTACTCAATGTTCGGAAAGTCGAGTGGAGTCACTCCAGATTTTTTTTTTTTTTTTTTTTTTTTTTATGTAAAATAGAACCTACTTAAAAGAAGGATGGATTTTGAAATTTATTAATTAATTTTTGAGGGGAAAAAAAAAAAAAAAAAAAAAAAAAAAGTGTATGTCTAAGCAAAAATTTTGGGAAAAAAAAAAAAAAAAAAAAAAAAAAACATGCTTTTTGTTATATTTTTATTTTTAATATTTTTTTCTTTTAAAGATATTGCAAAATCCATCTATAATTCTTTTAGGTAGATTCTATTAAAAATCCAAGAAATGTTAAGTTATTTTTTGAATATCTGTAGAAGTTTAAGCATTTTGAAGATATAAACTGAGAAAACGCATTTAAAATTTTCAACTCTCTCTCTCTACGCAAAGCTGGTTGACGTGAGGTGCCGGGTTCGATCCCAGGTCGCGCTCGTCGGCCTAGACGTGGTTTTCTCCGAAACTAGCGTAAATACGGTAAGACCCCTTTGAAAGAACTCCACGGAGGGCACTCTCCCCTCAGGCCTAGAATAGTCAATCGGCCTTAATCCCCCACAACCCTACCCAACCCAACTCTAAAAAATATATCAAAAACCACAAGAAATGTTCCCTAAATTGAAAAAAACCTAATACAGTTCAATTTATAAATATTAAATGGAAATATAAGCTTTTACATGAAACGTACTTTGGCACCTTTGACAGCGGTGCCGTCAAAGGTGCCAAGTCCCCTGAACCAAGTAGAGGCAGTCACAAGGGTGGAACATTGACGCAGAACTCATACCACTATTAATAAAACAAATTTTTCTTCTTCTTAAACCAACGATTTTACAGATAACGAAATTTTTTAAACAAATATTGGTATGAGTTCTGTGTCTGTGTTCCATCCTTGCAGTGATAGTACAGAAAACGGAGTACAAGCACGGAAAATTTCTTGTTAAGGGACCATTTTTATAGAGTAAATTTTATGAATTATCCATTTTCATAAATTTGAGTTTTGTGAAAACGGTTTTTTGATGAAGTGAAATTTCCTAAAGGATCTGCTAAACAGCCCTAATTTTCCCTTGGGTGGACCTTTGTTAATTCTCCTTTTCGTTAATTTGTTCAAACATTAGTTAGAATGAAAAACTGAAAATTTTCACATTTATTATTATTATTTTTTTTTCATATGTAAAAAGGAAAGTAGCTTTTAGAAATTTTATTAAATTAATAAAGTAATTCTACAAAATGCGTTTTCTTATTCTATTTATTTATTTATTTTGTAATAGTACATTTAGTAGGGGAGAGTGGCGCACGGTGTGACATGGCTCACATTGGGACACCTTAAATTTCATCTTTGATTTTGTAAATAGGAATTAGTTTTCTTAGGACATCGTAGTAGGCAGCACAGTCTACACCTCAGTGTAATTTGGAATTTCTCACATTAGTAGGTAAAGACTAATCGATTTTTCTTTGTTTTGAAAGGTTCAAAGTTATATTAATGGGTGATTTCATAAATAAATTTATTGTATAAACTAATTTAAATTTGAGTATGTGGGAATTAAAATATGGACTTTCATAATAATTTTAATGTTAAAAAATGCATTGTACTGCTAAGCCTAACTTTTTGAGAGTTACATTATGATAATGATCCAAGTGGGGTAGGTTGGGACATATAGTGGTGGGGCAGGTTGGGAAGCGCTCTCAATCTGCCCCACCACCATGCAATGTAAATAAAGCAATAGTTGCATGTTCTATATAAGTTCATTGAGTATTAAGTGTGTTAAACTTGAAAATGATTATTATTAAGAAAATTTTTTTTTTTTTTTGCTTTAGAATTTAGACGAGAGCAATTTTCAAATGTAAAATGAAATTTTCGTTAACGTAATATACTAATGTACTATCCATCTCATTTATATGGCTCTAAGTCTATAAATAAAAATTATTAAACAAATAGTCTTAATTTTTTTTAATTGTTAGTGTTCCAAGCTGTCCCACCTAGTGGGGCAGGTTGGGACATTGTAAAGATTTTTTAAAGTTTTTTTTACTGAAGTTAAATTTGATGGAATACTGCATTGGAATAAATTTTAACTGAAACTGGAATGCTTATTATTTCTGCCAAACTAATTTGCAGAAAATTGAATAAAAAATAAATTTTCTAAAAAATCTTTATCTAAAAAGTGTCCCAAGGTGCCCCACCTTCCCCTAAAACTCGCCAAAACTCCTGAGAGTCAGTCTCATTGAAGTCCGGATTTAAAATATTCCGAAACTATGGAAGTATTTCATCACAATTTCTTTAATAATTCTCGTTTTGATTTATTTACTTTTTTAATAATACATGTAAAATTAAATATTGTACTCTTAGTTGATACTATAAACTCTGCCTTTATTCCGATATACCAACGGGCCTTGTGCTCTTCACTGGTTACTATTAATATTTAAACGAATCACTTTAATATAAATATTATTTCTCAATATGAATGAGTTTTTTTAAAGCGTAAAAAGTCATTATTTAAGGAGCCAAGTTTTCTCGCTCCACTTCCTTGTACTTCTTATTCCAAAATAATTGTGAGCTCCACCAGTGGTCCAGAGAATTTGCTCTCAAAGCTGAAAGGCAGTAGGTTCCGGGTTCGATCCCAGGGACGTAGCCGTTAACAGTTTTTGCGCGTAAATAAGAGCAAGGTTGGGTTTTTACCAAACCGTGGTAAAAATGGTAAAAACCTGAAAAATACTATTAACCCACATTTACCGGTTGAGTGGTAGGTACTAGTTTATTATCCATTACTGATATACATATGTTTTTAAAATATAGTCTAGAAATATGTAATTCGTGTAATAAATCCTGATATTAATTAAAAATACTTTGAAGTAAATTTTAAAATATAATCAAATTAAAAAAAATGCCTGCAATGTGTTAATATTGAGAAATTACATGATAAGTTGATAAATGTTATTTAAATGTGTTTAAACCTTATTATAAAATAATCAAAATAATCAGTGAATTTGAACAGAAAAATTCAATTTTTAATAAAAAATAAATAAATAAATAAAACTGATTTAAACAAAGTCAAAACATGCTTTTGTTCGAAATATATATAATATATATGTATACAAAGGAAAATTCAATATGACCTTTATAAAATATTATCTATGCACTGGTGAATAGATTATTTTTCAAAAGTTTTTAAATGCTGTTCCCTTCCCTCTTTCACAATGAACTAGGCACAGTAAACATGTGCATTGTGCAGAAACTGACCAGTCAAGGTGAATTTAAAATGCCACAAATTTTAATAGTAACATAAAGAAAAAAGTATACAATAGTTAGCGTGCTATAATAATTGATATTAATATCACGAAGCATTAATTAGTTAATAATTTATTTAATATTATCAGTCAGTTATAGTAGTTGTATGCTAGTTGTAAAATAAATTTCAATTTAATAAATAATTTTTTCTTGGGGAGAAAAATAGAGCATTTATCTCATTTTATCAAAGATAGAAATAGAAAAGCTGACCTTGTTTTTAGTGAGGTGCATCTGTTGCTTAATTATGATTCCTGAAGAAGAAAGCACCTATATTTTTTTTTTGAAACAGCTGTCGAGGTTTTCTTAATTTATGTTATTACCAAATTAAATATTTTTATTGAAGCCATTATTTTTGTGTTTCATTTTCTAATATGAAACAGTATTTATGGCAAATATTTTAGAAAATTAGTTCGTTAAACTGATCATATAATTTAAAACAATTTTCATGTTGACAACATTGCTTTGTTAGTATTATTATTTATTTATTTTCAAAATAATGTTTTTAGAAATAGCTGAAATAATAGAAATTTCATAGTAAATAAAATGGAAAAAATAAGAACTAAAAATTTTAAAATATGTCCCGGAAGTTTTTGTGATAAATTTAAAACTTTTTTAAATAGGAATTTACTTTTCTGAAGGTGGTAAAAAGCATGGTAAAAACATGTTTTGGCCAAGACGGTAAAATTCATTACATGGTAAATATCATACCAACTCTGAATAAGGGCTAGGAGCCCCTTAGAAAGACTCTCACTCAGGGCATTTCAACCAGGCTTAGGTTTCTACTGTAGTCAATGAGTCTTCATCCACACAACTATAACCAAATAATTGTAGATATTTTTGCATAAATTGCTACTACTTCTTCTTCTTCTTCTTTTTTTTTTTTTTTTTCTGATTCTCCAAGAATTTAATTGTTAAATGATATTTTTATGCAGTCAGCTGTACTACAGGAGTTAGCTTAAGGCAGAGCCAGGAAAGATAATCGAATATCTAGTTTAAAAAAAAATATTTCTCTTTTTTCTTTTCTATTTACTGGTATAATTCTAAAAATTCTGTGATTTAATTATCTCTTTATTTATTTTTAACTGTAACTTCTTTAAGGTGCTTTAATATTTTCAAAAAATTGACAAGCCTTTTGATAAAAAATAATTTTTTTTTTTCTATCATTGATGTTTTAAAAATTCATTTTAAACGAGTTATGGATATTTTTTCATAAATAAAATTTATTCTTTTAAGATGTGCGTGTGCAACCTTATAAAACATTAAATTTTTGCAGAAAAGTTTTAGACGAATACTTCCATAGAATATTTCTCTTTTCATATTACTGTGGATTTGATTTTTTTGCTTAATTGCTTATGCTTTTTAAGCTTTTCCCTGAAATTTTTTTTTTTTTTTTTTTTTTTTTTTTAATTGATGTAATTTGACGATATAAATAAAGTTTGCAAAAAAATTGGACCCGGAATAATCTAAGTTTTAAAATTAATAAGTCAATTTTAAAAATAATATTTTACAGAAAAAACTGAGAAATGTTTTTTAAAAATATTTGCGCATACAAAAGAATATTTCGAAACTTAGACATGGAAAGCTTAGGCAAATAAAAACTAGCATGCTTTGGACATCACAAAACTTTATTATATATCATTCTGCATAATAGATTAAGATGCACGAAAGCGTAATCATAGCTTCTTACAATAAAGATTTTACTGTTTATTATTTCAATAGATGTTGAGATGTTGCCATTTAGAAAATCGCAGATGGTGAGTAAAAGCAGCGCCACCTGTCAGCCGATATGTTCGAAAAATTAAATCAGCATTCTTTTTCATAATGGCTATCTCACACATCAAGTTTTCTGCATTTATACGCTGTAGAAGATGAGATGTAGTTTTCCGTACTCGGGGAAAATTACAGCACAGTGACGCTACCTATTTTACTTTCTGTTATGACCATAGAATAAATTAAAAAGAAATAAAATTTTATAAATAAAGTATAATCAAATGTAAAAACTTCTTCCTAAGTAATAATAATTAATGTTATCTTAATCTATGTCATTTTATCGAAATATTTAATTATGTTTCTTTTAAATTTATTAATCCATTTATTATATTTAAGTATAAATAAAGAGCTAATGGAAAATGGTGAAAACACGTATTCCTTTAGGCTCCCAAGATAATTCATTGAAGAGAATGCTTTATCTTTGAAGTTAAATCGTAATAAAAAGGTATCAGAATCATATTGATTGTCCTTGTGGCAAAATTTGGGCGACATGGTGATATTCTCTCACAAAAGAAATTGTCCCTTGCAGAAGGTTTTTCTCATACAGTTGAAAGATATTCCTAGATTTCTGTTGAAAACAAAAAGGGGTTTTTTTATTTAAGAATTCTGCTAAGTATATTAACCCGTTAACGCCCGAATTAATTTTGCAAAATATTACATATTAGCTGATTGTTTCACTTCTAAATTAATATAGACAACTGACAGTAAAATATATTAACTTAAACAATTCTTCTGATAGTTTTAAATTTAAAGCCTATCCTCATTTATTGACGTTTAGTGTTCTAGCGAGAAAACTTTGAGATAACAGATTCATTTCCTATTATATGTTGACAAAGATCTCGAAAGTAAAGTATTATAGTATATATTATTATTCAATTTTATTTAAGTTAGTATACCTGCGCAAAAAGCAGATATATGTGCGACGAATGAAAAATCATAAAATGACTATCCAAATTATGAAATAATAATTAATAGTAGGCACATAAAACTTTCAGGGATCATTTAGAGTGACGCAATAAACTGTCACAAAAAAAGCAGAAATCATTCCAAGAAACCACAAAAAATATACGTGCCATTTTATCAGCTGTCCTCAAATGAGGACACTGGGCGCTAACGGGTTAATTGGTATCTTTATAAATAAATGTACATGTTATGTATACATTAAATATGTGCTATTATTAAGCGATATCTTGGAGAAAAGACGCGCGCTAATGAAACGTATCTCAGAAATTATAAAAACATTCTTCCACAGGCTTCGTCGTTTCAAGAAGGTTTATGAGAATTTATTTAAGTTTAATGAGATTGGTAATTTATTGTATACATTTATTCTAACGGTGTCATAACTGGTGTGTTCGTTTAATTAGCATGAAATTGGAATACTGGGAATATTTGATATTTCTTATAATATCTTAATTTTTTGAAAATTTTCAAAAACTCATCCAGCTTTTATGAAAACAAATATTTTAATATAAGATGCATTATGGGTGCTTTTTTTTTTTTTTTTTTTTTTTTTAATTAGGGACAAGGAGGGCGCTATTTTTCAATTTTTCAAACCTAAAGGCAGGTAGGGTGCAACCCCCACCACCCTTCTCCCCGAAACTGTCTGGGGGTAACTCTGCTAAAAATAAGTCTTTAAATAAGTTCTTAAAAATAAGTTCTAAAAATAAGTCTTTATGAATAAGAGCAGACATTGAGGATATTTTTAATGCGAACATCTGCATTTTTTTTTTTTAAAGTAATTTTAGGATAATATTAGAAACAATAAATCTGTGTGACCATCAGTTTTATAGAGTTAAAAAATAATACACATTCAACATATTTCTTTCAAGCACAGCAGTTTCGCTAATATAAACACACATTTATTCTATTTATTTTATTTTCTTTTTTATGGGGGGGGGGGGGGAGGGGGAATGTACATACAGTGTTATATTAAAATTTCGCTTACATATTGTTCCAGAAGAAAAGAAAAATAAATTAAATATTAAAAATGAATATTAAAAGTCGAGATGTGCATTAAATAAAGATGATATTTAATGTTTCTAACAATAAAAATTAATAAAAATAAAAATTTCTTTAGATGTAAAACTTTTAAAATAGGATTCTAGGCAAAAGTGTCTGTCCATTTCTAATTTTATGCAATTAAATATCTTTTATTTGTTATCGAGTTTAAATAAATAAAAAGAAGGTTAAATATGAACTATTCGTATGTTATAGTTGTGATAAAAATTAATTATAAAAACTTTTTTTTTTTTTTTTTTTTTTTTTAAGAAAATTATACACATACATGCATACATACATATATATACTAGCAGGCAACGCCCGCTTCGCTGGTCCCTATTTTTAAATGAATCACTATAACTACTGAATTCTCAAAATTGCATTAATTTTTATCACGTGAAAAAAAAAAAGAGAAACAAAATCTGATTAGGAAAAATGTTGCACCGGGTTCTCACTGCCTTCGGAAAAAATTCCCAAAACGCTCTAAGTCTTATTTCTATTATTTTCCCCCTTCGCCCCCCCTCCCGTCTATCCTAATAATTTTACAAATTCAAAAATATCCGCAATCGATTTGTAGGTATCGAAAACTTCTATGTACCAATTTTGAATGATCTAACTCTATTTGTTTTTGCCCATCCGCCCCCCTTCCCGACCCTCCTAATAACTTTACACTTTCGAAAATATCCCCATTCGACTTGCAGGCCTCTAAAACCTATCTACCAATTTTGAACGGCCTAACTGTATTTCTATTTCCCATAGCCCCCTTTTACCGCCCCACCCCTCCTAATAATTTTATAAATTCGAAAATATCCGCAATCGATTTGTAAGTATCGAAAACCTCTATATACCAATTTTGAACGATCTAACTCTATTTTTATTTTTTTGCTCCCCCCTCTCCCCTCCCCCCTTCCCGGCCCTCCTAATAATTTTATAAATTCGAAAATATTCCCAATCGATTTGTAGGTATCGAAAACCTCTATTTACCAATTTTGAACGATCTAAATCTGTTTTTATTTTTTTGCCCCCCCCCCTCTCCCCTCCCCCTTCCAGCCCCTCCTAATAACTTTTCACAATCGAAAATATCCCCATTCAACTTGCAGGCCTCTAAAACCTATCTGTACCAATTTTGAACGGCCTAACTGTATTTCTATTTGTTTTTGCCCATAGCCGCCCCCTCTTACCGCCCCACCCCCTTCCCGCCCCTCCTAATAATTTTACAAATTCGAAAATATCCGCAATCGATTTGTAGGTATTGAAAACCTCTATATACCAATTTTGAACGATCTAAATCTATTTTTATTTTTTTGCCCCCTCCCCCCTTCCTGCCCCTCCTAATAACTTTACACAATCGAAAATATCCCCATTGGATTTGCAGGCCTCTAAAACCTATCTGTACCAATTTTGAACGCCCTAACTGTATTTCTATTTGTTTTTGCCCCACAGCCCCCCCTGCTGCCCCACCTGTGGGCTGAATTTTTAAAATTCCAGAAATTGGTTTTCAGGTATTTGCATTAGCTATATATTAGAGCAAAAATTTCATGTATACCTATTTTTTTTGTTTGAGATATATAGGATTATGCGAAAACACGTTTTTTACATGCGAAATCACGTTTTGCCTCCCCCCCCGGACCCCCCCCCCTTGGGAACCGAATTATGAAAATTCCAGAAACAGGTTTTTAGACATTAGTATTAGCTATATTTTAAAGCAAAAATTTTACGGATATCTGTTTTTTTTTTTTTTTTTTTGTTTGAGATATGAAGGATTTTGTGAAATCACGCTTTGCCCCCCCCTCCCCCCCTTGGGGGGCGAATTTTGTAAAATCGCTTCTTAGTGGATGCCTACGTCATAGAAAGAACATTGTCACAAAATTTCATGCTTCTAGGTCTAGGGGTTTGGTCTGGGCGATGATGAATCATCCCCTCACTCACTCAGTCAGTAAGGAAGAACGATTTTATATATATATATATATACACACATCTTTTGTCTTTGACTTTGTGTTAGGCCTGCAGACGGATTTGACTTTTAATATCAAATCCTAGGGGAATTATATTAAAGCATAATTTGAAACTTTGGCAGCAGTACAAATATCTTCTAAATCTATTTAATAAACAATATTTAAATAAAAAAAATATTGAATATATATATATATATATATATACATATATACTTTTTTAATATTGAAATTTGTGGCAACGGACTTGACATAAAGAGAAGCATAATTTGAAAGGGATCAATCCATATACTATTTCGGCCCACCAGTGGCCGAGCGGTTCTGCGCTCAAAGCTGGTAGACGTGAGGTGCCGGGTCCGATCCCAGGTCGCGCTCATCGACCTAGCCGTTCGGAGTTTTCCGCGGTTTTCTCCAAAACGCGTAAATACGGGTTAGGACCCCTTAGAAAGATCCCTATGGGGGAGCACTCCCTTCAGGCCTAGGACCCTAAAATTGTCAATATGCCTTACTTCCAAAACACTGACATCATATACTATTTCAGTAGTCTTACTTTCACGCCATTGTTTACGAATAATAATCGTTTTTCTATTTATCAAAAAATCATTATGAAAAATTACCCAGTGAAAACTTTTTTTTTTTTTTTTAAATGAAGAAATTGAAGTCGAATATATTTTTATTTTAAATAATTAAATGATAGTATTAATATTAAGCGTTATATTTCAAGCAATGAATTTTATTGAAGAAGTTTTTAGTGTTATTCTACTCTGAAATGGAAATCGTCTGCATTCATCATTGAAAAAGCTACTTTCGTAATTTGTACTGCTTGAATTTGTCTAAGAAAATATAGAAGAAAATTTTGTGAGGGGCATAACATACTAGTTTTGTAAATTGTTGCATTCACACTCATTAAAAGGAAATATTTTCTTCTATATAGAATTGTTTGAAACATATTATTATTCATCTGAATCTGCTTGAAAATCATATTTTCATAAAAACTTTTGTTATTATAGCAAGTAAATTGTTTTATCTAAAATATTCTATTTTCACTTAAATCATAGTATGTTGTAAATTTTATTTTTTAAGGATCTTTATTTGTAAAAAAGTGTAAATAATATCCGTTTATAACAGCGTTTTTCGTAAATCATTTATTTTGAGAAATAATGATTTGTTATGGTTCGAATCGGCATAATTAGCCGAAACTCTTTCCTGTTACTCACGTCACTTTTCTGAAAATTGCGTCTGGTGTACTGGTATTATCTTTCCAAGAATGCTACACTTTTGTGGTTGAAAACATGCTTTTGTTCATAGTGTTTTTTTTTTTTTTTTTACCTTTTATCAGATATTCTTTAAAACTGCAGTCTTAACTTGATCTAATAATTTGAAAAATGCTGTAACCAAGATAAGGAATACCATAATAGTGTAACGAAATTTTCGATTTCCTTGCATGAAGTAATTCTTAAAGAAACAGGCAGGTTCGAGTCGAAGAATGTACTTTATTCAAAGCATATTCGGTAAACAGTCCTATAAAACTTGCTAATTCAATCATGTATATATATTCTTCAAAACAGTGCAATAAAATTGTCATTTGTGTCACAAAAATCATTATTCGACGAATAATCTCGAAATAGTTCGATTAAACAGTCACTTGTACCACAAAAGCAAAGTAAATAACGTCAAATTTTCAGAGAACCGGAATTCCACTGATACCCAAGCAGTGATCAACTGTTTCAAATATACGTAAAAAATACAGTCTCTGAGGAAAAATCACTCAGATCAGTTCTCTGAACACAACTGAACTACTGGGAGTGAGTTAAAATTTTCATACTCTTCATGGCCGGAATTGGACTAAGATTCTGAGTAATTAAGTCCAGTGGAAAATTCTAGAACTCGGCTCCTATTAATGTCAGAGAGATTCGAAAATTCAGGAACCATAAATTACCGTTTCTCACCAAATTTGTTCACCAAATTGCCAAGTTTATCGCCTGGGCCGAGCTTAATGGAAATTAATGAACTACCAATTGTTTCTACTTCAGCGGTCGCAACCTTTTCGACTTCACAGACCATTTAATTCTCAGTTTAAAATCCTACAAACCACTAAATTCGTTGTTTAAAATATCGTGCACCATTAATATGATTGAGTCTGAAACGTAAAAATATCTTTAGAGCAACATGAAATAAATATATTTAACACATTGCCCTAAGGATATTTTCCTATTTTGAACAGTCGGCGTTCCTCTAAAACAGGCCTGTCCAACCCAAAACACTTGGTGGGCCGCAATGGAAATCTATTTTATTCATTCGGGCCGCATCGTATGTACTGTACAGTCATACAGCTCCCCCTCCTTTCCGTACTAATTTCGCCGTAAATAATTGTAGAGACATGCGGCTAGTGCCGATCGATTAGTAATAAGGCCTAGTTTAGAACAGTTTAGTTAGATTTTGTGTCTACACATTAAAACTGGCATCAACTTTATTCTTTTCAAAGGCAACCCCCAATTTCGACAAGCTTTTTGGATTATTTGGATCAAATCAGCCCAGAAAGCGGTATAATTTATATGTTTCTTTCAACTTTTCACAGAATTATAATTTGTTAAAATATGGAGGTACTAATGTTAAATGAATGCAATAAACATTAATTCATGTCTTCCCAAAAAAATATATTAAAATTTCATTTTTTTTTTTTTTTAACATTAGAATGAAGTAAGCCAAATATATTCCAAGCACATTTTTGATTAAAAAAACATTTTTTGAATTATGAAAATTACTAATAAATTCCTATTTCAAAAAATTATGCGATATGAACTACAATTTTTGCACGACTATAACAGGCATTATCAAAAATATGGGTTTTTAAATTTACAGTTCGTTCCTATCACTATTTTTCAAATTAAAATGATTTTAAATTTTTATTGCTCTTAGGGCGCTGTCACTTGTTATCGTTTGTGTCATATATTACTTTGCTTGCGTATGATTTAAAATAGTTATTCAAGTAAGTTTAGACATACACATCATTTTTCTTAATTAGCATTACTTTATTTTACATTTAAGATTGTTATATTTCTTTTCCGATTATTATATAAATGGATATAATAATTTTCTCTGTGATATCTTAATTTAATTTTTTCTTTTTAAATATAGAGATTTACCCTTGATCAAATTTTGCTTGTGACACTGTAAAGACTTGGATATAAGGAATATAAACTATACCTTTTTCTGAACCGCCTTGACCTCAGAAATTCGAATATATAGTTAAAAATGGGTGTCACTATTCGGGAAAAAAAAAAAAAAAAAAAAAAGTTTGTGCAAGTTTAATATGTAAGTGGCACCCTAAACAAAATTTAGTAATTGAATTAAAACCTAGATGTTATTACCAATCGTTATAATCACAGCTGCTGGTTTTTACGATAATTTACGGCGAAATTAGTCGAGGAGGGAAATTATTATTATTTAATGACAGTACATATGCATATATGTTTGTGCGTATATGATTCATGTATGTATATACTTTTTTCGGGGAAGGGCAGGGTGAAAATTCGAAGCAGAATACATTAATTTAAATTATTTTCAGTCGTAAATTAACAATAGAATCGTGAAAAATTTATGACTATATATTAAAACTATAATAAAAAGAATGAATAATGGATCTAATAATATTTCATTACAACAGTTCTTTAGCTACCATAATCGTTGAAAGGTATTTTCACTTGGAAAAGTCAGAACGTATTTAATAATTTTTGATCCGTTAACCAAAGTTGTGAAACATTAAATATCGTTAATTTTCTCGCGGGCCGCAAGAAACTATGCGGTGGGCCGCATGCGGCCCGCGGGCCGTGGGTTGGCCACCCCTGCTCTAAAACATTATACTGTTTTATTTATTTAAAAGAAATGATTTTATGAATCGTAATTATATTATTAAATTTTATCCTCAGCTCACTAACAGATGCTGTAAATACCCCCTGGCATATATATAAATCGGCAGCACATAAAGTGTTAAACACGAATAAGTAAAATCGTTTTATAAAGTAATTCTTGAAGTGAAAACTTCTTTTGGCGCGTTGAGCACTTTTGGGTGAACAAAAATCATGAAACTCGCATCATCGTCAGCGACGGTTTTCCATTTGAAGTGAAAACTTCTTTAGGCACGTTCAGCACTTTTGGGTGAACAAAAATCATGAAACTCGCGTCATCGTCAGCTAAGGCTTTCCATGAGAAGAAACATATTTTTAACCAATTTATATTATCGAAAGTGGAATTCGAGATTTCAACTGATTTACACGTTTTGAGGTCTCCTGAATGGGTTTTCTTTTGTATCTCAGCTACTAATTAAAATAATTTCATAAGTAATACATCGTTAGAAAGCTTTGCTGATTTGGAATCAAACAGTAGATTACAGAAATTTCTACCGCCAGATGGCGCTGTAATATTTTAAAATTTCAACATTTCAAATTCTAATTATGATTAAATTATTTTTAATACATCATTCGAAAGATATTTTAAAGTTTTTATATTATCGAAAGTGGAATTCGAGATTTTACCCGATTTACACGTTTTAAGGTGTTTCGGTTTTCTTTTGTATCTCAGCTACTAATTAAAATAATTTCTTAAGTAATCAATATTTCTACCTAATATAAGGCTTAGTTCATTTAATTTGGTTAGCTACAAATATTGTGCCGATTCATATAATACATATCATAAACACTTCAGTTACAAACCAAAAATAATTCGAAAATAATAATCTAACAGCTCGACGATACAACTCACAAGTTACTTAGTTTTCATTTCTATCGGCAGTCCCCAAAGACTGCTTTGATATATATTTTTTTTTTCCCATTTAAGAGAAGCGCCTAAAGCAGAGCTCGGTTTTCTTAAAAAAAAAAAAAAAAAATGCTAGTAATAAGTTATTATAAAACATTACAAATGCATTTTTTATTATAAGAAAAACAAAAATTCGTAATTAATTATAAGAACAATGCTTAGATTGTTTGATTATAATCAAATAATTATATGAGAAAAAGTGAACACCTTTTTATTATTTTCATGTTATAAGAAACTCAGACGAAAGATTTAACTTCAGTGTTAATTTGTTATTTATTGCCATATATAATATTATATTTACTATGTCTTTAAGAATATGTATATTGCTAAATTATTAAAATCCAATCTAAAATTATATTTTTTACGTATATTTGAAATCTCTGAAGAATTCAAATAATCTGATAAATATTTCTGCCTAAGTATCAATTGTATATCAGAAATTTAAAGCGATAATTATGATTGATATTTTACAGTTCAAATTTTAGTAATGCAAGTTAAAAAAAATATTCCACTTATCTTTTATTCAGAAAATTTTGAAAATTAATGCTGTGAGTACGAGGGATTCAGAAAATTCTGAAATTAAAAGTTAACATCAATTGAATTTCTTATAAAACATGAAAAGATGCAAATAATGCCCAGATTTTTTTTTACGACAATTTTTTTGTACGATTACTGACAATTTTTGCCCGAGTAATCCACGATCACCGGTTAGCGACCACTGCTCTACTTTGACTGTAAATGTTCTTCCACTGCAACAGTACGTTTGGTGCAGGGAAGAGGTTTAATGTTTTGGAATAATATGTTATATTTTTATTAATTTAATTACGTGTTTGTCAGTTGTCGCAGAGAATCATTTTCTTTGTCCAATCATTGTTTTCTGAAAAATTGTCTTTCCGTGTTTACACAAACACATGTATTATAAAATAAATACATATCAGGATTTCCATTTGAGAGTGAAACTGTGAGAATTTCTCATGTTTTATTATTAACAGGGGTCGATCCAGGTTTTAATTTTAGGGTCCCTTTTTTTGTGAAAAACTAAATATTTTTGTGACATTTTTATTTATTTTTGTGAAATGTAAAATATTTTTGTGAAAAAAGTAAAATATTGTGTAAAATCTTCCGTTTTTACAATCACTTTATGTAATATTTAATATCAAGTTAATAGAGTTTCGTTGAGCCAAATTAAGGCATTAAATAAAATAATACTGAAAATATGAAAACATTTAATAAAAGGATCATTTTTATAAAACAAAATCTTGTGAAGGGACTCATTTTATAAATTTGAAATTCGTGAAGGGTCCCTTTTCATGGATTTGAATTTTGTGAAGGATCCCTTTTCATGAATTTGAATTTTGTGAAGGGTCCCTTTTTATGAATTTGAATTTTCTGAAGGGTCCCTTTTTACTATGTGGAATTTTGTGAAGGGGCCGCAAAAGGGACCCAAATTTTGCCTGGATCGACCCCTGATTAATATAATTTTATTTTCTCATTTAAAATTTTTTATATTGTGTGAAAATCGCAGGTTCTTCGGGAGTCACTTAACGAAAATATTTTTATGAGAAAGTAGATCCTTCATAAAAATTGAGTTTTAAAATGAACTTTTCACAAAAATCAGCAAATTTACATTGGAGCCTTCGTAAAAATCAACAATTTTGAAATGGATCCAGGTGGAATTCTACAGAGGGTGTTCACATATTTTTATAACGATTTTGACTTTCTCATTGAATTTAAATTTTAAAATAAAAATGAGACTAACATCAAATTGCAATAGGTTTTAATTATCTTTTACAGCATTAAAAATATTTTTTGCTTTAAAATTTTGCTGGACAATAAACAATGGATTAAAGGGTATATTTTTCACTTTCCGAAGAGAAATACTTTTATTCGATTGTTAAAAAAGATGTGAAAAGCATGGTTTTAATATTTCTACACGTAAAATAACGGACATAATTAATGAGAAAGGTAAATAAACGCCAAAGTTTGCATTTGATGGCGGAAAAGGGAAAAAAATTATACCCAAGAAAAATACGTACACCTACTATTAAAAAGTCGCATCTCATGTTTTAAAAGAAAATCGAACACCCCAAAGAGCTATTGTAAAATCTTTAAATATCTTTGTAGGGAACTGGGAACGATATTATAAAATCTGATTTTAAGCTAATCATAACAAAAAACATAATGTATACCCCCTAATACAGAAACATGGTTTGCAGCGTATGACTGTGTGCAGATTGTTGTATGAAAATTATTTGACAGGTGAAAAATGGAAATATATAGTTAATAATGACGAGTCTTGAATATTATTATCTGTTTTCAGTATAAAAAGATCGATTTACTAGCGAAAAAAAAAAAAAAAAAAGACTTAAAATATTGGTTCAGAGAAAACAAGGAAAGTTTGGCTAACGGTTTTATGGTTATTACTGAATTCACTTATAACAACGGAAAACTTAAAGTAAGAAAACTAGAAAAAATCTAGTATGTTGTGGCCAGCACATGACTTTCTTCTATATTTTCCTATACAAATTCACTCAGTAAAAATAATTTATTAAAATTAATATTTAAAAAAAATTATCTTCCATGATAATGCAGACGATTTCCATATTAGAGAAGTAGTATAACACTAAATATCCAAAAAAAGTCCATTTTATTCTCAAAAAAAAAAAAAAAAAAAAAAAGTTAAAAGTAAAAAAAAAAAAAAATCGATAACTTAGTTTCAAATTATCACAGATCTATAGTTCAACCATTCGTTTTGAAGGTATTGACAAGACCTTTTGAAAGATACCCATCTTGAAAATTTACCCCCCCCCCCCCCCAGGGGGTGAAGCGATGTCACCACATGCACAAAACGTTTTTCCTAGTTAACTACATTTATACGAAATTTTGTCCTATACTGCCATGTTAAAAACTTTTAAAAAAATGCGATTACAGCGCCACCTGTTAAGCGATTGATCCCCAAATCTAATCAGCACCAGTTTATGTCAGGGTCCAACTAAATACCAAGTTTGGTTAAATTTCGTTCATTGGTTCGTGAGATACAACGTGCACAAAATTCGTGATACACACACACAGACAGACACACAAACAGGCATTTTCTAAAAACTATGAAATCGTGTTCAGGACATCCCAAAACGTGTAAATCCATCGAAAACCGGAGTTCGAAAATTTTCATGAATCCAATACTTTCTCTATATTACATATAGAAGAAAGTAAAAATGTCATAATTAGCTTGGATTATTACCAGAAATATATTTTAACATCTATTTTCAAATAAGAAATTCCATCCCCTTACCCAAACAATCTTCATTGTGTTGAGTTCCATCCGGATAAGGTTACAAGTTATACCTCTTAAATTTACTGCTCTATTTTTTTTGGAAAAAAAATGAAAAATGAAACTGGAATCGAAGCTGTTTCTTTTAAATGCATCCCATCAAATTCTCCTGATATGTCTCTTATAAATTATTGGACATTTGGACATTTAAAACAATCTCTTTAAAAATGCATCCCAAAACATTGGATGGACTATGGAAGACTGTAGAAGAGGAGTGAAACAAAATCAATATTGATGTTTTAATAAATGCTCTGTTATTTATGAAATCAAAATTTCATATGATAGTTTAACAAAAGGGCTATCAGACTGAACATATTAGAAAATAAAATTCTTATATTTGGTTATATATATATATATATCTTTGCAAAATCGTTACAAAAATGTGTGAACACCGTCTGTATATGATGGATAAGCTGATTTCGAAACGGGCATTACTGGCCTTCCCTGTTTCACATCTACCATTTTTTTTTTTTTTTTTTTTTTTTTAACATTTTCTGCCATAAGCAGGGGTTGATCTAGATTTTAATTTTTGGGGTCTATTTTTTGTGGAAAACAAATTATTTGTCTAAAATGTTTACTTATTTTTAAGGAAAAAAATATATATATATTGAAAACGTTTTCAAACATTGCAGTAGATGAAACCAAGTATTACATGAAGAACTAGGGGAAAAAAAAAAAAAAAAACGAATATTAAAGATTTTCTAAAAAATTGAGCATCCTGAGTACTACTGTGATGTAAATAATTCATTTACTTTTTATGTTTCCATAGTTTAAATTAATTTTATTAATATTTTTAATTTTCATAGCAACAGAAGTTACTTAATGAGGATCAAAGAACCTCATGGCGTACATTGCGTTCTGGCCACTAACCCTTTTTATTCTTTGGGTCAAAAGGTCAAATATATATATCCAAATAATTTTATTTACATAAGAGAAAAGAGGAATCAATTTACTTATTGGCTAGAATGCTGTAAAAAGAAAAATGCTTACAAAAATAATGTTTGTAAGAAAACTAATCTGCTGCATCAAAATTAATCAATTTTATTTCCAAACCACACTAGTAATTCCAAATTAAGTAGGATATAAAAATTAATGGTTTTTAAAATTTGAATAAGTATTCATATAAACTAATATATATATATTTATTATTAATAAGTAGGCACTCTCTCTCCAAATGATAAAATGGTCATTATTTTAAAACAGAAGCAAAACAAATCTTTCTCACCCCATGTTCTTCTCTTGAGAGCTGCTGAAAACCAACTGAATTTAAAACTGCTGGAATAGCAGAAGGTGGAGTCAGAACCATCACCCTATTGGTTCTCAGCATGGTGTGATATGACATCACCACTAGGAAAGAAGAACCAATTTTTCTCCTGTGTGTGTGTTGCAGTAAAGCAAACACAACAGGGTGAGTTGAGCCAGCTGAGAGAAACAATGCATTAAGTGCAGAAAACGATCTTATTTAACATTTAAAAAGAAGTGGTGTTTTTAACATCACATTACCCCTAACGACCATTAAAAAAATTTGGAAGACTAAAAATGTGAATGGAGAGTGCATACCTACATTTACATGAAGGATTACAAATTTTTTTTTTTTTTTTACTTACATGTGAAAAAAAAAATATCCATATTGACCAAATAATATTGTAGGAACGGCCATTAAAGGCATGAATGTAACAAAGCAAATTTTTAAGCAACTGAAAGGTCTTACAATACTCTTAATAACATGCATTTGATAAAAAAATTTGGAAATTTTGAGAACAATGTACATGTGACACAAAATCTGAACCAAACACAATACAAAATCGATAAGTAAAGCTGAAACAATAAAATTCCGACAAACAACCTAATATCAACGCCTACCCTGGTAGGTGATCAATTCTACCAAAATAGGCGAGGAATACACCATTTCATCAAAAACAATACTATTTCAGCACTGTGGTTACAGACATTCTCAAATAAAAGATTTTATTGATACAAAAGTGGTCAGTGACATATCTAACAATATTTATTAGGATATTGACAACTAATAAAATATATCTATAAATGCAAACAGACACAGCTTTTATCAACAAGTGACATGAGTAAAAAAAACATTGATACCTTTTAAAGAAAATAGTATTATAACAGAAATATTGAAAAGCATGTTAATTGCTGTAAAATTTGCTTTCTTATAAATTTGTAAAAATAATTAGTTAACGAGAATAAAAAAATGTATGACATGACAAAAGAGTTTCAGTGGATGTGCAATATCAACAAAAATATTTAACCAATAGTCTTGATATTAAATACCATCTACCGATTAATCAATGTATAAGTATACACATGAAAGAACAACTATACTAAATAAATGTCAAAGAAATCTTGTTAACAACTGATAAAACAAAATCAGTTATATTTCAGTATAAAATATTTACAGATGACCTCTTGAAGCATTATTATGAAGGAGAAAAAAAAATCAAAATAAGTATCAATACAAATGTCAAAATAATCTCATAGATAAATATTACATTACGGAAAAGGCATTCCAAGTACTCGAGTATAATATTCGAATAAGATTTTTTTAAAAATTTTATCATTACCATTATTATTATTATTATTTAAAGAATATACATGTTATAAATGGAAATAATAAATGTGAGTGGCTACTGAGGCCACCAAGTTAGATTACTAAACAAAATCAAAAATGCACTTAATATAAACGTCAAATAATACTCAAATAAACATACTATCAGATATAACCAAAACAAAACTGCAATGTCAATAATCACAATAAACAAAAAATTTTATCAAACATTATACACATTTATATACATATCATATGTGGATTGTGTATTAATTTGATTGTGTAATAGTGTGGATGTAGTGTATACTTGTGTTGTATAAGTGATGTCTGTGTCTGTGAAAATGGTGTGGAAGCTTCCAGAAATTGTATTTAATAACCCAATATATCCATAAACATGACAATGTGCAGTAATTAATATATGAAAAGAAAGAAGAAAAATTATGTATACACATATAAATATGCAAGTTTCCGATACATATAACACACACATACTGTACATTTTGAGCAGTAAATAATTATAGTATAGTTATCAAATTTAACAAATAAGACAATATATAAAATAAATCAGCATAACAGAAGATTTATATTCATATTAACTACAATACACACTGCACTAAGTTTTTGTAGATATTCAACATTTGCCACAGGAGAAAAAAAATATATATATATAACTACACAATATATAATAGGACAATATACAAAATACAACTTATCAAATATACCTGTACCAACTCATACTTGTTTACAACAGGCAACTTTGGTGAATAAATTGCTTATCAAGTCCCCTAAAAAAAAAAACTTAAAAAAAAAACATGTTAAAAGAACATTTGTGAAAATGGAAACAAAAAAACAAAAAACAAAAATTAAGTTTTGCATCTTGGTCTGAGATCATAATGAGACTGCGGTTGAACAATCCCAGCTGGTTGACCTGTCAGAATTGTTTGTGGAATGAGATGTTGCTTTCTTTTATGCGCCAGGATGACACGGTCTATGTTAATAGTGAATGGTTCAGCCCCTTCATTTTCGAATTCTCTGACGGAGAGTAACACGTCAGATATTACTTTTTGAACTGAATATGGGCCTATGAATCTTGGTTTAAATGTATCTTTGGTTTTTATAAAGACCATATCATTTTCTTTGAATTTCCGGAGAACTGCTTTTTTATGTTGTCTAGTATTACGTTGGTTTTGGTAAAACTTCATGTTATGATGCACTTGCCTAAAGATCTGTTTCATTGATTCCATGTACTTATAGTATTCATATGGAAATTCCAGTGTTTCTAACTGAGGAGCTTCGAACAAGTCAAAGATGCTTGTTAGTGACCTGCCAAAATGCAGAAAGGCTGGAGAATATCCAGTTGAAGAATGAACGGTGGTGTTATACAGGTTCTTGTGTATCATCAAAGCCTGATGAAAATCAAATCCTTCCTTGGTAAGAGTGGAAATTGAGGATTTAATGCTGGTATTAATTCTTTCTGATGAGCCTTGTGTTTGCGGGTGTCCTGATGATGAATGGGAGATTGTAATTTTCAATGTCTGTGCCAAGTTGTTAAAGATGTTTGCTGTGAACTGTGGGCCTAAGTCTGAGAGTATCGCAGAGGGTCGACCAAAGGTAGTAATGTATCCCGTAATGGCTTTAACTACAGCTTGTGCTGTTGCATTTTTTACTGGTACCAATTCAATATGTTTAGAAAAATGATCGAGGAATGTTAACACATGGAAGCCATTAGAGAAAGGACCCAAAAAGTCCATGGAAACTAACATACTCGGCGCAGAAGGAACAAACATTTCCTGCAGTGGAGCAGGTGGAATTCTGTGCGGTTTATATTGAATACATAATGTACAGGACAGAACAAAGTTTTTTACATCTTCAAATAATCCTGTCCAATAAAAGTGTTTAAGTATTCTTCTGTATGTATTTCTAATTCCAAAGTGAGGCATGTGACAAATTTTTAATACTTTAGGTTTTAACTTCTGTGGTACTACAATTTTTGTTTTTGGAGAGTTTTCAGGCTGGTGAAACTTTCGTTTGATCATTAACAGACCTGTGTCCGGATGGACAAAATAATTTTTATATTTAGGAGAAGGTTTCTCCGAAGTGATATCGACAATAATTTTTAGCAGAAAGTCATCTTCTCTTTGCTCTTTAAAAAAACATACTTCCGAGATTTCCATCATAAGATTATCTGCGTCAGAGCTGTTTAAGGAACGACTGAGTGGAGCAGCATCGTTGCTTAACAACTGAGGTAAGGAAGAACGATGAGGCTCTGATGAGGTGAGTGACTTATCAGATTTTTGTGTGACATTGAAATGATGGAGTTCAATTGTTGGAGAAGCTGAAGAAATGGGTAAATTGTTAGCCTCTTTAATTAATTCTGGGTTTGAGTTAAGATCTTGAGTGTATGCAGAAAAGTCTTCTCTTGAAAAATAGTCTGCCAAAACATTTGTTTTACCTTTTACATATCTGAATGTGTATTGATAGTTTGATAATTCAATTAGCCATTTAGTAGTTAGATCAGCAGGAGAGGAAATTTTCTTATAGTGTTCGAGTGGTCTGCTATCGCTGAGAATGGTGAAAGGTCGGTTGAAAAGGAAAAATTTAAATGCACTGACTGACTTAGCTATGGCCATCAGCTCAAGCTTGATGGCTGAATATCGCTGTTCTGATTTAGATAGTGTTTTACTAAAGTAACTAACCGGAAGCAGAATGCCTTCCTTTTCTTGTAGAAGAACCCCTGAAATAGCAATTTTGCTAGCATCTGTATTAAGAAAAAATTGTTTTGACCAATCGGGTAAAGAAAGAAAAGGTTTAGAGAAAAAAACTTTCTGTATTTGTTTAAAGACTTCAGCATGTTCCTCTGTCCATTTAAATGTAGTTTTCGGAGATGTTAATTTTATCAAAGGATCAATTAATCGCGAGTAGCAGGGAATGAGTTTTCTGTAGAATCCACACAATCCTATAAATCTTTTTAGTTGTTTTCTGGTTGCTGGGATAGGAAATTGAGTAATTTTTGTAATGTTGGAAGAAATAGGATGTATTTTCTGATTTTGGATGCTGAAACCGAGATATTCAATAGATGACTGATGGAATTTACATTTCTTTGGAGACAATGTCAGATTGTACTTTTGTAGAGTAGCTAAAAGTGTTTGTAATTTTTCTGTTGTTTCCTGGAAAGAGTCACTTCCTATAATAATGTCATCCTGGTAAGCATATATGCCTGAACAATTGCACTCTTGTATAATTGTGTCAATAAGCATTTGGAATGTTGATGCGGCTGATCTCAGCCCAAACATTAATCTTTTAAATGAATAAGTTCCCCATTGTGTAGTAAATGAGAGACGTCGTCTGTATTCTTTAGGTAATGAAATTTGATGATACGCTGAGGGAAAGTCTAATGTTGTAAAATATTTAAATTTTGAGATGTTATTTATTATCGTATCAATTCTTGGAAGAGGATAAGTGGAGCATCGAATCATAGAGTTGATTAACCTTAAATCTAGGGCCAATCTAAAGGAAGGTTTATCCTCCTTAGACACAGCTTTCTTTTTAACCATGAGCATTGGGCATGCCCATTCAGAGATATTTCTCTCAATGATCCCTGCATCCAGTAATTTGTCAAGTTGATCTTTTGCCTCTTCTTGAATAGCTTGTGGAATAGGAAAAGGGTAAGTTTTTAAGGGAATATCTGAAATGAATTTTATATGTGGAGTGATATGATCGGTGTGTCCAATCGACTTTAGTGAACATGAAAATACAGAGTTAAATTTCTGAAGAATATCTTGCATTATTACCCTTTCTGTAGGTTTTAAATGCTGAATAGAAAAATTATTTACATTAAATTCTTTCTGTCTTAAGGATAAAACTTCTGGTGTAGCCTTAATTAGATTACACATGTGATCAGGTGTATTTGTTGCAAGATCCAAGGAATTTTCTTCTATTTTATCTATCTCTGAAATGTATCCGCAAACGGTATTTTTATTTATATGCAGTTTCTTGCTCGAATTATTATACATAGGAATAAAAAATTGAATTAATTCTTGTTTAGTAGAATTTTCCTTGATATGTTGTACCTCCATAAGAGAAGGATAGGACACAAGTGGACAATGCTTGTTAGACGATGTAAACATTACTAACTGATTTTCTGGAATAAGCGTGGACCGCACAGGCACATATATAGTATCCTGTGGATCAATCATAATCTTCTGGGTAAGCCAACATTTTTGATAAGAGGGTAAGTTCTCTTTATGAACATCAATTTTAGATTTTTTGTATCCAGTTTGGGGAAAATCCATATGAGTAGCTATCTTATGTGATGCCCGATTCATATCAGATTCAGATGATAGAAGACTGCAAGAGGGTACAGTGTCTAGAATATCTAAAGCATTTTCATTAATTTGTATTTTGTTATTGTGTAAATTGATAACTACGTGATGGGACTTTAAAAAATCAAAGCCAAGTATACCAATAAATTTAGATTCAGTTGGTATTTCAATAAGAAAAAAGGTGTGTTTGTAAAAAGTTTTCCCTATTTTAAAGGAAATGCAAACACATCCGTCACATTGGACTATAGAGTTTACTGTAGATATCTTGACTCTTGAAGCAATTCTTTTGTAATATAATTTGTTTTGATTTTGTAAGAAGTAATGTTTTGAGAGTAATGACACAGAAGCTCCTGAGTCGAGAAGAAAATTCTCTAATGTTTTGTTTAACAGTAATTGTATGATGGGGAGATTGGGCAGATCATTGTCTGTGTGTAACAAGAATTCCAGTGAATTAACTAATATGCAGTCTCCATTTTCCTCCACACTCGGGGACGTTACCAGTACAGGAGATGTTGTCTGTATCGCAACAGATTTGACTTTGCGTTCTAATGACAAAGGGAACTTTGCCTGTGTGTCTGGAGATCTCAGAATGATTTCATTGTTATTTACAAAAAAATTATTAGGTAGATTAGAATATGTTGAGTTAGTCTGTGAAAAGTTGTTATGGTAATTGACTTTATTCAAACCTGACCTATATGAGGAACTCTTTGTATTTAGGAGTTTAGTGTCACTTCTACCATTCTCCACTTCTAGTCATTGTGAATGACTACTTTTGGTTTGAGGGGAGTTGGATTTAAATGTTTTAGGGGCCCTGGCTCTCCATGACATGTCTCTATAAGGTCTAGAGAAAGTTTGCCCATTACGATATCTGTGAGAAAACTTATTATTTTGTAATTTTCTGAGTGCAAAGCACCTCTGAGCAGAATGTCCAGGTCTTTCACACCATTGGCATTGAATCGTGTGCGAACCTTTATTTTGTGGAAATTTATTGTATGGCCGCTTGCTATAAGATGAATTGTTAATCTTAGTCAAATTGTTTTCTGAGTTTGTACCTATCACTTCACTATCTATTTTATGATTGAAGTTCTGAATAGTAGCAAAAGATGTTCCTGGTAAGACAGGGTTTACTTGCAAGTTATAAATTTCCTGGAATTTTTCGAGACATTCCACCATCTGATAAAAGGTTGTGGCTTTTTGTGATAGTAGATGAATTCTAAAGTGGGGCGGAATGAGATCATTGAATTTTGCGATTAGTAATTGTTCAAGGGCTTTTTCTTCCATATCAGGAAAACGTTTTCTCACTAAATTTTCAAGCTTATTAGCAAAAATATTAATATTGACATCGGACTCAAACTTAAATTCGTTAAATTGTTGTGCTATTGCAGTTGCCGACTCTACCTTAAAATATTTCTTAAATATATTAAATAACTCTTTTGTATTTTTGGCTTTTTGGCAAGCTGGGGAGGAGACATAAAACTTAAGAGCAGTATCTGCCAATTTTGATTTCACAAAAGCCAAAGCATGGGATTCTTCCCATTTGCTGTTCTCAATTTTAAATTTCACTTGTTCAATAAAAAAATCCAATAAATGAGGGTCTCCAGAAAATGGCGTTACTAAAGTTTTGAATGGTAATCCTCTTGTCAATCCTTTGTTAGAAGCCATTATTTTTTGTATATATATGAAACTACTATATTGGCTATAAAACTACATGTGTTGATGGCTATTTGCATATAATAAATTCACGTAGTTGAGGAGAGAGAGAGATACCTACAAATTTTTTTTTTTAAGCCAACAATACAAAGTTCTGTTGACTATTATTTATTTAATCAGTTATTCAAAATATATTGAACCAAAAAAAAAAAAAAAATTTTCATTTGTACAAAGTTCCAGCATATCACATTTTTTTGAAACAGGGAATTGTCTTATAGGTCACTTGGTATCAATCATATTCAATCACCAAAAAAATGTAATTGGTAATGTATGACTTTAAAAAAATAATTTCAGTAATTCTAGCAATAAAAATAAAATAACTTATTCAAAATAAACAATCTCTACAGTATCATTTATTCTTAAGAACAATAATCAAGTATTCCTTTCATTTTCCTTTTATTTCTCAATCTTTTCCCATCTGATCACAATTTGACACCACCGGCACCAAATGTGATGTAAATAATTCATTTACTTTTTATGTTTCCATAGTTTAAATTAATTTTATTAATATTTTTAATTTTCATAGCAACAGAAGTTACTTAATGAGGATCAAAGAACCTCATGGCGTACATTGCGTTCTGGCCACTAACCCTTTTTATTCTTTGGGTCAAAAGGTCAAATATATATATCCAAATAATTTTATTTACATAAGAGAAAAGAGGAATCAATTTACTTATTGGCTAGAATGCTGTAAAAAGAAAAATGCTTACAAAAATAATGTTTGTAAGAAAACTAATCTGCTGCATCAAAATTAATCAATTTTATTTCCAAACCACACTAGTAATTCCAAATTAAGTAGGATATAAAAATTAATGGTTTTTAAAATTTGAATAAGTATTCATATAAACTAATATATATATATTTATTATTAATAAGTAGGCACTCTCTCTCCAAATGATAAAATGGTCATTATTTTAAAACAGAAGCAAAACAAATCTTTCTCACCCCATGTTCTTCTCTTGAGAGCTGCTGAAAACCAACTGAATTTAAAACTGCTGGAATAGCAGAAGGTGGAGTCAGAACCATCACCCTATTGGTTCTCAGCATGGTGTGATATGACATCACCACTAGGAAAGAAGAACCAATTTTTCTCCTGTGTGTGTGTTGCAGTAAAGCAAACACAACAGGGTGAGTTGAGCCAGCTGAGAGAAACAATGCATTAAGTGCAGAAAACGATCTTATTTAACATTTAAAAAGAAGTGATGTTTTTAACATCACACTACTACAGATCGTCCCATTTTTTGAGACAGTGGCAGAATGCACCGTCTAAA
This sequence comes from Salticus scenicus, assembly GCA_963930645.1. Lineage (NCBI taxonomy): Eukaryota > Metazoa > Arthropoda > Arachnida > Araneae > Salticidae > Salticus > Salticus scenicus. The sequence continues at coordinate 26,736,585 of OZ005656.1, forward strand.
ATATTGTCAAAAACAATAAAAAATGTAATGTCCCAAAATAGGGACAATAGTAATGGGTTAATGTTCATTCCTTGTCAGTTTTCGTCGATATGGTAAAATGTAGAAAAACACTTCTATCAAACATATTCAATAAAAAAAGAATGCTTTCGCTTAATTTTAGGTAACCCTGCGCATTAAGTTATATATACATCACATTGTGTTGTGTACACTTAAATTTAGTCCTATATGAAAAACACAACGCAAAATGAAGTTAGTTTCCAGCAGTTTTCAAGTGTAGCCCGAATACATCCAAATTATGTTAGGTAGTCCTGTAAACAGGCAGTGAAAGATTTTCGTGCCATACTCTACACGAAACATGCTTTTATACATTTAAAAATACATTTAAAGTTTTTATAAATCATTACATTTCGAAATATTTTTAAGAAAATTTAATTACTATAAAATTGACAAACTTATTACAATTTAAAAGCATTTAAATTTTTAAAATATTTGAGATTGCATAAAATAATACACAAAACGTAAAATTAGACATTTCGAGCCTTTTATAGCTCCTCACCAGTACAGGCATAAAAAAAATTAAAAATGTTTTCATTGAACAACTTAAAGTTTAAAATGTACTATCGTCCCTTTAAGCTGTTCAATTTTTTTTTCTTATGTCTGTATGAATGAGGAGCTAATATATATATATATATATATCGAAACGCCTAATTTTATGATTTGTGTATTATTTTATGTATTATGCCATATGTTTTGACATTTTAAATGCTCTTAAATTGTAAAAAGTTTGTCACAATTTTATTATATATATATTTTTAAATATAAGTTTATTTAATTTTGTTTGCTGTAGTCTATGGACGTTGACTTAATAATTGTACTTAATAGCAATTTCACTCATAGACATAGTAATGTGTTTGATTTCTTTTGATTCTCCCTGTACACAAACTATTTACTTGATCTCAATGAAAAGTTTAGTGTATCATCTTTATGCGATACAAATTTAAAATACCGAATTTGGGCTTCCTTCTACTATTTGATTTCGAGATATGCTGATAACATACACACAGACCAACCGCTAAAATCCTGTTTTTCAGAATCAGGCACCTCAAAACGAGTAAATAAAAAAATATATTTCAAAAATTTAACCTTAAAACAATACTTTCTCTCTTTACCATGTATGGGTGAGAAAAACAAAAAAAAGATGGCCAGATGGTGCACCATGACAAATTAGCTTAGAGTTAACACTATATTTATCGAAAAGAGAAAGTAATCTTCTCTAAAATCTTTAAAATTAATTTTGTTGTTAATGTATGAAGAAAAGAAAATTTCTTTTTGCTACATCTCCCCTTCCGAAAATACAGAAGCTCCCCCTTGGAGGGAAGTTTTTTAATTAGCAACGTACACAAACATAAACAGCGTATTTATAATTTTATTTTATTTTTATTTTTATTTTTTTTTAAGAGATAATTAAAAAGGAACTCTGTTAACAATTTATTTAAAATTACTACAAAACGTTAATGTCATATTAAGCCCAATAAACACAATGTAATGTTTCTTTATTTCTTCTCATGCAAAATATTCTTCTCTTCCTGCTCTTATGTATGTATTCCTTTCATATTACCATAAATATTTCGCGGTTTGGAGGGAGAAAAGTAAAACATGCCGCTCTTTATTCTTGCTGAAATATGTCACAATGTTTATCCGTAGTCGTGTATTTTAAATCTTTTATTTATTTCTCTCTTTACGCTCCTTGAAATAGCACTTTGGAATGTTATGTCGGCCATTTAATGCCTAATTAAAGTTGTCGCATGCATTTTTTTTTTCTAAATGCAAAAAGTGGAAATGTTACGTTTTTATTTGTGTTATGGTCTGTAACCTCAATAATATAGACACATTAAATTTAATGGCGATATCAAGGGCAACAAGCATTTAATGCGTTGGATTTCTTTTATTGCAGAAAACAGTTTGTTCTAAAAAAGGGGAATAAAAGTTGATAAAAAAGAGAAAACACGTTTTTCACTCACTACGCCCGGAATTTTTGTTTTCATCTTCGTGAAATTAAGTTGCAGAAAGTCTCCTGAAATATTTTTATGTTTTAATTTTTTTTTTTCTTCATAAAAATTACTGCTCTCCATGGTATGTTTTTAATGTTTTGCTGCATTTTAGTTTTACAAGTTTTCAGGAAAAAAAAAAAGGCAACGGGTGGCTAAAATAATAATGATAGCAATGAGAATAGCATAATTTTTAAAGGGGGCTTTACTTGAAAAAAAAATTTTTTTCTTTGCTATAATGATGCCTTACGTGAGATATTTTGGTCTTATACAATTATTTCAACGTTATTTATTTATTTATTTATTTAATGCATTTTCTATACTTTAAAACATTTATTTTCATATTTATGGTTGCATAGTTAAATCGATATTTATATTTTACTAGAAAATCCTGTTTTCTTTTGTCTTGGTATGTTTGAAATAATATATGCACATGTGCTATTTGCGTTTTATCGACATCTTTCAATGTGAGATTTGTGCCTTGTATTTTTCAATCGATTGACATTATTACTTCTTTTTAGAAGTGTGAATTTAAAGCAGAAATATAATTGCCTGTTATATATTCTAAAACGCCAAAAATACATAAATGTAGTATAGAAAAAAAGAGAGCTTGCTTCAACACCAGACCATGGATTTTACTATGCCTTGATCGGACACTTGTCATAAGTGAACTAATACGATGTGGCCGTCATCACACATTTTTCTTCTATATTTTCCTACTTAAATTCAAGCAGTACAAATTATTTATTAAAATTATTTTCAATGAAGAAGGAAGACGATGTTCATCTCATACAAGCAAAACACTAAAAATCGAAATGAAGTCGATTTTGTGTCCTATAGACGACATCCGAGAAAATACTTTGCCTTTAACGATTTCTTTTGAAAAATACCCATTTTGGAAATTTGCACATCGAGGACTTACTTACTTTTTTTTTTTAAATTATCAGAGCTGTATGGTTCAATCATTTGTTTTAAAGGTATTGACGAATTCTTTTGGAAAATACTCATTTTGGAAATTTGCACACCGAAGGCTTACTCCTGCTTCCCAGGGAAAGAAGCGATGCTTCTACATGTACAAAATCCCCCTCCCCCCGACTGATATATATATATATATATTAATTTCTCAACGATTCGTTAAAAATAATTCTGTGTGTGTACATTTATACGAAATTTTGTCCTATACTGCCATATTAAAAGTTAGGAAAAAACGGGACCGTAACACCACCTGTTGGGCGATATTTATAAAAAGTTGATAGTTTCCAATTTATGGGAAGGTAAAACTACATATAAATTTGTGTGAAATTCTGTGTGTTAGTTCTTGAGCTAGAGCCTTTCATAATTTTTTTCACAGAGACACATATTCTCTAACAATGTTCAAAGCTTGTTCTAGATCTCCCAAAACGTGTGAATCCTCCGAAAACATAAAGTTGAATTTTTTTATAAATCCGATACTTTCTTCTGTTAACTATAGAAGAAAAGTAAAAAGTTTCTGAAGTATTTTCTAGTAGAAAATAGCCAGGACAACCTGTTATATTGAGAACTCTATGTTATCTACCTGTTCCGCGCCTCGATGCTCACCGGAAACCGTTAGGAGAAAAGCAACGAAGAAAGATTTCTGGTCACAGAACGTTATGCTTGAATGCTTTTCTTACGCACTGCCCCTTCATCTCTACATCTTTAAATAAGCAGGGGGGGGGGGGTACTGATGTTGTAAGCAAGAGTTAGTATGCTTGTTCATATGAAATGCTATAATTATGTATATTTTAGTGATCTTAATATTTTTCTTTGTTACATATTATCATTGTATTGTTGGAAACACGTCGCGTATGTTCCGATCAGTTCTTAGACTTGACGTCCTTCATTTAAGTGAAAAAGAAAATATATTCATAAGTTTATAAATGTAATAAATAGACGCGAAATTTTTTGTATAAATACAATTGGTGTGACCTCTGTGATAAATGGTTGTTTGTGCATTTATTATGTTGTGATCTGTATTCTGAGTCATTTTTAAAACTTTGTATCTAAAGGACATTTTGACTAATTAATTTTGAGGATTCTAAAATGTTTAGGTTTAAATGAACTTATTTTAGCATTTAAGACTTCTCATTCTCTCCTACAATTTCCGTCTCCTGTCATGAAATCCCATTCAACTGTATGGGGAAATTTGTTTATAGAATTACTCATTAATTATTATTATTTTAATCCGTTTTGTTATTTCAGAAAATTTACAACCGTTAAATGGGTACTCGTTTTTCAAAAGTTGATTTTTTAAAAGTTTAATACTTTAATTTTGAGATTACAAATGCGAAAAATTAACTAAATGCATTTTTCTCATCTTTTAGCAGCAAAATGTAACATAAAAAATTTAAACAATGATTTTGGGGAAAACAAGCACACTAATTTAACGGTTGTGAAATTTTCCTGATGTAAATACGGAATTAAAAAAAAAAAAAAAATACATTATGTAATGTGAAATTCTATAAACAAATTTCTTCATGGAGTTACATGGGATTTCGTGAACGGAGACAGGAAAATTTTATGTTATTCAAATAACTCTACGTATTGTTGGAAAAATATTTTTAAAAAATACCATGTCAACGGTTTACTATACATAGTCTCAACTCAAATCACTAGTTTGAAGACTGAAGTATATAGCTCATTTGCGAAAAATAAAAAAGAAGCACTTGTAATATTATACCCCCTTCCCCCCCCCCCAAAAAAAGGGGGGGGGGGAGAGAAGGGGGAGGTATAAAGACAGAAAAACTGTAACTGGTCAAAATATTGAATCAGAATCTTAGTTAGAGCTTCAAACCATCTGGTTTCTGCCCACAATTTGGTTTTGATAGAATTTTTTAATACTTGATTGTATTAATGGTATTTTGAAGAAAGAAATATTGAATCATATTCAGTATGGTCCATTTTTGGGTTTAGTTCACGTTTCACTCGATTTTCTTGTTAAATATCGGACTTATAGAAAGCAAATTGTGTTTTATCTGCTAATTGTGTTTTATCTGTGTTTTATCTGTGTTTTATAATCAAAACTTTTTCAGTTCCATTTATTAGTTAATTTAATATTAGTACAAAGCAAATAAAAGTCTAGTCCGTTTTACGATGCAGTACACACTCCCTTTTGAAATTCTCCCTTTTCCAGTTTTTGACTACAGGCGCCCCAATAGTTTTCGGGAAGTTCTGATTTCCAAGTTGGTAGATAATGAGCGCTGGGTTCGATCCCAGGTCGTGTTCGTCGACCTAGCCGTTCGGAGTTTTCCGTGGTTATCTCCGAAACATGCGTAAATACGGGCTGGGACACCTCAGAAAGACCCCCCATGGAGGGCATTCCACACAAAGCCTAGCAGTCAATCAGTCCTAATCCTGGCATTACACTACAGACACCGGCCCATGTTGATAGGATTTAAACAAAAGACAAACTGAATTAAGCAGTAAATAAAAATATTCATTGTATTATTTTATTTTTTTTATTTCTATTACCCAAATATTTACTGAATTTAACATATATTTTTTGCATGCACGAAAGCATATTTCATATAAAATAGGATATGAAAAGCATTCAGCATTTGCTTACAGGGCCACACAAAATAGTTTTGTTGTATTATTATTGATAGTATAATTAGAAATCGCCTTAAGTGCTTTTCAAGTTGTGTTATGGGTTTTTCTTTCTGTGCTAAATTCAAGTAAACTATAGAATGTGTTGAGTAAACTGCAGTTTATAGTCAGTCAGTATACAGTGATACGTAAAAGTTAGTCGAATAAGTTTCAAATACTGGTGTGGGTGAAAATTATCTGAATAATCTGAAATAAAGTTTGCTTTTAACAGCAGTCTTAAATGTATGTAGCTACCCTATTGAAACGGAAGGTTGGAAGGGGTGGTACAAAGTAATATATGCCAAATAAAACTGTATCTAAATTGATTTTAAATTATTTTGAAAATGCTTAAATAGAATAACCTTTACCTTAAACTTAAATATCTTAAACCGCAATAATGTATTTTTACACACTTTCACTTAATTTATTGGGTGTTTGAATTAATTCGTAGAGGTTTTTTTTTTTTTTTTTTTTCGAAAATTGAGGCTTTATTGTGCAAAAATAATTACAAATAGATTATTCAAAATATTGACCATCACTAGCCACTACTTTTTCCCATCTTTCTGGCAGTATACAGATTCCGCGTCGGAAGAACGAATCGTCTTTAGAGGCAATCCAAGAATCAACCCATTACATATTTCCTCAGACAGGCCATGGCTCATCGATCGAAACAGGTGGTAATCAGATGGAGCAATGTCTGAAGAATACGGCGGGTGAGGTAGGACCTCCCATTTGGTCGTTTCGATGTAGGTTTTGACCGGTTTTGCGACGTGCAGACGAGCAGTTTCTAGGTTTCAATTCGTATGGGACCCAATTTCCCTGCTTTTAGATCATTTCCATGGCTTTCAGGCGTTTGCTGACTGTTGAAAAGTCAACTCTTAATGATTCAGCTAAATCTTGAAGCGTTTGGCATTGATCTTCATCGAGCAATGACTTCAATTCTCCATCTTCGAATTTTTTCGTCTGCCCAGGCTGTTCCTTGTCTTCCAGCTCAAAATCACCACTTTTAAATCGAGCAAACCATTTCCGACACGATTGTTCAACAAGTGCATGCTCTCTATAAACTTCCACTAAAATTCGATGACTTTCAGCAGCGCTTTTCTTCATGTTAAAGTAATGAAGTAGAACTCCCCGCAAAAACACTTTATCCGGCACAAAGTTAGATATATTCGATGAAGTAAAAAATTTTGTTATTTACGCTTCAACCAAATGACATATACTAATAACGATGCTGAATGATAGTAAGTTTACGGAGAATACTAGTCACGCCATCTATTGGAAAATGCCACTTGTCACGCCATCTATTAGAAAACGCTACGAATTCAAACACCCAATAGTATGTTGTTTACTTATGTGTGTGGATCAAATCTAAGAATTTAAAATTTCACCCGCTTCTTATCATCCGATTGAGCTGAAATTGCACGTACATGTATAATTTCGATGGCAATACATGCTCAAATAGTAACGGACTTATATATAAGGGTCAGAGCTCCGAACTCCAGTTCAAAATTTCTTTTCGAATTTTAACCCTCTTCCTATCGTAAAATTGAATCTGAATTTTGCATGCATATTTAATTCCGACATGTGCCATGCTCAAGTATTAACAGATTTAGGGCTGAAGTTCAATTCAAAATTTGATTTCGATTTTAAAACCACTTTCTACCGATTGACTAGCTGAAGTTTTGCATAAATGTATAATAAATAAATATATCATCCACATCCGCTGATTTGGAGTTTTAGTACATTGTGAAACAAAAGCATGTTTTTATTCTTTACTTTATGTATTATTATAGAAATGATGGATAAGATAAAGCAATGTGAGAGCCATACCAGATTAAAGTTCCCATCAAATTTATAATTGTTTTTTTCTCCATACAGTCGCCTGGTAAAATGAATAACTAGCAGTGAGAACACTGGAACATAGGGTGCCAATTACTAATAAAAGGAAAAACTGGCAATGTCAATTACTGGAACATTGAGTGGGTGTCAAATAAAAATTCATAATAATAATAATAATAACAAATTATCAAATGTATATATTTTAACATATATATGGTTCTGTTCTGAATGTCTTTCATGCCATATGTATTAACTTAAGATTTCTAAAAATATTTTCTGATGACTACAACATTAAGAACATCAGAGATTGCTCTAAAAGTGTCAATCACTGGTGTATTTACCCTATATATATATATATATTGTTTTTAAACTAAATTTTTCCTTTTTCTGAAAAACAATTAGTGTTGAAAAATTTCTTAAAATTTTTATTGTTATTATTTCAGTGAAACGAAAATTGTGAAAAATAAGCAAGTAATAAAATAACTCTACCTGATAATTCTACTATTATTCCTGATTATACTACTATAATTCTACGAAAAAAGGTGAAGACGGTTGTCTTCGCCTTTTTTCTCAGTCATTCAAATTTTCAGAGTATTTTCACGATCATAAATAAATATAATCCTGCTTAGCGCAATATGTATCTATCGTTTTATTGCCAAATGAAGCCAGGTAGAACAATCGCTTCCCAGGAATTCTCGTGATCTGTGGCTTAAATCTTTACGTCAGAAGATTATAAGATTGCTTCATAATCTATGCCAATGTCACCACATTCGTCTGTTTCCTCATTACTTATCTGATAAGTTGGCGATAAGTCAATGATATTTCAGTTGTCATAAATATTTCTGAAATTTTTACATTTTTTTATTCGTCAGTCGGATGCCTGTTTCAAACTTTCAAGTGTTTTACTATATTGTGAAATCTGGAAACATTTACTTATTAAATACTATAAAATTTGAAAAAGAAAAAAAAAATAGTTTGTTAACAAATACCATAAAATACAAAAGTAAAAGCACGGAACAACTGTTTCGGATCAAAATAACTAAGCAGGACCTTTCCTCAGGCGAAGAAAATTCAATTCGAATGCAGTGTGAAAGCTTGAAGACACTAAGAGACATCTAAAATACAATGTCAATGAACAACGCCATAATGTAGACGACATTATGGCGTGAAACAATTTCTGAACTTTAAATTGCTCTTATGGTCATTGTTACATTTCCTTTCTCATTTGGATTTCCATGAAACTTTTCACAGCTAGAAAACATTCAAAAATTCTTATTGATGATCTTTCTGCAGCATTTTTCATGAATTATGAAAAGAAATCGTTCGCATAAACTCTTCTCTTTCGTTATTATTTATTATTATTATCACATATTTTAGTTTGTTTTCTTTTAGCATATTTGTGTTCTTTTCTCTTTTTTTCATTCGTTACGTCTATTCACTTTATTCAATTCATACTAGATTAAAATTTAGATTCCTGCGTGGCTTTTGCAAGCTTCATACTTTTACGCTGAACATGCGAGTTTTATTTGTTTATTTATTTATTCGTCTGATGAAAGGTAGATCCCCCCCCCCCAAAAAAAAAAAAAAAAAAAAAAATGCATATTTGTGCATTTTATATTTGTTTAAAAAGTTCTGATTTTTCATCATTCAACACTAATTTCACGGTGCTTTTTACTTATAAGAAGAAGCAGGGTTTTGGCATTTTTGCCAGGACAGTGGCAAAAATTGGTAAAAACCGGCAAAAATCAAAATTTGTATAACTAAATGCAGTGATGCAGTTTATATGAAGAGGAATCGTAATAACAAATGAAATTAATTACTTTCTTGATAAAAATAAATAAACAAAATTATACAAAATAAAATATATATATATATATATATATATATATATATATATATATTTTTTTTTAATCTAGAAACTTTTGAACAAAATCATAACTCATATATAAAAATATCGAATGACCATTTACAAGAAATGGACCAAAATATTATTGCTCGCATACGCGATTTCAATCTTTTGCAACAAGTGAAAGATCTTCAACAGCTTAAGATATTTTGCAGGCTGATTCAACAACACTAGCAGATGCTTGTCATATATGGTGTAATTTGCTGAAAGACGATAATTTGAAACTTCATTTTGCAAAAGTTAATAAAAGATTAGAAGAAGTAATTTTGCCCTGGTATCTTGCTTTATTGTTACACCCAAAATATAAGGGTGAGCATCTTAGTTATGAACTGAAAGAAAAGGCCAGAGAATTGCTATAAAAAATCCGTCTTTCCTATTATACGCTGTGAATTTTGAACTGCAAGAGAAACCTTTCTAAAGTACATTCTTTTCAATATAAGTAATTATTACAATTGATGCCAATAAATGGTGGAAAAGTGTCTCAAAGTCATGTGAAAATTTCAAAGAATTTTGTGAGTTAATAGCACATCTTTGACATATAGACTTTAACATATTTTTTATATGACGTACAGATTTAATTTTTTAGAAAAAGGATTTCTTTAATGTTTGTATTAAAATGTGTATGTTTGGATGAAAGTCGATTGTCTACAGGTGGAACCTAGACCTGGCGGGCATGTCCTCCTCGGCGATCCTAGACCCTATTTACACAAGTTTCAGGCTAATAATAAAGGAAAAATATGTATAACAATGGGGGTTAGATTTGTATATACATTACTGTGTATTTAGTAATAATAGTTGTGTATCTGTGTGCTTATGCACATCTCTTATGAACTTTTGTAAAAGCTTACAATTTACGGATATAAGAGCTTGAAAGAGTATATATTTCCAGAGATACAGGTTTTAATAATTAGGCGTTTTTTTTTTTTTTTTTTTTTTTTCATTATAAGTTTTGATAATCCTTATTAATTATGTGTGTATTACCACGTAATTATCCTCTTTCAATAACGTAATCTTGCTACTGCAGTTTCCTTTGCGTATATATCCAGCTATCATCATCTGATGTAAATGTTTATGCAGTGTGGTAATTCTGTTTAATATATCATCGTTATCCGTTGCCATTTTCAGATGTTTTAATGCGAGACAAGAAGTCAAATTAGCATAGTAAATGTTGCATAATTATCCAGTCCGCGGCCGCTCTTAACTGTTCGTTCTGAAATCATATGAAGTTCATTTGAGTGTCAAATGCATGATAGGTTTAAGATAGCTATATTACTATGTTTAGCATAGATATTTTTGTAGTAAATGTAGGATTACCAACTATGTTTATAATGTGTTTCTTTTTTTCTTTTTTCTTTTTTTTTTTTTAAATAACATAACAGCTTAATTTTTAGATAGCACATATACTTTTTATTCTCTTAAAATCAGGATTTATAAAATTTGGACACCGAAGTTAAAAAACATTATTTTTACTTCAAATTCTGAAACTCCTTCGTCTAAAAATAATCTTAAATGGTCCAAAATTATTTGCAGCAGAATTGTCCAAAACTGTCAGTTATCTCCCCTTTCTCCTTGTATAAAAATACAGGTGCATTAGGGAGCAGTGTATTAGACCATTTACAGATTATAAAAAGTGACAAAATAGATCCTATTATTATTTTACATTCTTAGTTTTTGTATAAGAAGGAATCAATATTGTTTTCTGGAAATTTCATTTAAATAATTTATTATTATTGCAATTTATTCTGGTCAAATATTGATTATTAAATAAAGTCCTGCTCCCATCTTGCTCCAGACCCCACCTGTGGCTAAAAGTAACATCCTTTGCAAGTAAAAAGAAAAAGGATACAGGGAGTTTTTTTTAATTTAATTTATTTTTTAAATTACCGTGCTTTTAGAAACTAATTTTTTCGGTAATTAAGTCATTTTTTAGATTTTAGACCGTCTGTAGTACTTTCTAATGGCACCTTTGTTTTGGATACATTAGTTTTAGATCTAAAATTTGAAAAATAAATAAATAAATAAAAACAATATATATAATCGATATCACTTTATCCGAGAAATAAAAGAACTCCCATTCTTTTTTAGATGATATTATCGATCGAGATGTGATAGCTAAAATGAAACTTTATATTTTAACCGTCTCTGTTTCTTTGAAATACTTCTATGACTTTCCTAAACTGTTGCAGTTTGGTTGAATTTCAATGGTAATGAGGGAATAATTCTATGAAATTAAGTTGCATCATCTGTAAAAGTCATTAATAAATTCTCAAATGTTACTTTTGGGAATGTACTGTCATTTTTGGAATATTTCTCCCAGAGGTACTAAAAATCAATTTGTTGTTGATAGTTTATTGCTTTAAATTGAAAATTTCCTGGCAATCAGCAACATGCATTTAAGTGTTTAAAAATAATCTGTAACTGTGGCAGAGGTATCGAGGGAAGTGTTAAATTAAACAAAACTGCATTTCCCAAATGTTCGATTTAAAATTGTCGAGTTTTCACAAACTTTTCTTTAATTTATGTCTTCCTCCACTACTCACCCCCCCCCCCCCCTCAAACCAGAAAAAAAAAAAAAAAAAAAAAAAAAGCTTAAATAAGATGACTACGTAATCTTCCGAAGAACTCCACTTGAAATTTTAAAACGTTTGAGTGCTTATTAGTTCATTTTTTTTTCTTTACTGATTTCAATCAATGTTATTCTTGTTAAGTTTATTATCCTCCTTTTTTCGTTTGAAAATTTCTTTCCTATATTCTCATTTTTTCCGTTAGACATTTCAGTTGCAGGCTCGTGAGTGACGTTTTTAGAGTGCTATAAACTAGTGACTAAAAATAGCCAGTTAACATGGAAAATTATCCATCTGATTAACTGTTAATGTCATCATCTTTATCCAGGGTAACCGTTTAAAACACTTGTTTTAAACACTACTTTTAAAACATTGTTTAAAACAATTTTATTATATAGCAATTTATTCTTCCATCAACAGATGACACTACAACATTACATTTCTGTTTGTTAATATATATATATATACAGTCGGTAACAAAAGTGTCCGAACATTAGCAAAAATCCCTATGTAAAAAAAGTACACTTCATACGGTTTTGTTAAATAAATCCTTGTCGAAAAGTGTAAGAACATTAGTAAGTGTAAGAACATGATTGGATAAGGATTTATTTAACAGAACCGTATGAAGTGCACTTTTTTTACATAGGAATTTTTGCTAGTGTTCGGACACTTTTGTTACCGACTGTATATATATATATATATTCCCTCTTCCTTATTAAAGTTATAATAATTGAACTGAACTGATTTTAATGTATTTTGGTTGAATAAACTTAAAATCATGATTTTTTTAATTTCTAGTTTTCTTCTTATTATTTTTTTTAATGTTGTGAAAATGAACTGAAGTGGAGAAAACTTATCTACTTCACTTTTGATTTCACCTACCAACCTACCTACATATTTACTTACTGTGGTTTTTAGTGCGAGTCCATAGATTGAATTTCAAGAAAGTAATTTAATGAATTTTTGTTAGAATCGACTTAAAATTATAGACAAAGGGGAGGGGGGGGGGGCATGTTTGAAAAGATATTTTAAAAATACTTTTTCTTGTGTCATTAGATGTCACTTCAAAAGTACTAAAGTATCTCAATGGTTTGGGGTTTTTTTGTTTTTAATAATAATAATACAAATGGACTTGTTTTAAAAATATTTATTTTTGATGCTAATATTTTATTTGTGAAAAGGAACTGAAGTGAAGATAATTTTCTACTTGCTGTTACAAGGGAAGTGAAGTGAAGATAATTCTCGCATTGTTATTCCATGTGTTTAAGTTCAGTATATAACCATAGTTCTTTTTTGAAAAAAAAATATGAACTATTTATAACTGAGTTATTTTAAATTATGGCTACTATTCAGTAATGCCAGGAAAACACATGCAACAACTGCAAATTTAAGCAACTTTATTGTGAAAACTTCCAAACATGATAAAGAACTTTTTGATATTCAAGTTGCCTGCTTTATTTATGCAACAAATACACCATTTTCATGTGTGGATCATCCAGAATTTACAAAGATGTCTAATATAAGACCTGGCTACAAACCACCAAATCGCCATGAAATAGGAGGCATATTACTTAACAAAGTGCATGAATCTGTGATGAAGACCTATGAAGATGATTTAAGAGGTCAGACTGTTTGTGTTGCTCTTGATGGATAGAGTAATATTCACAATGAGCCGATTGATGGAATTACAGTATTTTGTAAAGGCCAAACTTATTTAGTGGATTCCATTAGAGAAACGCTATTATTGTCGTGTTGGAAACTTCGTAACAGACAATGCTGCCAATGTTGCAAAAATACGAAACGAGTTTAAAAACAGACAGACAGAAGTAATATGAATATCATAACTTATGGATGTTCAACACACATTTTTAATCTTTTTAGCAAAAAATATTAAAATTTCCAATGTAAAAGCTCAAGTTGTTGATATTGTTAAATATTTCTGAAATAATCATTTTGCTTCATCAAAGCTTCGGGAAATTGGTGCTAAAAAGCTTGAGTTACCATCTGATGACATTCTATGGTGGACACAATGGAATCTCATCTAAGCAACTGGCCACTAATTTTGAAAGTTTGTGAAGATAATCGTGAAAAAATCAATTCGGACATTTCCAAAAAAGTCAGAGACTTACAAATAAAAAGAAATATTGGTGATTGTTTACAAAGACTCAAACCAATTGCAATTGCATGTGATAAATCTCAAAGGAATAATTGCACAATCAGCGACGTAGTTGAGATTTGGAAGGACTTAAAAAAAAAGAAATGTTGGAAGTATGTGCAGGTCTTACCATGGATACAAGAATAAGTATTGAAAAAGCCATAGAGACTCGATATGAAATGGCTAATGACACCTGCACATTTTTTGGCAAATATTACTGATCCACGGTTCAAAGGAGAATCGTTAACAACTGATGAGGCAGTGAAGGCCATGAACTTTGCAGCAGAGATATGTCCTGGACTAATTCCTATAATTATAAATTATAAGGCTGAATCACCTCCATTTTCCAACTATATATGTTTGATGTGATGCGAAAAGAAAAAAATGTTTTGTCAGTTCCAAGTAGTGATAGCTCTGTTCAAGAATAAAAAAAAAAAAACAGTTCGTAGATGAAACACCCTTATCTTGGTGGACAAGTCTTTCAAAACATATAGATGAAAATGTGATGCAGTTCATTATTCAATAACATACAGCTGTTTGTTCAACTGCTGGTTTAGAAAGAATCTTTTCAACTTTTGGCTTTGTACAAAGCAAAACAAGAAACCGATTGGGTGTCGATAAAGCTTTCCAAACTTGTTACTATTTTTAAAGCTCTTAATAATAATTAAATGTCTTTGTATACAATAAATAATTAATTTTTGCCATTTATTATTTAATTTTTATTTTCTTCCTTTTCCTTCATTGTTTAATTGATTGGTTTATTTCTGCCCACTTTAATTGAAATTGTGTTGTGCAGAGGAGAAGAAAACGTTTTAAACAGGTAATTTTTTTTTTTTTTTTTTTTTTTTTTTTTAATGTGTTCTTTTCCAACCCTGTGTTTGCGTTATTTCTCAAAACAAGCAAATAACCAATAAGTTTAATAAAAATTCCATTCTATGTACTTTTTTCCAAACGTTTACATGCAGTACCTTCAAAACATCATGTACGAGTCGTTACTGGATATTTTCCCCTATTTGTTAAGCCTTTGCCCCAACAGAGGCTAAGAGGTCTTCTTTTCAAAGCTGCTAGACGGGAGGTGCAGAGTTTAAACCAGGGTTGTACTCATCAGTCTAGCTGTTCAAGTTTTCCGGTTTCACTCTGAAACTGAATATGAGATGAAGGGCCAAACAGTGTTGGTGTTAATCATTAAACTCTCGGGCTTTTATCCTTCTAATAAGTCGCATTTATTCATTGAATCAGTTTGCACCTCCTCCATAATCCTATAGTGTACGCGTGTACAGAGTTATGAATTATCACTAAAATCGACATGCTGTATACATTGCCTAGATTCATTTCCAAGTCACTTGATTATTTTAACAATTTTGATGAAAGTCAAAGGTTTTGGGTCTGTGGTATGCTCTACGATCATTTTTTGTATGTTGGGCTCATTAGACCGGGCCCACGGCTTAAAGTGGATTTCGAAATTTCATACGAACTTCTTAAACATTATTCAGCTATCAAATAGGCGATGATTAAAAAAAAAAAAGAATTTGGATTATTAGAAAACAAATATGTCAACTTAAAGTAAAAACAAGGTATAGGAAGGAAAATTGTTTAAGATGCATAAAAAAAGGGGGAGGGGTGGGGAAAAATGTTGCACTATATTAATATATGCTTTTGCTACAAAATTAAAATATGTGAAAAAGAAATTTTTTTTTCCCCTGCTAAATTTTTTTCCTTTTTTCTGTTAAAATTCGCAGACAAAAATATTCTAGAAAATTCCATTAATTAATTTTAAAAAGTGTGTACGGGTGTGTAAACATTCATATTTTTCTTCTTTGTGTACGTCCTTGATAAGCGTAATAATAGTACTTGGCAGTCAGATAATTTTCGCCTTAATAAATGTACGTGTATCCTCATTTGAGAGAGTTTGGATATATTTAAACAAAATTTCTTTAAAATTGAAAATAGTAGTTATCTAAAGAGTTTTAAACTGTTATTATTAAATTGCGAAACTAAATATCAAATATCTGAAATTACCCAGTCAAAAATCTCAGGGAATGTTTGTTTCTTTTATTTCTTCCACTCCAGGTCACTTGAAAGTGAATTTTAAGAAGAGTACGAAAAAAATAATGTCACCGATGGAAGGAAATAGTTTTAAAACCAAGTCATTTTTAAACTTTCCCCTTGCCGTCTTAGCCATAGACCTTAGCTCGATGGAGAAAATCACTGGCCCAAGGCGAAGTAAAACCACTGACGAAAGATGAGTTAGAAATAAACGTAAGCTCTCGTTCCGAATTGCTAACGAAAACTTACTGTTTTCAATCAATATGGCATCGAACCATTCTCTGATTTCAGTATTTGGATCCCAGTGTGAATTATGATTGAAATGCAGATTTGTACTTTAGATGTTAGTACTTTATAACAGCCATTGAGATTTTTTTTTTCCTTGTTGAAGTCCTTTTCAGATTTATAGTATTTTTCTTTTACTTATCCATTTCCCATTTTTAAACTTTTTTTCAATAAAACTGAAAAATGTTTGACTTAGTTCATCTGTTTGCCTGCCCGCTGTATTCTCTGTAAAAAATGCCTTTAAACAGATACAAGTTATTCAGGTTCACCAATAGCATGTTTCTTATCGAAAATGGCATGGCATAAATAACAACACTGTTCGATAAGAACTCACGAATAAATTTTGTCACATTATGGTTCACGAGCATTATTTTCTTAATCCTTTAACAATCATGGGTTTCGAACTGAAACCAAACATTTAACATTTTTTATGCAACAGTTTTTCGGTATTTTTTCCTTTGTATTAATCGATTTTTAAACTTTTTTTTCCTTTCTCTGTTCGTTTGATAGCAGCGCTACTCTGAAATTTAACAAATGTTTCAAAAGAAGCCATGCAAAATTCCACTGGTTTTTAAATAACTTCATTTAATAATAATAATAATGACATATGGACTTACTATAATCAATCCTCCTAAACTGCAAATTATCATTTTCCATCTTTTATAAAAAAAATAAATAAATAAACAGAAGTAAAAATCTTTGGTTTCGCGGAAAAAGCAAATTCCAGTAACGGTCGAATGTAGTCAGACGAAAGAATGAAAAATACCATAAGGATTGGAAAGAATTTCATTTAGGGTAAGTGCTCCAGTGATTGTCACTTTTAGAGCAATTTCTGATGTTTTTAATGTTTTAGTCATCTGAAACTATTTTTGGAAATCTTAAGTTTATATATATGGCATTAAAGACTTTCAGAACCACATGTATGTTAAAATGTATATATTTGATAATTCTTATTATTTATGAATTTTTATTTTACACCCACTCAGTGTTCCAGTAATTGACACTGCCAGTTTTTCATTTTACCAGTAATTAGCATCCTATGCTCCAGTGTTTGACACTGCTAGTTTTCCATTTTAAAAGTTATTGGCACCCTAAGCTCCAGTGTGTGACATACAATGTTAAAATTCATATATGTAAAACATGTGCTTTTATTTTTTTACTTATTTTTATTAATTATTTCGAGAAAGATGTCAATTACTGGAGCATGCAGATGCAGGTGCACTGGAGCATATAGTATTTCATTCATATTAAGGGGGCGAAATATTTTTTTATTTTTCTTTAAAATTTTTTATATTTTATTGTATTTTTTATATATGTCTTGAATTGTGCAAGATGAATTTATAATATAAACAAGCGTGTGCACTTGAGTGTATATATTTTTATGTATCCTGTCTTATAGATAGATAACTTACTTGATTTGATTACATAATTTGATTAATATTATTTTTGCTCTAATTTAAACATATACTTTTATAAGCTAAATTATACTCAATTTTATATTTATAATATATATATATATATATCAGTTAATATTCTGAGGAATCTTTTAATTAGTTTGCGCTCATTACCGTTCATTAGTTTCACTACAAAACCAAAAAAAATTCACGAAAATTAAGTATTTTTTTTTTTCTTTTTATTTATTTTTAAATATCTGTGTGTCTAATAGCCTTTTTTAAAATTATTAGTTCAGTAATTTTAAAAAGAAATATGTAGTGAACGTTAAAGGGTTAAAGCATATTTTAATATTTTGATACCGCAGAAAGCATAATGAAATAATCATATGTTATGCATAAAAGCATGTGCATAAAAGCATGCATAAAAGCATGGATACATGCATAAAAGCATGTATCCTATAGAATATAATGTGTGCGATTAACATTCATGAATCGCTTACAGGGCCACAATAAGTATTTAAATACATTATGGACTATAGGAGAAAAATCATTTTAAGTGCATTTTCAGTTGCATTATGATTTTTTTTTTTTTTTTTTAATTTAATATTAAATTTCTATTAATTATTATATTTATGCCATTTTTAGAAAATATGTAGAACTATACAAAAGCAACCAATTTTATACTTTATCTTAAAACGTAGTGCTATAAAATAGTTTTTTCTAAGATTTTTTTCTCCATAATTGTCTCATCAATGTGGTAAAAGAAATATTGAACAATACAAAGATTAAGTATAATGGAAAAGTGTTTTATAAACTGTATGATTTTTATTTCTTGTATATTTTATACTCTTTCTTTTAGATGTCTTTTATTTTGTTGGTTATAATAGTGCGTGTTATTCTGTTCTCTGTTAGGAAGAATGAAGCATAAGAATTTTGTTAACAAACACCACTGAATCAAAAACATGCAATAATTGTTTCGGGCCTCGTTGATGCTTTAACGGTGTATTCATGCCAAATTTTTTGTCACCCGATGAATAATCGTTTTTTATTATTTTGACACAAAACAATTGTTAAGAAATTTAATTTGTATAAGTTAGTATTTATTTATTTCGAAATTCTTATTCTTAAATTTTGCTTTTTAGTACCGATTGCTGATATGTTTAACTTCTCCTTTGAAATCCTCCCATTAAGGAATTAAATTTACTGGAGTAATTCTCGAAAGAACTTTTTAATTTTAGTACATTTTATTTCTTTTATAAATAATCTGGTGTACTACTCACATTATTTTCTGGTACTGTACATGAGTATAGACTTTTTATTACAGTTCAATATGCAAAATATGAGGTGTTTCTTTTGAAAATTTCTATTATATTTTAACTCTTTGCCAGTCCTATTTAATTTCACTCCTCTAGTCAATGTAGCCAAATTTAGGAACTTTTTTACTCAATATCCACCACTAAATTTTAACTGTGATGGTTTGCTAATTATTTCGTAGGTTATTCGTCCATTATACGTATCAACTATCATTCCTCAAAATTATTAGTGGTTGTTGAATAAAATTTCTCTTAATTTTTGGCAACACTGTATAGAGCGCTTTAGTGCGTTAGGGCATGCAAAGGATTAAAAGTAGTTCCTAATAGTTTTATTTCACATACATATATATGTGTGTGCGTGTGGAGTGGAAGGGAAGCAGACGCCTCAATTCCTTTCTCCATTTACATATTGTAATTAGATTAAGAAAACTTTTAAAACTTTTATTTAAAAAAAAAAAAAAAAAAAAAAAAAAAATCGAGTTACTCAGAGAATTTTTTACTACACCAGGGCCAGTTTCACAATTAGGCGAATCAAGGTGACCGCCTAGGGGCGCCAGAGCTAAAGGGACGCTAAATGAAGAAGCCTGAATAAAACAGTATTTTTTTAACAAAAAAAAAAAAAAATAAAAAAAAAATTTTCGTCTAAGAGATTTAAAAAAAATCTTAAAATGTCTAATGAGTAGTTTTTGTAGAATTATACAGGAATGATAAATCTTCTTTCCTGTGATCTGGGACTCTTGACTTTTTCCAGGACCCTGTATTCTTCATAAGTTTAGGACGAGTTTAATTGTTAATGACTTTATGTTTAAGATTTTTTACTTTATGGTTATAAAACGCCGTTAAAGAACTCTTTTGTATGATCATATATCAGTATCAAGTGATGTCGATCAGTGCTACCGTAAATTAATAAGCAAAATAAAAAATGTGACAATACAGGCAATATATTGTGATTTGTCCAGATTTTCATTCATCCTTTTCGCGCTTTTGACCACATTGATATTGCAGACAATCTAAAGATGTTTTTTAATCGATGTCATTCAATATATAATGTTTAATGACATAGATTAAGAAATTCTCGGATAAGTTTTTGCACTCTTAGTCTGTACACCGAACTATTAAAGAGAGACTTAAAAGTTAACTTCCGTTGCAAAGATTTTGTAGAATTATCCGAGGGTGTAGTAAATCTTCTTACCCTTACTTGGTACCTACACCACTCTTTAAGTAATTTATTCGACTATTTTTGAATAACACTCTGTAGTGTCTATAATTTGCATACGCATCGAATACTGTACTTAAATACTTAAATTTAGCAAAGTAAATTAATTCGTAACACAACTTGAAATATAATTCGAGATATTTCCAACCGTAGCTTTAATGTCTAAATTCGTTTTTGTGGCTATGCAAACGAAGGATATAATGCTTTTCATATCATATTCTATGTGAAACTTGATTTTGCGCATACATACATTATGACAACCTTTTGAAGCATTGCACAGGATGAAGTGATAAATAACACATAAAAAGTGGAGGAAGTGACACATTAAAATTCTTTAAGGTGTTACCGTTTCAAAACTTATATGTCAAAAGAACATGTACTTTTATGAAGTATATAAACTTGACGAAGAAGTTTTTCATACAATATTTTTGAAGTAGCGTTATGTACTTTAAATTTTCTAGAAATGTAATACGTTTTATGTATTACTTACGAGTATATATATGAAAAAAAAAATATATATATATATGAATGTACATATGTTACGTTCTTGTCAATATTTATTTTCGAGTTATGTTGATAATACTCATGTACAGGCACATATGCAGATCAATCGTTTAAAACCTTATTATAATCTTAAGTAATAACTAAAAGTTATTAAAGATTTTCTATATCTATAAAAGATGTATCTTTGTACGCTTTATTATTATGTTTCTTCATTTGCAGTTTTCTGTTACATGGTTCGTACAGGTGCTTAAAAAGTCCTTAAAAAATCTAGGAAGTCCTTAAAAACTCCTTACTTTTTATATCTGATTTAGGTCCTTAAAAACTCCTTACTTTTTATATCTGATTTAGGTCCTTAAAAACTCCTTACTTTTTATACTTGTACCTTAAAAAGTACTTATTTTTCTCTTATAGTATTTAAAACTTTAAAAAATAAATAAAAAAGGAAATTCGTTTTTTGAACTGACAATTTTATATTTGGAACGATAATAAATCGAAAACACGTAACAGCTTAGCAACAAAGTTGGAAAGACATAAAAATCGTCTGCTTTTCATGGACTACTAAAAAGACGTTCTACAAGAAAAATGATTTGGTAAAAAAAATGTAAAAAAAGAATAATCTTTTTTATTTACTTGAGGTCTAAATAAATAATATGTGATGAGGAAAGGGCGGGAAAGAAAAAGCATATGTCTGACTAGGTGCTTTTTAATTTTCATTATGTATTATATTATATCTTTATATATATTTCTTTTTCCTCTTCTGAAACTCTTAGAAATACAGGCTAGGATCTTTTAAGGTCTGTGAAGTTGGCACCCCGACCTTTAGTAAATGAAAAACTGAATACACCATAGGATTGAGCGTCGTTTGAGCGCGTTTGAGCGCTGAAAATTTTTGTTTGAGCCACAAATGCAAAAAAGGTGTACTTAAAACAAATTTTTGTGCCAACAGAAATGTGAAGTTGGCACCCCGACCTTTAGTAAATTAAAAACTGAATACACCATAGGATTGAGCGTCGTTTGAGCGCGTTGGAGCGACGAAAATATTCGTTTGAGCCACAATTGTAGTGGAGTTATAATAAAAAGAAAATTGCCGGTGCCACGAAAGTGTGAAGTTGGCACCCCGACCTTTAGTAAATGAAAAACTGAATACACCATAGGATTGAGCGTCATTTGAGCACGTTTGAGCGCTGAAAATTTTCGTTTGAGCCACAATTGCAGTGGAAATATAATAAAAAGAAATTTGCCAATACCCTCAAAGAAAGTGTGAAGTTGGCACCCCGACCTTTAGCAAATTCAAAACTGAATACACCATAGGATTGAGCGTCGTTTGAGCGCGTTTGAGCGATGAAAATTTTCGTTTGAGCCACAATTGCAGTGGAGTTATAATAAAAAGAAAATTGCCGATGCCAACGAAAGTGTGAAGTTGACACCCCGACCTTTAGTAAATGAAAAACTGAATACACCATAGGATTGAGCGTCGTTTGAGCGCGTTTGAGCGCTGAAAATTTTCGTTTGAGCCACAAATGCAAAAAAGGTATACTTAAAACAAATTTTTGTGCCAACAGAAACGTGAAGTTGGCACCCCGACCTTTAGTAAATGAAAAACTGAATACACCATAGGATTGAGCGTCGTTTGAGCGCGTTTGAGCGATTAAAATTTTCGTTTGAGCCACAATTGTAGTGGAGTTATAATAAAAAGAAAATTGCCGGTGCCACGAAAGTGTGAAGTTGGCACCCCGACCTTTAGTAAATGAAAAACTGAATACACCATAGGATTGAGCGTTGTTTGAGCGCGTTTGAGCGCTGAAAATTTTCGTTTGAGCCACAAATGCAAAAAAGGTGTACTTAAAACAAATTTTTGTGCCAACAGAAATGTGAAGTTGGCACCCCGACCTTTAGTAAATGAAAAACTGAATACACCATAGGATTGAGCGTCGTTTGAGCGCGTTTGAGATATGAAAATTTTTGTTTGAGCCACAATTGCAGTGGAGATATAATAAAAAGAAAATTGCCGATGCCAACGAAAGTATGAAGTTGGCACCCCGACCTTTAGTAAATGAAAAACTGAATACACCATAGGATTGAGCGTCATTTGAGCGCGTTTGAGCGATGAAAATTTTCGTTTGAGCCACAATTGCAGTGGAGTTATAATAAAAAGAAAATTGCCGATACCTTCAACGAAAGTGTGAAGTTGGCACCCCGACCTTTAGTAAATTAAAAACTGAATACACCATAGGATTGAGCGTCGTTTGAGCGCGTTTGAGCGATGAAAATTTTTGTTCTAGCCACAATTGCAGTGGAGATATAATAAAAAGAAAATTGCCGATGCCAACGAAAGTGTGAAGTTGGCACCCCGACCTTTAGTAAATGAAAAACTGAATACACCATAGGATTGAGCGTCGTTTGAGCGCGTTTGAGCGCTGAAAATTTTCGTTCTAGCCACAATTGCAGTGGAGATATAATAAAAAGAAAATTGCCGATGCCAACGAAAGTGTGAAGTTGGCACCCCGACCTTTAGTAAATGAAAAACTGAATACTCCATAGGATTGAGCGTCGTTTGAGCGCGTTTGAGCGATAAAAATTTTCGTTTGAGCCACAATTGCAGTGGAGTTATAATAAAAAGAAAATTGCCGGTGCCATGAAAGTGTGAAGTTGGCACCCCGACCTTTAGTAAATGAAAAACTGAATACACCATAGGATTGAGCGTCGTTTGAGCGCGTTTGAGCGCTGAAAATTTTCGTTTGAGCCACAAATGCAAAAAAGGTGTACTTAAAACAAATTTTTGTGCCAACAGAAACGTGAAGTTGGCACCCCGACCTTTAGTAAATTAAAAACTGAATACACCATAGGATTGAGCGTCGTTTGAGCGCGTTTGAGCGATGAAAATTTTCGTTTGAGCCACAATTGCAGTGGAGATATAATAAAAAGAAAATTGCCGATGCCAACGAAAGTGTGAAGTTGGCACCCCGACCTTTAGTAAATGAAAAACTGAATACACCATAGGATTGAGCGTCGTTTGAGCGCGTTTGAGCGCTGAAAATTTTCGTTTGAGCCACAAATGTAAAAAAGGTGTACTTAAAACAAATTTTTGTGCCAACAGAAATGTGAAGTTGGCAACTCGACCTTTAGTAAATGAAAAACTGAATACACCATAGGATTGAGCGTCGTTTGAGCGATGAAAATTTTCGTTTGAGCCACAAATGTAAAAAAGGTGTACTTAAAACAAATTTTTGTGCCAACAGAAATGTGAAGTTGGCAACTCGACCTTTAGTAAATGAAAAACTGAATACACCATAGGATTGAGCGTCGTTTGAGCGGTGAAAATTTTCGTTTGAGCCACAATTGAAGTGAAGATATAATAAAAAGAAAATTGCCGGTGCCAACGAAAGTGTGAAGTTGGCACCCCGGCGTTTAGTAAATGAAAAACTGAATACACCATAGGATTGAGCGTGGTTTGAGCGATGGAAAAATTTGTTAGAGCGTCAATATTTTTATAATTATAAAGGAGTATTTTATTCGGGGGGCTGTTTGTGTACCACCATTTAATATTAATATTTTTAAAATTTCACGATAACTTAGGATTGAGCGTCAGCAATACTCATTAGAGCCAAGAAACATTTTGTTACAGTTTCAATATTTTCATGGTTGCGAAGGAGTATTTTATTCTTGAGCCTAAATTCGCAGTTTGTATACCACCCCTTGAAATTAAAATTTTTAAATTTTTACTATAACATATGTTTTAGCGTCCGCTATGGTCGTTTGAGCGATACAATTTTTTGTTAGAACAGCAATATTTTCATAGTTATGAAAGAGTATTTTATTCGGGGGGACTAAGTTCGCAGTTTGTATACCACCCCATTAAATTACTATTTTTTAAATGTGACGATAACATATGTTTAAGCGTCCGCTAGAGTCGTTTGAGCGATGCAAATTTTTGTTAGAGCTCCAATATTTTTATGGTTATAAAGGAGTATTTTATTCGGGGGGCTAAATTCCCAGTTTGTATACCACCCCTTAAATTTAATATTTTTAAAATTTGACAATAACAAATGTTTGAGCGTCCGCTATGGTCGTTTGAGCGATACAAATTTTTGTTAGAGCGTCAATATTTTTGTAGTTATAAAGGAGTATTATATTCGGGGTGCTAAATTCCCATTTTCTGTACCACAATTGAAATATAACATTTTTAAAATTTGACGATAGCACAGGTTTAAGCGTCAGCAATACTCGTTAGAGCCAAAAGACGTTTTGTTAGAGTTTCAATATTTTCATGGTTACAAAAGAGTATTTTATTCGGGAGCCTAAATTCGCAGTACTTATACCACCCCTTGAAATTAATATTTTTAAATTTGACGATAGCATATGTTTGAGCGTCCGCTATGGTCGTTTGAGTGATACAATTTTTTGTTATAGCGTCAATATATTTATAGTTATAAAGGAGTATCTTATTCGGGGGGCTAAGTTCGCAGTTTGTATACCACAGTTTAAATATAACATTTTATAAATTTGACGATAACAGAGGTTTGAGCGTCAGCAATACTCGTTAGAGTCAAAAAACATTTTGTTAGAATTTCAATATTTTCATGGCTACAAAGGAGTATTTTATTCGGGGGGCTAAATTCGCAGTTTTTATACCGGCCCTTGAAATTAATATTTTTAAATTTTGACGATAGCATACGTTTGAGCGTCCGCTAGGATCGCTTGAGCGATAGAAATTTTTGTTAGATCGTCAATATTTTTATAGTTATAGAGAAGCATTTTATTCGGGGTCTAAGTTCCCAATTTGTATACCTATCCTTAGAACTTATTTATTTAAATTTTGATGATAATATAAATTTGAGTGTCCACTACAGTCGTTTGAGCGATGAAAATTTTTCTTAGCGAGTCAATATTTTTATAGTTATAAAGGTGGATTTTATTCGGAGTGTTAAATTCGCAGTTTGTATACCACCCCTTAAAATTAATATTTCTAAAATTTGACGGTAACATATGCTTGACGAAATCATCTTCCATGAAAATGCAAATGTTATAGAAGTGTAAGTACAACACTGAATATAAAAAAAAAGTCGAATTTATTCTTAATATTACATAAAAAAAAAAAAAAAAAAAAAAAATTAAAAACGAAAAACGAAAAAAATCGTTAACTTTATTTTAAATTATCGCAGATCAATGGTTAAACCATTCATTTTAAAGGTACTGGCGAGCTCTTTTGAACAGCATTAAAAACTTCAAAATATTAAATGTTTTATGAATGAGCAACAATCTTCAAACAATGGTTGCATAGAAATGTATATCAAATAAAAAAATTTTTTATGGTTGTTTGAAATACATTGGAAATTCTCAAATAATTCTTCTTTCACATCTTGGACTGCAATATTACTTTCATAACAATGTACAATAAGAAGAAAGTAGTGTAAATGCCAAACCAATTTTTTTCCCTTCAATTTCATATTAATTTTCCAAATTTTAATATTTAAAATAATAATAATAATAATAAACAGCACAGATATGGCCATAATATTTTAAAATACGTTTTTAAATTTAAAAAAAAAAGTACGCATTTTAAATAATACACTGTAAAGACAAAAAGAAATGCTGTCAATTAACAGACACGGAATTATTTTATTCCAATACAAAAACCTAGTATGTTGTGGCCACCACAAGACTTTCTTCTATATCTTCCTATACGAATTCACTCAGTAACAATATTAGAAAAATGAAAAAAAAAAAAAATTACGACTTCTTTTCGTTAAAAGTTAAAAAAATCGATCACTTTGTTTTAAATTATCACATATTTATAGTTCAACCATTCGTTTTAAAGGTATTGACAAGACCTTTCGAAAGATACCCATCTTGAAAATTTACCCGCCCCCCCCCCCCTATTCATATTAATTTTACAATCACAGGTTAAGAATAACTCTCATTATGTGCATTTATACGAAATTTTGTCCTATACTGCCATGTTACAAATTTAGAAAAACTACGATCACAGCGCCAAATGTTGAGCGATGGATTCCCAAATCTAATCAGCACTAGTTATGTCAGGGGCCAACTAAATACCAAACTTGGTTAAATTTCGTAAAAAAAAAATTTTTTTTCGAAGATTTTTTTCGTTAAAAGTAAAAAAAATCGATAACTTTGTTTTAAATTATCACAGATTTATAGTTCAACCATTCGTTTTAAAGGTATTGACGAGACCTTTTGAAAGATAACCATCTTGAAAGTTTACTCCCCTCGAGGGGAGACTTCCCCCCCAGGGGGGGTGGCGAGGCTCCTACACATACAAAAAAATTTCCCCAGTTGAGTATCTCTATTATAAGTAATTGTTGTAAATTTCATAATGATTACAAAAAAATAATTCTCTTTATGTACATTTATACAAAATTTTGTCCTATATCACCATGTTAAAATTTTAGAAAAAGCGGGATGGCAACGCAACCTGTAAGACAATTTTTACCAAAAGTTGATAGGCACTAATTTATGTCAAGGTGCAACTACATACCGATTTGTATGAAATTCTGTGCAGTAGTTCCTAAGATACAGTTGCCACAAAATTTTGTCACACACACACACACACACACACAGACAGACAGACAGACAAACAGACAGATTTTTTCTAAAAATGGTCAAATCGTGTTCTACAGCTCTCAAAACATGTAAATCCATCAAAATCCCGAGGTCGAAAATTTTTACGAATCCAATAGTACTTTCTTCTATTGAATATTCAAGAAAGTAATAACGTATAAAAAACTTTTTAAACAACAGACAAACAGATGTCATAAATACTTTTCAATTGTATTGGAAAGTGTTAAAAATTAAAATTAAAATTTATATATATATATATATGTGTGTGTGCGTGAGTGTGTATGTATATACGTATATAGTATTACTGAATTCAAATTTTACGCTTTTTGTAGAATTAATTTACAGTATTGTTAAATTTCACTTGCTATTTATATTATCTCTTCATTTCTCCTTCATGCCCCATCCTCACATATTTTTTAGAAAATCAAGTAACCAAAACAATATTTGGGACAAATGCTAAAACTTAATATATGCGTGCACTGCACTCGTTTAATTTCAATACGCTTCGTTTGTAGTACTAATTAGGTTTTAAACAGCTCAAGTCAATTCGACTAGTTCATTATTATTATCATTATTATTTCCTTCAATGACAGTCCAATCCCAATGCGTTTTTATAGCATAGTTTGTGACTTTTGTCTGCCATTCAGATTTATAGTTACTTTTTGGAATTTTTAATATTCATAAATTGGTCATCAATTACATTATTTAAAATAATGATTCTAAAATTAATCCAAAAATTCTCTTAATTTTGATAAACTATAAAATGTCTTTGGAACAAACAAAAATATTAATCCAATTTATCAAGTTTGCTTTATATTAGAGGGGGGGGGGGGGAAGGAGGGGAGAGAAAGATAAAATTATTATTTACTGTGCTCAATTACAGATACATCTAAAATAAAACATTATAACAATACACTTAATTTTCTTTCATCACTATAGCGTATTTTACAAAAACAAAAATCGCAAGGGATATCCACTAGAGGAAAAATTCCCTTTTCGGTAACTCCCAGTGGAAAAGAAGGGATCTATCGCACAGGTGTTTAGTGATTTTCTTGCTTTGAACATAGCGGAAACTGACCATAAAACCTTTCAAGATCAAAATAGCATTCTATCTGATTTTCTAACTTCAAACAGCAAGTATTGTGAAGGCTCTTATCGCACTAATGATCTTTGGCCCTCGCGGTACATCACCACATAGTCATCCGCACCGGAGGTGGGTACACCACATCGGCAATTTTTTTCTCAAAGGAAAGATAATCCTTTCTCACGAGTTATGGCAAGTAGTGCTGATATTTATGGCCAGCTGAGAATGTGGCCAGCAAATTTCCTAACCGTACACTGCAGGTGTAAACCTATGTTAAAGCAATTGAAATTTGGCTTCGGAACAGCTTTATTTGACAAATAATTGTATGTGAGGGGGGCTACAGCCCCCCCCCTCAATCTCCGTTTCATTATCGTACCTACATTTATAGAAAATTCAAATTCATTTTAAATTATTTAGACAGCGTTCACACGGATCATTCCTTGAAACTTATCAATCCTGAACAAACTTTTCTAGTAACAAACATATTCACATCAAAAACCATCATTTGGAACGCATGAAATTATTTGTTTTAAATTTACTCTAACATACACAGGCAAATAACAAACTATAAAATTTGTCTTCGGTATTTAGGAAGCCTCAAAACGTGTAAATATACAAAAAAGCCATCAATGAATATTTAGCTTAAAAAAAATACATTATTTACCATATGGCTATGAGGAATTAATTTCAATTCCAGAGCAGCTTTCCTGGACATGGTAAAATATTATATGATATAGTTTATTATAGTAAAGCACTTTCACAAACAAATAAAAAAGAATGTTATGGATTAAATATTGGCAGCCCTGTATATCTTCGGAAAGTTATGTACGCACCACATGGTGCACGTAAATAATTTTAATCCTACTTTAGTAACACATGCCACAACCTAAAGTACATTTCCATCAAATTTCAAGTATTTTCGCATTTTAATCTAGTCCTTTTGTGTAGCCCTGTAAACGAACAGTGAATGATTTCTATACTTTTTGCTACATGAAATATGTTTTTACGCATATAAAAAATATACGTTTCATTGGGTTTAGTGCAGTCTATAGATGTTAAACTCTACTTACCTGCAATTTCCCCCATAGACGTAATATATTTGAATTCTCTTGAATGTCCCTGTACACGAACTATTTGTTTGATCTTAACGAAAAGTTTAGTGTACCATCCTTATATGATAAACATTTAGAATACCAAGTTTGAACTTTCTGCTTTAATATGTTATTGAGATATGCTGATAATAGACAGGCACACACAGAGAGACAGACACACAGACCAACCGCTAAAAACATGATTTTCGGATTCAGAGGATGTCAAAACGTGTAAATATTACAAAAACTCCCTTTTGAAAATTTGACCCCAAAACAAT
Source organism: Salticus scenicus (assembly GCA_963930645.1). Taxonomy (NCBI): domain Eukaryota; kingdom Metazoa; phylum Arthropoda; class Arachnida; order Araneae; family Salticidae; genus Salticus; species Salticus scenicus. The sequence goes on from OZ005656.1 coordinate 26,766,493, forward strand.
ACTTTACCTTATGGGTAAGAGAAAGTAATAAACAATACTTTCTCTCCCTTATGGGTATGAGAAAATAAAAATAAAACAAAAAGTAAAATAAAAACAGACGCACAATCTTTACACTAAGCGACAAAAAAAAAAGCCGCACTTGGATGTTTTCCTTTTCGCCTTCTACAACTGCCAATTTTATCGTTTAAAAAGCAAATTTTCGAACAGATTTTACTATGTTGTCCTCCACATACACTTTAGCTTTGAGTCTAGTGTTAAAAACAAAATGCAATTGTCAGGAAAATTGTAATTTTAGAATTTATTTCAAAAATGGCAAGAATAAGGCAGTTAACGATGCCACAAAAAGTATTAATTTTTAAATGAAAAACAAAAAATATTTTAATACGTGAGATGGCAAAATAATTAAATGCTAACGAAATATTGGGAAAATGAATTTTAGCAAAATATAAATTTTTTTGGCCGTTAAAACTGGGAATTTGGCTTTAGGCGGTCATGTTGCTCATCCAAGCAAGATAACCGCAAGTTAAAATGCGAATGTTTAAAAAATCGATTTGTATCATGTTTAGAACTTAAAAAAGATTTTAAAAAAGTGTATAGTAAATTATTTTCTTCAAAAACAATGCGGGAACAATTAAACAAAGCGGGTTAATGAACGGAAGATCTGCGAAAAAAGCCATTATTAAGAAAAAGAATTAGAAAAAACAATACTTTATTTGACCAAAATTTAAAAACATTATCAGTTAATTATTAGGCTGAACTGGTTTTCTCTGATGAATCAAGTTTTCTTTATTCCATGCAGTTGAAAAAAGCTAGAATGAAGACGAAAATGTGACCGACTTAATGAAAATCGCACTTTTAAAACAGTGACACATTCTCCGTACATTATGGTACGGAGGTGCATAACTTTTCAAACACTCGGGGAAATTTTTATGCTCAAGGGATCAATTAACTCGAAATAAAACACAATCTGCATAAAAGTGGTGCATGACCGACTATTTTGGAGGTATCTTAGACATTTCCGTAAACAGCATTTGAAGATAATAAGGCACCTTACTACACGGCGTCTGTGGTAAGTTTATTCACTTCAAATTGTCAAAATTTCTTATACATTCCCATGAGAACCTATAATTCTGTAAGTAATCATACTTTTTTTCACTTTAAGTTAAATACCACAAAGGATATAGTAGAATTTCTTCTTTACCAGACATGGAAATGGTCAAAATTGCGATCCGCTCGAAAATGTATCGTGTATAAAAAGGCGGGGGAGAGGGGAGAGGATTCGAAATTTGCAGCCTATAACTCTGCCAGAACTAGAAAAATATATTTCTGATATTTGGCACATTGAAATTTCTGAGATTTATATTAAAACACTGTATAAAACTATGCCATTGCGCATTAATGCAGTAATTCCATATAAAGGTGGAATTAACCCAATGCAGAATACATATTTTTAACAAAAAATTACTTAGATCTAACAAATAAATAGTTTTATTTCATATATTAAAATATAACTTGTTTATTTCATATAATAAATCATAATATAATGCAAAGTGCATAGTTATTGCATTATGTTCAAAAAGAAAGTTTTATGCAGATTTTTAAAAAGTACATCGTAAAGTGCAATAAAGCGAATTATTAAATCGAAAATATACATAGGTATCATTTCATACCTTTGGTATTATGCAAACAAGACAGTTTTATTTGTTTCAAACATTAATTTTAAAGTTATTACAAATAAAAAAGGTATAAGTCATTTTTTCTGCAGTGCGGCTTTTTTTTTGTCGCTTAGTGTATATATAAAAATATTAGTATCAGAATAACTAAGATTTGAAGAGAAAAATATACGAAACAAATTCTTAAATATTAGTATCGCCCAGCGGTCGAATCTCTATCATTTTTTTTAAAGTAAGCATTTAAATAAGAAATATAAAAATTCAAAATTTAAGTGCAAAAAATGTACTTAAGAATTACTCTATTCTTCAAAATAAATATAAATAAAATGAATAAGTAAACAAATAAAAGCGAAATGAATAAATAAAAATAAGTAATCATTGTGGCGCTGACATACTGCGATATTTTTCAATTAAAAGAAGGTTATATTTCAGCTTCTATTATGTAAAAATGCACCCAAACTTCGCATGGGAAATGTACATTATGTAAAACTCAGCTAATTCAATTTAGTTGCATATCAGCTGACAGGCGTCGATGGTATTCTGAAATTTAATCCCATTTACCGGAATGTTATATCCCAGATTTTATGTTATAAAAATACACCAAACTTAGCATGTCATATACAAATATTTTAAAAATTATACTGATTGAAAATTTGAAATTGCATATATATCGGCCAAATGGGACGGTACTATTGCTTTTGTTACTATGAACAATTTAAATACATATGAAATTTCATCAGATTTTAACCAAGATATGCTCAGATGTCGCCATTTGGGAAATCGTAGGAAGTAATAGCAGTAACATCTGTCGGGCGATATACCCCCAAGTTTTATCAGCATAACCTTTCATAATATATATCTTAAATAGCGAGTTTGTTACACATATATAACATAAAAGATGAGATATAGTCTTTTCTTAAGTGGTAAATGGAGTTAAATTGCAGCATAGTAGTGTCCTCATTCGTCCGATGTGAACCCAGATTAAATCAGAATAATTTTACATGTTATCTATCATACATAAAGTTTGTTGCCTTTATATACAATGTTAACTGAGATAATGTCTTCTCGTACAGTACCAATTTAAATGAAGATCTAACTAATTATCAATTATGCTTAATTTATGTCCTTCGGTCCATGAGTTTCAAAATTTTGCTAACACATCATACATACACAGAGACAGATATTCTTTTTTTTTTTTTTTTTAAGAGCGAATTTACGACACGTCAAAACATGTAGATACATCGAAAACTGAAATTCGAGAAATATCAAGAATACAATACTTTTTTCTACAGCATTTTAAAGCAGTGCCATCTACCGGTTAACATGAATACAAACTTAATCCATATATTTTCTCACAATCACATTTTACAAATGCATTTCGATACAGTTTTCACCTGTAAGTGCTGATATAAGGCTATCTGAGAAACCGCATAAAGTATTAGTACCTATATACCAAAATTTAATAAGAATATTTTTTGATAACATATATCTCACACATTAAGTTTCGTAAATTTATATAAAACAGAAGCCAAGATATAGTTTTCCCAAACAGAAAAGGTAGCAGAACAGCAACGTTATCTGTCGCCCGATATGAATCAGCATACTTCTACCAAATTTCCACCTCTTGAGCTAAGTTTTGTACATTTATAAACTACCACAAGATTATTTATTTAAACAATTTAATCTCGTTGCATAGTGTTCCCAATAATGGGATTAAATTGCAACATTTTTTTCTCATTGTGGTGGTGCAAATTTCACGCTGGCACTACCAAATTAAAATAGCTATAGTTTAAATATTTTTTTCGTACAAACGAAAATTCAAGTGGTACAATTGGGTACAAACGATTGAGATAGATTTTTTTTTTCTCATATTGGTGGTGTGGTGCCAACTTCACGATGGCACTACCAAATGAAGGTGGCTATAGTTTAAATATATATATATATATATATATATATATTGTAGAAACGAAAATTCAAGTCGTACAATTGGGTACAAACGATTTAAATAGATTTTCAAAATTTTTCTCGTTGTAGTGATGTTGGCACCACCTATAGTTTATTTATTTTATTTTTTATTTATTTTTATTTATTTGTTTTTTTACAAACAAAAGTTCTTGTGGTACAATTGGGTACGAACCAGGTACAAATGATTAAAATAGATTTTGATTTTGATTTTTTTTTTTTTTTTTTTCCCTCGTTGTTGGACGCGAGCGTGAAGTTGGCACCACAATATTAAAACGACTTTAATAATGTCTGAATTGAAATGGCTATAATTTAAATAATTTTTTTTGTACAAACGAAAATTCAAGTGGTACAATTGGGTACAAACGAGGTACAATCGATTGAGATAGATTTTGAGTTTCTTTATCGTTGTGGTGGTGGCAGCGTGAAGTTGGCACCACCAAATTAAAATGGCTATAGCTTAAATATATATATATATATATATATATATATATATATTTTGGTACAAATGAAAATTCAAGTGGTACAATTGGATACACACGAGGTACAAACGATGGAGATAGATTTTGATTTTTTTTCTCATGGTGGTGGTGCCAGCGAGAAGTTGGCACCACCAAATTAATATAGCTATAATAGTTTAAAAACTTTTTCGGTACAAACAAAATTCTTGTGGTGCAATTGGGTACTAACGAAGTGCAAACGATTAAGATAAATTTTGAGTTTTGTACCTTTGGTGGTGGTTCCAACTTCACGTACATAATTCCAAAAACACCTTTTCAGCAGCAAAAATGTCATTTATGCACAAGAAGCAAACTTTTATTTACACTGTGATTTTTTGATTTTGGAATAAAATAGAAAATAAAATATAGCAATCCCTCCGTTATCTCTCTTTTTCGAAAATTTTACTTTTACAACAATTAAACATGCCCCATCAATTGTCTTAGTAACAATTTCAAGGAATGTATTCTTCAAAGTGCGGTAATAAAGTTACAAATTTGATTTGATTTCCAAGGGATTTTTTTGTAATTTTTATTAATAAAAGACAATTTCTAGTTCTTATTCTGAAATAACTCAGAAGCAAGAAGCTTAAAAGGAAAGATTTTAAATTTAAAAGGAACTCGCAAAATTTTAGCTAAGTACTGATAATTTTCCTCAAAGGAAAGTGAATCGAAATTTGGGATGTGTTTAATTCACTTACTTTGAAGGAACAACCAATTAATTATCCGTCAAAAATTAATTGATATTGTTTATTAATTCTATTATTTGGTTCCTTTTGAAAATTCTTTGCAAATTCAGATAAATACTTTTTTCTTGAGTGCAAGAACTTTAGCCGGATATAAAAATAAGCCACTTAATAAAATCACTTTTGCTCAGAACGAATGTGATTTTAATAAGCGGCGGGTACTTATTATTTTATTTTATTTTATTTTATTTTTTACAGGGATACAAAAGAAATATTCTTTAATATTATGGCCTATGGGCCCAAATTTTTTATAAGTGAGATAACGCCTAAACACTTTATTTCATTGAACTGAAAGTTTATATACATTTTATAGGTCACAATTGCTTGAATTATATAGATTTTGGTGAACCTAGTCTTTACAGATTTTTACAGGAACACAACGAAAAATTCTTTATCATTATGATTATATGGGCTTAAATATTTGAAGGGCAATAGCGTAAAATTAAATAATGGAGAAAAATACTCAAACACCCTATTATAATTTTCACTTTGGTTTATTTAACGACTTGCGTTACTTTAATTTAATAATGCTATCGTTAATTGCTTAAGGTACAGAAAGTCGAGTGGAGTCACTCCAGATTTTATTTTTTTATATTTCATTTTATTTTATTGTTGTTGTTATTCTTCTGGTTGCTTTTGCCACGGGTAAAGCCGAGCCTGTACTGCGGTGAAACATAGCATTACGTTTCACCCCCGACAAAGAAAGGGGTTCGGTAAATTGAAAAGAGTTGTAAAAACACAGCTGTAGGTTCCTTTCTGATTGGTATCCTCTTCTAAAATGCGGCGATGCCTAACAAGTAACCCTATTTTAAATCATTTTCTGCTATCTCTGAAGAAACGTAGAACTTGACACTTATATAAAGAGCGGCCAGCCGCTTTAGTCAGTCGTTTGTTTGTCCCTTGTGCCGACATAACTACTGTAAATAGCATAGATCTTAATTTTGTGTATGCAGTTCAGTATTTCTGACATTTTGCTATCGATACATTTCATTGTGGAATTTCCTTAATTTTGTAAACATGGGACAGTACTGAATGTCTGTTTTAAACATAAGCAGTAAAATTAAGTTAGAATGGACACATTTTCCCTTAAAACTTAAAAAAAAAAAAAAAAAAAAAAAAAAAAAACTACAAAATCTCCGAACCAGTTACATATTTAATTTGGCTCTCAAGACATTTTAAAACTTTAGATTGGGTAAAAATCTAAAGGAGGGGCTTGGAAAGAAAGAACTAAACTACAAAATAATAATTAATTTTAAAGAGCATGATTTACCAATTGTTCATAATTAATTGAATTTTACTAGTTACCAAAAAAATTATAATGAAAATTGCAAATAATGAAGAGTGAATTCGCAAAATAAGGTAAATAATCTGGTGTATCACTCACACGACTTTCTCTTACCCTGAAATTTAATACTATAAATTCAGGTTGGAAATTAAGAGGTTTAGATAACGATGTTATGTAAACCTATGTTAAACAATTCAAATTAGGCTTCGGAAGAGTTTTATATGATAATTAATTCTGTGTGAAGGGGGCTGCCGCCCCCTCAACCCCCCCCCCCCCGTTTCATTAATGCACCTAGATTTATATAAAATTTAATTCGGTTATTAAAAAACAATTCTGTTTTTAAAAAATAATTAACTAAAATTATTATTTTAAAAAATTATCTTTTATGATAATGCAGGCGATTTCCGTATTAGAGAAGTAGTATAACACTAAATATCCAAAAAATGCCCATTTTATTCTCAATATATAAAAAAAAAAATCGATAACTTTGTTTTAAATTATCGCAGATCGATGGTTCTACCATTCGTTTTAAAGGTATTGGCAGGCTCTTTTGAAAGATACCATCATGGAAATTTACTCCCCTCAAGGGGGGACTTTTCCCTCAGGGGGGGGGGGGAGGCGAGGCTCCTACATACACACAAAAAAAAAAAAAAAAAAATCCCAGTTGACTATCTCTATTACAAAAAATATATATTCGCTTCATTTGGTTTAGTGCAGTCTATAGACGTTAAACTCGACTTACCTGCAATTTTCCCCATAGACGTAATGTATTACAATTCTCTTGATTGTCCCTGTACACGAGCCATTTGCTTGATCTTAACGAAAAGCTTACTGTAGCATCCCTATATGATACACATTTAGAATACCAAGTTTGGAATGTCTGCTACTATTTGTTTTTAAGATATGCTGATAACAGACAGACACAGACAGAGACATACACACAGACATACACACAGACCATTTGCTAAAAACATGATTTTCTTATTCAGGGGACCTCAAAACGTGTAAATATAACAAAATCTCACTTTCGAAAATTTGGCCCAAAAACAATATTTACTTTCACTACCTTATGGGTAAGAGAAAGTAAAAATGGAGTAATTTTGCCCTCTTTTATACTGATGAGAAATTATTCCAGATAAATTTATCTTACAGTAATAATAATAATAATTGAAGAATTATAAGAAAAATTGATGATGACTACATCTTATTTTATTTTATATTATATTATATTATATTATATTATATTATATTATATTATATATATATATATATATATATATATATTAAATTCTTATTATAATAAGAAAAACTTTTCTAAAGAGTTTTTATAAGTGTTATAGTAAATCCTATTGTAAAACCAGGAAAAACTACAGAATCAGCGCCAAATTAAAAGTTAATAAAGATTTAGTTAAAAAAAAAATTAAGTGTACTATTACGTGTTAATTTAATAAATTTAGAAATTTAACACACACACACACACACACACACACACATATATATATATATATATATATATATATATATTATTTATTTATATTTTAATTACACTTTTTTTTTTAATAGAAAGAATACATTTTTTATTATTATTACTTTATCTTACCCATAAGGTAGAGAAAGTATTGTTTTAGGGTCAAATTTTCGAACGTGGGTTTTTGTTATGTTTACACGTTTTGAGGTCACCTGAATACGAAAATCGTGTTTTCAGCAGTTGGTCTGTGTGTGTGTGTGTGTGTGTGTGTGTGAGGGAGAGAGTGTGGGTGTGTGTGTCTGTCTGTTATCAGCATATCTCAAGAACAAAAAGCAGCAGAGATTCCAAACTTGGTATTTTACATGTGTATCATATAAAGATGCTACACTTAGCTTTTCGTTGAGATGAAGCAAATCGTTCGTGCACAGGGACACTCAAGAGTATTCAAATACATTACGTATATGGGGAGAAACTGCAGTTATTTCTGTCTGTTACCAGCATATCTCAAGCACAAATAGCAGCAGATATTCGAAATTTGGTATTCTCAATGTGTATGATATAGAGATGCTACACTAAGCTTTTCTTTGATATGAAGCAAATCGTTTATGTACAGGGACACTCAAGAGTATTCAAATACATTACGTCTATAGGGGAAATTGCAGTTATTACTTTTTCTTACACATAAGGTAGAGAAAGTATTGTTTTAGAGTAAAAATTTCGAACGTGATTTTTTGTTATACTTACACGTTTTCAGGTACCTTGAATACGAAATTCGTGTTTATAGCGGTAGGCTGTGCGTGTCTGTGTCTGTCTGTTATCAGCATATCTCAAGAACAAATAGCAGCAGATATTCCAAACTTGATATTCTAAATGTGTATCATATAGATATGCTACACTAAGCTTTTCGTTGAGATGAAGCAAATAGTTCGTGTACAGGGACACCCAAGAGTATTCAAATACATTACGCCTATGGGGAAATATCAGGTAAGTTGAGTTTAACACTTATAGACTGCACTAAACCAAATGAAAAGAATGTATATTTTTTATATGCATAAAATCATGCCTCATGTAGAATATGGCAGGGAAATCATTCACTTTTCATTTACAGGGATACACAAAAGAACTAGATTAGAGTGCCACATTAGCTCAAATTGATAGAAGTACATTTCATTTTGTGCCGTATATTAATACTATAGGATTATATTTAGATGCACTATGCGGTTTGTATATATTAAAAAATATACAGGGTTGCAAATATTTAAGAAATAACTTTTTTTTTTTTTTTTAGTAGAAGTGCTTTACTATAATATTTTACCATATCTAGGAAAGCTGCTCAGGAATGGGAATGAATTCCTCGTAGACATATGCAGGGCCTGATTATCGCACAGGCCAACTAGGCCTCGGCCTAGGGCACCTCTATCAAGGGGCACCAAAATAATGTTTTAAATTTAAAGTATTACTTTTGGAAAGTTTCCCTAAAAAAAAAAAAAAAAAAATAAATCTAGCTAATAATAATCTTTACTTGAAATGCAATCCCCTTCGTGGAGGATCAATGTTGTATGGCCTGTCTACGGACTACACCTCGGGGTGGATCCCAAACCATCGTCAATTTCCTATTGCGAAGTTCTAATGCAACGTTGAGCCCGCTGAACCTAAACCTCAAGTTTAGATTACTATACAGATAGAGATGGACACTCCCGTATATTGATAGCACATATACATCAGACTTGTATGCTTCACTCGAAGTGCGCTTGTAAATCTTCGTCAGATAAAGACAGATAGCACATGCCAGAATTACAATACGAAGAATTCGAAAAACACCCAAGGCCAACGCGGGAATCGAACCCGTTCTTCTATGCTCGAAGGCAATTAGCAGTGTGGTGCCATGACCACTTCGCCACGGTGGGCCCACTCCCGTATGTTCAATAATAACTAAAAAGCGACTACAGTGCCTCTATGAGCAATGGCTGTCTCTCACTCTTACGCAATCACTCATCTTGTATCTATGTCTTTATTTGGCAACTCTGTTGATAATCAAACGCAATTTATTTTAAAAAACAAGTATTAAATATTAAGCAAATAAGTATGATTGAAGTAAATCAGGATAAAAAAAGAATAAAATAAAAATGTTATAAAGAATACCTTGTAAAAAATTACATTTCTATGCGAGGGAATTTCAATAGTCATAGAAGAGAAGTATTCCCCAAAAATAAGCATAATGATTTGAGATTTTTTTGCAAAAAATCAACTTTGTTTCCAACTTTCAAGCTTCCTGAATAAATTTAATATTTGCTTATGAAAATTACTTAAATTTATTGGGGGAGGGGGGCACCAAAATCGTCCTGGGCCTTGGGCCCCAGCAGGCCTTAATCGGGCTCTGGACATATGATAAATAATGTATGTTTGTAAGTTAAATATGCCTCGCTTGTTTTTTGTGTCTTTACACGTTTTAATGCTTCCTGATTACAAAATTCAAGTTTTTTTAAAGTTTCATAATTGTCCGTGTCTCTTAGAGTAACTTAAGACGAATAATTTCAGGAGATCCAAAAGATGTATTTTCAAATTAATATAAATTCGTTGCTGGAAAAGTTTGATCAAGACTGATAAGTTTCAAGGAATGATGCGTGTGAAAGTTGTCTGAATTAAGTGAATTAAGTGAACTTTTAATTTTAATAACATATTTAAATTCTATGAACTATTCTGTGAAATTAAGTGAATTAATTGTGGAATTAATTGTGGCTCAAACGAAAATTTTCAGCGCTCAAACGCGCTCAAACGACGCTCAATCCTATGGTGTATTCAGTTTTTCATTTACTAAAGTTCGGGGTGCCAACTTCACACTTTCGTGGCACCGGCAATTTTCTTTTTATCATAACTCCACTACAATTGTGGCTCAAACGAAAATTTTCGTCGCTCAAACGCGCTCAAACGACGCTCAATCCTATGGTGTATTCAGTTTTTCATTTAATAAAGGTCGGGGTGCCAACTTCACACTTTCGTTGACATCGGCAATATTCTTTTTATTATATCTCGACTGCAATTGTGGCTCAAACGAAAATTTTCAGCGCTCAAACGCGCTCAAACGATACTCAATCCTATGGTGTATTCCGTTTTTCATTTACTAAAGGTCGGGGTGCCAACTTCACACTTTCGTTGGTATTGGCAAATTTCTTTTTATTATATTTCCACTGCAATTGTGGCTCAAACGAAAATTTTCAGCGCTCAAACGTGCTCAAACGACGCTCAATCCTATGGTGTATTCAGTTTTTCATTTACTAAAGGTCGGGGTGCCAACTTCACACTTTCGTGGCACCGGCAATTTTCTTTTTATTATAACTCCACTACAATTGTGGCTCAAACGAAAATTTTCATCGCTCATACGCGCTCAAACGACGCTCAATCCTATGGTGTATTCCGTTTTTTATTTACTAAAGGTGTGGGTGCCAACTTCACATTTCTGTTGGCACAAAAATTTGTTTTAAGTACACCTTTTTTGCATTTGTGGCTCAAACGAAAATTTTCAGCGCTCAAACGCGCTCAAACAACGCTCAATCCTATGGTGTATTCAGTTTTTCATTTACTAAAGGTCGGGGTGCCAACTTCACACTTTCGTGGAACCGGCAATTTTCTTTTTATTATAACTCCACTACAATTGTGGCTCAAACGAAAATTTTCATCGCTCAAACGCGCTCAAACGACGCTCAATCCTATGGTGTATTCAGTTTTTCATTTACTAAAGGTCGGGGTGCCAACTTCACATTTCTGTTGGCAAAAAAATTTGTTTTAAGTGCACCTTTTTTGCATTTTTGGCTCAAACGAAAATTTTCAGCGCTCAAACACGCTCAAACGACGCTCAATCCTATGGTGTATTCAGTTTTTCATTTACTAAAGGTCGGGGTGCCAACTTCACACTTTCGTTGGCATCGGCAATTTTCTTTTTATTATATCTCCACTGCAATTGTGGCTCAAACAAAAATTTTCATCGCTCAAACGCGCTCAAACGACGCTCAATTATATGGTGTATTCAGTTTTTAATTTACTAAAGGTCGGGGTGCCAACTTCATACTTTCGTTGGCATCGGCAATTTTATTTTTATTATATCTCCACTGCAATTGTTGCTCAAACAAAAATTTTCATCGCTCAAACGCGCTCAAACGACGCTCAATCCTATGGTGTATATTCTAAATGTGTATCATATAGATATGCTACACTAAGCTTTTCGTTGAGATGAAGCAAATAGTTCGTGTACAGGGACACCCAAGAGTATTCAAATACATTACGCCTATGGGGAAATATCAGGTAAGTTGAGTTTAACACTTATAGACTGCACTAAACCAAATGAAAAGAATGTATATTTTTTATATGCATAAAATCATGCCTCATGTAGAATATGGCAGGGAAATCATTCACTTTTCATTTACAGGGATACACAAAAGAACTAGATTAGAGTGCCACATTAGCTCAAATTGATAGAAGTACATTTCATTTTGTGCCGTATATTAATACTATAGGATTATATTTAGATGCACTATGCGGTTTGTATATATTAAAAAATATACAGGGTTGCAAATATTTAAGAAATAACTTTTTTTTTTTTTAGTAGAAGTGCTTTACTATAATATTTTACCATATCTAGGAAAGCTGCTCAGGAATGGGAATGAATTCCTCATAGACATATGATAAATAATGTATGTTTGTAAGTTAAATATGCCTCGCTTGTTTTTTGTGTCTTTACACGTTTTGATGCTTCCTGATTACAAAATTCAAGTTTTTTTTAAGTTTCATAATTGTCCGTGTCTCTTAGAGTAACTTAAGACGAATAATTTCAGGAGATCCAAAAGATGTATTTTCAAATTAATATAAATTCGTTGCTGGAAAAGTTTGATCAAGACTGATAAGTTTCAAGGAATGTTGCGTGTGAAAGTTGTCTGAATTAAGTGAACTTTTAATTTTAATAACATATTTAAATTCTATGAACTATTCTGTGAAATTAAGTGAATTAATTGTGGAATTAATTGTGGCTCAAACGAAAATTTTCAGCGCTCAAACGCGCTCAAACGACGCTCAATCCTATGGTGTATTCAGTTTTTCATTTACTAAAGTTCGGGGTGCCAACTTCACACTTTCGTGGCACCGGCAATTTTCTTTTTATCATAACTCCACTACAATTGTGGCTCAAACGAAAATTTTCGTCGCTCAAACGCGCTCAAACGACGCTCAATCCTATGGTGTATTCAGTTTTTCATTTAATAAAGGTCGGGGTGCCAACTTCACACTTTCGTTGACATCGGCAATATTCTTTTTATTATATCTCGACTGCAATTGTGGCTCAAACGAAAATCTTCAGCGCTCAAACGCGCTCAAACGATACTCAATCCTATGGTGTATTCCGTTTTTCATTTACTAAAGGTCGGGGTGCCAACTTCACACTTTCGTTGGCATCGGCAGTTTTCTTTTTATTATATCTCCACTGCAATTGTGGCTCAAACAAAAATTTTCATCGCTCAAACGCGCTCAAACGACGCTCAATCCTATGGTGTATTCAGATTTTAATTTACTAAAGGTCGGGGTGCCAACTTCACACTTTCGTTGGCATCGGCAATTTTCTTTTTATTATATCTCCACTGCAATTGTGGCTCAAACAAAAATTTTCATCGCTCAAACGCGCTCAAATGACGCTCAATCCTATGGTGTATCCAGTTTTTAATTTACTAAAGGTCGGGTTGCCAACTTCCCATTTCTGTTGGCACAAAAATTTGTTTTAAGCACACCTTTTTTGCATTTGTGGCTCAAACGAAAATTTTCAGCGCTCAATCGCGCTCAAACGACGATCAATCCTATGGTGTATTCAGTTTTTTATTTACTAAAGGTCGGGTTGCCAACTTCACACTTTCGTGGCACAGGCAATTTTCTTTTTATTATAACTCCACTGCAAATGTGGCTCAAACGAAAATTTTTATCGCTCAAACGCGCTCAAACGACGCTCAATCCTATGGTGTATTCAGTTTTTCATTTACTAAAGGTCGGGGTGCCAACTTCACATTTTCGTTGACATCGGCAATTTTCTTTTTATTATATCTCGACTGCAATTGTGGCTCAAACGAAAATTTTCATCGCTCAAACGCGCTCAAACGACGCTCAATCCTATGGTGTATTCCGTTTTTTATTTACTAAAGGTGTGGGTGCCAACTTCACATTTCTGTTGGCACAAAAATTTGTTTTAAGTACACCTTTTTTGCATTTGTGGCTCAAACGAAAATTTTCAGCGCTCAAACGCGCTCAAACAACGCTCAATCCTATGGTGTATTCAGTTTTTCATTTACTAAAGGTCGGGGTGCCAACTTCACACTTTCGTGGCACCGGCAATTTTCTTTTTATTATAACTCCACTACAATTGTGGCTCAAACGAAAATTTTCATCGCTCAAACGCGCTCAAACGACGCTCAATCCTATGGTGTATTCAGTTTTTCATTTACTAAAGGTCGGGGTGCCAACTTCACATTTCTGTTGGCACAAAAATTTGTTTTAAGTGCACCTTTTTTGCATTTTTGGCTCAAACGAAAATTTTCAGCGCTCAAACACGCTCAAACGACGCTCAATCCTATGGTGTATTCAGTTTTTCATTTACTAAAAGTCGGGGTGCCAACTTCACACTTTCGTTGGCATCGGCAATTTTCTTTTTATTATATCTCCACTGCAATTGTGGCTCAAACAAAAATTTTCATCGCTCAAACGCGCTCAAACGACGCTCAATTATATGGTGTATTCAGTTTTTAATTTACTAAAGGTCGGGGTGCCAACTTCACACTTTCGTTGAAGGTATCGGCAATTTTCTTTTTATTATAACTCCACTGCAATTGTGGCTCAAACGAAAATTTTCATCGCTCAAACGCGCTCAAATGACGCTCAATCCTATGGTGTATTCAGTTTTTCATTTACTAAAGATCGGGGTGTCAACTTCATACTTTCGTTGGCATCGGCAATTTTATTTTTATTATATCTCCACTGCAATTGTGGCTCAAACAAAAATTTTCATCGCTCAAACGCGCTCAAACGACGCTCAATCCTATGGTGTATTCAGTTTTTAATTTATTAAAGGTCGGGGTGCCAACTTCACATTTCTGTTGGCACAAAAATTTGTTTTAAGTACACCTTTTTTGCATTTGTGGCTCAAACGAAAATTTTTTGCGCTCAAACGCGCTCAAACAACGCTCAATCCTATGGTGTATTCAGTTTTTCATTTACTAAAGGTCGGGGTGCCAACTTCACACTTTCGTGGCACCGGCAATTTTCTTTTTATTATAACTCCACTACAATTGTGGCTCAAACGAAAATTTTCATCGCTCAAACGCGCTCAAACGACGCTCAATCCTATGGTGTATTCAGTTTTTCATTTACTAAAGGTCGGGGTGCCAACTTCACATTTCTGTTGGCACAAAAATTTGTTTTAAGTACACCTTTTTTGCATTTGTGGCTCAAACGAAAATTTTCAGCGCTCAAACGCGCTCAAACAACGCTCAATCCTATGGTGTATTCAGTTTTTCATTTACTAAAGGTCGGGGTGCCAACTTCACACTTTCGAGGCACCGGCAATTTTCTTTTTATTATAACTCCACTACAATTGTGGCTCAAACGAAAATTTTCATCGCTCAAACGCGCTCAAACGACGCTCAATCCTATGGTGTATTCAGTTTTTCATTTACTAAAGGTCGGGGTGCCAACTTCACGTTTCTGTTGGCACAAAAATTTGTTTTAAGTATACCTTTTTTGCATTTGTGGCTCAAACGAAAATTTTCAGCGCTCAAACGCGCTCAAACGACGCTCAATCCTTTGGTGTATTCAGTTTTTCATTTACTAAAGGTCGGGGTGCCAACTTCACAGACCTGATCTTTTAGAAAGACCTAAACATAAGGCATTTTACTCAAGCTTAGGTTCATGAGTATATTATCGTCCTTAACCCCCAAAACCATGTTACTTGAGTTCTTGAAGTAATTTCGCCTAGCAATATAACCGTAAATACTTGTGTATAAGTTGATCCTCTATTTAAAAAGATATTTTCTTTAAAAAAAAAAAAGATAAAAGATAAACGCACATGTTAAGAATTATTTTTAAAAATTACGTTTATATTTTAAATACAAATATGAGATCATTAAAAATATAAACTTTAGGTATATAAATCAGTCTCAAACCAATTCCCCAAGTCTCTAGTTGGGCCAAAATTTAGAAAACTTTTTGATTGGTAATTAAACCGAGATATTGGTCTCATACTTCAGTATTTCTATTGACTTAGAGTATAGCTAGAATTTCAATGTGCTGAATTATCTAGATTTTCACTTCTACTACGCAACTATCGTAAGTAATGGAAATAATGTATTCGGTCAAAATTTTCGATATAAAGTTTTCACCTGATTTATAAATACAGTAAAACCTTGATTAACAGGCATGGTCAGAAAACGTCAGTTGCCGGATTAAAAAAAAAAAAAAAAAAAATCCGTTGGTTACTTTAGGAAAATTGACAGATTTCAATAAATTGGTCAGTTTTACATCTTGTAAGTGGTTTCATAAAAAAAAACATTTCTACGGATTTTCTTCAACTTCGCCATATTAACATTCTTTTAGATATTCTTTCATATGTAATTGTGTATTTCTGATAAAGAGATGAATTTGCAAAGATTTGTGGAAAAACTGAAAATGGGATTACAGCAACGGTGTCTTAAAAACAAATCTTCAAAAAAAAAAAAAAAAAAAACATTTCATTTTAGGTGTCCTTTTTTCATTAATACCTGATATTACTTTAGAAAAAATGATAGGCTTCCAGATTAAATAGGTCAATATACAACAATTTAAGAAATAGGTGCTTCAAAAAACAGCTCTGTCGATTTTCTTTGAACACGTGCTATTAATTCTCTCTCTTAGATGTCTTTCCAGCATTTGTGCTAATTAATTAGTTGCTACAAACGTCTGATTACTTAGGTATATTTTATGCCTTCTGACCGCACAATCTTTAAAACGAATTTATGTGTAATAGTAAGTATTAAAAGTTGTCTGTTTGTTACACACCAGATTTTTTTCAGCATACTTTTTTTTTTTTCTTAATTTCTTCGCTCACTATATATAAAAATTGGACTCCTAAAATTTTTCAATCTCCGTTTTCCGACGGATTTAACCAGTTTGTGATGTCCTGAACACGATTTAATTATTTTTAGAAAATGTCTGTGTCCATGTATCGGAAATTTTGTCGAAGCTGTATCTCACAAACCAATGTACGAAATTTAACCAAACTTGATATTTAGTTGGACCGTTTCCTAAACTGGTGCTTATTATATTTGAGGATCAATCACTCAACAGGTGGCGCTGACATCCTTTTATTCCCCTAAATTTTTAACAGGGCAGTGTAGGACAAAATTTTGGATAAATATACATAATGATAGATATTTTTAACGCTGATTGTGAAATTAATATGAATTATTGATTATACCAGTTGTAAACTAGGGGAAAAAATGCAAACTTCTAGGAGCATTGCTCCAGAAATACCCTTCCTTACACCTGGGATGTGAATTTTCTATATGAGAGTCCTTCGAAAGAACTTGCCAGTACCATTAAAGCGAATGGTTGAGCCATGGATTTGTTAAATTTTAAAACAAAGTTATCAATTTTTCATTTTTAATGGAAAAAAGAAAAACAGAAAAAAATGCTTTTTTTTTCTGATGCTGGTATAGAACTGACTATGTGCTTTCGGCATTTGATGTTATATTTAAAAATCGTCTGCATTTGTCAGGAAAAGTCGTCTGCATTCATGATGGGAAAATAATTTAAGTGAATAATAATGTAATAAATAATTTGTATTGCATGAATTTTATAAGATATATAGAAAAAAATTCTATGCTATAATAGCTACATCAAACTATATATATATATATTTTAATGTTGCAATTTTTGTATGGATTCAAGATTTGTTTGTGGAGGCAATCGAAAATTCGCAGTTTATGCCACCGAGATGGCAACATCTGTGGTGGGGATGAGAAGGAGGAGGGACATTTAAGCGGGAAAAAGTTTATGTATATAAAAAATATCATTTTCCTTTGTACTTACAATTATTTTTGTACTGTCCTGCATGCCTATGTTCCACTAGTTTCAACTTCATCAACTATTCTTTTTTTTTTCTTTTTCCTTTAACATTTGAACTATACATAAAAAATAAGATATGTTTTCAACTTTACTGAATTAAACAACATTCGAGAATCATCTGGTGAGTAACTGAAAAATTTATTATTATTATAATTTTTTTTTTTTTTTTATGAATTAAAAAAGATTGTTTCTCAATTTTCTTTTTAGAATTTGTATTTGAACTTATGAAATTTTATTTTATGTTTTGTGTTAGACTGTAATGTTAACAGTGCTCCTTTCCCCCTCTCACTCTATATATAGGTACACTGGGGGAAAAAAATTACATATATATATATATATATATGAATACACAATGTATAAATTATTATTTTACATAGTCCTTAAAAAATCTTCTAGAGGTCCTTAAAAAGTCCTTAAAAACTGCTTACTTTTCTTTATCATAAATGTGTACGAACCATGTGTTATACACCAAAAAGGATAGTTTGTAATCAACCTATTGATACTTTTTTCTAACCAAACCAAGCTAAAGATAATTCTGCTCGAATTCATAAATAACTGCAGCTATGAAATATTCTGCATTTTAGTTTGTAAATTAAAAACAATTTCAGTTGCAAGTTACAGTAATTTCATGAAATGAGGCTTTTCCGATAAAGAGGACAGCTCTGTTAAACCATGTTAACATGGCCACTACAATGCGAAATAAACAAAAACCTTCTCGACTAATATGGTTGTGCTGAGAAAGTAATCTAAAAGAAGCCAAGGGAAATGGGATATTTTCATGAATGTGGGTTAAACTGAATGCAAATTGATAGATATTTTATTTCTGTTTTTATTTAAAAGCAGTAATTATTTTTATTTTCTGTTGTGTGCATATTTAAACTAGTTGGCATAGGTGGACTCTGCTCAGTTCCCCATCATATTTATGTTCTCATAAATTTCTAGTGCGAGACATATTATAATCATGTTAAAAGAAATGAACATGACCAAAGCTTGATACAGTGACAGAATGAAATCCCCGCCTAATAGGCTATCCACCGTTCACTTCGATATATTTATCTCATTCTAATCTATTAATTTATTTTATCAGGGTCGATTCCGTTGTTTAGTTTTCATGCTACTGTTTCTAATGCAATAATCCTCAAAATTCATATTTACATGAAAAATTTACAATTTCGATATGTTGATAAAATCGTAAATTACGAATAATTTACGAAAATTTCCTATTAGAATATTTGTATTCAATCATGTTCAAACAAATATCATAAATGTAATTTTGAAGTTGTCTAATGTATTTATGATCCTCAAAATGGAAGTTTATGCTCAATTTTGCCATATTCTGACATGTTAAGTAAAGCGTAAATTCCAAATAACTTACGAATTTTTTAAATTGAAAAAATCATAATCTACGATATTCATGCCAGTATCCTAAATAATATTTCGAAAGTGGTTTGACATCTTTACGATGAAAATATCCCTCAAGATTGCCGTTTATGTGAGATTTTGCTCTATTCTGCCATGTTAAGAAATTCATAAATTTCCAATAACTTACGAAATTTTAATATTCGAAAATTCATAGTCATTAATATTCATGCCAGTGTCCTAAATAATATTTCAAAAGTAGTCTGACATCTTTACGATGAAAATATCTCTCAAAATTGGCGCTTATGTGAAATTTTGCCCTATACTGCCATGTTAAGAAATTCGTAAATTTCCAATAACTTGCGAAATTTTCAAAGTAGCATATTTATAGCTACTGATGTTCATTCCGGCATCAAAACTGATATTTTAAAACTGGTTTGACATTTTCACAGTAAAAAGTTTCCATTTAATGCACGTTTAAGTGAATTTTTGTCCTATTCTCCCATGTTAAGAAAATCGTAAATTTCTCATAACTTACGAAGTTTTTTAGTTAGAATGTTCCAAATGAATAGGGTTCTTGCCAGTATCGAAAGTAATATTTTAAAACTGATCTGACCTCTTTGCGATCATTTGTTCGTGAGTTATCGTGTTAACAGACTAACAAACTAACGGACTGACCCACTGACCCACTAACAGACACCCTACAGACAGACACCATACAAATTTTGTCATTTTCGGATTCCTCACACCTGAAAACTTATAAAAAAGTCAAAAAACCGAGGTACTTAAGTATTACTTAAAAAATTGTTAAAACCTTTAAAACTATTGGTTAAAACATACATTTATGAAAATTTGAAACAAAGTTATCGATTTTTTTTTTCCAATTTTAATCCCCCCCCCCCTAAAGTAATAATAATAATAAAGTTGGTTACATGGGTTACGTGCTACTACCGGACGTGCTCTTTCTAAACAGTGCTATTTACGAACACATCTTACACCTGACAGCTCATTCCCTCCTCCTTTGAAGGTAAGGGGTTGGGGGTATCGTCACACAGAGCACGGCTACCCTTCCCTAATCGATCAAGGGGATTAACTGCTTTTGTTAAAAGGTGTCAGTAAGAAAAACGATTAAGTCGGAATGTGAATGTCCTTCATTTTTCTTTGAGTATGCCCCCTCTTTCGTTCAACATAAACTGATAGCGGAAGTAAACGAACAGCTTTATGTAAGCTCTAATTTTTTGAAGATCTTTTAAATTTCTGCTATGATTTAAACATGGCTACTGCTCGTTGTCTGTGTGGATAAATGAATATGGATGCTTTTAATTTGTGTCAAAATACTTTGTGTTTGTGTGACGAAATCGTACATTGGTGCTCAAGGGTGAAAAAGGTCTCCCCTGATGAATTTTTTTCACCTTTCTGATCTTCTCCTACTTGAAAAATATTCCTTCTTATTGGTCTATGTGGTTTCAGTGATCTTATATCTGTTGGATGCTTTTAATTTGTGTCAAAATACTTTGTGTTTGTGTGACGAAATCGTATATTGGTGCTCAAGGGTGAAAAAGGTCTCCTGAATTTTTTTCACCTTTCTGATCTTCTCCTACTTGAAAAATATTCCTTCTTATTGGTCTATGTGGTTTCAGTGATCTTATATCTGTTGCTTGGATTTTACTACATTTAAATATTCATTAATAACAATTCATTTATATATATATATATAAATTTTATATTTAAAAAGGAAAAAAAGTTACAATTTATTTAATAAAATATTTTAATTGATTCCTGGCAGCTTTTAACAAAAGCAGTTACTCCACTTAATTGGTAAGGGGGGGGGATGAATTGTGCTCTCTGGGACAACACCAGCATGAAATTAGAGAGTCCCCTCTATTTTCATGGACACCACACCAATATAGTCTATTGTCTGTTTCTCTGAAAAGGGGCAAAGGTGTAGTCAACATGTGTTCCGTTCGGAAAATGCACGATATTCCTCTTGAACGGAAAAAGCACGTTCGCGTCTAACACGACACCAATAATTTTATGTAAATGCGTGATTTACATTTTTAGGCTTGGTCAGATTCTATTTTTGGCTTTCTGAAATGTGGAATAAATCTTTTATAAGTTCAAGTGGCCAAAAAGAAGAAGAAAAAAGAAAAATAATAACAATCAGAAAAAGTTATTTTGTAATTAAATCTTTCTTATTTTATTTATACATAAAAAAAAATAAATAAATAAAGATTTATAAAATTGTACTATTACAGACAACTTTGCGTAAATAATTTTATTTTATTTTTACTTTCCAATTTCATAAATTTCACAGAATGCTTTTATGATTTATGTGGTTTGTAATATTCTCTTCAGTTCTGAAAAAAAAAAAAAAAAATTAAAAATTTCCGTTAAACTAATAATATATTTTTTTTTTTTTTTTACGAAATGATGGAAATTTGTATGCGAATTTTAACTTTGTTTATTTCCAATTTGTATAGAAACATGTCATTTAAACTATATAAATGTCATTTAGTTAAAATAAATTATATTACTATTTTAATTAATAATTTATTTTGCAACCATTAATTAACATCTTTTTAATAAAAATATTACCAAAATGTAACATATACCACATACATAGCAATTCTTCTGTTAAAAATAAGAGAATGCCTGCTCTCTCACCTCCTGTTTATGTAGCTATGTTATGTTATATATTTCTCTTACTTCTCTCATATATTTGAAAAAAATCTGTCTTAAAATTGCAACATTTCAGCTAGTAAAACAATTTCCCCCCTAATTTTGGGTAGTTTGTTCTAAATATCTAATTCCTACTAGATTTTTTTTTTTTTTTTTTATCTTAAAAAAAAAAAAAAAAAAAAAAAAACTCTACTTTTGTATGCTTTGGATTTGCCTCTTAGTTTCTGCCCTTCAGTTGAAATCGTGTCTCTTTGGAAGTAATTTTTGCATGGTTTTGTAACAATGTAAATCCGATAAGAAATTCCGACAGGAAATTATGGGGGAGGGAATAGAAGTGAATGACTCTAAACTATATTATCTTGTATTACTACCGGTAACGCAGTGATGCAATGATATATAACAATCAATCCTCACAAATTTGTACTTTTGTCAGAATTCATTCCTGAAATACGTGAATATTTCACAGAATATCATCAAAATTCCTACTCTTACGATTTCTGATTGCCAAAATATTGTGATATATATTTTTTTTTTCCGGCAAATTGTTGAATTATAGTGTCGTTTCATCGCTGTTTGAAATAATTTAACACTACTATCTCTTACCCTGCATACTGTAAAAACAAACGACAGATTAAAGTATAAGATAACGAGTATTTTAAAAACAGTTGAAAATACTTTTAAAAACAGTGACATGTATTTTTTTTCTCTCTCTCTGCTTGTGTGTGTGTGTGTGTGGGGGGGGGGGGGTGTTTATCGCTCCTGATAACAACCTGTTTAAACGTAACATATTACGCTAGATGACAGCATAAATTCTTTTGTTGTTTATATCTTAACATTTTTACTTAGAGAAAATATTTTTATAACATTAATTAATATTAAATGTGCAATCTTATTATTTAAAAAATATATTTATTACATTTAATTACATTATATTTAGATAAATAACAGCAAAAATATATTCATGATTTTACTAACTGTACTTCATGTTAATAGTCTTTTGTTGATATTCTGAAATTTGAGTATCTAAAAGTTTCTATATTTCTCCTATATATTAACATGGGAGGCCACAAAATTTTTTCCAACACGATAAATTCACTTTAGAAACAAATCGGTGATTTTTTTTTCCTTTTCTTTTCTATTTTCTCATGCTATCTTATCTATCGTCATTGTATTTACATTTTTATTCCATTATTAAATATCATACGTAATTAAATTTAGCAATTTCTCTAACTCTACCAACTCTGAAAAGTGAATTCCGATATTAAATAAACAATCTAAGTTAAGTTGAATTTAGTCTATGTGAAAATTGCTTAAGAAAGTAGGAAAAGAAAAAATAAATAATAATCGGGAATCATAAACATAAAGTAAAAGGGTTTGTCATATACTGCAACAGATGGCAGCACAAGATGCTTGAATGAACAATATTTTGTTAATGAATGTGATGTGACATTTATTTTTCTCAAATTCAATATATCTTTAATTTTTTAGAATTTTTAATTACATGAAAACTGAGTTGAAACGTTTCTCTTTCGTTGTATTCAAGATTTCAAAAGTTTATAAATAAATAATTAGATAAATAAATCAGATCACTTCATTTCTTCCGGCATATTTTGTATTATTAATTACAGAATTTTTTAATGTTTGTTTTTTATGTGTTTTTAAGGCGTTCCTTTTCCATTTCAGGTTCTCCAGCTGATAAAGCCGATCTTGAAGTAGGGGACGAAATCCTGGAAGTGAACGGGAGGTCGCTAGATAACTGCACTCACACGGAAGTCATTTCACACATACACCAGGTAAGTCTCGGTGCTTGCTTTATTTTATTTTATTATTTATTTCAATGTATCCATGACTTCTCATCAAATTTGTTCATAGTGACCTGTACAAATTATTAGAATAACTGGAAAACAGAAACTAAATATATCAATGACCAATACACAAAATCATCACTTTTCTAAGTCTATTACTCAATTTTCCCACGCTTCAAATAATTACCGTTTACTATTAACATAAATTTTTACCTCGAGGATACTGATTGCTATACATTTTTCAATATTTTTCACAGAAGACGCAGAAATAATGCCATTTAAATAAAAAAAAAAAAAAAAAAAAAAATCAATTGAAGTAGTGAATCAACGAATGCTTTGCCAGCTTCGCTGGTCACTATATTTAAAGGGGACTAATGTGCAAGTTGTACCTGACGGGACTAAAGTGAAAGTTGTACCTCAAGGAACTAATGTGCAAGTTGCACCGAACGAACAAACTATTTCTTTCAACGAAAATGGCTACTAACTCTGGACGGTAGGTCTAATATATCGTATGATATTATGTACCGTATTTATCGTAATATAACTCAATACTTATTTCGCTTCCTTCTTCGACTCATTTTAATACGCATTTTTTATATGCATGAGCAGCCCCCGAAAAACAAAAACATTAAGAAATCATTAAATTCATTTTTTTACTTATTTTTATTTCATATTATTTCACACGCACTTTTTATTTCCTAATTCAAAATTATTAAAAAAAAAACTTTTTCGATATCGCTTTAACGATACTGATTATTATTAATTTTCTTTTCCTTTCAATAATAATAATAATAATAAAAAGATTTTGATGAAATTTTGGCAAAAGCAGAATTTAGTTTAGGACGGAGGACTATTAGTTTTTTTTTTTTTTTTTTTTTTTTTTCCTTTTTTCAAATTATAACATCGCTTTCAAATTATTCAATTATATTTTCGATAAATTTTAGATTTCGACAAACGCCCAACTATCGAAATCGACAACGCAAAAATCCCAGATTGAGACTAATAGGCCCTCAGTCCTAATAATTATGATTTTTTTACATTTTGTTTTTTCTCATTGATTTCTTCTTATTCAATAGGGAAACGTTTATTGGATTCGAAAAAAATTTCGACTTCTGATTTTCGATGGATTTACCGTAAAAACCGGCGTATGGGCCGCACTCCGTGCTTTATTCAGTAGCCACCACTAAAATTCAATTATAGCGTTTGTCTAATCACTTCGAAGAGTAGTCTCCTATTACATAAATGAAATGTCATTCTTAAAAATTATTAGTGACTATTGATTTAAAAATTCCCTCAGTTTGACGGTACTGACTGCGGCTCATACGCCGGTTTTTACGGTGCACGTTTTGAGGATGCGGGAGTTCGCTACGTTCAGAATTTTCAAAGGTCGTTTACAGGGTGAGTGAGCAGGCTATTTCAGATCATCAAGCGGAGAGACGACGTGGCAGACACTACCGAGCGACAATTTACTACAGTCAGAATTTTCAAAGGTATTTTCACGGTGTGCGAACTAGCTGTTATAACTTC
This sequence comes from Salticus scenicus, assembly GCA_963930645.1. NCBI lineage: Eukaryota > Metazoa > Arthropoda > Arachnida > Araneae > Salticidae > Salticus > Salticus scenicus. The sequence goes on from OZ005656.1 coordinate 26,791,622, forward strand.
TGAAACTGGCGCCATCGAGCAGAAGCTTAATGCAGTTAGATATTTTAAGGATCAGGAACCAACTGGTCACCGAAACCTGCGAGTATCATTCATTAACAGCATCATCATTCGAGTTTAACTCCTTTGGATGTTTTTGCAATGAGTATGATTAAAATAAAAAAACAAATAAAATAAAATAAACGAAATTTATCAAAATGAGAACGAATGAATAAGAATAGAGAAATAAGGACTAAATAGAAAATTTGCATACTTTAGAGAAGTGGGGGGGGGGGGGGGGACAACAACAACAAAATAAAAGTATAACAAATATTTGCTTCGTATAAATGAAGCATTTTAGGATAAAAATGAATAGGAATGAATTAGATTATCTAGTACACATATAAGCGTTAAAGTCGTATAAATGAGAGGACATATATAAACAGTGCTTCATATTCACTGTATTTTATCTACATTATTTCTGCAAGTACGCTATCTTAAGAAACAAAATAAGATTCAAAAACATGCAACAGTATTAATTCAGACTATTTTGGAAAATTTGCGAATCTGATAAAGGGTGGAAAAAGGCGTATAGCAAATATTAATGTCTTGTAAAATGTAAACGAAGCACCTTTGTAATAAACTGAATAAGAATCCATTAGGACTATACTAAACCGACGTATAAACGTAAAAGAGGTACAAATGAGAGACTTATAAAAGATGTTTTTATACGTTTATTACTGCATTTTAGCTACAATATTTCTTCAAATATATTTGTTTCTGTGTTTGACATTGCGTACGCTGTGTTAACAAACACAATGTGATTCAGAAACACGCAACAATGAACAATGTCGATCCATTGACATTTGTTTCGGTTTTTGATGGTGTTAGTGAATTAAGTCCAGTTGTCTAACGCTAAGGACCATAAAGCCTGAAGCTGCCTTGAAACTCTAGCAACTTAGAAAGCTTCATGTGCGGCTCTATTGATATTTCTTTGATGTGGTTTAGGAGATCGATGCTCGCTGGAATCGAAGCTCACAAACCTCCTAGTGCGATAATTGCATGAGAAGGGGGTCTTTTTTGTGAAAGAGCAATAAAAAGTAATGTCCTTCATTGTAAATGTGTGCAAAACTTCAAGGGTCACTTTCGGACATTGGATAATTTATGACTTTTGAAGCACTGTAAGTTGCGAGAGTTTGAAGGAAGCTTTAGTGGGGTGCCCTTCGTGGGAAAGGGGTCTTTCTAAGAAGTTTTCTAGCCCATCGTATTTACGTTGATTCCGGAGAAAACACGGAAAACTGAAAAAAAAAAAAAAATTGCTGATCAGGATAACTTGTGTTTGAACCTGGCAGGTTCCGTTTCCCAGCCTAGAAACCAGAATCTGTCACCGTGGAGTGGTTTTTTTTTTTATTATTAATTTACGGCTACGAGATTCTGCATGCTATGTAAACATGCATCATAAGGTAAAAGACATGCAACAGTATCATTTAAATACATTTTGTTTATTTGTTTGAAATTTTTATAATATTGTGTACGCTATGAAAATGTATACTATATGATTATAAAAGATAGAGCAATTGTCAAAATAATTAAACACACCCTTCATTGGGCTAGAAAAATTGGATACGAATGCAATGTGAAAGCAGAAGCGCATAAAATCAATACAAATGTCTAAATAATTATAAAGTAGAAAAAATTACGTATATTATGGTATCAAGTGAATTACATAAGTTATAAACAATACAACCTTAAATCTTTTTTTATTATAATATATTTATTTATTTATATTTAATTTTATAAAAACTTATTATTTATATAATTATCAAGTTAAGTATTGACCTCTTTTTTTTTTTAACTTCTATTTCATTCAGTCTACACCAAAATATTTTATGAATTATATAACAATAAAAACAATAATAATGATAACAACAACAAAAATTTGACTACGTATTACTTCTCCAGAGATTCCGGAAAATTCATACCACTGTATTCTGCTAAAGCTCTGGCTTATTTAATTACAGAATTTCCTCTCAAATACAGAGTGAATGTTTCTGTAAAAATTAACTGGTATTCAGAAATCCGGCAAGTTGGCAAGTCTGCTTCTGATATTTATATTAAAAATGTCATAAATAATCAATATTTTCTAAATTTATTTTCGTTGAAAAATGTAAAAATTGTTTTAAATTCTTAATTACAGGAGAATTACTATTTCCTCATCAAATATTCTTGATTATTTTATTGTACATAAAATGGATCTCGATTTTAAAATTATCTGATGGAAGAAACAAATACGTTATTTTAAAAAATACACGTAATTACAGAATTGATACGACGTATTCGAGGTTAATTCTGTGATAAAATGTAAGATTGAATAAGAAGACGACTAATAACGAATTCGTTTCACATTGATAAATTCGAAATCATAAAATCAGTAAATTTGTAAAATCGCCAAATCAATTCGAATTGATAAATTGTTTTCCATCACACTTGCGATACAGAGGTAATAAGTCGCAAGTTCTGTTAATATACTTTTTTTTTCAAGCTAGTTCTGCCAAATTTTACTATGAGCGTATTTAACTGGCAAGGCTGGGAAAGTAATAAATATAATTATGGAAAATGACTAAAATATAAAAATATAATTATTTTTTTAATTGAATTTTTACTCACTTTTTATTTATTTTTTTGGACGGTGGAGACAGAGGGGGAGAGGTTTTTTACATATTCCTATGCGGGAGGAGTCGCCACTAGCATTAATTTAAATCAAGGTCTAATTAAATATCAAGTTTAATTAAATTCCGTTCACTGGTTCGTGATAAGAGTCCTGTGTGGGTCGGGTAAATTTGACCCTCACCAGAGCCGCAAAAGGACTTTCGACCCGCAACCCCACCCGAACCCGCAGTTTCTGACCCGCAATAAAATAGCGCTAAATTTATGTTATGAGACATTGAATTAGAATTCTATTATACAAAATATGGTTATATTATTCAACAGGTCTTTCAGAAAATTAAATGTTACTTAAATTACAAATATATATGTGTCTAATTATAAACAAAATATCAGTAAACAATATAACAAAATTTCAAATGTATAAATGTTACTTTAAAAAAAAAAAATCTACTGTTCCAAACATTTTACAGTATGTAAAAAAGAAAAGAAATAAAGTGTGGAAGCATATATGTCTATTGAAAGACAAGTAATTTTTGATTATAAAGTTTTTAACGTTAACTATTGATATTTACATAATTGTAATTAAACTTCTGTTTTGAATCAAGTTGCTTTAAATTACTATGAAAGGAGAGAATGCCAAAAAATTAGATTCTTATCTCATTCAAAAAGTTAGATTCATTAAATTTTTTTAATACACCATTTTTTTATTTTTTTATTTTTTTTTTTTTTTTTTGCGGGTAGCCCTACGGATCTAAAATTAATGCAAGTCTGACCCTCACACGACTCTCAAAGCGGGTAACCCGTGGGTACTCTAGCCGATTCGGGAGTCTAGTTTGTAAAACACAGCATCCGTAAAATTTGGATACACGCGCACGCACAGACCTGTTAACATTTAAAAAAAAATGGTCATATCGTGTTCAGGAGGTCTCAAAACGTGTAAATCCAAAGAAAACCGGGTGTGGAAATGTTTCATTAATCCAGTACCTTCTTACGTGTGTAGCAGAAAGTAAAAAAAAAAAAAAAAAAAAAAACCTCCAGAGAGTATTCTAGTTTTTATTGCAGTTTATCTAAAAATACTTTCCTCTGCTTAGGTAGAGCGAATGTTTAAGTCTTCTTTAAGAGAATATTAATTCCTCGGAGTTGCCTGAAATGGAGAGCTACTTAACATTTAAAATCATTTTTCTTCGCGAATGTGGGCTTAGGAGGTAATTAAATTTGCATCTTTCTACCATTCTGTTGTGCGCCGTCTCCGAACTGTTTTGAATAGCTCGCGAGTTTGGATTTCTGTTTATTCAAATATCTTTTTCAATGAGTGAGCGCTTTGTTGATCCTCCCTCTACTTTGGCCATTTGCCCGGAATGATTGCGTAATGAATTCTGACCTAAACATATTGTAATCTTGCAGAAATGAGATCAATGTTAGAGAACGGAAGACGGACCGAATAATATGTTTCTTTTGTTGTTTTTTTCCTCCTCCCTCTTGTTATAAGTTATTCAGTTTTTAATCTTAAAAGTGTCAAGTTCTTTTCAAAAAATTGATTAGAAAATAGTTTTGAAGAATTGAGATGGATGCGTTTTGGTTATTTTGAAATGTGCGTCCGTTTGTGATAGACGAGATATATTCCATGAGAGGGAAGCGGACACCGGCGGGCGATAGGAGAATTATTTTAACTTTTAAAGATTTCTTTCTTTCTTTTTTCTGTTTCTTTTTCTTTTTGTAATGCTAATACAAGAATCGAGTCGTATAGTGAGAGATTAAATTATTATTATTATTTTCTATTTTTAAAGAAAATACTGAACTAGTTTGCCTATAGAACTTCAGATTTGCAAAGAACGGTATTGTACTCGCACTTTAAATAAACTTTTAGATTTGTAAATTCTCTCTTCATCCCTCTTTTAATGTAATTAATTAATATATTTTTAATTTTGTATGTTAAAATTATTAAAAGTGGAACAGGGCTATTTAGTTCCGACAAAGTTGTTTTGTAGAATAATTATTACAAGCATACTAATTTGACAATTTCGGTAAAAATGAAGGATTAGTTATTATTATTTTTTTTTCCCCTTCTGGAAATCGAATGGTTATAAGAGGTTTTTATATCAGAAAAATAATTTTTACTTCTAACTTGATTTTTGCCGGAGAGAAAACATTAAACAAAGCTTTTAAACAGATGAGAAGTGCTTCATAATCTATGCTAATCTTATAATTCTTTTTCTTTTTACTTTCCGAACATACATTTGTAAGGAAAGTATTGTAATCATGTCAAAAATCCGACTACGAGATTTTGATGTTTCTATTCGTTTTGAGGTTCTTTGAGTTCATTATTTTTACGATGATGTATGTGTGTGTGTGTGTGTGTGAGAGAGAGAGAATACGGTAGCGCCGAAACGCTTTGTTCCAATAAACTGAAAGTTGGTACGTATGCTATAGGTCACCATAGCACGAACGCTATTGATTTTGGTGAATCTAGCATTTGTAGTTTTTTTTTACAGGCACGCAAAGAAAAATTGTTTATCATTATGGCCTATGAGTCCAAATTTTTTTAAGTGCGATAGCGTCTAAACTCATTATTTGTCTGAGCTGAAAATTTATACACATGTTATAAATCACCGTCGCACGAACTGTATAGATTTTGATGAATCTAGCACTTATAGTTTTTTAGAAGGACAAAGAAAAAACTATTTATCATTATGGTCTATGGGCCCGAATTCTTTAAATTATGATAGCGTTTAAACGACTTATTCGATTGAGCTGAAAATTTATACACATATAATAGGTTACAATCGCACGAACTTTATAGATTTTGGTGAATATAGCTCTTATAGTTTTTCACGGGCACACAAAGAAATATTCTTTATCATTATGGCGTATAGGCCCAAATTTTTTAAAGTGCGATAGCGTCCAATCGCCTTATTCGATTGAACTGAAAATTTATACGGGTGTTATAGATCACCGTCGCAGGAATTGTACAGATTTTGGTGAATCTAGCCTTTATTGATTTTTACAGAGGCACAGCGAAAAATTTTTTTTTATCATTGTGATGTATAGCCTTAAGTTATTTAAAGTAAAATAACGTAAAATTAAACAATAGGGAAAAATACTCAAACTCCCTGTTATAATTTTCACTTTTGTTTATTTAACGACATGTCTTACTTTAATTTATCTAAACAACCGTTAATTATTTAATGTTCGAGAAAGTCACGTGGAGTCACTCCAGATTTATTATTATTATTAATGAAGAAATCTCTCTTATAAATAGCTCATTTTTGCAAAAGCTTAGTTCGTACTTAAGCAATATTTACTTTCAAACAATAGTCAGAAATTCTGAAAAATAAATATAAATGAATAAAAATAAAAATGAATAAATAAATAAAAATTTTAAAATAAAATAAAAAGTAGTTTTGAGAAACTAAAAATTCAACCAACTGACAAATCCTCTGAATTTACTTTTATTAAAACTGAATTTAATTTAACAATTAAAATTTTCTACGAATGATGCCACACACGTTAAAAATAATCTTTTTCAGTTTTAACAAGAACGAAAAGTCATTCGGTTCGCATAGATTATTAATACTTTTCAACTGTATGCACTTGTTGCATCATTTAACATTTAATATACTTTGCCTACGCGATCTCACAACAGACAGACAGATCGATAAGCTGAATGAGTTAATAATCACTCGTAAATATTGTTGGAAAACTTTTAAAAAATGCAATTCCTAAAATGTTCAGTTGTAGCCCTTAATGTACGATAATTCTTTTGTGTTGCCCGGTAAATCATTACTATATTCTGTAGAAAGCATTCTTTGTGCGTATGATTGATAAATATCAATTTCATTATGATTTGTACAAAATCATAAAAGTATTAAAATTTATAGAAATAACTCTCATAGAACGCAATGTTTTAAACATTTTTGGGTGTCCCTATACATGAACAGGGTTGGTACGGTACCTGGAAAACAGGGAAAACCTGGAAAACTCAGGGAATTTGAAAATCTATTAAAACTAGTATGTTGTGGCCACCACAAGACTTTCTTCTATATTTTCCTATACATATTCAATCAGTAACAATATTTAAAAAAAAAAAAAAAAAAAAAAATTCGAATTTTTTTCTGTTTTTTTTTTTTTTTTTTTTTTTTTTTTGGTTAAAAGTAAAAAAAATCGATAACTTTGTTTTAAATTATCACAGATTTATAGTTCAACCATTCGTTTTAAAGGTATTGACGTGATCTTTCGAATGATATCCATCTTCAAAATTTACCCCCCAGGGGGGGAAGCGATGCCCCCCCATGCACAAATTTTTTTTCCTAGTTACGTACTACTATTATCAATAATTCATATTAATTTTACAATCACAAGTGTAAAATAACTCTTATTATGCACATTTATACGAATTTTTGTCCTATTCTGCCATGTTAAAAATTTAGATAAAATGCTATCACAGCGCCTCCTGTTGAGCTATTCATCCCCAAATATAATCAGCACCAGTTTATGTCGGGGACCAACTAAATACCAAGTTTGGTAAAATTTCGTTAAAAAAAAAAAAAAAAAAAAAAAAATACGATTTTTTTTATTTTTTTTTTTTTTTGTTAAAAGTAAAACAATTCGATAACTTTGTTTTAAATTATCACAGATTTATGGTTCAACCATTCGTTTTAAAGGTATTGACGAGATCTTTCGAATGATACCCATCTTCAAAATTTAACCCTCCCGGGGGGGTACTTACCCCCCAGGGGGGGAACCGATGCCCCCCCCATGCACAAATTTTTTTTCCTAGTTAACTACTACTATTATCAATAATTCATATTAATTTTACAATCACAAGTTTAAATTAACTCTCTTTATGCTCATTTATACGGAATTTTGTCCTATTCTGCCATGTTAAAAATTTGCATAAAATGCGATCACAACGCCACCTGTTGAGCTATTGATCCCCAAATCTAATGGGCACCAGTTCATGTCAGGGTGCAACTAAATACCAAGTTTGGTTAAATTTCATTCATTGGTTCGTGAGATACAGCGTCCACAAAAAAATGATACAGACAGACAGACAGACAGACACACAGACACACAGACAGACATTTTTTAAAAACTATCAATTCGTGTTCAGGACATCCCAAAACGTGTAGATCCGTCAAAAAACGGAGGTCGAAAATTTTCGCGAATCCAATACTTTCTCTATATTACATATAGAAGAAAGTAAAAATAGAGAAAACTCAGGGATTTTTCAAAATTTATTGCAAAAGCAGGGAAAATTCAGAGAATTTTGAATTTTTTTTGGAAAAGCATTGGGAAATTTATAATCAAACATTTTTAAAAATTTTAGTGCTTTATAATGAATCAATTATGTTTTTTTCCCCCAAAGTAAGTTTATAAAATTAATCTACCCTATATATGTCCAATTGACTTGTAAACACGTTAGATTTTAATGCTGCATGATTGCGTGTAATCTATTTTACTTCTAAAAGATACAGGGAAAACTCAGGGAATTTTTTCTCCTGATTTGTGAAGCAACCCTGATAAACCAACGGTTGTATTTAGTACAAGCATTGTATTATTTTAAATCGGGAACATCTCGTAGTGAACTTAAATAACGTATATCAGTTTCATGAAATTCCGTGAAGATTTACGCAAGTTTGAGTGCGGGCAGATAGACATATAGACGAATTCATACCATAAACACTCTTAAACATCGATAGAAAATATTAGAAACGATTAATGCAATTTCAGCAATTATATCATTAATACAACTGAATGTTTTTGTGTGGCCCTGTAAATCTTAATGCTAATCATACTACATTCTATAGAAAGCATTTTCCTGTGCATATGTATTGTTAATGTCAATTTCATTTTGATTTGTGGAAAATAAAAGTGTTAAAATATAATTTATAGAAATACCTCTCATAGGGCGTAATGCTTTGAAATTCTTTCTGGTGTCGCTGTAGATAAACTAGTGGTGGTATTTACTCGATTTTCAATAGGAAACATCCCATAGTCAACCATATATCAGCAAGCAATATTTACGAGAGTTAGACTGTTAGAGCGCGGACAGACGGACAGACAAACCGAAGTCATAACATACACATTTTTCCACTTTGTTGCAAAATATTAAAAAGAGTGCACGAACACGGTTGACTTAAATAATGAAATATTAAATTTTTGCATTTCTCCCAGAACGTGTAATTTTATAGCATGTAAAAATATAACAAGCAATGCAAGTGAGTGTTTTTAAAGTTCAGTAGTAATTTATATATAGATTCCACGTGCACTTTTTTTTAAACTGAAAATTAAATATATCCTAAATTTATTTTTTAAGAAGTTTTTTTTTTTTTTTTTTTTTTTTTTTTAATTATTTAAGTCAAGCTTAAAGGGGGAAAAAAGGCAATACAGGTTAAAATTGACGTTAAAAAATCGGTTGATATCAAATTTCCAAGCGTAAATCTAGATACTTTTATAAAATTTTCTATTAAATAAGTTTTCATTTGTAAGTCAAGAACCTATGTATAATATATTGATAGAAACACTCACACTGATCTTCAGAAGTCAGTTTGCTTCTATTTATATTTTTTGACGATGGATTTTAGTGATGGTTTTGTACTAGAATCCCATGGGAAGTTCTAAATCTCCTGTTCATCATAAAAGCATCGAAACCCGAAAGTACCATTTTTTGCTGATTTTTATCGACAAGGCCGACCTTACTGGAAGAGAATGGAAATGCCATTTATTTTTCACTTTGACTGTAAATCTACTTTCACTGCAACAACACAATTGAGGCAGGGGAAAAGACATAGTTCGCTGCAGCAATACAATTCATAATTATTCATTTTCACTTTCAACGGGTTACAATTACAACTATATACCCTAATATGGAAATGTTTCATAATTTATCTGTGATGGATGTTGAAAGAAAAATAGCTTTTGTGTGCTTTATTTATTTATTTATTTATTTATTTATTAAATATATATGTATATATTTTAAAGCGGTATTTTAATCCTTTAACCAAACCGCTTTAGTACGTAAATAAACGTTTCTATAAAGCACCTTCTACATTCTGTTTATTATGTGACTTCCGTAAAAGGAAAAAAAAAAAAAAAAAGTAAAAAAACTTTTGATTTTGGATTGATTATTTTAGAGATTATCGATTCATGTAGGATTTGCCGCCTATCTACAAATAATCTAAACGGAATTTTTCAAAAATCCATCAGCGTTTTCTAAAAAGAAAACAGTTTATGGAAAGTAAGTTACTGACACATGGAATTATATGTGCATTATTCGATTCATCTGAATTTCGAATGTCTAAAATGCATCTAACAAGAAGAAAAAATTCCCCTCTCTCTAAGCTTCTCAAAATCCTTTTTTCTTTTTTTTGTTCAGCAAACGGATAGCGAATGTTAAATTGGATCCATTTTAGAGACGATTGGTTTTTCTTTTTAAGTTTCCATTTTCTGGTTAATCCCATTCGACTGGTTTTATTCTCAGGGAAAGACATTTTAATCAAAAAATGTTTTCTTTCTTAGTTTTGCGTCGATTTATGTTTTCATTTTTTGCAAATTCCCCTTATTTTTCTTTCTTTTCTATTATTCAATTTCTATGCCATTTCGTATCTTCTACCGTGTTTTGTTTTATTTTATAATGTGTTTTAAGTACTACATAATCTTGTTTTCGAATTCTATATAGTTAAGAATAATTTTATTAAAAATGTGCTTTCTGATTTGTTTTTATCGTTACCCATAATATCAAATTTTGTCTATACCCTATATTGTTAAGGACAAAGTAGTAATCGTTGTTTTCACTTCGGGAAAAAGCTTTGCTAAGAAAAGTTATAGAGCATCCGATTACAGAAGATTTTTTTTTTTTTTTAATACTTTCGATCCCAATTGTGTCTTCTGTACTCAATGCATTAATAAAATATGCTCGTTTCTCTGTATTAACCCGTTAACGTTCACTCCATATTTTCTTTTGAAAATTGCTAAACAAGTTTTAAAAGTGACTATGACGTATAACTGAGCATAAATATGTTAAAAAATAAAATAAAATAAAGTATTTTTTATTTTTGAGAAATTTTTTCTTTGAAGTTTCTACTTGTTGGCCTGATTAAATTCAAATATTAAATATGTACTTTTTAAGTAACCACAACAAACTGGGAAAAAAAGAAGAAAAAAAGAAACCTCGCAACAATTGTTTTTAGTCAAAATAATAGCGTGGCCCTTTATCAAGGAAAAGATTTAAGGACGATTGCATCATTAGAGCAGCAACTACACACTGGCATCTATTAAGAAATTTAAAGAGACTTCTGCATTTGTCTTTTTATGGAACACCATTTGTTAAATTTTGAAGTAGTGCTGCGATCTTACGGAACAGCACACTTGGTTCTAAGTTCCAAGTAGTACATCACAGATACATAGCACTGCCGAAAGCCGTATCCAGAAAAGAATTTCTTTGGGGAGAGGGGGGGGGGTTCAAATTTTAGCTCATAATGTTAAGTGCTAAACATGACGTTTAATTCAAAACATTTCAACAAATCTGCAAAATTTAGGGGAAGGGGTTGAATCCTACTTGGCTACAACGTTGGCTTGTCCCTTTGTACTTTGAAAAGTACGTCCCTACGATAGCGTTTTGCGATATTTTTACAACTCCTGTTATGTGGCCCATTTGGGTTGTGATAAGTGAGCCCCTGAGACAGCAATACTATAATGCAGCGTCCCATGCATGTATCAGTGCGATAGCTAAGCAATGACTATGAACAGCGGGATGTGCCTGCGATGTCATCAGTGTCACAGCGATGTATTTTTCACGGTATAGAGATGCATACTGTGCTGGGAACAGAAAAACCAAAAGTTTAAAAATCGATTAAAGCAAGGAAAAATATTAGAAAACTTTTTGCATAAAAAATATGTTTGGTTTCAGTGCGAAATCAATAAACGGTAATGGGTTAATGATTACCCCCCCCCCCCCCCACCCATGGTTATAGGTTTTTGCTTTCAATATATCCATAGTTTCGTCTCTGAGATACGGAGTGATATGATTGTGTCTTTTACGCAACAGTCAAAACGCTGTTGTCTACGCTGTTGTATTTTGTATTTATTGTATGTAAATATTATTTGCATAATGTGAACGCGTTTGTTTGCAGTGTAATACATTACATTAAGTATAAATGTTATTCTAAAATAATCCGTTATGAATGCACTATTTGTATATATGAACAAGTATTGTAAATTTTTGTATTAAGTAGTTGTGTTAATTTTTATGAAATTTTTCTATTAAATATTGTACACACTGTGAAATGTATGTATATTTGTTTTGAAATCACGTAAGTACGGCATGGAAGACATATATATTGATCAATTAATAAATGAATGGATCGATAAATAGTTTGACAAATGAGTTTTAACTAGCATTTTATCTTAATTGGTGGGAATTGGGAACGTAAATAATATTTGAAATGAAGCTTAATCCCGTACGAAGAATCTAATTTATCTTGCATTAAGAAAAGGGGGGGGGGGACATTTTCTACAAGTTCTGTCGTTGACATAGTAATGATTTAAAATAATTTTTTAAAAAGATTAAAACCATAATTATATATATTTTCTTAAAGTACCGCAAATTCTTTACCCCAAATTGTAATTTTTCCTCTTTAATATATACACCACTATGAACAACATTTAAACCCTTTAACGTTTAGTGGTTTTGCTTTAGAACTAATTATATAAAGGTATTTTATGCAACAATTTTTCAATATTTTTTATTTGTTTAAATTAACTTTTTGCCCTTCTCTCCTCGGTAGATAGCAGCGCCACTTTCAAATTTAACAAGTGATGTTTCAGGCGAAGCTTTATACTGAAATCGCTTTAAATTTTTTAGTAGGCTCAAGTGCACCTTGCTGCTTTGATGATACACTCGTACCAAGTTTTTTCCACCTGATAAAAGGCCGTACTGTAACAACTGTTTTAAACTGTCACAAATGTTGCGAATTGCAGCAATTCATAGAAAAAAGAAACCTCGCAACAATTGTCTTTAGTCAAAATAATAGCGTGGCCCTTTATCAGGGAAAAGATTTAAGGACGATTGCATCATTAGAGCAGCAACTACACACTGGCATCTATTAAGAAATTTAAAGTGACTTCTGCATTTGTCTTTTTATGGAACACCATTTGTTAAATTTTGAAGTAGTGCTGCGATCTTACGGAACAGCACACTTGGTTCTAAGTTCCAAGTAGTACATCACAGATACATAGCACTGCCGAAGGCCGTATCCAGAAAAGAATTTCTTTGGGGAGAGGGGGGGTGGGGGTTCAAATTTTAGCTCATAATGTTAAGTGCTAAACATGACGTTTAATTCAAAACATTTCAACAAATCTGCAAAATTTAGGGGAAGGGGTTGAACCCTACTTGGCTACAACGTTGGCTTGTCCCTTTGTACTTTGAAAAGTACATCCCTACGATAGCGTTTTGCGATATTTTTACAACTCCTGTTATGTGGCCCATTTGGGTTGTGATAAGTGAGCCCCTGAGACAGCAATACTATAATGCAGCGTCCCATGCATGTATCAGTGCGATAGCTAAGCAATGACTATGAACAGCGGGACGTGCCTGCGATGTCATCTGTGTCACAGCGATGTATTTTTCACGGTATAGAGATGCATACTGTGCTGGGAACAGAAAAACCAAAAGTTTAAAAATCGATTAAAGCAAGGAAAAATATTAGAAAACTTTTTGCATAAAAAATATGTTTGGTTTCAGTGCGAAATCAATAAACGGTAATGGGTTAATGATTACCCCCCCCCCCCCCCACCCATGGTTATAGGTTTTTGCTTTCAATATATCCATAGTTTCGTCTCGGAGATACGGAGTGATATGATTATGTCTTATTACTCCGTCTTTTACACAACAGTCAAAACGCTGTTGTCTACGCTGTTGTATTTTGTATTTATTGCATTTTAAATATTATTTGCATAATGTGAACGCGTTTGTTTGCAGTGTAATATTATTACATTAAGTATAAATGTTATTCTAAAATAATCGGTTATGAATGCACTGTTTGTATATATGCACAAGTATTGTACATTTTTGTATTAAGTAATTGTCTTAATTTTTATGAAATTTTTCTATTAAATATTGCACACACTGTAAAATGTATGTATATTTGTTTTGAAATCACGTAAGTACGGCATGGAAGACATATATGAGCCGTTCAGTGCACACATCGACTAACTCCACTTTTTGAAAAATCTTAAATTTTATGTCAAAGCACTTGTTATAATCATAACTTTTTGTATTTATAATAACTTTCCGGAATAATAAAGATTAGCACCGTTAAATGGCAAATTTTTTTTGGCCATTGAATAATAAGTAATTTATTTCAGAAGCCATTTCGATTAACTCCATACTCTAATGTAAATCGTTTCGGTAACGCTGTATCTGTTCTGGCCGTGCATCGACGCTTATTTGTTTTTAAACAGCGGAAGATGCTCTCTCCCTCTCAATAATATTCGTAACAAAATCGCATCGGTAAACAGATAAAAATAAGCGCAATGCAAACGGTAGTTAGTATAGCAGTGATCTCGCACGCTGAATGTTATTCTGTACTTCTTAGTCTTTTCAACATTACTCCCAGATTGTTTTTAAAGAAATAAATATTATACCGTTATAATCAAGATGAGTGAGACTAATAATGTGAGTGAGGAAAGCAGTGATGATTCTTCAATACGATTTATCAACAGAAAGTCTGGTCCAAGACGTTTATCGTTTTCCTCGGATTCATCGGATTGCAACAGTACAAACCCAACAAACACATTGATTGGGAGGAAAAGAAGTCGTAATCCTGTTAAATGGATACGAAATTTACAAAAGCATAACAGGATAAAAGGTTTGGCATACAGGAATAGGGGAGGAAAATTAATACCTGCAAAAACATTTGTCGATATACCATGCAGATGCCGTCAAAATTGCAATCAAAAAATTATTTCGGATGAGAGAGAGGCTGCCATGAAAGCATTTTATAGTTTACATAGTCAACTTGACCAAAATATTTTCTTAAGAGGTTGTATCAAAGTTAACGAAATAAAAAGAAGGCGCCCTACGAATGAAACTAAAGAACGAAGATTACATTCGTTTACATATTACTTTCGAAAAGAGAGACTTGATATTCCCGTTTGTAAAAAATATTTTAGAGACACTTATCAGGTGAGTGACGGGCGGATATACGATTGTCAACAAATCGAAATGACGAATCCTCGCATACAGCTGATGAAGAAGACATTATTTATAATATTGCTGAATCATCCCAAAGAATAATGCCGCTGACATAAAACTGCTATGAATTAATTACAAAAATTATAATATAACAGAACTGACAACATACATTCTTATGGAAAAGCTGTGATAAAAATGTATAATAACTAACTTTTTCTGTAATAAAAAACTTAAAAATGTAAAGACTTAATTTAACTTTATTACTTTTTTCAGTTGCCAAATCGATTAACTCCACCAGTCACATAAAAACTGTAACATTACTGACGATTGTTTGTTGGCTATTCTTTCTTATTAATTTTATACACCGTTAGATGAAAGCTATATCTGCAATTATGCATTCTACATTATATATTTGAATTCATATTATCAGAGGAATTTTAAAAAACAATATACATTACATCATCGCGTTTCTCAACTTTTTGTTTTATG
The DNA here is from genome assembly GCA_963930645.1 of Salticus scenicus. NCBI lineage: Eukaryota > Metazoa > Arthropoda > Arachnida > Araneae > Salticidae > Salticus > Salticus scenicus. Next base: position 26,806,947 of record OZ005656.1, read on the forward strand.
GAGTTAATCGATGTGTGCACTGAGCGGCTCATATATTGATCAATTAATAAATGAATGGATCGATAAATAGTTTGACAAATGAGTTTTAACTAGCATTTTATCTTAATTGGTGGGAATTGGGAACGTAAATAATATTTGAAATGAAGCTGAATCCCGTACCAAGAATCTAATTTATCTTGCATTAAGAAAAGGGGGGGGGGGGGACATTTTCTACAAGTTCTGTCGTTGACATAGTAATGATTTAAAATAATTTTTAAAAAGATTAAAACCATAATTATATATATTTTCTTAAAGTACCGCAAATTCTTTACCCCAAATTGTAATTTTTCCTCTTTAATATATACATCACTATGAACAACATTTTAACCCTTTAACGTTTAGTGGTTTTGCACTAGAACTAATTATATAACGGTATTTTATGCAACAATTTTTCAATATTTTTTATTTGTTTAAATTAACTTTTTGCCCTTCTCTCCTCGGTAGATAGCAGCGCCACTTTGAAATTTAACAAATGATGTTTCGGGCGATGCTTTGTACTGAAATCACTTTAAATTTCTTAGTAGGCTCAAGTGCACCTTGCTGCTTTGATGATACACTCGTACCAAGTTTTTTTACACCTGATAAAAGGCCGTACTGTAACAACTGTTTTCAACTATAACAAATGTTGCGAATTTTTGCAGCAATTCATAGTGTTTACTTACAAAGTTAATTTTATAACAAAATTACATTATGGTTTGATTTTAATCAGGTTATACTGCTGACTCTAGAATAAAAGGGCCACGGGGGGGGGGGGGATTCAATAAAAAGGGCAACCTATTTTCAAAAATGTAGTTTGCAGTTGTCTATGTTGTGATTTTTATACGTGGCAAAAGTAAATTACTAATTTTACATGTGTGTGTATTATATATATATATCCTATCCAGGAATGCCGTAAAACTATTGCTAGAAGGTTACATGTCAGGAAGAAAAGTATATAAATAAAGGCCTCTGAACATTTAAAATGTTAGAAAAGACCACTTGGTACTAAAATGTTTTTAAAAGGGCCGCCGGGTACGAAAATGTGTTTGAAAGGGCCGCCAGGTGGAGCACCCTGCCAAGTTAGCTTAACATAGATGTTTCGAAAAAAAAAAAATCCTCAAAAATTAAAAATGCTAATTTTTACATATTTACGATCAACTAGGGTAGGTGCTCCAGTGATTGACATGCTCCAGTAATTGACATCTATCCCGAAATAATTAATAAATAAGAAAATAATAAAAGCATATATTTTACATTTTAGAATTTTAACATTTTATGTCACACACTGGAACGTAGGGTGCTAATAACTGGTAAAATGAATAACTAGCAGTGTCAAACACTGGAACATAGGGTGCCAATTACTGATAAAATGAAAAACTGGCAGTGTCAAACACTGGAACATAGGGTGCCAATTACTGATAAAATGAAAAACTGGCAGTGTCAATTACTGGAACATTGAGTGGGTGTCAAATAAAACTTCATTAAAAACAGTAATTGTTATCAAATGTATATATTTTAATATACATGTGGTTCTGAATGTCTTTCATGCCATATGTACTAACTTAAGATTTCTAAAAATATTTTCTGATGACTAGAACATTTAAAACATCAGAGATTGCTCTAAAAGTGCTAATCACTGGTGCACTTACCCAATATGTGTATAGTTACCATTTTTGAAATTATTTCAGCAATTTTCAAAAGAAAATATATCGTGAACATTAGGTTAACAAACAACTGTATTAGTACTAAAATGTTTCTAAAAGGGCCGCTGGGTGCTAAAATGGATTGAAAAAGGGCCGTCGGGTACAAAAATGTGTTTGAAAAGGCCGGCAGGTGGAGCACCCTGCCAAATTAGAATAGAGTCAGCACTAGGTTAACATAGTAGATGTTTCAAACAAAACATTTCTCAGAAATTACAAATGCTAATTTTTACATATTTACAATCAACTATATGTGTATAGTAACCATTTTTTGAAATTATTTTAGCAATTTTCGAAAGAAAATATATCGTGAACGTTAGGTTAACATAACAAATAACTGTATTAAACTCTTTTATTATTTTGCTCCAACAAAATGAGACCATGTCCAAGAAATAATTCAGGGAATATGAAGATGAAACGAGCCGGTTTGGCGAGTTGAGTGGCATGCAACCCTAAAGCGCCAAGTTTGTTTTTATTTTTCTTTCGCTTCTTGTTTTGCTTTTGAACTCGCTAGCCCGAATGCCTGTCTGGTGAGATCGCCAGAAACCCTTGTTTGTGTTGTATGTGTCAGTGTTGGAAGAATGCGTACGTAGTTGGTGATGTTATTGTTTTGATTTACCATTTTTCTTCTCATTGCAGTGTATTCGGTCCAGGACGATATGTCTTCGAGTGAAACGTAAGACCAGCTGTAAATTAGGTGAGTAACATTTTTATTTTTTCATCTCTTATAATTACTATTGTCAGCAAAATTATTCAAGCGCTATCAATAATTCCTATGTAAAAAAAAGTACATTTAATACTGTTTTGTTAAATAAATCCTTGCTGAATCCTGTTCTTGGACTGACTAAGAACAGGACTCGACAAGGATTTATTTAACAAAGCAGTTTTAAGTGTAATTTTTTTTGCATAGAAATTATTGATAGAGCTCGAAGACATGCTTAAATTTAAAAAAGGCTTTTAAAATATTTAAATTGTTGTCCTGAGGTTAACACTGATTTGTTGAGATAATGTCTTGTCCCTTTTCCTTAAACGCTTTTCCAAACATTTATAGAAAAGTCTGACATATAGCTTTTTCAACCATTTCCTGAAATATTACAGTGTTTTTCTGTTTTCAAGTTATTTTATTTAGAATTTATTCCATATATTATATGCACCATTAATATTGAAATTATAGATTGTCTGTAAGTATTATGAGTTGGTCATTGTGAGGGAAGGGTATTTATAGATCGGAAATCAAGTGGTGGACAGGGTTGTCGAAGGGTAACAAGTTAACAAGGGTTTACAGCCTTCACCAGTGTTCCCTTAAATAGCATTTATTTACACAGGATATTATAGGCATGTGCTTAGGACAACCAAAATTATTGAAAGGGACAAATTCTAGTGTTTGAGTTAAATAAAATTATTCTGCAGTTACAAACTATAATTAAAAATATTTTAGAAATATTTGAAATAAAATCATTGGTTGTGTTCTCCCAAAATGATTATGAAATCTCGCATCCCCCCCCCCCCCTAATTACAGCGCTGCTTAGATTGTAATTTTGCTTGGATTAGAATCCTATTGCGCAAGACCTTCCATTCGAGGTCGACTTTGATTGTAATGAATAAAGTCAAATAAAGGTGTTTATACCGTTCAAAATTTGTTTTGTGGGGAGAGGAGAAATATCAGTTGTTTAATTAAAGCTTAAAAAAGTTTTATAGTTACAAAGTAAGAAGCTCAAATTCAGTTTTTTTTTTTTTTTTTTTTTTTTGTGTGTGTGTGTGTGTCTCCCTTTCACAAAATTTGAATCCATAAAACAGGAGCAAAATTGAAATTTATAAAATGCCTTTATGCAAAATTTCATTTTATAAACATTTTACATCTTTTCAGTATTACTTCAAGTTATTTTTACTTTCTTCTATATTCAATAGAAGAAAGTATTGGATTCGTAAAAATTTTCGAATCCAATACCTCGGGTTTTTGATGGGTTTACACGTTTTGAGAGTGTGGAACACGATTTGACCATTTTTAGAAAATGTCTGTGTGTGTGTGAGACAAAATTTTATGGCAACTGTATCTCAGGAACTACTGCACAGAATTTAATACAAATTGGTATGTAGTTACACATTGACATAAATGAGTGCCTATCAACTTTTGGTAAAAATTGTCTTAAGGTTACGCTGCCATCCCGCTTTTTCTAAATTTTTAACAGGGGGGGGGGGGGGGATATAGGACAAAATTTTGTATAAATGTGCATAAAGAGAATTACTTTTTAATAATAATTATGAAATTTACAAGAATTATTTATAATAGAGATAGTCAACAGGTAAAAATTTTTTGTATATGTAGGAGCATCGCCTCCCCCCCCCCCCCTGGGGGGAATAAATTTTCATGATGGTTATCTTTCAAAAGAGCTCGCCAATACCTGTAAAATGAATGGTTGAACCATCGATCTGCGATAATTTAAAATAACGTTATCGATTTTTTTTTAAATTTAATATCGATAATAAAATGAACTTTTTTTGAATATTTAATGTTATACTACTTCTCTAATATGGAAATCGTACTGCGTTATCATGGAAGATAATTTTATTAAATAATGATTTTAATAAATTATTTTTACTGAGTGAATTTGCATAGGAAAATATAGAAGAAAGTCATGTGGTGGCCACAACATTCTAGTTCTGTACTTGGTTCAATGAAACACTGTTAACATGCTACTAAACGTTATTTAGAGTGACCGCTAAAATTAAATATTTTTTACGCAATGATACTTTTTCCACAAAAATATTGTTTCACAAAAGTTAGACCTCAAAAATTAAATCCTGGATCGGTCCCTGAAAGTATAAAAATCTGAAAGGACTCCACTTGACTTTCCGAATATTTAATTGTTATCAAGTGTTTAAATAGATTTGAATCACTGGATAATTCTTCAAGTTATTAAAAGTGAAAAACATAATAGGGTGTTTGAATATTTCTCCTTGAGTTCAAATATTTGTACAATGGACAGTGATCTATCGGAAGTCTTTTGTGCGCCCTGTAAAAGAGCATAAATTTTAAGCAAGCATTTTCCTGCAGTGACCATTCTGCAGCAAAATTCTAAAACATGTACAGTCAGTAACAAAAGTGTCCGAACACTAGCAAAAATTCCTATGTAAAAAAAATACATTTCATACATTTATTTCACATTATTTTTACAATTATTCATCATTACAATTCATTTCATTCATACGGTTTTGTTAAATAAATCCTTGCCGAATCCTGTTGTTAGTCAGTGTTGTAAGAACATGATTCGATAAGGATTTATTTAACAAAACCGTATAAAGTGTACTTTTTTTACATAAGAATTTTTGCTAGTGTTCGGACACTTTTGTTACCGACCAGGATTTTAAACTGCCATTAGTTTTTTAGCATTTTGCTAAAAGGTATCATACTTTGCTAAAACAAGTCAGTCAAAATTTCGCTAAAAAGCTAAAACTGGATAACTGTATAAAATATCTCTATATAATAATTCAGATATATATATATATATATATTTGTAATATTTGCAGGCAAAAACTACAAAAGGACTGAAATTTTTGGGAATCCTTATTTATATTGTAATTTGGATTTATTTTTAATTTTCAATGATTGAATTTAAATGCAAAAATATTTAAAAGTATGTTAGAATTCAGAATTTGCTTCACAGAAGCATTTTTAGCACTAGTATTTCACGATTATCTACCACTACACTTGATTTTTAAATTGCTTTTTCATTTTACACATATGATATGAATACCTCTTTTTCTATTGATAAAATCAAAACATAGTTTCCCTGATTCATATTCTTAAAGTCACAAATATGGATGCTGGGTTAAAATCATCAATGAACAAACGGAATAGAAAACAAAACTGAGGATAACAAAGCTAAGTAAAAGAAATCAATGGTATCCAAAGAATTAACTTTCGAAAAAGCTAAAATAGTGCTTGCCTATTTTCGCTAAAATGCTAAAGTAATTTTTTTGCCAGGTTAAACCCTGTTGCCGACTCCGACTGTACCAATTTGTCTCTAGTAATTTAAGAAACACGTATATATTTAGTCCCAGTGCGATATGTGTAAATTATTTCATACTTCCTGTAAAAGAACTATTAGTAATTTTCACATAATTTCTCATAATGATTATACATTAGCAAAGCAATGCTACAAATCACTTTTATGTTTTAAGCAATTTAACATTAAAACGAACTTCCATTAATTTGAATTCATAGACCGTAATATAAAAAATTCAATTTTTGTATTTCTGTTTAAAAAAAAAATCTAAGTATTTTGATTAGTTTTTGCGACGATGACCTATAACTTGTCCACTGGTTTTCCCTTCCCCTTTTTTTAAGTTTTATCTACCGATGGTGCATTAAAGTAAAAAAAGCGGACAAAATCTCGAATTTATGGAAGAAATGTCAAAAGTATTTATAATAATAGAACGTATATATACCTCAGTTTAATCTCACTGCATTGCATTAGACACTAAATGTAGCAGTTTTTGTTACAGAAAGGATTTTATGAAGTACACTCGATATTTTTGCTTGGCATTTTTTACTATCTTCACGTGTGGCTGTAATTAATTCCTATATTATCTAAGGAATGTATTATGAATATTAGAAAAAAAAATTAAGGAACATAAAAAGTAAATACCTTTTTACATTCTTTAAGGTCCAAATATCTTTTACGACTTCTATGTATAATAGTACACTAAAGTACCACCTCACAAAATCCTCATTAATTACTATGACGATGTGATATGCCTATCTTTTATTGTATATGTCTTTAAAAAAATACTCTTTAGTAACTAAAAAAAAGTCTTAATTTTTTTCGCTGTCTCATAAAGTGGTAGGAAAAGGGTTAAATCGATTGCAGATTTTAGACGTTAGCGCACTTCAAATATGTTCAGTTTATAGGTTGTAATGATAAAGAATTTTTCTCATTGTCTCTGCAAATTAAAAAAAAAAAAAAAAAAAATTGGAAGTTCGTGTGACGGTCACTAACAACATCCATGCCTATCAACTTATAGACACTATTGTGTTCGCCTCATTCCCCCTTCACACACGCACGTATCACCATGAAAATAGAAAATAATAATAATAATAATAAATAAAAAATGAAGTCAGACTTCAAAATGTATTCATACACCAAAATTTCATTTCATTTTTTTCGTGATATTAATACTCTCCTTACATAGCATATGCATAAGAATTATTTAATATAATAAGAATAATATTATAGTTTTAAAAAATTAAAGAACACGCTTTTGTAGAAATGTGAACTAAAAAGCACAAAATATCTATCTTAGTATTTAAATGCAGGGTAAGAGAAAATCGTGTGAGTGACACACCATAATATTTACATACATTTAAATCTTTAATTAAAATAATTTAGAATTAAACAAAAACCATTTTTAAAAAATCTCCCCTGACTGGGATCGAACGCTAGACCTTTAGGTTCGTAGCGCGGAGCTGTACCTCACAGCGTACGTAGGGAAAGTCTTTTTTTACAATATAAATTTTTTGTTTGCTACCAGAACGGTTACAAACATACATACATACAGGTGAAGCTAATAAAAGCTTGTTAAAAATCACAGGCAATTTCTCCTAAAATGACTACGAAATCCGAAATTAAATAAAGTAATTAAATAAATGAATAAAAGTAAAATAAACCATTTGATTAAGATTCCATTGGTTACAGAGTATTTCATTTGAACAAACATTTCACTATTTGAGATTTACTTAATTCAAGAAACCGATTTCGTGGAAAAATATGATTAAAGAAAATATTTGTATAAAGAGGCAAAACCCGAAAAACGGGATTTTTGAGTTATTTATAGAAGCCTCTGATTTTGGATGTTATTTTTCTGTACTGTCTGTAATATTCATTTGGAAGAACGATGGCACTTAAATTATAAAAAGCCTACCCATGGCTGGCCTGAAATTTAATTAAATATTTTTCTTTAAAATCTGTAATTTTCAACTGAATTTAGCGTTTTTTGGAATGCATTTTTTGTCCAAAAATCAATTGAAAATGGGGAATTAAAAAAAAAAAAAAAAAAAAAAAAAAAGCCTAAGAGTGACATGTTGCCTAACGAAAGTTAGAAGATTTGCAGCTCGCAAATTAAAAAATATAAAAGCAAAAAGACGCGTGGGGTAAAAGGTGATTTTAATAAATTTATTTTTATAAAATCTAATTTTTAACCAAATTTAGAGATTTTTTGACGGTGGACTTATCACTATTTATTGCCAATTTCTAGTTTTGGGCAAAATTGGTCTGTGGAAAATTCGTTTTTTCTTTCATTATTTTTTTCTTAAAAATAAAAAAAATAAAAAAAACTTTTTATATACCATGTTTTTAAATTTTCTGTTGAATCATAGCTATAGAACTATATTAGCACTTTATCAATGTGTATAAATTTTTTAAAGTGATAATGACGTCAAATTTTGTGAGATGCATAATTTAACATTTTATAATTTTTAATGCTCACGTTTAATTTTAAATGTATTTATTTTTATGTCGAAAGAAAATGAACTCTTAATTTTTTTTGGCAACAATTAAATTATAGCTAATATTTAAATGGCTAATTTTAAAGCTATTAGGACGTTGTTATTTTCACATTTTAATTAATTAAAAAAAAAAAAAAATCGAAAATTTGAAAATTGGGTTTCGAGGTATTGCGTTGTCATCGTGCTCTTAGCTATTCTAAAAGTTTCAAATGTCTAGCTAGTCAGGAAGTTAGTTAAAAATCAATTGCAAGATTTGAACTGGACAAACAAACAAACAAGAAAGCGAGTTAATAAAAACATGGTGAAAAATAAACTTTCAGTTTTCCCTCACACTATATTCAGACTAGGATTGGCTACTTGGTTTCAGGAGTTAAACTGTCGCAAAATGGGGGCGTTTAAAAATTAAAGGAATGTTCTTTATGTATATTTTCTTTATGTATATATTATTTATGTATATGTCCTTTATACAATAAAATAATCTGGTGTATCACTCACACAACTTTCTCTTACCCTGAATTTCAATACTTTGAAGATAGATTTCAGATTAAATCGTAAAATTAATAAATAAAGTTCAATTTACTTTAAAAATAATCTAAAATATCAAACGCTTTCCCAAGTGTCTATTTTCTTGCAATTTATTGAATATTGTTTTTATGTTTTCGTCGACATGAATATAGTTTTTCTTTCTTTATAGTCGGTTGACCACCTAGTTTTGCATATCTTATTATGTAATCTGCATATTCTGTATCTTGTTTAATTAACTTATTTATTAGCAAATAAATATAGGATGTTTCCATTTATCAATGTAGTGTTAATTTTCAATACCAGCTTTCCACAGGATTATTAGTGCGATGACATTGCCCGTATACATTCCATAAATATAAAGAAATTCTGGGATTGTCCAGCCATTGTTCACTGAAATAATCATAAAAATTTGGATAATTATTATTTACGCTATGGGCACGGCCTCTGATATTCCTCCTACCTTAATTCTAACCCCTTACGCTTGGGGCACTGTCATTGAGGGCACGTCACCTGTCACCATGAGGGTAAAATAGCAGAAATGTCACATTTTAATATATATATTTATATCAAACAGGTTTTTTCAAACTGTAAATCTACTTTTACTGAGATGCGCTTTGTTTAAAGTAGTGGAAGTGAATGTATTATTATTTTTTTTTCCCAAATGAATTTCTACATATCATTTAATTCATAACTGAAGCTTTTCAATGATCTGTTTTAGGTTATATTTTTTACGTAAAATTTTCCTTTAATAAGAAAGGAGAGGATATGACGGGATTATGAGAATCTATCTTTTTAGTAGTGGTTCTGGTTACTGTGAGGAATCGGGCAACGTCAACCCCAGACCGTTGTTGATTGCCCATAGCGTAGCACGAGTGCGACGTATAACATCCACTCAGTCCATAGCACTTTTTTTTTTTTTTTTAATATATATAATTTTTCTCAGAAGAGGTCTTCACTTGGGCATCGCTATAATTAAGGGTTTCGATGGTATTTATGTAAGATTATTATGAAAAAAAGTGTGTGTGTGTGGGGGGGGGGGTTGTTTTCTGTGTCGTACATTAACGCTTATTACGTCGGTGGCATACAGCTTGAAGTTTAATTTTGAACCACTACAAAAATTCATGCGTGGGTCAGTGGCGGTTCGTGCACCGAAAATAGGTGAAGAGGCACACTGTATTTTACACTGTATTCATTTATAAAATATAAATTTACATTTAAATAAGTATTTTTAGCTAATTTTTGTTAAGACCATGCTTTATAAAAATTTTGAATTAAAAATATTTTAATATTATTTTTGAGCTCTTCACCAATTTTCGGTTCACGAATCGCCACTGGCGTGGGTCGGAATTCGAACCCAGCACCTGGGACAGGAAAGTCAGAGCACTAACCAATCTGCGATCGGAAGTGCATAAACATTAATGGAGAACTATCAAATAAATGATTTGTTTAGCATAATGAAGTTTCTTTAAGTTTTAAAAATTTATTTTATTATCTGAAACTTCAGAACTCTTATATGATTTTAAAAATCATATCAAAGAAGACTAGTTTTTAAAATCTTTTATTTTGCTAAATTTCATGGAACATATTAAAATGTATTTTCGTCATTCGAAAATAATTGTGCTTAGTTCAAATTTCGCTAAAGTTGATGTTTTTAGTCACAGATTTATAATATTTTTATATTAAGTATTTTTTATCAGACGCTTACAACTTATTATCAGATGCTTACAACTTATTATTTAGTTGCGAAAACTTATCGAAACGGGATTTTCTGAATGAAGTATTAACGGAAGGTATTGATTTTAAAGATTTTTCGTTAATTCTATGTCAAAAGTCGTTTTATTTATTTATTTATACTAATTAAATATTGGGAGCCAAATGATAAAAATCAGATTTAAAAGTATTTGGATGTGTACAAATTAATTTAATCTGTCGGATATTTATTCATAAACTCAAGAAATGTGAATGTTTTCTTTTTTAAAAATTTTCAAAACTAATGAATCGTTCATGTACTCCTCTTTCATTTAGAAGCATATTTCGATGTCATTTATAATGACTAATTAGGGTAGTCTGACGGGTGAATGAACGCTTAAGAGCAACGTTTTTTTTTAAAAATTTAAATCCGTAATATTTTAAAATAATGTAGTAGCTCTTGAAATATGATAGTGTAAACACATTTGTTTTCAGTGTAAAAATTACATGTTGTTATAAAGGGAACTTATGTTATTGCTTTAAAATTTTGGGGGTTCACATAAAATATTATAGTTTTAAAAAATTAAAGAACACGCTTTTATAGAAATGTGAACTAAAAAGCACGAAATATCTATCTTAGTGTTAAAATGCAGGGTAAGAGAAAATCGTGTGAGTGACACACCATAATATTTACATACATTTAAATCTTTAATTAAAATAATTTAGAATTAAACAAAAACCATTTTTAAAAAAATTCTCCTGACTGGGATCGAACGCTAGACCTTTAAGTTCGTAGCGCGAAGCTATACCTCAACGCCACGGCGTTCACGTAGGGAAAGGCTTTATTTACAATATAGATTTTTTGTTTGCTCCCAGAGCGGTTACAAACATACATACAGGTGAAGCTAATAAAAGCGTGTTAAAAATGGTACAGTAATTAAAAAAAAAAAAAAAAAACAGATTTTTACCTGTGAACAAACACAAACATTTCCAGTCAATGAATATGTGGGATTTTCTTTAGTTACTAAGTATAATTATTATTATTTTTTTAAAGGTTTCGTATCTCTATTTTACAATCTGTATAATTTCAATGGTATACCAACAACAACAAATAACTTGAAAATTACAGGACTAACGCAGTCTTGTTAACAGGATAATGAATGAGATATCACACAGCTTCCTATTCTAAGGAAGGAAGTTAATGTTTCCAAGGCATCTAAGGGAGGTAGGGGGGGTGTACTTTTCATACCTTATTTTTTATTAATATTTGCAAACTGCTCATTCATTGTTTGATCTACACTAGACTAGAATATATATATTTAATCAAACTGTGCTTTACAATTAAACATAAGCGTTTTCTTTTCTTTAATATAATATCAATTATGACACTATTGAAATAAAAGTATCGACAATCTATAGATAGCTTCTTTAATTATAATTGTCTTGATTTAGTAAAATTTGTTGCATTTGTTTTCTTTTATCTATATATTAATAGGCAAGCATAAAATTTGTGGTACACTTTTAACATATTAATTATGGGAATAGAGGGTTGAAAATGGTATTATTCGACAGGTATGGTTAGCCAGATGTGCAGAATACAAAAATTATTTTCGTACGATGTCAAGAAGGTATCTAAAAATACTTTTATTTTCTATGCATTTTTCCCTTTTATACACATTAGCCCGATCAGGTTATTGTGGGTCATTGGAGACACTAGCCATTTCTCTTTTGCCTCATGCCTCTGAATTCATATATAGAACAAATACACCTATCCCTCTTCTCTATGATTTTTTCTGTAAAAATACCATTCTTAAATTTTATTATGCAATTTGAATTATTCAAGTATCTCAATTTATTTAAAAGTTATGAATTTTTTAGTAAATTGCTGCATTTTATGGAAATGGGTGTATTTCTGATGAAAAATAAAGTATTTGCTTAAATTTTTTTGCAGTATTCGTTGTTTGCCCTTAATGTAGAGGTATTCAAGAGTGTTCGTGAGTTTTATCAGATTCTTTTCATTAAAAATTACGTTTACCGGGTCTTAGGAGGGGACAATACCTAATCTCGCCGGCAGCCTTGGCCCATGTTATTCTATGGGAAAATTTGTTGCTACAATTACACATTACCTAATGAATATTTTTAAATTCTGTTTTCGCAGTCAGAAAATTCATAACCGTTAAATGAGTACTCATTTTTGAAAAATTCATTTTTTTTTTAAATTTTTACATTTTAATTTTGAGTTCAAAAATGCGATTTTTCACAAAATGAATTTTTCTCATTTTCTAATCGCAAAATGAAATAGTAAAAATTTAAAAAATCAATTTTTGGAAAACAAGTACTAATTTAACGCTTATGAATTTCCTAAATGTGAAAACAGAATTGAAAAATATTCATTAGGTAATGAGTAATTATGTAAACAAATTTTCCCATAGAATAACATGGGCCAAGGCTGCCGGCGAGATTAGGTATTGTCCGCTCTTAAGCGACCTACGATAAACTGACAAGATGCCGAAAAAAGCGATAATCTGATTGGGTTAGTTTAGCCTAATTTCATATTTGGTTGGACCTTGGTTTGACATGGTACCGATTAGCTTTTGGGCTGCATCACCGAATAGGGGACGCTTCCACGTTCCGATTTTCTCTCATTTCAGGAAAGACTCAACTTCTACAGCGTACCAAACTTGGATAAATATATTTACTAAAACTCTGCTGATGCAGTTAGAGTGCATATCGACTAACAATTGCCGCAGCTGTGTTGGAATTTAATTCCGTTCAGGACAATGTAATAACTTTGCTTTGCAAAAATGTGGCCGAGGTTCAACCACTGAGCGATACTAGTTATTATTAATTTGCTACAGCTACATAACATGGCATTGTAGCGTGTATGGTATGGTTTATGTTGTATATTTACAGTTTCTAACTTTATACAGTTAATAAGAGGTGGATCTAAAATCAGTGAAATTATATTTGCGTAATACTATAACACTCCCAAACCTGTTTCTAAAAACTATCAGTAAAATAAGATATTTAATAACCACAATTTATTGGGAAAGGGGGGGGGAGTTTAAATGAAAAGAAATATCCCTTGCCATCTAATTAATGATGATCGAAGCATCATCAAAACGACATCGAATTCACATAAAACGTCGATTAATTCGAGACAGTTTCTTATCGTCATTTGCATTTTGTTGGCATTATGAGAAATCGATATCATTTTTGCGTAGGTTAGTAGTCTTAGTCAAATTGCTTATCAAGAAATTAAAGCAGATTAAATGCGCCTATGAAGATTATTTATTAACTATCGAGTCGGGACTGTTATCAGTCAGCTTATTTTGTAATTAACTTTTTGTTACATTTGATTATCGTCTTCAGTCAGTGTGGAATTTTTCTACTTATTCCTTTTTTTTTTTTTTTTGTGTGTGTGTGTGTGTGTGTAGTGTGTTTCTTAGGGTTATGAATTATTTAAACTAAAACTTGGATCATTTAACATAAAATTAAACTTCGAAAATTTTAAAACTAGGTTAATTTGTTAGTTTGGATTTTATGTGATACACGCAGTTCTTATATCTCGGAGATTTCGCAGTGTCATTTCATTAAAGAGAAAAATTATAAAAAAAAAAAAAATTGAGTTTGATTTTCTTCAGCAGAGAATTTGACTAACATCATATTAAATTCATAGATATAGTTATATATATATATAGATCTATCATCCCTATGTTATCGAGCAAAAAATTTTGATGCCGAAAAAAAAAGTTTTAAAATCAGCCATTAGAGAGTATTGAAAAAAAGAATAAAATGAATTTGAAATTGCATCTGGAGTTTTTCATTCGTCTTTAGTAAACAAATTATTCATAAATTTTATTTACTAAATTATCCGTGTGTATTCCTGTGTGTGGTTCACTCGGGGAAAGGCAGCCATTAGAGTGACTTCCCGAAAAAAAGGTATCACTTTTTCCCTCTCGCTGATTAATCTATATCTTATTACTATATCTATGGTTAAATTGATTTTAGTAATTCACATATTTCATGGACATAATGTGATTATATTACGTTTCTTCAGATTGATATTTGTGATTACCAGTTCTGTTTATATAAGTTTTATTGTAATTGTAATGCGCTCTTAGATATACTCCCTGAACTCTTGAGTTTTTCTCATAAACTTTAAAAACTTAATCCTACGTTGTATCTTATATCGTACCCGGAAACTATAAATATTTTCAAGAAACATTTTTTAGCGTATCATACTTTTTCTCTCCCCCCCCCTCCCCACACACACTAGATTACAAAACCGTTGTCCTAATCGGATTACTAAAAATAAAATAACATTATCTCAATTAAAAAAAAAAAAAAAAAAAAAAAAAAAAAAAAAAATGGACCAAATGCTTTTTACGCGTTTTGATTTAAATTATTTTGAAGCATTTTGGGACAAATAATATCAACAAAACCTTTGAACATCACTTAACAAACGTAGTACTTAAAGTGTACTTTTCGGAAGCAGAAGTCGATACAGCTTTTAATTTTGGGGGCTTATTTTTATGAAAAACAAAATATTTTTGAGAATTTTATTTTTGTAAAGAAATAATTATCTATTTTACGTCTCTATAATATTTAATATCAAGTTAATAGTGTTTCATTGAACCGAGTATAGACAATCACTTGAAATAAATTGAAAAGTTTTTTTTTTTTTTTTTTTTTTTTTTTTAAAATAAAAAGGATAATTTTTATATTAAAAAAAAAAAAAAAAAAAATGTGAAAGGCCCGTTCTTATAAACTTGAATTTCTTGAAGGGGCTGATTAAAGACCCTATTTTTGCTTGGAGCGGCCCCTAATAACACGAATTTGTGTGTGTGCATGTGTTTGAGGGAGAATGCATTTTATCTAAACTTGGTATTTATTCCGGTAAATATGCATGAAATATTAATTTTAGTGTTTATTAGTACTTAATTAAATCTCTCTTCTTTTTTTTTTTCCCCGCCCTATATATGCATTTTCTATGTGTTCCCAATACTAGTCTCAAAGTACAAAAATTAATTATGCAATACAGAATTGAAAGCTGATTTTTAAAAAATAATCGCTTAAGCACTGTTATGGAAAGTGAAACAAAATACGCGATTCTAAACTTTTAGGACCCGCAAAATTAGGCGGCAGTTTACAAGATTTTGTTTAAAATAATTTAAATAAAATTTTTCATTAATAAAGTACTTTACTATAAGTTAGCTTGTTTTAAGAATCTTACTATCAACAGTTAGTTATGTACTACGACAATGGCATAGCAAAATCTAGGAAGTAAGACAAGAATATTTTGTCTCGTTTTGTGATAAATCGATATTTAATTTTATAAAACAAGATAGAAAAATCGCTCATTTCGCATAGACTACACTTTCCAAATCAAAATATTCATTTTTATTGACCTGTTATGACCCTATCTAAAGACCTGGTTTGACCAAAGCCCTAAATACGAAATTATAAACATTTTTCAAAGTTTTAAAAATGCGTAACACAACTGAAAGTACCCTTCGACTAACTTCCACTTATATCCATACAATTTTTTAATATTTTCCTGTGGTCCTCTAAACTAATCTTAAATGCTAATCATACCATATTCTATAGAAAATGGGCTTTTATACCTCTGAGTAATGTACGTTATTTTCGCTATATTTTGTGAAATAGAAAATATGTTAAAATAGGCTTTGAAGAAACATTTTTTACGCTGATGTTTTCCGCAATGTAGACGAATTCTTTTGTGAGCCCCTTTAGCTTAAACAATAATGCTGTTTACACTATTTTAGATAGGAAACATGCTGAAATGGACCTAAATGATTTATATCAGTTTCAAAGCATTCAGAAATATGTACGGAATTCAGAACACAGATTGAACCGAATTCGTAAACACTTTTCAGCATTGTTAGAAGTGTTAATAAAAATATTTTTGATATTTTTACTTTCTTTTACACATAAAGTAGAGAAAGTATTGTTTTTGAGTCAAGAGTTTTTGTTATATTTTCACGTTTTGAGGTGCCCTGAATCTAAAAATATTTTTAGCGGTTGGTCTGTGTCTATGTGTGTGTCTGTCTGTTATCAGCATATCTCAAAAACAATAGCAAAAAGTTCAAACTTGGTATTCTAAATGTGTCATATAGGGATGCTACAATAAGATTTTCGTTTAGATCAAGCAAATGGTTCGTGTACAGGGACACCCAAGAGAATTCAAATACATTGCATCTATGGGGGGAAATTGCAGGTAAATAGAGTTTAACATCTGTAGACTTCACTAAACCCAAATGAAACGAATATGTTTTTACGCATATAAAAAACATTATATGCGTAAAAACATATTCCATGTAGAATATGGTATAGAAATCTTTCACTGTTCGTTTACAGGGCTACACAAAAGCACTAGATTATAATGCGACAATACTTGAAAATTGAGGTACTTCAGGTTAGTGTATTTCAGGTTATGCTGTGCAGGGTTCGATCAAGGCAAAATTTGGGTCCCTTTTGCGGCCCCTTCACAAAATTCCACACCGTAAAAAGGGACCCTTCACAAAATTCAAATATATAAAAAGGGACCCTTCACAAAATTCAAATCCATAAAAAGGGACCATTCACTAAATTCAAATTTATAAAATAAGTCTCTTTACAAGATTTTGTTTTATAAAAATTATCCTTTTATTAAATGTTTATATATTTTCAATATTATTTTTAATTAAAGCTTTAATTTAGCTCATTGGAGCTTTATTAACATGATATTAAACAATATATACGATGATTGTAAAAAAGAAAGATTTTAGACGATATTTTATTTTTCACAAAAATAAAAATTTCACAAAAATATTTTGTTTTTTTACAATAAAGGGACCCAAAAATTTAAAACCTGGATCGACCCCTACTGTGTGTTATTAATATAGGATTATATTTATGTGCACCATTTGATGTGTACATAACTTTCAGAAGATATACAGGGCTGCCAATATTTAAGCCATAACATTCTTTTTTATTTGTTAGTGGAAGTGCTTTACTATAATATACTATATCATATAATATTTTACCATGTCCAGGAAAGCTGCTCAGGAATTGAAATTAATTCCTCAAAGCCATATGGTAAATAATGTATTTTTTTTTTTTTAAAGCTAAATATCCATCGATTGGTTTCTTGTATATTTACACGTTTTGAGGCCTCCTGAATACCAAAGTCAAGTTTTATAGTTTGATCTTTGCTTGTGCCTGTTAGAGTAAATTGAAAACAAATAATTGCAGGCGATCCAAATGATGTATTTTGAAGTGAATACGTTTGTTGCTAGAAAAGTTTGTTCGAGATTGATAAGCTTCAATTAATATGATGCGCGTGAAAGTTGTCTAAATAATTTTAAATGAACTTTTGAACTTAATAACAGATTTGAATTCTCTATAAATGTAGGTACAATAATGAAACGGGTGGGGTGGGGGGGAGTTGAATAGAATTATTTGTCAAATAAAGCTTTTCCGAAGCCTAAGTTGAATTGTTTTAACTTAGGTTTACATAACAGTACTCGTTATCTCAACCCTTAATCTCCAATCCGTACTTATAGTATTAAATTTCAGGATAATAGAAAGTCGTGTGAGTGACACCCAAGATTATTTTCTTTGATATTTATTTTAAATTTGCGTGACAACTCTTCCGTCTTAAAATCATCAATGATAAAGAAAATTGAGGTCCAATTTTAAGGTGTCATGGAATTACAAAATTACCCACTTGCAATCTCCTATATTTGCAATTCTCACTTGCTCTGCTCAAGTATGTACCAGATATAAAATAATTAGGCACCAAAATTTTCTAATAGATTGTTACACATTAGTATTCATATAGTCAATTGGAAAATATTTTCTGAAATTCTCTGGAATTTTTTATATTTACCAGTAACCACGGGGCACGGAACTGAAATCACCTGTTCAGAATTCACGTGCAGCCTAAGCATTTGTAAGTTTTCGCGTTTTTTTTTTTTTTTTTTTTTTCTAAATTTAATGTTCGTAGCCACGAGAAATGCCTTTTTTTTTTTTTTTTTTTTTTTTTTTTTTTGTCGTCGTATTTGCAATTGTATTTGCCTTGCAGTGTTGTCGTATCGCCTTCTAAACAGCTTTTTGTACAAGGTCAGATCGCATTACACGCGAAATATTTTAGTTGCGTGATAAAACAGTTCTGCATAGTTAATCTCCTTTCTTACCTTCCTTGGAACTGTCCGTTGTCATCTGAAATATTGTTTGTATAAATAAGCAGTTTCGAGTTAGTCTTATTTATCCAAATAAGCAAGAGCTTAATATGAAATGTAAATATATATATATATATGAAATCGTATAAGTTGCCGAATTTGTATTATGTGATAGTGCGACAAATGTTTCTGATTGAATAATCTTGTAAACAATCTTTTATTATTAGGATTGCAACTTTTATCATAACTATACTACAAAATTTTGATGGAAAAACTGAATTTAACAAGAGCAGAAAAAGTAATCGAACTTAGGTTCTTGATATAACGCGGCAATGCTCTACAATTAATTCTTTCTGGTCTGGTCATTAATTCGGTCATTAATTAGTCTTTCGTCTGGTCATTATAATGTTTATATATATATATATTATGAGGAAATGTTTGTATCCATGGGAAAATTCACGGGGAAATTGAGTCAAATATCACACATGTTAGCAGTGGCGGATCCAAAACTAGACTTTTTTTTTTTTTTTTTTTTTGAAGGGGGGGGGGGGGGGGGCTAAGATTTTTCAAAGTGTTATTCTAGACCAATAAAAATTTTACAATTACAATATTCAATTGTGAATGTCAATGTTTTAAGCCCCCCCCCCTTAAATCCGCTACTGCATGTTAGGCAGTGGCGTCACTAAAAAAATTTTACAGAAGGGGGCAAACTGAAAACTGAAAATGTTGTGGCATATATATATATAGTATATATATGATAGATATCGTAATAAAATTAACCTTAAAATTTAGCAATTAATTATATATATACATATGTGTATTTCGTTTTCATATTTAAAAAATTAACCGTTAAATTAATACGCATTTAAAAATAAATAGATAAATAAATATTTTATTTTTGAATTAAGAAAAAGCGAAAAATTAACTAAATGCTTTTTTCGACTAGAAAGTAAAATATGAATTTTTTTTTTTTTTTTTTTTTTTTTTTTTGAAACGAGTGCTAATTTTAATGGCTGTGAATTTTCTGAATGTGGAAACAGAATAAAAAAAAAAAAAAAAAAAGTTGAGTAATTGTGGAAATAATTCCTCGTGGAATAACATGGGCTTTGGCTGTCGGCGAACTTTGGTATTGTAAGCTCTCACTATATTTTAACAGCGCATTCGTGCATTACTCTCTGCGTTGCGTAAGTTAGATAATTTTGTAAGCATTGCAGTAATTAGGCAGAAATAATATTATACTACACTTTTTACTTTGTTCTATAATAAATAGAAGGAAGTATTGGTTTAATAAATTTTTCTACTTGATGGATTTAAATTTTTTTAGAGGTTCTTCGCAATTCCATCACTTTAAAAAAAAATGTTCGTCTATCTGTATGACAGAATTTTATGTGAGGTTTCTTACGTCAAGTACTAATGCGAATAATTTCATGAAAAATTATATTTTGTTTCACATTGACATACGTTGGTGTTTATAAACTTTTGGTGTATAACACTCAACAGATGGCGCTATAGTCTCGATTTTTTTTTTCTTCATAATTTTTAATATCGCAGTATAGGACAAAATTTTGTGTGAATTTGCCCAATTAGAATTAATTTAATTAAGCATTGCCAAATTGAAAAAAATATATATATTAATTATAATAGTTAACCCTTGTAAATTTTTTGTACATGTCGGCATATCACCTCCTCCTCCGAGAGTGTAAGTTTTCAGTGTCGTATTTTATTTATTTATTTATTTATTTATTTTAAGAACTCGTTGATCCTTTATAACGAGTAGTTGAACTATGTATCTGTGATAAGTTGAAACAAAGTTATAATTTTTTTTTTTTTTTTTAAGAAAGAAAGAAAAACCTGTCATTTTTACAATGAAAAATGTGGTAATAATTGTTTGGATTTAAATTACGTTACTTTCTATTAGTAAATGTAGAAGAAATTTTTGTTAGGGACTCTACATACTAGTTTTAAGTGCTAAAATTCCTAGCATTGTAGTTTATTTTATTTTATTTTTTATTTTATTGATGTTTTTACTAAAAAAGTTTTTCCTTAATTTCTGAATATTTTATATTCACAAAGCATCTTTAAAAATAATTACTTCTCATAATTAAAAGTAAAGTGTACCATCTTCATAATGATTCATTAAACGTAAACCACAATTACACTAATTTAGCAATACCTTTCTTTTGGCTATGTTTTGAAATTTTTCTCCATGTGTGTGATATATATAGCATAAAAAAAAAAAAAAAAACACGGTGTAATAATAAGTCTCTCCGTGTAACAAACACGAACGCTTAAATTAAAGAGAACCTGAGATTTATGATAAGCACGTTTGCAAGTTGCCAACGCTTTCAGCAACAGCTTTACAACGAATCATTTTATTTTCTTCCTCTTTCTAGTTTTTCCAAAAAAGTTTACAAATATTTTTTTTTTAAACAAATATATAAAAAAGAAATAATCTGGTGTAGCAACTACACAACTTTCTCTTCTCACTACTTTCCTATGTTAGTTAATGTAAAGCGAAATTATTATATAAATCAAGGTGGAAGATAACACTTATTCAAAGATAATAAGTAAAAAACTTTGAGTAAGCGCCATAAAATGCAAAAACCTCGCTACAAATGTTTCGGTCCGAAATAAAGCATGACCCTTCGTCAGGAGAACAAGTAGGCAGGGATGCTGCAAACATAACAGATTTCATTCAGTTTCGTCGAACATTCGGTTTTATTTGTTTCGGTCCATCGTTGAAATCGGTTTTGTGCTTTGCAGCACTCACGCCTGCTTTGACCACCTGATGAGGGTCATGTTTTTTTTTTTTTTTTTTTTTCCACCAGAAACAATTATTGCAAGATTTTTGCATTTTATAATATTTATTCAAGGTTTTTTTTATTTATTACTTTTAAAAGTCAGTCCTCCAGTGCATTTTTATTAAAATTTGAAGATAGTCGTTTTTTGAACATTTCAAGTGTCTTTAAGGCAAACAGCTGTTAAAAATAAATAAATAAATAACGTAATCCCCCCCCCCTCTCTGCTTGTCTTTGTGTGTGGTAAGGGAGGGGTGATGCTATAGCCAACCCCAACTCCCCGTTTGAATGACTATTATTATAAAAAAAAAAAAAAAAAAAATAAAAAAAAAAATTTTTTTTTTGCCCCACACTAGTTTTTGAAACTTATCAGACTAATTCGGTTCGAGTAGTCCTGTATATTAACAACAAATTATATAAACACACTAGATATTGATTTAATTTTGCAGAGCAAAACAATTCAAAATACAAGTTGAAATACATTTTGAACCACTTTGAACCAAAGTGTCATGTCGATTGTGGACAAATTCTAATTGAATAGGGATCCCCTAATGTGTCACTCATTCGTCCAGTAGAAATTTAAAATACATTAAAATTCTTTTGTGTGCTTTTTAAACGAAACTTTTCATGCCATATTCTATGTGAAACATGCTTTTGGTCAAATCACTGCAAAAAATTTCTGTAAATTTACTGAAATGTTTATCCAGAGTCTCTGTAAGCTTACAATAATTCTTATTTAAATGTAAATAATAGAGATTCTCAATCTTCATTTTGTATTATTTATTTCAGTTATTTAATTTATTGATAAAAATTAAAAATGACTGTTTCTAATTTAGAAAATATCGAATTCACAAGTGTATTCTCGCCAATAATTAATTAAATATTATAATTTAAGATGAATAAATAATATACATTTTTTAACATCTCAGTTTATTTTTCACTGTAATTTTATATAAGACTTAAGATAAATGATTACCAGTAGTTTTCTGTTGACATTTTTAATAGTGGAATCTAAAGATGTTAAACTGTACCGACGAGAAATTTCGCCTATAGACGTAATGTACACTCCTGCTCAAAAGTTTAGCAAGATTTGCAAACGATCAGTTTTTTTCAATTTAAAAACCTATCTCTCGATGAAATGTTTTCAAACATTAGGTATTCAAAAGAACTGGGTCTTTCTCATGTTTTTCAGTGAAGATTGGTTTAAGACAACATTTAGGAGGCTGGTAACAAATTGAGCAAAATCAATAATGTTTGTGATCACCCTGTATCGTTAAGTGAACGAAACGAACTGTAACTAACTTTAGGATATGTTAATACACACCCAGTTTAATTTGTCGATGAATTTGTGTGACGATAGCATATTAGATAACGGAGACATAAGCATATTTTAAAACTCAAAAAAAAAAAAAAAAAAAAAAAAATTGTAATACAGTTTTTAACGAAAATTATTTTTACTCTCAGATAAGTTGGAAAAACACTTTTAAAACAATATACTGCAATCAGAATTCAAATATCTCATGAAATATGAACATTTTTATGAAAAACATTTTCACCGCGCATGTGGGAAAGATAAAAAAAGAAATTGATTGCATAAGTTAAAGGCTAAATATAGTGGGCAACTTCTGACAAAAGTGCATTTGAATAGAGTAAAAATTAAGCAAATTATCCGAAAAGAACGAGCTAGATTTTAGATATTTTCCAAGAGTTGAAATTTCTTAAGGGGTTTTTCGCATGCCGTGTAATTAATTTGAAGATCCAATTATTTCAATCACGCTCCAAAAGTACTTTTGTGAAAAACCCCTTATAAGCTTGTAACTCTAACATATTTTTGTTTATTTACTAAGATTTGTGAGATAAAGGGTTTTTCACAAAAAAGAACATTTGCTGTGTTTTTAAATTAATTACGCGGCATGTGACAAACCGCTTAAAAAATTTTAACTCTTGGAAAATATCTAAAATCTAGCTCGTTCTTTTACGGATAATTTATCTAATTTTTACTCTATTCAAATGCACTTTTGACAAAAGTTGTCCAATATATCTAGCTTTCAACCTATGCAGTAAAAGTTTTTTTTTTTTTTTATCTTTCGCACATGCGCAGTGAAAACGTTTTTCTTAAAATGATCATATTTCGTGGGATATTTGTATTCCGATTGCAGTATATTGTTTTAAAAGTGTTTTTCCAACTTATCTGAAAGTGGGAATAATTTTCGTTAAAAACTGTGTATTATAAATAAAAAGCATGCTCATTTTTTTTTTTTTTGGGGGGGGGGGGGGGGGCTTTAAAATAAATGCTTATATCTCCGCTATTTAGTATGTTATTGTCACACAAATTCATCCACAAATTAAACTGGGTCTGTATTAACATATCCTAAAGTTACAGTTCATTTCGTTCACTTAACGATACAAAGTGAACACAAACATTATTGAATTTGCTTAATTTGTTACCTGCCCCCTAAATATTGTCTTAAACCATTCCTCATTGAAAAACAAGAGAAAGACCCAGTTCTTTAAATAATCAATGTTTCAAAACATTTCATCGAGAGATACGTTTTTAAATTGGGGGAAAAAAAGAAGAAAACTGATCGTTTGCAAATCTTGCCAAACTTTTGAGCAGGGAGTATTTTAAAATAACTAAATTTAATACTGGATTCTCGGTAGTGCAAATTATTGCGCTTTCTTAATTATTAGCATCTCTTATAAAATTATATATATATAATTTTTTTAATATAGAGGGCTTGTATAATATTATATTTATATTAAATAATATTGACAATGAATAGGTAAGATTTCACTTACCTGGATAAGACAAACAGCACTGGTACACCATGCGTCCAATTAATTATTTAATCCATTTGAAAGCCACATTCTTGATTCACCAACAGGCTGAAAAATAAACTTATGAACATATTAAACTATTATTTAGTTGTGTAAATTATGATGAATGATTTTGTAATTCTTCTTTTTCTTTTGTAACTTTAATTTCCTTGATTAAATACATATCTTTATAATAAATGTATAGAATAAAATATATAAGAGCGTTTTCAAACGCCCTGTTTAACTAAAGCTACATATTCACAGAAAGACAACATTACATATACATCGGAGATTGAAATCGAGCAGAAGAGAGTTTCATAAAATGATGACTGGACAGTTTTACTTCCTCCTTTAACTGGGAGTGCCGCGTATTTTTCTCTCTACGTCTGCATTGAAATTTACTCGGGATAACTGATAGTCTTTAAGACAATTCTTGATTAAAATGAAAATTATCGATCACACAAATGCAAATTTAATGTTTTGTGACACCCCTACTTGACCGGTATTTTCAATGTTCTCCTAAATTTAGTTTGTTTCTTAAAGTTTTAAAAGCCGGCCCTGGTAGGGGTTTTGTAAAGATGTCGGCAATCATTTCGTTGCTGGGGATATATTGTAGTCTGATGGTTCCTTCTTCATACAAATGTTTGATTAGATGAAATTTGACGTCGACGTGTTTTGTCCGCGCTTGATATTTGTCAGATTCAATTAATTTAATCGCTGATTGGTTATCTTCATAAATTGTGATTGGTTTTATTTGATTTAAATCTAAGTCATTTAAAAGTCTAATGATCCACATGCTTTCTTGAGCAGCGCATCCTGCTGCTATATATTCCGCTTCTGCGGTGGATTGGCTGACGCATTTTTGTTTTTTCGAATACCAATAAATTGGATTTTTCCCAATAAAGAATATATTTCCTGTAATCGACTTTCTGTCCTGGGGGTCGTTCGCAAAATCCGCATCCGCATATGCGGTTAGTATAGCAGGATGCTCATTGTCATATTTTAATTTTAAATTAATTGTAGTTTTTAGGTACTTGATGACTTTCTTGGTACTTTCCCAGTCACACACTCTAGGTCTTTCGTTGTGACGAGATAAAAGGTTGACGGCAGCACTGATATCAGGTCTGCTGACAGTGGCTATATATAGAAGTGCCCCTACTGCCTTTCTATAATCAGTATTGTCAGTTAAATAATTTTCATTTTTATAATCCTTTAAGTAATTTGTATCTATGGGAGTATTAGTGGGTTTCGCATTTTCTAAATTAAATTTATTTACTAATTGTTTAATCTTGTTTGACTGATCTATTAGCAAAGTATTGCTGTCTGGTCGTGTTATATTTATTCCCAGATAATTAGTAACGCTCCCAAGGTTGGTAATACTATATTCACGCCTAAGTTCTTCTATTATATTGTTTATATCATGTTTGGTTCCAGCAATTAATATATCGTCTACATACACTAGTATGTAGACGGTTTTGTTATTTGTGTTTCTTTTGTAAAGGCATTTGTCAGTGGAACTTTGTGTGAAATTCAACTTTGTTAATGTTTCGTTTATTTTTGAATTCCAAGCCCTGGCTGACTGTTTCAGCCCGTAGATGGCTTTGTGTAATTTACAAACTTTATGTTCTTCACCGGGATTTATGAATCCCTCCGGTTGTTGCATGTAAATTGTTTCTTCGAGCTCACCGTGTAAAAACGCGGTTTTTACATCCAAGTGGTTTAATTCTAAGTTTTTATATAGGGCCATTACAAGAAAAGATCTAATTGTCGTATGAGACGCTACCGGGGCGAACGTCTCGTCATAATCTACCCCATACTTTTGGCTAAAGCCTTTCGCGACAAGCCTGGCTTTATATTTTTGGATTTCACCCTTATCATTATATTTCGCCTTGAATGCCCATTTTGAGCCTACTATGTGTGTGTTAGGGGGAGGGTCTACTAATTCCCATGTATTATTTTCGTTTAAAGAAGCAATTTCATCTTTGGCTGCTTTTAGCCAATTTTCCCCTTTCTATGGAATTTTGTATCTGCAATATTTCATGGAAGGTTTTGGGTTCGTTTACGTTCATAGTATTTGTCATTAAAGCAAATCTGTCAGGTGGAACACCTTTGTTAGCTCTTTCCGACCTTCTCGGAATTGTTCGATCTGTTATGTCACGATTAACATCCTCAGTTTGGTCCGAACTTTGATTTATTTCATTTAATATTACCGGGAAGTTATTTTTATGATCGTTTGTTTCGCTAGAATTCCCTTCATTTGTATTATTGTTTGTCTCTAACAGTTCATTATCGATAGACTCAAAATTATTATCCTTTGTTTTTGTTTCAACGAACTTTACGGTTCTACATATCCTAACATTATTATCTATAAATACTCTATAACCTTTACTTCTAAGGTCATAACCAACAAGTATTCCTTCCTTTGCCCTGTTGTCTAGCTTCCCTCTTGTGTTTTTGTGAGTATACACATATGCCTTACAACCAAATGATTTTATATGCGAGAGATTTGGTTTATTTCCATTCCATTTTTCATATGGTGTTTTATCGCATGCACTCGTTGGCAATCTATTCTGAAGGTAATTAGCAGTCATAAGGGCTTCACCCCAAAATTTATTTGGCAAGCTGCTTTGTCTTAACAAACATCTGGTCATTTCAACCAATGTTCTATTTTTTCTCTCCGCCACGCCATTTTGAGGAGAACAATGCGGTACTGTTAATTGGTGTTCGATTCCTTCATTCGCGAGAAAGTTTTCAAATTCATTGCTTGTATACTCTCCGCCGTTATCGGTACGCAATATTTTTATTTTCCTGCCGAACTTGTTTAAAGTCAACGCATAATATTGTTTAAATTTATCAAACACCTCACTTTTATTTCGCAGTAAGTATGTAAATGTGAAACGACTGTAGTCGTCTATAAACGTTAAAAAATAATTTTTCCCTCCTATTGTGGAAGTTTGAAAGGGTCCGCAAACATCTGAAACAACTAGATCTAATGGTTTTTCTGCCCTGAAAGTTGCCCTTTTCGGATATGTGTCATCCTCCAATTTTGAAATGATACAGATTTCGCATTCTGTGTTGTGTTTACATTTATTTAGCTCTATTCCGGTTGCCATATTTTTGTCGACGAGTTCTTTTATTTGTTGTAGATTTTTATGCCCTAATCTTTCATGCCACAATTTAGTACAATTCCTGTTTTCGCAAGCTTCTACAATATTTACACTTTCGGAAAATTTTTCGCTCGTTTGTAGTTCATATAAATTATCTGTCAAGTTAGCCGCCTCTATATAAGTTTTATTCCCGAATTTGATTTTACATTCATGATTTTTAAATATGGCAACACAACCATTCTCTGTTGCTTTCTTTACCGATATTAGATTTGTGGCTATATTGGGTATGTATAAAACCTCCTTTAAAGTAATATTGTTTATTTCCTTATCCGAGTTAATTACTTTAAGATTAACGTCGCCGCAACCCTGTGAGACTACGGAGTGCCCGTTCGCTAACATAACACTAACCTTTTCGTTGTCTTTCAGATTTGTAAATTGGTTTATGTCGTTGCAGATATGCCTGCTACTCCCACTGTCGACTATCCATGAGTTATGCTCAGTTTTATCAATGATAAATGTAAGATTCTTTAATTTATTCTCAGTTTCCCTTATGAATTGTGTTTTGTTTTTGTTTTTGTACTTGCTGGGATTGTTACCGCTGTTATGAAAATTATTATAATTCCTTTGGTTATGATTTGGTCTGGCGTTTAAATGCCAGCATTCGTTACGGGTGTGTGAATTCTTTCCGCAAAAATTGCAATGTTTACTTGGTGGTGTTTTACGCTTAATTTGAGTTTTATACGCGTTTTCACCTTTTGTTTGGTGATTTTCTGTCCTTTTAATATATTCGTCAAACAATTTGCTTTTAATGTACTCTGGTGTAAGTTCATCGTCATTTCTGGCTTCGATAGCCGTTATCAGGGTATCATAACTAGGAGGTAGCGAGCACAACATCAACGCTGATAAGTGCTGCTCATTTATTTCTTCTCCTATCGCTAACAATTTGTCCCTTAACTTATAAATACTAGTTATGTGTTCTATCAGATTTCCCCCTTCTGTTAGTTTGGTGGAATATAATTTTCTGAGTAAGAATAATTTGCTGCTCAGATTAGCCCTCTCATGTATATTTTTAAGTGCATCCCATGTCTCCCTGGCTGTGGACAAATGCTTAACATATACTATTTGTGTGTCTTCTATAGCTAAATTAATTATGGCACGCGCCTTTCGATCTTTAGATCGCCATTCATCAGTTAATGGGTTTGGGGGCGCTTCTATAATAACCTGGAAGAGATCCTCCTTCGTGAGGAGCATCTCTATCTTGAATTTCCAGTTATCATAATTACTGGAGTTCAATTTCTCAACTAATGTTATTTCTTTTGCGGGAGCTGCCATTTTGTTTATTTATTATTTTTATTTTTATTTTTATCAAAACATATTTTTATATACCACGTATATTTAATTCTTTGAAAAGTTCAAATAATATTTGGAGAGAGAGTATTTACTGAGATAACAGTTATGAGTTTTTTTTTTTTTTTTTTTTTTAGTTATGAGCACATACAAGTTGATTTCAGTATATAATCATTCACAGACACTTATACTATTTGTATATATATATAATATGCTTAATATTGAATTTCTTCAAACACATATGTTAATTATATTTTATAATTTCTTTCTTTTTAAGTCCCAGTGCTGCAATTTTATTTTGCGCTCTTTTATTTAAGAGACCTCTTTAATTAAGAGAATCCGTCTCGTAATCTATTTTAAAATAACTAAATTTAATACTGGATTCTCGGTAGTGCAAATTATTGCGCTTTCTTAATTATTAGCATCTCTTATAAAATTATATATATATAATTTTTTTAATATAGAGCGCTTGTATAATATTATATTTATATTAAATAATATTGACAATGAATAGGTAAGATTTCACTTACCTGGATAAGACAAACAGCACTGGTACACCATGCGTCCAATTAATTATTTAATCCATTTGAAAGCCACATTCTTGATTCACCAACAGGCTGAAAAATAAACTTATGAACATATTAAACTATTATTTAGTTGTGTAAATTATGATGAATGATTTTGTAATTCTTCTTTTTCTTTTGTAACTTTAATTTCCTTGATTAAATACATATCTTTATAATAAATGTATAGAATAAAATATATAAGAGCGTTTTCAAACGCCCTGTTTAACTAAAGCTACATATTCACAGAAAGACAACATTACATATACATCGGAGATTGAAATCGAGCAGAAGAGAGTTTCATAAAATGATGACTGGACAGTTTTACTTCCTCCTTTAACTGGGAGTGCCGCGTATTTTTCTCTCTACGTCTGCATTGAAATTTACTCGGGATAACTGATAGTCTTTAAGACAATTCTTGATTAAAATGAAAATTATCGGTCACACAAATGTCAATTTAATGTTTTGTGACAGGGAGTGTATTTGAAAAATTTTGTGTACCCCTGTACTAGGGTTGGCAAGTTTCTTCCAAAGTGATAAAAATGGCAGAAATTGTTTTTTTTTTTAATTTCATATAGTAATAAGTTGCAGCTTTGTGTAATATACAGTGGATGGATTTTTCTTATAAACAACCTAAAGCAAACTTTGTTATAGCTATAAAAATTTAATTATTAATTATATATACTAAATTGATAATTTCATGAGATTTTTAGCCAAGATAAGATCGCTCTCTAAAATACTCAAAATCCATTAAAGAAATCAATTTCAATTTAATCATTATAAAGTTTTATAAATTAATCAATTTTATTTCTTTAACTGGTAGTAAATAGTAAGGATCACTTGCGTACTTTCTGATAAGAGCTTTTAATTAATACTCAGTTAATTAAGGAACGGGCAGGCAATAACACTGTACTGAAAAAAAAAAAAAAAAAAAAAAAAAAAAAAAATAGAGATATGATACCATTCTTGCTGATTCTTATGTAAAATGACCTCCTGAATCCAAATATGACTCCCATTTTGCCAAGTCACCCACCGTTTTCTAGGTACATCACCCCCTCCCTTAATTTCTTTCCCTGTTCGATAATTTTATGAACATGAATTTGATTTGAAGAATGAGAAATAATTTATTTAACACCTACAATATATATATATATATATATATATATATATATATATATATATATATATATATATATATATATAAAGTTGAAAAAATAACATTAATAACAGATTAAAAAAATATATGTAATGCATAATTTCAGTGGCAAATCCCCCCCCCCCCCCCCAAAAAAAAAAAAAAAAAAAAAAAAAAAAATTCCTTGTCGCAGATGTCCATGTTTTAGAATTTTACAACTCTGTAGCCTCTCAGAAGATATTTAACGGTTAAAATAATCCTCCCACCTCCTAAAAAATCAAATTTATAGCCATAAAATCACCGAAAAAGGATAAAAATAGGGTCCCATTCCTAAAACATGGTGGGTGATTGGGCAAAATGGTCGTCATATTCGGATTTAGGCGGTCATTTTACATAAGAATACGCTGAAATGGTTTCAGAGGCAATTTTCATGCCGAGCAGTGTAATTAATTGTATCGCAGAATGCCATCAAAAACCTAATTTTCCTTTATTGCCACGTACAGTATAACAAATGAAAAGTTTTTTAGCAGTTCAGTACTGCAATCTATTTCTTAACTTAGAATAATATGAATACAAGATATGGATTTTTTTTTTTTTTTTTCCCAAAATGCTTCAGAACTTGCAGGGGAGTTTAAAAGCATTTTGACATATTGATAAAGTTCATTGGTTACCAGCTTAGAACCATACAAAGAACTTTTTTTTTTTTTTTTAAGTGAATAAACATTTTATCTAAATTCCACAACTATTATCACTTGTACTTACTTGAACATGTATAATAATATGAGCTATAAAGTTTTAAAAATATTGGATTTCAAAAATTAGCATTGAAATATGAATGCTAGTACATATTAAAAATAGCTAATGTTTTATTAATTATATATATATATTTTAATTATTATTTAATATGTTGCACAGTAATCTTCACCTGTAAAACTATGCATTTTTATATTTAAAAAACTTGTAGGGATTTCTTTTTTTCTTTTTTGTAGAAATGGTAGAAATTGTTAAAAAACACCCTACCCATAAAGTAGTAAGAAGACATCATCTGTATATGTTTAAAGTTATTTTTATTAAAATATATTTTTAATATTAATTGGATTATAGTTTTTATTTGACACTATATTATGCTTTGAGTTAATATATAGTTAATGAGTTACAATTTTGAGCATCTGTTATGTCATTTTGTTGGTTTCTTCCGGGTTTTTTTCCACTTTCTTTCACTGTCCTGAAAGAAACCCAGCCCTACCCTGTACACGAACCATTTGTCCGATCTCAATAAAAAGTTTAAAGTAACATCTGTATGTGATAAAAATTTTGATGGCCGAGTTTGGACTTCTTGCTAATATTTGTTTTTGAGTTATGTTGATCTCTCACACACACACACACGCACACACACACACACACACACACACACACACACACAAAAACACTAAAAAATCTGATTTTTGATATCTGTTAACCCCAAAATGTGTAAATATAGCAAAATCACAATTTCGAAAGTTTGACTCAAAAACAATGCTTTCTTATCAAGGCTGCCGGATTTCGACCAGGCCAGAAAAAGCCGGCTTTTATTAAAAGTATTAATTTCTAAAAGTAATTACTAGAGCATTAATATAATTAAATTATATTGTAATAAAAAAATATTAAATGAAATAAGAGTTAAAATTATTCAATAAAAATAATTCTAAATGGCAGATATAGGAAAACAAAAATCACACTCTTTATTAGAAAATTGAATCGGTTCAATGCTAATTAAATTGTTAATAAATAATTCTTACTCAATAAAAATTCTAAAATAAATTGAATTTACTAATTACTTGGCTCAGTTTTTTAATAACAATACACTTTAAATTATTTTTCAGCACCTAAACTATTCCTTAGTTCGTTCTAAACAAAGTGATGTGTAGAAAAATATCCTTTCAGTTGACATTGGAGGACAACTCTACAATTTAACAAAATATCGTATTTTCCTGCGTGTAATTCACAGGTCAGCTAAATGAGCTTTACACCCGAAATTTTAATTAACAGATAAGGCTATTTTTAAATGAGGTTTTGTCTTGTACCAATGTCGCCTTATGTGTAACTTAAACTTTCTGGTATAAAACTTATTTTTCTGATCTGAGGCCTAATAAAGTAGAAAAATACGAAAAAAATAAAAAAATAAATAAATAAATAATAATAAAAATAATAAACCTTAGTTATTTAATTTTTTGAGTTTTGCAAGATTTTATCTTTTTGTTTTTCTGAAAATTGTTCAATAACTCGGAGAACTTAAGGGCCGTAGGTTCCTCTCTAAGCTTTAAGAGCCCTCTTCACTCACCGCCGTCGGAAGCCGAAACTAATGTTATTCTATGGGAAATTTTCTTTACAAATAACTTATTAACTAATACATATTTTTAAATTCTGTTTTCACATTCTGAAAATTCCCAGCTGTTAAATTGACGGACCTTTTTAAAAAATTATATGTTTAATTTTTTTTATATTTTATTTTGAAGCTGCAAAATACGAATTTTCAATGTGTGAAATTTTTTCATTTTGCAATTTCAAAATAAAATATTAAAAATTAAAAAAAAAATACATTTTTAAAAAAGGTCCGTTAATTTAACAATTGGGAATTTTCTGAATGTGAAAACAGAATTTAAAAATATGTATTAGTTAATAAGTTATTTGTAAAGAAAATTTCCCCATAGAATAACATTGGCTCGGGCTTCCGGCGACGATAAGTGAAGAGGGCCGTTAAGACTTAATTTTTCAGAGAGTTAATTTTTCACAAATTCAAATAGCTGATTCAAAAATGAAAAGAACTTCCCAGTCTTTATTCTCAACTTCCACATTCTTTTAAGAGGAATGATTTTATTAGTTTCTAGATCAATAACCAATGTTGTTGATTCTTGAGTCAGTTCAGTTCAATTATGCGCAACTTGTGAAAGCCAAAATTAATTTCCCTTTCTCTCTGTATAAATGTAAGAAAAAAAAATGTATATTAGTATTTACTTACTATATTAAGATTATGGAAACATTTAATTAAAGAGAAGTACTTGAAGCTCTGAATGTAAAAATAAAAAGTATGCAAATTAACAATAAGTTTTATGACCCCCCCCCAATGAATTATTACTTTATTTATGTTCATAGCGTAGTGCCGATATATGATAGTAACATTCATTCAAATGATAATAGCAAATGCCCTTACATACAAAAATATTTTCATCACACTATTTGCTTATTAGATATTGTAACAACAAATATTGAGAATTATTTTAAATTTCACAAGTTAATTAGTTTTATTTATTTTTATTTTTTTCACAATGACATTAGTAACATAAAATACCATATAACTCATGCGTTAAATGCATAGTAAGATACTTAAGTAGAAAAAGCCAGCCGGTCTGGTCAAAGTCCGGTTTTTTTGCATCTCTGTTTCTTATAGAGGTTTGTGTCGGTACTGGTAGGCTCCGATAAAATCCAGATGAAATGGTTCGGTTCAAACCGATCAAAAAAGGGAAAGGGATGGGGTCCTTGCATACATTTTTTTTTTTTTTTTTTTTTTTTTTTTTTTTTAAGTATCATACTTTTCAGAGGTTTTTTATATACAGTCATGGACACAAGTGAAGGCCTACTTTTGAATTAGATGTTTTTATCGAATATCTGAAGAAATACTTCATGGTTTCTCGTGGAATTTCAATGGCTAAATAAACATACTTATACCTCATATATTCCAGTCAAAGTTTTTTTGTTTTTTCAGAAGGCAAAAAGGTTTGTCACAAATTATACAAAAAATGTGTTTGGGAAAAAACTTCAAATGCGTTGTAGTTGTAGCATATGATAATGATGCTTCTTTTAATTGTAGATGTAAATTTATAGAACACATGTATTCACGGATATATAAAAAATTCTTTAACAAAATGAACAGTTTTTCGTTTTTCTTCTTTTCTTTTTTTTTTTTTTTTTTTTTTTTTTTGTATATAATCATGGTGTAATTTCAAAGTATTGAAATTTCATTTTTAGAAAACTTAACATACTACATTAGATACAACTTTCCGTAATAAGATTATAAAAATATTAAATATCTCATGAAATGTGAATGAACATTTTTACTAAATGTTTAACTGCGCATGCACAGAATTTAACTCTTTTTTTTTTGGGGGGGGGGCGGGGGGGGCATTATTTATTACCTAAATTTTGACTTACTTAAAAAATTAAAAAAAAGCAAATATGCTAAAAAAAATTAGAAAGTGATATCGTTGATATCTTTCTGAATTTTCACCGTATTTGCTTAATATATATAATGTACACACATACGCTTAGCTAATAAATCATGCAAAAAAAAGAAGAAAAAGTTTACGATTGCGCATGTGCATTTAAAAATTATGAAGTAAAAATTTTCATATTTCACTGAATGTTTCATATTTTCATGTTCTGTTTGCAGTAGGTTGTATCTAATGCAGTATTTGAAGTTTTCGAAAAGTGACATCGCCATTGCTTCTAAAATTTTGCATGTTATAAACAAAAAACACAGTAAAAATTGCGATGTTTTTGAAGCATCATAATTATAGGTTGAAGCTACAACAATTTTCAAGCATTAATTTACAGGGTGATCTTAAACGTTATAGATTTTATTTTGTAATTGAACTCTTTTTTGCCTTCGGGACAAAACTTTCACTGGAATATAAGAATGGAAATGCCATTTATTTTCACTTGTACTGTTGCAATGAAAGTAGTTTTACAGTTAAATTCATGCAGGAGAAAAAATCCGTTGCAACAATATATTTGCATTTTAAATTGACTATTAAAATCGTACATCATTATTTAATGGTTAAGCGCTTCGTCTTAAGAGACGCGTCGAATTGTACTATAGTAAAACTCTAAAAAAAGAATATTTCATCAATCGTTTAAAACGAGCTATTCTGTTCATGCTCATATCTAAAATAGATCGGTTGTAGTTATTTTTAGCTGTGTTGCGTTTAACGAAAGTTTCATCCATGCGTTTCAGTAATATAACACTGAAAGTGGATGTTTATTTTCAGTTTTAATTGATAGCTTGTTTTTTCTCTCTCTCTCTCTCTCTCTCTCTCTCTCTTCTTTTTTTTTTTTTTTTTTTTTTTTTTTTTTCTCTTTTCAATTTCCTTTACAAAAGGGCGTCGTTGTTTATTTCTCTGTAAGAATAATATGTTCAATATATATTTAATATTAGTTGTAGTAGAAACGGTGGTGCGTTACTGATACCCACCCATTTTGAATAGGATTCTGAAATAGATCTGTATGGGTGTGGATCGTATTGGTGAATATGTCTTTATATTTGTAATGCTATTAATATCTGTCATGTTAGTTCCATTGGATGTTTTCATAGAAATATATATGACAAGTGGAAGTGCTGTGAATTCTCTGTTAAGCCGAAAGAAATGCGTATTCTTGAATAGGTTCGTTCGCGTAACCCGATTTTACTCGTGTGAGTCGGGTTTATTCAAAAAATTTTCTGTAGGTCGGTTTCTCGTACGGTTCAATTTTAATTAAACTAGTCACATTGAAACAGGGTGTAAGATTGGTTCAAAATTTATTTAGGGGGGAAAATGCTTTTGCTAAAGACTAAAATGATAGTTTATGAATACGAATAAGCATACCATTCTAGATTCCTCTATCTATAACATAACATAACATAGAATAAATGTTTCATTTTAATTTGTAAATTTTATTTTAAAATTTAGTTTTGACATGTTTAAAGAATTATTATTACATAGACACTAAAAAGGAATTTGGAATGAAAAGGTAATAATTTTATTCAGAATTTTCACATGCTTAATTCTAATACAATACAGGTCCAATATAATGTGCTAATTGGGATAGATTATATATTTCATTGTAACCGAATACTGTTAAATTATATATTCATTTGAATATTTTAGCTATGACTTAAGTTTTTCATGAATGTAGTTATTACTGTTGTATATAAAACGGATTTATATCGAACATATCCTGTGCTTAACTAAAATATACTAGAATATTATTTTAAAATGGGGGAAAATAACCTAATTAAAATTTATTAAAAGCATTTTGGTTTATATTTCTTTTCTTTTTTTCCCCATACTGACTCATTTTTACTTTCAGCTAAAGGGACCCAATTTTTATCTGAATCGACTTCTGACTTCTAACTGTATAATTCAGGGGTGAAACTTTTTGGGGGCAACCCCTAAATTCATGGTTTTTGAAAATTTTGTTGCTCTGAATTTCATATTAAATTATTTTGTTTTTAAGTAAATATCTTACTTTCAATGTTTAAATTGCCATGCAATACATTATAATTAAGAGTTCCCCAAATATCACTTATTATAGGAATAAATACTTTTCGATATTAGCCATATAATATATTGTTACGAAAAACTTTTCCTTTTTTTTTTTTTTTTTTTTTTTTTTTGTGAGAAAGTAGTTCGTAAAGAAACAGGCAGGTTCTAGTCGATGAAGGCACTTTATTCAGTGTAACTTCTCAAATCAGTACAACAAAACTATGATTACAACGAATATTCTCGAAACAGTCCAATAGTACTGTTAATTCATCGAATATTCTAGTGACAGTCCAATGAAGCTGTCATTTGATCCGCAAAAGTCACTATTCGACGAATGTTCTGGATAGAAAACGATCACTTGTTCCTCAGGAGTAAAGCAAATAACATCAAATACTCCACAGAGCGGGAATTCCGGTAGCTAACGGACAAAGTTCATTTACTTAGAATAATTCTTTGAACCAACACTGAATCGCAATGACTACACATACTTTTTGTATCTCACTCTCAGAAGTCAACTCACTCCTATTTATACCTTTTGGCGAAATTTCTATCCAGAAACCCATGGAATGTTCTAGAACTTCGTTCCCATGCATAATAGTATAGCTTCGAAACTTCGGGAGCACTAGGCTATTTTTCACCAAATTCATCGCTAAGTCGCCAAGTTTGTCTTCATTGAAAATGAATGAACCCTTTATTTTCACTTTGCCTGTAAAACTACTTTCACTGCAACAGGACAATTGAGGCACGGAAAAAGACTTAATCCGTCGTAAATAAGGGTTCTCGCGCCATTTATTCTGCATGCAAGTAGCAGTTTTCAGAATTTTTGCATGTTGGGTTATTTCACCCCTGATAATTATATATGCAAACGTGAAAATCCGTTATTTTTATTCATTTGAGAGAATACACGCTTAATGGTAAAGTTTGTAAGCAAATGCAATAAATTTCAGGAAACTCGCAATATTCTTTGAAGCTGCATTCGTGTCTATTTTTATTGCTTGATGAAGGGCATTCCGAGTTACATATTTTGATGAATTCTGTTTTATTCACGAACGCGATACTGCAGCTAGTAAGATAATATGCTTACATTTTGTATTATGCCAAATATATTTTTCATAATCAAAATAATCAAAAACCAAAAATGTTACCTGAATTATTGATATCAAACAAGTTTGCCCATTTATCAGCTAAGCGATTGCTATAGGTAAATTTCTAAAGAAATCAACTTCATTTTTTACAAAACGCTTCTGAAATTTTTTCAAAAATTATCGGAAAAAAAAATGTTTAAAAAGTGAACTTATGTTATCTACTGCCAATTCTACAAAATGACTACGTATTTTTATGTTACGAGAAAAAAAAAAAAAAAATATATATATATATATATCACATCATGGAAGAAAAGAAATAGTCATAAAATATTATTGCTTTGAACTTCAGCCATATGATCAGACCGATGCCAAAAATAGCCCATCGTTAAAAAAAAAAAAAAAAAGCACTAGTTTTTGAAGCTCAAACTTGATTTGAATTTGATGGTTTGCTGCCTCCACATTTTTTTTTTCTCCCATTGTTTCCGGATTTCAGCAGGAATTTAGCTTTCCTTTTTTCTCACCGAGTTGTTTAAGTAGCTGTATTAGAAAGTAAGAAGAAAAATGAACTAGTTACCATTCAGGTTTTTGAACACTAGAATTTGTCTTCGGTTTCATTTCCTGCCCTCTCACATTCATGGCTCTATATTATATTTCTGTATTTTAAATTCAGCAAAAAATTTTTGTCTTATTTGCTTCAAATTACCTGCTTTTTTATTTGGCATATTTAAATGCATTATTTCGATTGTTCGATTCTAATTCTGTTTCATGTCAAGGTGGGTGTTTAAAAGGTTACATGACCGAAGCACAATATGCAAGGTTCCTCGAGCTTTTGCAAATAAAGATGCGTGGTTAGCACATAAGTATTCAAGTTACAGGGTGATATTTATTGTTGAACAAGTGAAAATACAGCCCCCCCCCCTCCTTACACACAAATATCCATTTTTCTTTATAGTTTAGCCCTTTTGGTGTCAAATGGTTCTCGCACTTTCCTTCAGTAGCCAGGTGCCAGGTTCGAATCCCGGTTCAAGCTGGGATTTATGTTCATAGTGGTTCCGTGGTGTTGGTGTTAGGATTAAGGCCATTTGTCTACAATAGGGACCTTGGCCAAAGGAGAATGCCTTCCGTGGGGGTGGGGTGTATTTTTAAGGAATCCTAGCCGGTATTTACGCGAGTTTCGGGGAAAATTCCGAACGGCTAGGTCGACAAGCGCGACGTGGATTGAACCTTAGCACTTCCCGTCTACTAGCTTTGAGCGCAGAACCACTCGGCCCCTGGTGGGACCTATAGTGATTCGGAATCCACTTTAAGCCAAAAGGTTTCATTCTAACTTGCTTAAAGCCATTATTACAGGAAGCATCACGAGTTACCGCAATTCAGGAAATAGGAGATTGATATGGATTGAGAGCTCCACCTCCTGCTCAATATGTGTTGTATGTATGTATGTGTGTGTGTGTTGGGAGGGGGGGGGGTGTAGATGAATGAAAATGACGTTCGAGTAACGTCAGCATTCGTAGCATTGTTTATAGAGCACCAAACATTTTCTGCCGACAATGTTGCCCCAACGAGGAAAAGTTACTTTGTTTCGGACAATTTTTCTCCTAATACTTCAACGTGGAATGGAATTGCTTTAAATTGCTGAGACAGTGACGCCTCGTGTAAAATAAGGGAGCAAACCAAATCATTCAGAGTTTTTGCATTAATGAAAATATTAACTTTTTTTTCTATTACCTAGCCTTTATTTTACCAGAGCTTATCATAACTTGCGTGAATTGCGATGGTATTACGTGAATGTTATTATAAATGCTTAAATTAGATCAGTTACGCTGTATGTATTACGTGATACATTCGAAAAATAGGGTACATTTAGTTCAGTAATATTTAAACGCAGAGCCTGATTAAGGGGGAAGCACACATTATCTCCGCTCTCACCGGAATATTTTTAGAATTATTTTTTACTTCATGTCATAGAAATTCCACGCTTTGACGAGGAAATATTTTTTATAAAAAATGAACGGTGTAAAACAATCCAATTTACTCACCGTTATTAGACACCAGAATTCTTTTAAAATAATTTTTAATGAGAATTTTCTGTTTATTATAGGAGGAAAGTATTTGTTAAAAAATAACGGTGTAAGTATAAATAATGTGTGCTTCCTCCTTAATCAGGCTCTGTTTAAACGTGAGTGGTGGCTTTTCGAACACATGTTTGAGAAGTGTCAGTTTTTGCACAAAGCAAAGTAAATCTTATTGCAATTTTTATGTCTTCATTATTGTTAAAGTTAAGATTGAAATATGGGTTCGACTTCTGTGACAACTTATATTTTTGATTAAATAAGTAATTTGCAAGGTTTAGATATAATGATGAATATTAATCGTATAATAGAGAGAGCTCCGTTGACTAGCGGGTTCCTGTTTTTTAATTAACATTATTATTATTTAATTGCTATATTTTTAGAAATAAGGTAATTAAAAAAAAAAAAAAAAAATCCTGTCTAGTAAAAACCTTTCTCACACCCGCGTACGCTGTATGCACTTAACGCCCCTGCGTGAACTGATATTTTTGATTAAATAAGTAATAAAAAGATTCGATATCACATAACAAATTTTAAGTGTAATTATTATTATTATTATTATTATTATTTGTAGTAAATGTCTGCAGCAATTTGTATATCTTGATCAAAATCAAAGTGAATCAATTCTATAATCTTTCAACGAGATTCGTCATAGAGGAATCGAAGTCGATTTTGTCTATGGCACAATCGGGTCGAATTTCATATTGTTACAACCATATTAATGTTTTTTATTTTATTTTTTAAATGCATATTTTATCCTTGTGCTTTATTACTGATAGCACAAACCAGACAACGTTCAAACTTGTATTCATAGTAACATTATGTTTTTCGGATTGTAGGGTAAGTGCTCCAGTGATTGACACTTTTAGAGCAATTTCTGTGGTTTTTAATGTTTTAGTCATCAGAAACTATGTTTGGAAAGCTTAAGTTTATGTATATGCCATGAAAGACTTTCAGAACCACATATATGTTAAAATATATACATTTGATGATTATAATTTTTTTTTTTTTATATATGAAGTTTTATTTGATACCCACTCAATGTTCCAGTAATTGACACTGCCAGTTTTTCATTTTACCAGTAATTAGCATCCTGTGCTCCAGTGTTTGACGCTACTAGTTTTTCATTTTACCAGTTATTGGCACCCTATGATTCAATATTTAACATTTAATGTTAAAAGTCTTATATGTAAATAATTTGCTTTTATTTTTTACTAATTTATGAATTATTTCGGGGAAAGATGTCAGATTACTGAAGCATGCCAATCACTGTACATGCCACACAACCAACCAACCAACCTACCTACCTTTTAGCACCATTACTCAAAAATAATAATAACAGGAAGTCTGAACTCGCTATTCTAGCTATCTCTATGCTACTTGAAAGGTTTTGTTAAAATCCAACTAATAGTTCGTGTACAGGGACATTCAAGAAAATTCAAGTGCATTACGTCTAAATTAGGCAAAATTTCTAGTAAGCACCGTTTAACATGTTTAGACTGCACTAAACAAAGCGAAATGAACAGTTTTTTATTTTTTAAATCTCTGTTGTGCTGTTTATTGAATCAGTAAAATGATTAAACGAAATTCTCTCTTAAATTTAAAGCTTACACGATCCATACATATAGTGAGAGTCCGCACATCTTTTCATTGAAATAAGTAAAATGGTAAACGAAATTCTCTCTTAAATTTAAAGGTTACGATATGTATGTATATATATATATATATATATATATGAGAGAGAGAGAGAGAAAAAGAAAATTGGGTGGCAGAACTTGCTCTGTTTCGGTTCTGTCATTCGGTTGCCAATTGTCATGTTCGAATCCTAGTTATACATGTTTGTAAAACCTAGACCTACTCCTAAAAGCGTTCAGAATTCGAGTCCTCATGTACAAAAATGACTGTATATTGACAAAATAAAGTTCAAGCAAACCTCTGATGTTTCCAACTGTCATCTTTAGGTGAAATTATGCGTTTTTATTATTATTTATTTTTTAATAACTAAAGTGTCCACTGTACTTTCTATTCACTTTGCCTTTTGAACTATATACCAATGGTTACCATATAAAAAGTCTTATTTTTAATTCAGTTAAATGAAAAAAGCTCATGTTAAAACATAATTTTCATAACCCCTCCCTACCCACCTTCTTTCTTAAATGCTACATAATTTCGTTACAGAGCAACTGCGTCATTTCTTAAGACATAATCAAATTTAAAAATAAAGATAAACATATCCTTTTTTTAAGCTCCCTTGAAAATTAAATTTAAGGAAACGTCTTAAAAGGCGGCTGAAAAATAAATGTAGGACGGATGGGGAGGGCTTATCCTCTCCATCAAATTTGTCACGCGAACAGAGATAAGTGGATTATGCATTTCATCAGATTCCTTTATCCCCATCTGTGTTGGATGCAAGGAAAACGCTTTCACGACTTTAATGAATATGAAACATATTTTCCCTTTTTTCTCCCCCACCCCTCCCCTATTTTTAAAGTATATAAAAGAAATTATAAAAAGAAATTTTACTGTAAATGCCAAAGTTAAAAATAGCGTGTTTGTCCGAAAATCCTGAAAAACAAGTACAAGAGTATGTATAATTAGAATAATTAGTTTTGAAATATGATTGTTAACATGGGTTATTAACACTTTTTAACAAAGTTGCAAAGTGTTAAAAACTTCGGTTCCTTAGTTTTCTTCTCTGTCTGTCTGTCTTCGCTTTTTATTTTCGTAAATAATTTTTACATTGCCTTGAAATTGATTTATGTTTATTCAAGTTTGATAGAGGTTTCTTATTAAAATGATAGATGATAATTTTACTGATTTGTGTGCAGGGCCTAAAGTTAAAACCTGCTTGGGATTTTTTCTTCGGGGTTGGAAAATATCCTGCCCAGTGGGTTTTATAGGATTTTATCAGAATTTTTTGGGTTTGAGGTATATGAGACATTATGCTTTGTTTAAGTCAGCCTGTAGATGTTACACTGTACTTACAAGCAATTTTTCCCATAGACATAATGTATTTGAATTCTGTTGTATGTCCTTGTACACGAACTATTTGCTTGATCTCAACGAAAAGTTTAGTGTAGCATCCCTATATGATACACATTTAGAATACCAAATTTGAACTTTCTGCTATAATTTGTTTTTGAGTTGTGCTGATAACAGACAGGCACACACACAGGCCAACCGCTGAAAACATGATTTTTGGATTCAGGGCACCTCAAAACATGTAAATGACAAAAATTCAATTTCGAAAATTTGACTCAAAAACAATACTTTTTCTACCTTATGGGTAAGAGAAAATAAAAATTCACAACCGCTGAAATGTTTCTCGTTTTCCAAAAATTATTATTATTTTTAATTATTTTATTTTGAAGCTATTAAGTGCAAAAAATGTATTAAGTGCTTTTTCACACTTTACAGCTTTAAAACAAATTATTAAAATTAAAAAAAATAATTTTGAAAAAGTAGAAACATTTTAATCGTTGTTAATTTTCTAAATGTAAAAACGGAATTAATATAAATAAATATATATATATATATATATCTTAGTTAAGGAGTTATTTATAAAACAAATTTCCATAAAATAACATGGGGTTAGACTGGCGGTAAATTTGGTGCAGTATCGTCTCAAATACCTTCTTTACAAGATAAAAATTAAATTATTTAATTTACACTAATGTTTTATTATTATTGGTTGGGTAATATTTGAGCAATTGCTCAAATATTTCTAACGAAATAATGTTGCTGATGTTACAAAAAGAGTGTTTTGTTTCTTTTTATTTCCATTACCGAACTACCGTCGGTAGTGGAATTATTGTACTTCGGGCAAAAAACTCGATATCGAGTTTTCACATGATTTACATGTTTTAAGTGTCCTGAGCCCCCCCCCCAAAAAAAATGGTTTACGGCAATTGGTCAGTGTGTGTGTGTGTGGGGGGGGTAATTTTCTGACTACCATATCTTCAAAACTAATACAGATAGAGCGACAAAACTTCAGAATTGAGACAAGCCATGTATTCAGATGATTTTTCCATATTTTGGTGAAAATTGAAAAAGCTAAAATGCGATATTATAGAAACCTGAAGTGGGATCGTAAGTCCGTATCTCAAAAACGGCACTAACAATTTTCTTCAAAGTTGCTGTATAAATAC
This sequence comes from Salticus scenicus, assembly GCA_963930645.1. Classification (NCBI taxonomy): domain Eukaryota; kingdom Metazoa; phylum Arthropoda; class Arachnida; order Araneae; family Salticidae; genus Salticus; species Salticus scenicus. The sequence continues at coordinate 26,850,920 of OZ005656.1, forward strand.
ACTTTTAGATGTCCTTTCGTATGTATTTTTTATTTATTTTTTTTCTGGTCAACAATTGAGTTTGCCAAGTTTTGGTGAAAGTCGTATCTCAAAAACAGCTCTAACGGTTTTCTTGCAAAATTGCTACATAAACCCCTTTTCAGATATCCTTTCGCGTGTATTACATGGTTATTACAGGAAAAGTTAAGTCATCCAGAGTCCTTAAGTCATGGTTAAGTTATCCTGATCAGGTAGCTCAGTTTTAGATCTCGGAAAGGGATGTTTAGAAAAATGGCTCTACCGTTTTCTTTCTTTCTTTTCTTATTATTTTTTTTTTTTTAACTCGCTGTGTAATTTATCTTTACACACTTTACACATGTATCAAATTTCTCTTACAGTAAAATTGTTAGCTGTCTTATTTGTTAAGTCAATTTTATGTCTTCTGGCTTCATTATCTTCACAAAGTGCACTCTTATTATTTTCTTCTATATTCAATAGAAGAAAGTATTGGATTCGTGAAAATTTTCGACCTGGTATTTTTGATGGATTTACACATTTTGAGAACTGCAGAACACTATTTGACCATTTTTAGAAAATGTCTGTGTGTGTGTCAAAATTTTGTGGTACAGGTACTACTGCACAGAATTTCATACAAATTGGTATGTAGTTACACATTGACATAAATTAGTGCCTATCAACTTTTGGTAAAAATTGTCCAACAGCTTGCGTTGCCATCCCGCATTTTCTAAATTTTTAAAATGGTGGTATAGGACAAAATTTTGTATAAATGTACATAAAGAGAATTATTTTTTAATAATCATTATGAAATTTAAAAGGATTGTTTGTAATAGAGCTTGTCAACTGGGGAAAAATTTGTATGTAGGAGCCTCGCCTCCCCCTGGAGAGGGGGGGAAGTCCCCCCTCGAGGGGAGTAAATTTTCATGATGGATATCTTTCAAAAGAGCTTGCCAATACCTTTAAAACGAATGATTGAATCATCGATCTGCGATAATGTAAAATAAAGTTATCGATTTTTTTCATAAAAAAAAAATAAATAAATAAATAAATAATAATAATAATGTAATATTGAGAATAAAATTGTCTTTTTTTTTAATATTTAGTGTTATTACTACTTCTCTAATGTGAAAATCGTCTGCTTTGTAATGGAAGATAATTTTTTAAAATTATTTTAATAAATTATTTTTACTGAGTGAATTTGTATAGGGAAATATAGAAGAAAGTCATGTGGTGGCCACAACATACTAGTTTTTCTTTTATATTTCGCATACTAGAGGGTTTCAAAATGTTTTAAACAGCTTTTAAAGAATCAAGCTAGAAATCAGAAATAGCACGTCATTCAAAGCGTACTTTATATTCTCAGTGTCAAGAGATGTATTAGGCGGTTTTCGTCAATCAATAACATTTTATATTTTATAATATTATTGTAAGCAATTTCCCGTGCTTAAAAGAGCAGTTATTATGAAATTTAATAAAATGTGTAACAATTACGAAATGCAATAAAAACGAACGTAATAAATATGAATAATTCTATCACTTACCATTTACGTAAAAAGATGTACGTTTTTTGTCTGTGACATTGTAGCTCCCAAGCAAATAAATGGATTTCAAAGTTTTTTTTTTTTTTTTTTTTTTAAATAGAAAAGAAAAAAACGCTGGTTTAATTGAGATGGTTCTTAGTTATGTTTGGTGAAAACTCTGTTCTATAGAATTTTTAAAATTAAAGTGGGATTTTTCAAGTAAATTTTCGTTGGCAATTATATATTTGTGAGCTGGCGACAATCTAACTGATCTTTGAGTACAAATTATGTGTTTTCTGGATTGGTTGTGTTAAATTACCCCTCTTCCCCTTTAATCGCGAATTTTCAATTGATTTTAATGTTAATTAAAAATTGGATGTAGTGATTTAAATTGACTATGCACAGTCCAAAAATATTTGAATTGTTCAAAATTTCGCATTTAAAAGATTATATTTAATTACATTCAAGATCGGGTTTGTGTCCCTCCAGTAGCCAAAATATTCTGCTTTTGAAGCTGGTGACCGAGAAACACCGGGTTTGATGCCAGGTTACGTTCGTCGACCCAGCCGTTTAAAGTTCTGAGGTTTTATCCTAAACTCGCGTAAATATTCGCTAGGACGACGCCTTAAAAGGACTCCCACTGAGGATTTTCCGGCCTGGGCTGGGCTTGGACCCACATGCTTGCAATCGGCTATCATAGCAACACCGGCTTTGGTTGATTTAATCGAGACGGTTTTTATTTATGGTTGGTTTATACTATTTTAGATGTTTTTCCACTTATGCGTCGTTTTTTTTTTTTTTTTTTTTTTTTAATTATAAAGTAACTCTACACTTGTTAGATTTTTTATCTGTAAATCATAAAAAAGAATAATAAAAATATTTATTATCACTCAGTTAATTATTGCAAACAGTTGGCATCTCTGTATTTTGCGCTGTGTATAACTGGCATATGTGATTATTTATTGGAAGTAAAGCGTGATTTAAAAAAAAAACTTTGTTCATGCACATAGTTTATAATGTTTTGTAGTATGTATAAACTAGATATTAATAATCATTTTTCGTTTATGAAAATCTTTTTCTCTGAATTGTTACAGATAATCTGATGAAATACATAATCCATTTATCTTACTTGAGCAAAAATTTAAACGAAAAGGTCTTTTTTACTGGATCAAATTTTTACGACGCTTCAACGTGTTTTAAATTTAATTTCTTCCGAGATTAATGGGGGAAAATACATTTTTTGCATTAAAATTCGTAGTGAAATTGCACTTTAAGGAGTAATTTAAAAAGTGGCATTTTATAATGAAATTATTTCTTTATAATCCATGAGTTTTACAATATTAATTTAATGTTTTTTCGGAAAAACTGCTTTAACAGGATGAGGAAAGTTATAAATCTTTTTTATAAATTGCTGTTTTAGAGTTGTAAAAATTTATATACATATACTTTTAAAAATATAACTATAAATAGCTTTTTTTCTGAAATTTTAATATATTTATAATAAATTTAATAAAATAAAATTTAAAATTTTTAAATTTTTAAAATGGTTCCTGCTAACTATTTTTTGATCCCTCTAACCTCAATTTTACATTACTATAGTTTAACAATATATTCTAATCATATTCTGGTATTATTTTGTTCATTCATTGATAAGTTAATTAAAAAAAAAAAAAAAAAAAAAAAAAAAAAAAAAAACAGTTTAAAGAATGCTGAAATTTGAGCATTCTAGCATATATTTTTAAACTAATTAGTATTAGTATATCTGGGGTGGGCACATTTCACCATTACATATTTATTATTCATACTAAGAGAAATGAAATCGGCCGATCACTCGGCCGGTCGCAGACTGAATGTCTTACCTATTAGGCTACCCTCTCTCCTATTCATTTACCTTAACCTAATTTGCTGGTTAATTTTATTAGATTTAGTTTTACGTTTTAGTTTTCATGCAACTTCATATTATTTCCAATGCAGTAATTTCCATAATGTGAAATATTTCCCTATTCTGCCATGTTAAGAAAATTTTTAATTTAGAATACCTTACAAAGTTTTTAAATTAGAATATTCAACAGACAATGATAGTCTTGTCACTGGTATAAATGATGTTTTAAGAGGTCTGCTATGAAAATATTCCTCATAATGGGTGTTTATGCAAATTTTGTCGTATTCTCCCAAATTAAGAAAATCGTAAATTTCAAATAACTTACGAAGTTTTTTAAGTAAAACGCTCATATTTAATGGTATTCATGTCATCACAATAAATTTATATTTAAAACTGGTCCAATATCTTTATGATAAAAATTTAAATAATCCTCGTGATGCATGCTTATGCAGAGCTTGTTTTAATCTCTTTGGTTAAGAAAATCGTAAATTTCGGATAACTTACGAAGTTTTCAAATGAGAATTTTTAACGTCATTAAGATTCTTGCCAGCGTCATCTAAGTATATATATAAAAGAACACTTCCTGAGTGAGTGAGTGAGTGAGGGGGTGATCTATCAACGCCCAGACCAAACCCCTGGACCTAGAAGCATGAAATTTTGTGACAATGTTCTTTCTATGACGTAGTCATCCACTAAGAAGCGATTTTACAAAATTCGCCCCCCAAGGGGGAGAGGGGGGGGGGGCAAAACGTGATTTCACAAAATCCTTCATATCTCAAACAAAAAAACAGATATCCGTAAATTTTTTGCGTTAAAATATAGCTAATACAAATGTCAAAAAACCAATTTCTGGAATTTTCAAAATTCGGTCCCCAAGCGGGGCGGGGGGGCAAAACGTGATTTCACATGCGTAAAACGTGATTTCGCATAATCCTATATATCTCAAACAAAAAAATAGATATGCGTGAAATTTTTGCTCTAAAATATAGCTAATGCAAATATCTAAAAACCAATTTCTGGAATTTTAGAAATTCAGTCCCCAGGTGGGACAGCAGGGGGGGGGAGGGGCTAAGGGACAAAAACAAATAGAAATACAGTTAGACCGTTCAAAATTGATACAGATAGGTTTTAGAGGCCTGCAAGTCGAATGAGGATATTTTCGATTGTGCAAAGTTATTAGGAGGGGCAGGAAGGGGGAGAGGGGAGAGGGGGGGCAAAAAATAAAAAGAGAGTTAGATCGTTCAAAATTGGTATATAGAGGTTTTCGATACCTACAAATCGATTTCGGATATTTTCGAATTTGTAAAACTATTAGGAGGGGCGGCAAGGTGGGGCTATGGGGCAAAAACGAATAGAAATACAGTTAGGCCGTTCAAAATTGGTACAGATAGGTTTTAGATGCCTGCAAGTCGAATGGGGATATTTTCGAAAGTGTAAAGTTATTAGGAGGTCCGGGAAAGGGGGAGGGGGGGGGGCAAAAAATAAAAATAGAGTTAGATCGTTCAAAATTGGTATATAGATGTTTTCGATACTTACAAATCGATTACGGATATTTTCGAATTTTTAAAATTATTAGGTGGGGCGGGAAGGGGGGGCTATGGTCAAAAACAAATAGAAATACAGTTAGGCCGTTCAAAATTGGTACAGATAGGTTTTAGAGGCCTGCAAGTCGAATGGGGATATTTTCGAAAGTGTAAAGTTATTAGGAGGGCCGGGAAGGGGGGGCAGAGGGGCAAAAAAAAAAAAAAAAAGAAAATAGAGTTAGATCATTCAAAATTGGTATATAGAGGTTTCCAATACCTACAAATCAATTGCGGATATTTTCGAATTTTTAAAATTATTGGAAGGGCGGGAAGGGGGGGGGGAGTAGAGCGGCAAAAAAATAAAAATAGAGATATATCGTTCAAAACTGGTGCATAGAGGTTTTTGATACTTACAAATCGATTGCGGATATTTTCAAATTTGTAAAATTATTAGGATAGACAGGAGGGGGGGGGGCGAAGTGGGAAAATAATAGAAATAAGGGTTAGAGCATTTTGGGAATTTTTTCCGAAGGCAGTGAGAACCCGGTGCGACATTTTTCCTACTCAGATTTTGTTTCTTTTTTTTTTTCACGTGATAAAAATTAATGCAATTTTGAGAATTCATTATAGTGATTCATTTAAAAATAGGGACCAGCGAAGCGGGCGTTGCCTGCTAGTGAATGATATTTTAAAACTAGTTCAACCTGTTTACGATCATTCGTTCTTGTGACAAATGTCTACATAGACTAACAAAAACTAACGAAGTGACTAACCTACAGACGAACAGCACATACATTTCGTGATTTTCTGGATCCTCAAAACGTGTAAAAACGTAAAAAATAAAATAAAAAAAAATTAGAAAAAATTTCGCCAATAACTAAATTTCCAATACTTATACCAGGGTTCATACAGTCCTTAAAAATCATTGAGAGTGCTTGATTTTTAAATAAGTAAAATCAAGTTCTGTGTGCAGTATTTGAAAAAAAAAAAAAAAAAAAAAAAAAAAAAAAAACGAATTGACATACAACTAACCCAACTGCTTCCCAGGTGGATAATTTTCGAGATAGAAATGTGGCTCTTTTTGCATACGTTGAAGCACTTCATACACATATTTTCATGATATTTAAACTGAAAATTGGCATTTTTTGAGTTTTGTCACGTTTCTTGTCGGAGTGCACTCTTTAAATAAGCGAAAATTATTTATAGTAAAGAAGTGAAATGCAAATGGGACGTCGTGGCTTCTTATAAGTAGATCACTAATTTATTTCCTTTGATTTTTTTGTCTTTTGTTAAGGTTATGTAATAACAGCACTTTATAAATAATATTAAAAGAATAAAAATAAAAAAAATACTTCTATTACTTGCAACTTCTTCTAGCTCGTCTAAACTCGAGAAAGCTTTTAGTGCATTTTAGCGCAAGTTCTACTGTTTCGGAATTAAATTTTCGGTATTCGGCAGTGAAAATATATTTATAGGTGTAGCGACAAATTTTAAGAACTTTTTATTACAATGGCAGAGAAATTTTTTTTATTATGTATAGAAATTTGTCTTCTATATGTTTAAAAAGGGAAAGAAATTACGTCAAGACATCAAAGAATTTATCAATGCATTATTCGAATTTTCTGAAATAAAATGTTTGCAGTTACGGCTAAAATGAAAATGAAAGAGGGGCTGTATTTGTCTGATTTTAATTTAGTGAAAAAAACTTAAAAATGAAGGTAGATAAGTATCTTAGCCTAACGCCATAAAAATCGCACAACAATTGTTTAAGGTCGAAATAATAAAGTATAGTATTTTTTTTCCTAATGTGGGGTTGTTCATAATAACTTCTCTGGTGCAAATTGTTTGTTTTTGCAATTTATGCTGTTAGTTTATAGATTTTCCTTTCAATTATTGTGTTAGTCACTCTAAGAGTTTAGAGTTCGATTTTTTACTTTTACTTTTTATTTACTTTTAAAATATAGTTGCATATTTTACTTCATGGACCTTTCATTTGGTAGGAAATTTTTGCAATTGTGTATAAAAAAAAAAAAATCTAGAGTGACTCTATTTGACTTTCTGAACATTAAGCAATTAACAAAATTAAGTTGTATAAATAAATTATAGTAAGAGAAGTCATTAAATAAGTAAAAGAGAAAATTATAGTAGAGTAGTATATGAGAATTTTTTTCTATATAGTATGTTGTTTAAATTAATGCTATTGCTCTTCAAGTAATTTGAGCCCATAGATCGTAATGAAAAAGAAATTTTTGTTGTGTCCCTGTAAAAAAATACTATAAATGCTGGACTCACTAAAATCTGTACAGTTCGTGCCACGGTGACCTATAACAATTATTTAAATTTTCAGCTCAATCTAGGATGATGCGTTTAAACGCTGACGCACTTTAACCCTTTAACGTTCGCTACTTAATTTATTTTAAAAATTACTAAACTAATTTAAAAAATGGCTTTTAGACACATAGCTGATCATAAATATTTAGAAAATATAAAATTAGCATTGTTCCTTTTTGAGAAATTTTTGGTTTGAAACATCTAATGGTTAACCTTATTAAATTGAAATAATATTTAATTTAATAAATAAAACACTTTGTAAGTAAACATTATCGACTACAAAAACTCGTAAAAGTTGTCTCAGGTGAAAATAATAGTCCAGCTCTTCATTAAATGAAAAAAAAAAAAAAAAACTAGACATGAGTGCAAACCAGCAATTCGCGCTCGCGCACACAAAGAAACTTCAAGTGACTTATGCATTTAGCTTCCTTTTGAAGCATTATTTGTTAAATTTTGGAATAATGCTGATATCTACGGACAGAAAGGAACAAAAATTAAAAACATGATTAAAACAAGGAGGGAGGGAGGGGGGGGGTTAATAAAACTGCTGCATAAAAATTCTTAAATTATGTCAAATGTTTGGTTTCGCTGCGAAACCAATGAACGTTAATGGGTTAAATAATTTCAGCCCATAAGACAGTGATAAAGAATTTTTCTTTGTGTCCCTGTAAAAAGACTGTACTCCAAAATCCGTACAGCTCGTGTGAAAGTTATATTTAACATGTATATAAATTTTCAGCGCAATTGGATATAGCGTTTAGACACTATCGCATTTTAAATTATTTGAAACAATAAGCACAATTATAAAGAATTTTTGTCTAATAAGTGCTATATAGTTCAAAATTCATATAGTTAGTGTGACAGGGATCTATAACATGTATATAAATTTTTAGCTCAATCGGATATGGCATTTAGACGTTATAGCAGTTTAAAGAATTTGAGCCCTTATGGCATAATGATAAAGAATTTTTAGTTGTGTCCCTGTAAAAGAACTGCACGTGCTAGATTCACCAAAATATATGCACTTCGTCGAACTGTGACATGTATATAAATTTTCAGCTCAATTGAATAAGGCGTTTAAACACAGTTGCAGATGAAAAAATTTGGACCCATATAGACCATACTGATAAAGAGGTTTTTCTTTGTGTCCTTGTAAAAAATTAAAAACGCTAGATTCACCAAATTGTATACAGTTTGTGCGAAGGTGACTCATAACATGTGTATAAGTTTTCAGCTCTGACGAATATGGCATTTAGACGCTATCGCACTTTAAAGAATTTGGACACACAGACCATAATGATAAAGAATGATTCTTTGTGTCCCTGTAAAAAAAACTGTAAGCGGTAGATTCACCAAAATCAATAGGGTTCGTGCTATCATGACCTGTAACATACGTACCAATTTTCAGCTCATTCGAACAAAGCGTTTAGTCGCTATCGTGTTCACTCGCATACATACATTCATCAATCATAGTAAAAATAGTAAATATAAATCCAGGGACCCTCAAACCGTGTAGAAACACCAAAAATCTCAAACTCTGATTTTTGACATGATTGCAATATTTTCCTTACTATAGCGTTCGGAAAGTTAAAAAAAATATATATATATATTTGTTTTGAATGATTGTTATTCAAAATTCAGCTAGCTTGTATTAGTGAGGTATCAAAAATGACTATTCGATTTGACAAATTGAGATAGTGGTTAAAATAAATAAATAAATACACTGTGTGTATTTTTCATACTTTCTTTTTCATTATTATTAAATGTTAATGAAAATCATGTGAAAAGTTTAAAAAAAAAAATTCACAAATTTGTTGCTCATATATAAAATTCTGAATATTTTCGTAATGAAAAGTAAATTTTAGTAAATAACTAACGGCTTATTTTTGTGTATAATTTCTGAATTTATACACAAACTAATAAATAATACGGAAAAGTGGGGTTGAATGGGGCGCAGGATGAATGGGAAATTAGCTAGATTTTTATGTTTTGCAAGCACCAGAAACTTGACATTTTTTCTAATATATGGCAGTACTGAGGTCCTATCAAGTTACAACATTCATCAAGTGTAGTTTCAGGATTGTGCTATCCATTCCAAGGCAGAAAAAAAATTAAAATGCGTTTTTCAGCTGCCAAAGTAAGTTTTTAGTGATTCAGTTAAGTAGTAGTTAAGAGGTTAAGACATTAACTACATTTGCTTAAAGTTAATATAAACTGTTATATGGTGAAAAGGCATAATTGATCATGTGGTGGTGGGGATGAATGGGACATTCCCCATTATGTGCTCTAATTTAAAATTATACACAAGAATTATATTAAAACAAATCGTAAATAGATTTTCAATATTTTTATAACCTGTAGTTCAGTAGTTATAACATGGAATTATAAAAGTAGCATAAATTCAGAAAAAAATAGATTGAAATTAATTGTTCTGATTTTTGTTTATAATAATTATGATTAAAAAAATAATAAGAATATTCAATGCAACTTAAATCAATATATAAAAAAAAATTAAATAAACTAATAATTTGATTAAAATCACAATTTCAATCAAGCTAATTAAATAAATCCCGGTAATTATTAATGGAATACAGAATAGAATACTGATTTTTCCCGATAAGTCGGAAACAAAACTTTATCTGGATAATTTGAACTCTATTATAATGATTTATCTCTTTCTATAAAAAATAGTGTTAGTTATAGTGTCTTATTTATTTTTAGATTAGATCTTATTAGATTAAATTACCAAAGCTTAAAGCACTAGGAACTGTGCAAACCAAAGGACTTTTGCATTTTCTTGTTAATTTGAGTCAATACATCAGTTTATGTTAATTACAGTAAATTCATAGTGTGTAATAAAATTACATAAACCAATTTAACTTTAAAAATTCATTTACTTTCCATTTTATTTTATTTTGTTAACTCCAGTCCTGACCCATTCATCTAGGTGGGGATGAATGACAATGCACATGCATATATATATATATATATATTATTAATTAAAAATGATAACTTTTTATTAAAGTTAGTATGTTTATATGTAACTGATTTCTGAAGTGTACTTATGAGCAATGTTACAAAATTCTGAATTACATATGGTGAACGTTATCAGTAAAAACATGAAAAACGTCCCATTCATCCCCACTCTCCCCTACATATACTAGTTTGCCTATATATTTGACTATTTTATTTAGTAAATTTCCGTTTTAAAGTTTACATGTACTACGCTTTTTTAGACATACATGTGTTTCAAATAAATTTGATTTAAAAAAAAATCTTAAATTTTCCATTATATATATATATATTACTAGAAAAGCCTCGGTTCGTGAACGAACCGAATTTCGAATGCGGGAAAAATTTCAAAATCAAATTCGAAATGTACAAAACTCGGCCTGATGCTGTTTGCGTGCCTATAGATCAAAGTTTGTTAACGAAACCAAGCCATGAAGTCAATGAAGGTAGTATAGATCTTATCACTAAAAAGATCTCCGAACAGAAATAAATGAAGATTTCAGATCAATTTTCTATGGTACAAAGAACTAATAAAAACTTTATTTAACCAAATTTATCCAAACAAAAGTTTAGCCGAAAATTTCCTTATACAGAACGTTTTTGGTGTAAGCATTTTCGCGTTTCTTAATTAGACGTCCTTTTTGAGGTGTATCAAGAACTTTCACCTGAACATCTGAAGTGAAGAACGTTTGACTCTCGAAAATGCGGCGTACACAGAGGTGCCAAGTTACTACTACAGTACAGCCACATATCCTAAAACTACTAGTGAGGACGCGTCCAAAATGTTGGAGGGATGCCAGCTTGAAATTTGGAAAACACCCAGTAATTCCGCGCTCTGTTATTGCTCACTTTCTGTGAGTCAGATGACTGTCACCCAGGGGCGCACCGACCCAGTGTGCGAAGTGTGCGGCGCACACAGGCGCCAGGTAAAAAAAGGCGCCATCCGAGAATAGATTATTTGAAATATATATATATATATATATATATATATATATATATATTAAATTGGATTTCATAATCCTGGTCTGAAGCCATGTGACTAGAGTGGCCAAATGATGTGCCATGGAAACTGCATTGGCAAAACTTGAGCTCGGAAACAGTTTAGAAGATTTATTGCGAAAGGGCGCATTAAAAGTGGATTTACTTGGTGAGGATCAGCCTACCCTCAGGCCTCAGCAGAATTTTCTTTGGCTTTTTTAACATATTAAAGGATCCATTTGAAACTTAAAAGTGCACCTTAATCTTTTCCCTCCCCCTCTTCTGCCGAAAAAAGACCATTGGGGCGAATAAAAAGACAACGTAATTCGATTTCAAAAATGAAAATTTAATAGATCCAGGAATTTTATTTAGTTGATTAGTGGGATGGATTTAACGTCGCACTAGTGCTGCGCAATGGGTGATTGGAAATGGTCTGGGACGCACCCTTAAAGACGGTTATGAGAAATGCCATCACAATTTTGATCCTCTACGGAGGGAATGGCTCCTCCCGCTTCGGTGGCCCCCAGAGGTATAATTCGACGACGTATGACCGAAGATGACGATATGGACAAATCCGTCGACCATAGACGATGGATTTTACGTGCACTAGCAACCATTAGTATACACGATGGTCTTTGGCCGGCTCGAGTTCGAAACCGCAATCTTCCAATTACGAGCTTGGTACTCTACCGACCGGGCCGAGGATTTTATTCAGAGTAGCTTTTTCCTCTTTGCATCATCGATGTAACATTAGTTTCTACTCAGGAAAGGTTTATTTATTTATTTATTTATTTTTATAAAAATAGTATGTTATTACAGTTTTTACTTTCTTCTACACATTCAACAGAATAAAGCATCGGATTTCTATAAATTTTCGACTTCTGGTTTTTGATGAATTTTCAAGTTTTCAGAGTTCTGGAACATGATTTCCTCAGTTTTAGAAATTGTCTAAGTGTATGCGCGTGAAAAAAATTCTGTGGCAGCTCTAGCTCAAGAACTAATGCACGGAATTTCATACAAATTTATACGTAGTGCACCTTGACATTAGTGAGTGTCTGTAAACTCTTGGTGAAAATCGTCTAAAAGCATTGTCATCCTCTTTTGTTTTAATTTTTAGTGGCAGTAAGGACAAAATTTCTTATAAATGTGAAGAACAAGAATTATTTTTGACAAATCATTTTAAAATTTAAAAGATTTATTAGCAATTGTAATAGTAATTTTTTTTAAATATATATTTAATATAGAACATTACTCTCCCCTGGAATGGAAGTATCCCACCCCAGGAAGTGTAAAATTTCAGTTTGAGTATTTAAAAAAAAAAAAAAAAAAAAAAAAAAAGATCGTCAATACCTTTAAAATGAATGTTTGCACAATAAATCTGTGATAATTTAAAACAAAGTTAGCATTTCCTTTCATTTTTATAAAACAAAGAAAAATTCCTGAAAAATTGAATTTTCTGAGATATCTTTAGGGCACAAAATTTATATCTTTTTAAACTTTTTTTTTTTTTTTTTTTTTTTAAACTTTACTGAGATGAAAATTGCCTACATTCATCATGGAAAATTATTTTAATAAGAAACTTGTACTACGTGAATTTCTATAGGAAAATGCAAAAAAGAGTGTTGTAATAGCCACAATATACTTATTAACACATTATAAAATAAAAAAAAATAAAAAAATGAATAATAATTTTTAAAAATGTTTATTCTTTTATTATGAAATTACAACAAAAATTAACTCACAAGAATCAAATAGACATTGACAGAGACCATTTGTGTATAAGGAAAAATTATACTGTGAACCATTAATCTTTAAAGATAAATTCTCTTCTAATCAGACAATTCAGAATTTTTATTTTATCAACTTAGCAGTATTTGTCCAAACTTTAATTTTTTTGGAGATTATTTTGTTATTATAACCAACAGTAGCATTAGTGGAACAATCTTTTTCTAAACTTAAAAGAATCAAAAAATACTTATACTCCACAGTGACACCAGACATATTTTTAAATCTTGTAATTATATCGATAGTACAAGATATTTTGGGTTAAATAGATGTATATTGTTCCAGAATTTACAAAAACTCAAGCAAATAAAATAAATTTCAATAAATAATACCATATATAAAATTTAGTATATGGAAAAACATGTATAATTTTAGTCATTTTTACATACAAATTACATAAAATCTTTAGCTAATGATAATGAGCAAAATTCCTCACATTGTTTTTTTCTCCCTGTTAATAATTTTTTTAATCCATAATTACCAAGGTATATTTATTATATGTTCCTACTTGTTTTAAGTACTTATAACTTTATTTATTCCTTATATAAATGTATTATTAAAAAATAAAGAAAAAAAAACTTTCCATAATGAACTAAGACAAATCTTGTCATTATATCGACAGTTATATACTAATAACTTGATTTTTAAGATTATTCGAGAGTTTTCAACAATGAAAGAGAGAAAAACGGGATCCGGACATAATATTGCGGGACGAAATATCGCCGGACAAAATATCGTGTCAAAAAAATAATACGATCTATTTGAAAATTTGTATTTCTGTCACGTGTGATCTCTGGTGAAGGCCACAGGACCTTATAAATTAATATTAATTAATTAAAGTAAATAAATAAATAAATACATTATGGAATGGAATTTTATTATTTTATCTATATTCAATTTTAAGTTGTTTTATCATTTGCTTTTCACCATTCAAAATACATTTTTTAAATATTGGAAATTACTGCTGACATCAAAGCTGAACACTGTTCACAAACCTTGATTAAGTTTTTAAAATAGATAAGCACGATTGAATTCTTTATGACTAATCTTAAAATTTTTTTAATAAATATAATCTTTAAACACTTTTAAGCAAAATTTATAAAAAATTTTGTGGTGGGTTTGTGTGTATGCCAGTGCTCTGACTAAGGTATGTGTTGGCATGAAATTTTATACAACATTATTAATAATTACCAACTCCTTTTTAATTTCCATTCATTTATGTAGGCGAGATTTTGTCTACGCGAGATTTTGTAAAGCGAGATTTTGTCCCCAACCCGAGAAAAACAGAGCTCACGAGATTTTTTTTTCTTATTATGCGTTCTAATTTTACATACTTATAAATATTATTTATCTAAGTTTAAATGTTAAGCTGATCTATATGTGCAAATATGCTGCAATAGTACGGCTAACTTTAAAATTTTGTCAGTATTGCAAAGAGTTAAACCACTTTCCTAAATCAAAGGTGTTGCTGCAGTAAAAACAGATTTACAGTTAAAGTGTAAATAGGAGATAATTCATTCAATTTTAACGGGAGTGGGGTGGGAGCAAGGGTCGCAGCGATCCAACATTTTTACGATCGTTTTATTACATTGTCACCAAAATTTTCAAAAAGAAAATTTTCTTAATGATTTTTATGCTATAACAGCAGGAAAATTTTCAAGAAAATTTTCTTTCAAAAAATTGTGTTGAAAGTATAATAAAACGATCTTAAAAATGTAGGAACGCGACGAACCTGGTTGGGAGGTGGTATTCAGCTTTGGAGACAGACTTGATGACATGACGACCAAACTTGACCAGAAGTAACAATTTAGTGTCTCTAAAGTTTAGAAACTATATCATCAATAGATGCCGAGTTCTGGAATTTTATTGATACATCAATTGGTTTCTGGAACAGAATAAACTCGAAATTCGTCAAATCCCGACAGAGATTAAAAAAAGAGAAGAGACACTTCCAAAGAGTTCAATTGTGTTTAGACATCTGTTCTGAACGGTCTTCTCTGAGAGATTTTAGTTTAAACGGTTTATACTTATTCCTAAATCAGTAAAATTCCTGCTCTGCGGTGTATTTAACGCTGTTTAATGAGATTTTGTGGTCTGAATATCAATACGATGTTTTACTGGGTTGTTTCGAAAGTGATTAGTCGACAAGAAACTGTCTGTTTCTTTACGAATTACTTTTTTCACTCAAGAAAGTTGACATTTTGGTAAGAATATGGATACAGTCCCTTAAAAAATTATAAGACCACTTTAATTTTGTAAATTATAAGAAAAATAAAGTTTCTAATCATAATTTAAATACATAAAATAACATATTGCTCTATATTTTTTTATAATTAGTTTGCAATAACTTGGTATAATGCAATAAATGTTTAATTAAAATATATAATAGAAATAAGTGAAAAATAACCTGTTAAGAAAATATAAGACCACTTGTCAAAAAACAAAATTGTATAAAAAATTAATATGATATTAGTCCTCCATTTTTCCTGATGACTTCAAACACTCTTTTTTTCATTGAAATAACCAGGTGATTAAGTTCAGTCATAAAAATATTGCACCATTCTTTTACAATGGCTACTTCCAGTTCATTGGGAGATGAAAATTGTTTATTATTAGCATAAACTTTGCCAGATAATATACCCCATAGGTTTTTCATAAGGTTCAAGTCTGGACTTTGACTTGGCCATGGCAAAACATTATTTATTTCTTTTTAATACCACTCCTGTGTGGATTTAGATGTATGACAAGCAGCATTGTCCTGTTGAAACATCCAGTTAGCACCACCTAATAAAGGTCCATACGGTCTCATATGATCATATAGCATAGAGTGATATTATGTAGAGTTCATATGACCCGAAATCCAATGAAATTCACACAACCCCTCATAACTGAAAGCTCCCCAAATCATCACTGATCCTCCACCCATTTGTCGACTGACGCATTCTTTTGGTTCCTTCCTCAAGTCATGCCAATAGTGTTTGTAACCATCAGGACCATCGAGGCTAAATTTCTTTTCATCAGAAAATATAATTTGTTTCCACTCATCATTCCATAACATGACATTTTTAGCCCATTTTAATCTTTCTTCCCGATGGCATTTCAATAACTTTGTTTTTTTCTTCAGTTTCTTAAATTTCGTATTAATATTTAATTTAAGACTCTTCCAGACTGTTAGATGTGAAGTTTTCTTGCTGAAAAGTTTCGAAATTTCACGAGTTGAAAGCCCTTTTTTAGTTGACAGTCGAAAAATTTGTCTATTATCACGTGCTGTCAAAATATTTTCTTACCAGACCTTTTTATTTTGTTTGAATAATCTTTTCTAATTATGGCATTATGAATGGCAGTTTTAGAACGGTTCATTAACCTCGCAATATCTCTTTCAGATTTACCAGAACTTTTATAAAATAAAATTTTTCTCACTTCGCACTCCAATAATTCTTTACCTCGGACCGTCGCCAATTGCCCATCTGTGCAGCACTAGTGCGACGTAAAACCCATCCATCCATCCATCTTTACCTCGAGGCATCGTCAAATTAATCGTAGATAACACATTCAAAACCTAAACTTTGCTTTTTAGGTAACGCTTTTACGAAATACTGACGCATGCACTTTATATTGAGTTTGACGTCATGTATAATATGCTAATTTTCTCAGGTGGTCTTATAATTTCTTAACAGTTACAGTCTTTATTTTTTAGAAAAATGAATAAGTTTTACTGAAATTTAATTTAATTTTAAAAGTTGGAATTAGTGTAGGATGCGTTTTCCTATCAGTTTGAAATACGCAACTAAAAATTTGCATATTATGCCCTCTTCTTTAGAAATGCACCAATACGATTGTGGTCTTATAATTTCTTAACGCACTGTAGAGACGGATGGTTATTTTGGATCTATATGATATGTGTAATACTCGCAAAATTTGTAATGAAGCCAGAGGAAGTTTAGTTTACTAAGAATATTTTTTATGCTTTAAATATTTATTTAACAATACTTAAAAATTAAACCCAAACAAATAGAAACGTTTACACTCACAGCTCTCATCTATGCCATCTAATGCCTCAACGCAGCATTCTTATCCCCAAATTAACACTAAATCTGCCTATTTTGTTTTCCTCTATTTGCCTTCATAATTGTACCGCGTGTTTTTGAGACTCCCTGTAGAAGATTTTTCCCTTTCAGTTTCAGCAAGATGCTCTTTTTATTTGTTTCTTTTAAAATTTCATTTTATTTTACACATTTTTTTAAGCTATTCAATAAACTTATTATTATTAAAGTTAGTTGACTTTCTGAATGATAACTATTCTTAAAACTTAATATATATATATATATATTAGGGCGCCAACTGAAACTCTGCACACAGGCGCCTGACTATGCTGGCGCGCCCCTGCTGTCACCCTATTTTAGCATTGGATTCGTTGAGTTAGCACTTGCGCAGATGCTTCCATGGTTTCATGAAATGTGGTCAAAGAATAACGAAAAATCAGTTTCATACCACAATAAAGAAAAAGTAAAACTTATCCTATTAAATTGCAGATAATTATTACAAAAGAACACATTAAAAATTTCCGGTATTAAGATTACGGACAGTCCGTAATAATAACTTGACAATTCTGCGTACAGTTGAACATGATCAAAGACAGGTTCACGTTCAGATAAATAGATGCTCTCTTTTTCTAAGGTTTGACCTTGTGACTAACGGAGTGAAAATTATCTGCCCAGTAGCAGACCCACTGATGACTTTGGCTTCTATGACATTACTTCTCATACTGTTGACGACTAGCTTAGTTCCGTTACAGAGTCCTTTCTTCGTATTTAAATTCCTCAATAGCATCACCACGGCTCCACGTTTTTAAATAAGCTTATGCTGAGTCATTCCTGAAGGATCGATACTATTGAGAAATTCTGTCGTGAAATTTAGGCGCTCACAATCGTCTTCCGTTTCAACCGCATCATAGATACGTCGTTGATCCCCCTTCTAAAATGTTGATGACCTCCTCGTTGATTCTATTCACATCAATATTCTTTGGGCATAGAATTGCCTTTCCTGCTCTGCCAATGATTCTACCGTATAAATGAAAAAATTTTCCCCAATGATTTCGTGAACTAAATTTCCGTGACACAAATATTCTGCTGGAATTTCACTGATCTCATCCGGAAGGCCAAAATCATTTTTCAAATCACCATTACCATGTTTTAGAAGCCAAGCACTGTACGCCGGATCAACAAAACGCATGCTGGATAGCAGGCTTATTTTCTCAAAATACTTCGTTATCACTGTATTTGAGGCTTTTGACTGCACACTATTGCTGGTCGCATAACGTGGGGAACGATGGTCAAACACTGCCTGAAATCTCCACCTAATAGTGTAATGTCTTTCCTCCAAACGGCATGTCCTTCTTATCCATAACGTCTCTAAAGACAATCGATTGTATCCAAAACATGGCTGAAGGCAATGGTGCGTTCATCGATGATGAGCAGCTTCGCGGTGCGTATGCTTTTTGCGTCACCAGTTTTCATCCCCATGTTACTTACTGATGTCTCGTTCGTTCGAATGGGCAGTTTATACAATGAGTGCTATGTTTAGTCCCTACCATTTAGCAAAAGGTGCGACGCTCACGTTGAACATATTATGCTCATCTGTTCTCTAATCTGTTTTCTCGTTCTAATGACGACTGTCGTTGGATGAATTCGAGCTGCATGGTGTTGACGATCTTGATTTAACCTAGCATCCCGTAGTTCAGGAGTTTCATTTGAACGGCGAAGATCCATCCTGGACTCCTGGATCTATTTTGAGACTTTCGTAGATCCTGATCTCCGGTCTCCATCCGTTTCTTTAAACGGACAGCTTGTTCTTCTGCAGTTTCCATTTGTCACTTTAAACGTCTACGCTCATTGTTTCTATCTAGTCTCGTTTGATCTTCCTCTTTGCCGCTGGGATTCATCTGATCCAAAATAAAGAATGAGAGAGAGCAAACACAAAGGGATTCACCCTTTAAAAATCAATAAAATAGCATCAATCTGCGCTTGCATAAAAATGTGATTATTCCTACGGAAGATAATACTTAAAGTTTAAAAGCTCAAGCTGTAAAACAAAATGTAACCATCATAGTAAACATTTTATACACAGATGCCACATGCATCACATAAACTCTCAATTTTTACACTCTTTTAAAGATAACACATGATCATATTTTTACATAAAAATCAACACATTAAATTCATTTAACCATTTATTTTTCTTTAACTTTTTGTTCAGCATGTGATCTTATACTCGGTGCGTCCACACACAGTCCAAGGAAATCTCTTAGCCATTTACATATATATATATATAGATGAGCTTTTTTATTTCTTATATTTTTATTCAGTGTAAAGATAAGAACGCGAGAAACGTGTTTGCGTACATTTTATTTTTTAATCTTTTATGTAATTACATATGAGAAAATTAAAAAGGCCGCAATAAACATATTAAACTGCTATTTCTGTAATATTTTAAAATTAATTTAAACGTTTCATTACGACCTTTTAATTTTTGAAGTATTTAAATGAGGTTTTCTGCATTATTTGTGTTATTTTTATAAAAATAAATATTTCCCAATCCCCTTATATTTGGAATGAAAGCTGTCTTAGTGAATATACAGACTGTAATTAAATAGAGCTGTCTCTTAAATAAATGGATATAATATGCGATGGAAAATTTTTTCTATTATGCTGTTCAGTGTATACCTTTACCCCAGTGGTTGCATGGAAAACGTCATCATGATAAATTGCTTTATTGACTTCGATATAAATGGGTGGAGAACTTTGTTTGGTATTCTCGCATTCTATTATATAGCCTACCTGTTTCGGTTTCTCATATGTTATGATGATGGGACCGCTCACGTTGACCGTCGTAACTGATTGAACTTTCTCGACTTCATGTTTAAGTCCTTGCGGGGTTATGTTGTCCTAACGTTTAAAGGTCAAGCCCATTTAAAAAAAAAAAAAAAAAAAAAAAAAAAAAAAGGAATAGATAAATATAAAGTAACTTCCGCATTTTCTTTTTTCTGCCGAAGGATGATATTAATTTTTGCTTTCTGAATATATATAAAACTTGTAAGAAAAGTACTGCAATAAAGAGCGGGGGGGGGGGGGGGGGTTGGCACTGCGATTTTTATATATTTATAAGTTGGGACTTTTTTTTTTTTTAATTATTCGTTTTTGTTGCTTTTATGATGATATATGTGGGTATACTGTCGTACTGTGCATGCGAAACAACGTTACCAACCGTACAATAATGTTTCCCAACATTTTTATTTTTTAGATCGGCTTTCACACCAGTGTTTCTTGATAGAAATATTTCATATTAATGTTCCTCGATTAAATAAAGGGAAATTTACTGAAAAATTTCTGGCATAAAGTCTCCCAGTTCAAATTTAGTAATAATGTTATATATCACTGTCGCACAAACTATATATGCATTTTTGAAAGTGTAAGACTAACAATTTCTTTAATAATACAGAAAAGAATTAATGTACATTACATCCTATGAATTTAAATTATTTGAAGGGCGTTTTAGCATTGTTAAATTACTAAAAACAGTACAAAACTGATATGTTATGATGTTTTGCATTTGCAAGGATAAGATTTTTCAGCTTTTTTGCAGATTTATTTTTTCAATCTCCCCAGCTTATTACCATGTTTTTATTAACTTCTGTTCTTGTTTGTTTGTGTGCTTGTTTGTCCAGTGCAAATCTTGCAATCGATTTATAACTAACTTCCCTACTAGCTAGACATTTGAAACTTTCACAGTAGCTCAGAACCCGGTGATAACACAATACTTCGAAGTGAGATTTTCAAATAGTTTTCTTTTAATTAATTAAAATATGAAAATAATAAGCTCCTAATAGCAATAAAAATAGCCATTAAAATATTAGGTATAATTAAATTGTTGCCAAAAAAAAAAATTACGAGTTCATTTTCTTTCGACATAAAAATACATTTAATTAAACGTAAACCTTAAAAAATAAACTTTTTTTTTTTTTCATTATTATTAGTTCACTGAACGGAGTCCGCGTGCTTAAATATTCCTTATATATTATTTTTTATCCTCGCGTATTTTATTAATGATTCATCAGAAAATTTAAAAACATGGTATATAAAAATACTTATTTTTTTATCTTTCTGATTTGAATTTATTACATCAGTTAATCAAATAAAACTTGTTTAAATACTAAAGCATAATCTTTTTATTTAATATTAAAATATATATATTTATTACTTTAATGTAATAGATTTGTTATCAAAATTCTAGTTTTTCAATTCCTTGGGTATGGTATGGCCATTATGGGAAATTGTGTGTGTAGCTATGACTTAACATTCTTTTTTGCAGAAAAACGTGAAATAATTTATATACGTTTTACGTTTTATAGGATCTAGTTTTTAAAGTGGATTATTTGAAGAGTATTTTACTACACTGTAAAAAAATAACTATTACCAGCTGCAAGAAAGTCTCTTTGATTTGAGAAAATAATTATTTTCTCCAATCACAGAGAGTTTCTTGCAGCTGGTAATAGTTATTTTTTTTACAGTGTACAGCATAATCATTACCTGAAACTACGTGCTTATAATTTATAGTTCTTTTACAGAGACGCATAAAAAATTCGGATACATTACGGCCCATTGTACAGTTCTGCCACAGATCATCGTTTAAATATTCGGCTGGTGCCAATCGAATGGTATTAACGTTTATTAATGGAATTTTGCTTAGGGGTCGTCTATATATTAAAACTTGCATCTATTTCATTTTTTCAAATGAATTATCAAAAATGAGTATTGCCATTTGAAAAAGTGAAATAGATTTCAGTTTTAATTTGTAGACGAACCCATAAGCAAAAACTAAATATACCATTAAAAAGTAGACGTCATTACGAATTGATCGGTATCAGCAGAAATATATGGCAGAAAAATGAATATGATGGATGATTTGCGGCTAAAGTAGTCGGGAGTTGCTTTTTTTTTTTTTTTGTGTGTGTGTGTGGTTGCTGAGTGACAAACATGTGAATACGAAGAAATATTCAAACACTTTTTTATAATTTTACTTCTGTTTATTTATTGGTTCATTAATTCATATATATTTTTAAATGGCTGGTAACTACTTAATGGTCGGAAAATGGAGTGGAGGCGCTCTAGATCAGTGATTCTCAAAGGGCGTACCAGCAGGGCCTGATTAACGCACGGGCCGATTGGCCTGTGGCCCAGGGCCCTTGATTGGGGAGGGGGCGAAATTCAGTTTACAGTTTAAAAAAAATTAACGAAAAATACATAAAAATGTTCCTGAAAACAACACTTTATGAAAACTTTACTTCTAAAACCGAAATGGAAATTTTTACAAAGGAAATATTTTACTCAAATATGGATTTTTGGGTGAAATAGAAGGAAGAATTTAAGACTGTTTTTCAAAGGGTGGTAAAAACTATGGGAAAAATGTTTTTGCTAGTGCTAAAAAATTTCCTACTGGTACTGACTTACATTTCATAAATATATTTTGACGTTTCAAAAATGTTTACTTTTTTCTGTTGGCGTAGTAAAAGATGGGTAGGAGGCCCGAATGCATATTAGGCCCCTGTGGCCTCTTTTGGCTTGATTAGGGTCTGTGTGCGCACAGGTAGGCTCTAAAAGATTTCCAGGTGTACCTTGTAGTATTCCAGAGAAATATGTATCCATATATAAAAGATATTGTTACTCTTTATACAATATCGTTACATACATATATACTTAAAATAAAAATAATCTTTACAGGAAAAACCGTTTTTAATTAACACAATAAAGAAGCAGCCATGGATTCTCGTTGTGTATATTATTTAGAGATGTAAGACAAGAATATTTCGAGAATATTCTCCAAAGTTCCAAATTTGGAGAATAATCGAGAATATTCTTTTTTTGTTAAATTACATAAAAATTTTCTATGACTTAAATTATAAAACTCATCCGTAATCAGTCCATTTGACATGCATAACTAGAACATAATGACCTTATTTCCCGATATTCGCTTTACAATTAATAATTTTGAATCGGAGAATATTCTCTGATAAGTTCCACAAGCCAATTTTTCTAAACATTCAGTGCATATTCAAGACAAAAAGCATTCAACAGCAAATGATGAATAATTATTCATATTAAAATATAAATTTAAATTTTTTAATGCCTAAAGTTTCCTATTTGTAATATACCATCTTTAAAATCTGAATTTAGAGCGAGGTTTTTTTTCTTTTCCTTATATAAAATTTTTTCAAAAAAAAAAAAAAAAAAAAATAATAATAATAATAATAATAAGCCTGTGCATTTACTTAAGAAATCAAATTCACATAATTCATATTTCTATAATCCTTATTTTATGTACAAAACATATGTCTATTAGGGCCATACTGCTTTTCGGCCATACTGCAGAATTTTCGGTTTGGCTGAATATCAGATTATTTTGCTACTATTCGGCTTGCTGAATATATAAAAATTCTACTTTATTACATTTTATTTTCATGCTAGACAGACAGTTTTCATGTCCAATTTTAAGTACTAAATATTAATTTCTCTTAATGAATTTTGGTGTTCCGATATATGTTGTCTTGATTATAAATAATTCAGAGTTTTTAACTTAAAAGTGGAAAAATAAATAAATAATAATGAGGTGAAAATGTAGCGTGACAGACATGACAAAAAACAGATGACTCAATTGCTGTAAATTGAGACACGTTTGAAGTTCAGAAATTAAAATATATATATATATATATATATATATATATATATATATAATATAAATACATATAATATAAATACATATATATAAAGTGACAGACATGATATGAAACATTTAGAATTATTTTTGCTGCTTACTTAAAAAATAATAATAATAAGGGGAGGGAGGGGGGGGGTCAACTTTCGCATAAAATTAACTTTGAGATAGAAATTTACGAATTTTAGAAAAATGGAAAACGACGTATATATGACCCGACATTTGTGTTATGAAGCTATATGTGTGTGTGTGTGGGGGGTTAATAAATGCTAATATATATAAACCATTCTAAGAACATGCTTTATTTTTATAACTAAAATACGTAAACAACATAATGAAAATTCCCAAGGCCTAATCATTATTTGTTGTTGATAGAACTGGCTTTTCTTTCTAATTTTGGGCAAACATGATAAAAATATATTTTTTGCCAAAATCGATGCTTTCTGCAAGAAAACGGTGCTTTATTTTTCTAAAATAACAAAAGTGCTTCAATTTCCTGACGTCACCCTATCATCTTTAACCGGTCGGACAAGCTATTCGCTACGAGATCTAAGTTGGCAATTTATCGCCATTTAGGCGAAATACTTTGCAAAACATTAATTTTATTTTAACTTTATCTTTTACTGGAGTAGTACAATATTTATTTATTTATTTACAATTATTATTTCCTAAGGCTAAAACATCGGTAATGTGCAGGAAGGTTTGAATGGGCAATTATAGAGGTCCTGGAACTTGTTAATAAAAGAAAAAGTAGATTTTTCTTTTGAAAGGAATTAGATAAATATTAACTAAACAAAAATTTTACAAATTTAATCCTTTTAAGAATAATCCTAAATTTAATCCAAAATATTACCCTTTTCCCCCGATAGATACAATAAATAAACAAACAAAATCCCTTTCAAAGGAGTTTATTAAGTAAATGAAAAATAAAAAGTTGTTACTTATGTATAATTTTAATAATATGTTATAAATAGTTTTTTTAATTTAAAATTTAACATGTTTAATTTTTTTTTAAATTTTTTTTTTTTTTACTGTTTTACCATTTGATTTCAATAATAAGTAATAATAATATATATTTTGCCTTCAAATGAATTTTAAAAAATAGTTTAAAAATCATTGCTAAGATACACAGACAATTGAAATGAAAAAATGAATTGTAGAAAATGAAACACAAAAATCAATGGATAAAATCGAAAATAATAATAATAATTAATTAATTTAAAAAAAAATCGAATTCGAAAAAATCTTGATGTGCACATCTGCAGTGTAACAACTAATTTTGTAGCTCTGTGATCAGTAGTTTGAGCAGCAGACACACACACATATACTTCTTTTTATTTATATAGATTATATGTTGCATATAGACTAGCAAATTATTTTTGTTGTGATTCAGTTTAAATGAAACTACCTGAAAATATTTTTATTTATAAAAGCACTTATAATGTATTAAGACCTAGGTAACTTTAGGTTCACTTAAATTTTTTTTCTTTTCTTTTCAGCATTAGATTTGGCCAAAAATAGCAGTGTGCAAGATGCGTTTGTCATCGCTGTGGAACAACAAGCAAGAGAAAGATTGGAAAGGCTATCTGCCCTTAAAAAGATCAAGCCTGTGGACATGACAAAACTTTCACAAGAACTGAATGAATGTGCTAACAGCACGCCGGAACTCAATGGTGTCATTGAAAATAATCCTATCTATGTCACCACTGTGCCTGAAATCCACAATGCCACTCTAGAAAGGGTGAAAAAAGATAGACTTAATAATCATGTTATTAGTTCTACAATACCACCTTCTAATAAATCTGTATGTGATCAGAATATGCCTAATGTAAATGGTCATCATCAAGTCAGTGTTGATTACGATGTTCACGATCAGGAGTTAGAACTCAAACAAGAAATCGTGGACAAAGAAGATGAAGATGATACTTTTTCACCGCCTTCTCCTAGAACTCCGCCTCATGAAAGGCTTCTTGTTGAACCACACAATGAGAGAGACTCTGTAATTACACATTTTTCTCAAGATTGTGTCTCGGTCGAAACACTGTTGCCAAATTTGCCTGATAAACTGAGGTCCATGCCAAATGGAAATCATATTCAAAGGACTGTTTTACGTAAGTCTTCTCATAGTGATCAAAAATCTCATAATTCTTCCAAAGTAAATAAAAGTTTCATTAAAACAAATGGAATTGAATCAGACTCTCGCCCACACAGAGAAATGGCAGTAGATGTGCCAGATTCTTTTGTTGGTGTTGCCAAAACTGCTCCTCGATATCCACCTCAGAAAATGCTTGATTTGAATGATTCAAAAAAGGAGTTACATCCAGAATTTTTTATTAATAGTTCAGGAGACAGTTCTTCCACAGAAAATGACCCAAGGATTATTTCTAGTTTATCAAAAAATAGATTAAGTAATAAAAGTAATTTCAGTACTAAAGATTATATTTCTAAACAAAGTTCTGTTATTAGTGATTTTCCTGAAAGGACTGCTGACAGTTATGAAAATGCAACTGAAGAACAATTGGAAAGGATAAGAAAATATCAGGCATGTGTTTTCTTTTTATTAACTTAATGTTTATATGATCTAAAAATACAAGTTATAAGTGTAAATATTTAAACAAAAAAATTTTGAGTATTAAATAAAAACATATAAAAATATTAACTAACTCATGTACGTATTGAAAACAAATTATGGTTTCAGATTAGAATTGAATATTATTTAGCTATATACATATATATATATATATATATATACTATATATAAAATATAACTAAAATATGTAACACATGCACATATATATTATATATATATGTGTGTGTGTGTGTGTGTGTTGACGTTTAGTGAAGTAATACTTTAACTCGTTTACTAATGATGTATCGTTATATATCAATAAATCAAAAGATTGAGACACTGTATATAATTACATTTTTTAAAAACTGATATTTATCCTTTGCACTTTAAAGCGTGCTATCAATAAAATTAATATTAAATTTATATGTATGTAGAATACGTACAGCTTTTTTTTATTATTTGAATTTTTACTGTACTTAAGTACTTAAGTTATCAATTATCTGAAGATTTTGTGTGTGGGTCATTTTTCAAACTTTGTTTTCTGTTTTTGTCTCAAGTTTATTAAGTTTTTAGTATTAAAATTATTCTCTTTGCAATTTTATATTTAAATATTTTTTCCCAGATAAATTAAAAAGGTATTCATATTGTTTACTCCCCCCCCCCCTTCCCCTCAAATAATGGTTTGATTTGAAAGTTACGTTCATTACCAGGCGTGACACATATACACACAGACACACACACACACACATTTACTTAAGAAAATTTTTTTAATTAGTTTTTATCTTGAATATAATACACATATTGTCAATATAGTTAACATACTTCATGTTTAATTTCATAAAATTATTTTTGCCTAGAATATTTTAAAAGAATCACACTTAATTTTTATTTAATTATTAATGCTCGAAAAGTATTAAATATAGTCTTTTATTTTAATACATGGCTCAATTAAACTTTTAACATTAATTTAAGTTTGAATTTACTCCTTTTTTGTCCTCCGGCACAATATGTAATCAAAATTAAAAAATGACCCATATGTTTATATTTTGAAGGTAATCAATTATCTTAGTTAATTTTACTATGGCAGATCTATGAAGTAAAAAAGAAAAAAATCCGTCAAAGACTGTAAACACAAATTTTTGAATATTAAATAACGATAATTAAAGTTTGTTGATTAAAATTTTGCTTCATAAATTTATATAGTGATAAAATAATTATGGGAGAAAAAATTCATTTTATATAAATATCCTTAAAAATTAGACTTTCTCTTCTAACGCCCTTTTCTGCAATATAGAATTATAAATTTTAAAAATATATATTTCACAGTTCTTGTTAAAAACTGGAAATTAAAAAGTGACATAATTTTAATGCGGTTAAGTTTTCAAGAGATGATTGCTATCTCTTAAAGAATTGGGGGGGGGGGGGGTTGATGTTAAATGTACAATATTTATGCTTTGTTATTTCTATTTAGGAAATTATTAAAACCATTTTTTTTTTTTAACATGTGTGTGTGTAAAGGTGTGAAATGTGAGAGATTTTTGGATTAATTTTATTATGACTTTTTTCTTGCTTTTTTCTAATAATGTATTATATATATTATATAAAATTTCAGCATTTCATGTATTGTTTTTCAATTTTATTAATTACAAAAATATACAAAACTGACAAAAACACTACTTCAGTAAACACTCATTTAAATTTTTATTAGAAATCTCAGTTTTTAAATTATGGAAATTGGTATAATGCATTTGAAAACATATTGCTTTGAAAGAAAGTTCTTATTATTAGTGTTATAAACATTTTTATTTATGTATGAAATTTATTACAACTGCAGAATTATATGAAGCTTAAATTTTACTAAGATTTCATAAATATTGTAAATGTTCTCCTTTAAAGACTTTTTATAATAAATACTGGTGTGAAATAATTTTAATATTTTGTTGCTTTTAATCTTTTATTATTAAATTATTTTAATATAATTAATCAAGTAGAATTTTTATCTGATGACTGTGTGTTTGTTGCAGTGGATGGTATTTAACAACATATTCCCACAAGCAATATATAGGCAGACACTTCTAAAGGATTCTAAATCGATAAAAATCTTTATAATGCCAAGCTATAAAACACACTAATGATCAGGTGTAAATTGATCAAAACATGAAATTTTTAATGCATTAGAACATGAGATATAGACTACCTTTTAATAAAAAACATCACAGTATAACAGCACCGCCTGTTGAGTGATTAGCACCAAAAGTTGATGGCCACTAATTTATGTCAAGCTGCAACTGCATGCAAATTTGTATGAAATTTTGTACTGTAGTTTCAGAGATACCGTTGCTTCAAAATTGATGTCACACACACAGTCAGATGGACATAGGCATTTTCTAAAAATAATCAAATCATATTCTGGACCTCACAAAGCATGCAAATCTATTAAAAACTGAAAGTTAAAAAATTTTATGAATCCAGTACTTTCTTTTGTTGAATATTTGTATAGAAAAAATAAAAATCAGTATTTGAGAATGTTTGCTTATGGATAAAATATTTTTAAATTTAACAAAATAACAAATTGTACAGTAGATCAATAAATTCTACTATTATCATAATTTAACTAAACTGCAGAAAAAAATTGTCAATGACAAATAATTTAAAAATCGATTTCAACTAAAATGTAAATATATTTGAAGTTAATTTATTTAGATAATTATTTCAGTAAATTATCAATATCATCAAATTGCACATCTTAATTTTATGAAAACCTGTTAGCTTTTCGATTTTGAAATTGTTCCCGAGAGTTACTATACAGTAATTTATTTCTGTTAAATTTAAATATATTTACTGAAAAAAGTTTTACTGTTTGCCAAATGAGAATATACAATGCACCACTCCTGGCCCCCAAGGTATGTGTTATAAAGATTTTCCAGTTTCCCCAGACAGTTCCAGGAGATGTGCTGCGCCCTGCTGGCCCTTTGGTTAAAAAAAAAAGTACCCTTCTTGCCTCTTATTCGAAAAAATAGCACCTTTCTTGTCTTTTATCTAAAAATAATTGCATTCTTATTTTATTACCTGTTTGTATTAGAGCACAAATTTAGCAGAAAACAATCTACAAAGTGAAGAATAATGATACACTGAGGATAAATGATATATATGCTGAGTAAAATTATTGTGTATGACCATCAACTTTTATTTATTAGTAAAAAGCAAAAGTAAAGAAAGTTAAAATTAAAAAAAGCAATTATTATATGCATATTTATAATAGAATTTTGAAATAAGTGTGAATTTTAAATGTTAAATGTGCCCTTTAAAATCTAAAACTGCCCTATGATAGTGGTTTCCTGGTGCTACTTGAAGGTAAACAAAAAGCCTTGCAATAACTGGATATATTTATAGATCAAGTGCATCATGCACTTGATTTTTACTAAGAAGGAAATGGATATTTCATGAAAAATAATGTAATGATGCATCAGACCTGAATCATTCAAGATTGGTTCAACGAACATCAATCTGACTTCCAAGAGCTTCCATGACCACCAAAAAGTCCAAATCTTAATCCAATAGAAAATGTTTCAGACATGTTGGTAAGACACATCCTACAAACAATAATCCTCCTCTTTCATCCAATTTAAAGGATCTTAAAGTCTGTGTATCCACTGTGTCATATTCTCTAGACCTAAATGCTTTTTTGATGCTTGCAGAATTGATGCCCTCATGAATATAGTTATTATCTTTGTAGAAGAACGTCCAATAAAATATTAATCTAAGGTTTCTAATTCATTGGCCACTGTGTATATAATATTTTAAAATGTTGTTGAACCTTTTTACTTTAACATCTATAGATACGTATGTTTAATTAAGTGATCTTTGTTTTTTATTTTTTATGCTTTTTTTTAATTCTAGGAAGATATCAGAAAACGAAAAATTGCAGAAGAGAAACAAGCATTAGAAAATGAATTTCTTAGAAATTCTCTTAGAGGCTCAAAAAAATTACAAGCTCTAGAAGCTAATCCCCCTCAACCACCCAAAACAGGTGTATTAAACTCTGCATTTCAGTTAGAAGATGACGATTCAAGTTACCTATCAGCAAAACAAAAAGATGCAAGTTTATCAGACAGATTGAGTGATTCTAAATCACGAACACCAGAACTTGTTAAAACATATGGTGAGTCGCTGTTGGTATTTTGTATTTCTATTTAAGCGGTTACATGGGTTTTGAAGATCATAAAAGAGCATATTATCTTTATTTCTTTAATAAATATAATAAATAAAAATTTAGCTGCTGGGTCCTGGTTTCTGGAAGACCCTCATAGTAAAGCGCTAGACAGGATTTCTCAAAAACTTAACAGGGCCAACCTTATTGAAATTTTGCACACTTCAAAATAGAATTATTAGTGCTTGAACAAAGAATTTCTTTCTTTCTGATTACAATTAATTTTACAAAGCTATACGTAGGGTAAAATGTATTGAAAGTTGTATTTTTTTGTATACAACTCTGCCAAAAATTCAAATTTCAGCTTTTTTTTTTTTAATTCTTTGTTCAAGCGCTAGTCAATTCTATTTTGAAGACGTGTGAAAAATTTCAATAAGATTGGTGCATTACTTTTTGAGAAATTGTGTGTTTACCACTTTCCTGAAGGATCTCGCGAAGACCCACTGACTGAATTTTCCAAATTTTTTACTCAAAATTTTGTTTAAATGTTGCTCTTTTATAAACTCGATTTTTTAAATAAAAAGTTTTATTTATTACATTAAAAAAAAAAAAAAAGGGTGACCTAGATTCACCAAAATCTTTGGAAAATGATATCATGGTTTAGAGGCAATTAATGTGAAAAAAACGTTTTATGAAATTGATATATTTGTTTTCAGATTTTTATAAAATCTGTGAAAATGATGTCATGGTTAAAGGGCAACATATATTTACATGAAAAATGAGCATTAAAAACATTTTGTGAAAATAACATATCTGGAAAAAGAAAAATGCATTCATTAATGTTTTATTATTATTATTTTTTAATATATAAAATCGAGCGTTTATCAGTAATAAATAGTTTATTTTTGCTGATATTATTTTTGTTTCAGGTAACATAACTCCCCCCCCCCCTGCTTTATTTTTATTTTTTGTTTAATAAGTCAACCCTAGTAATGGGGAAAAAAAGAAAAAGAAATATTGTAATGAAAGCCCAATATAGATTAATGAGTTTCTTTATGTTTGTTAAGAGTCTTATCCAATTTTTTTTTTTTTCTTTTCTAGTCTTTTTCTTTATTTTGGTCTATAAATATGGATATTTATGCAAAAAAAAAAAATATATATATATATTTATATCTGTATATATATATAAATTACGTGTCATGATGTTTGTCCGGGGTAAACTCCTAAACTAAGGAACCGATTTTAATGAAATTTTGCACACTGTGTGCAGTTTGGTTCAACTTGAGAGATAGGATAGTTTTTATCTCAATTTATTGTCACAATATTGTTTTATTGCAATTATTTGTTAATTATAGACCTTTATTAAAGTTGCTCCAAAATATCTGTGAGTTCCATTAATTTAATTGTTGCCAAAAAAAAAAAAAAAAAGTACGAGTTTATTTTCTTTCGACATAAAAATAAATACATTTAATCAAACGTGAACGTTAAAAAATTATAAAAAGTTAAATTATGCATCTCACGAAAATTGACGTCATAATCAATTTAAAGATTTTATACACATTGATAAAGTGCTAATGCAGTTCTATCATAGATATAGTAATATATATAGATCTCTCATCCCCATGTTATCGTACAAAGATTTTTGATGCCGAAAAAAAAAATAAATAAAAGCTTTGGAAACAGCCATTAAGTGGTATTGAAAAAAAAAAGAAAGAAAGAAAGAAAGAAATATGAATTTGAAACTGTATCTGGAGTCTTCCATTCCCCTTTAGCAAATAAATTATTCATAAATTTTATTTGCTAAAATATTAGTATGTATTCCCGTGTGTATTCACTCGGGGAAAGACGGCCATATTTTGGTAAAAACGTCGTCTTTTCCCAAATGAAAAGGAATAACTTTTTTCTCCCCAATGATCACTCTATTCTATATATGCTATACTATATCTATGAGTTCTATACGCAAGCGAAGTGTGACTCACTGACCGTCTGTGCAGCCAAGAAAAAGATTTCCTATGTTAATTACCCACTGGATTTTTTGTAAGAAATTATTAAAAATCGAGGAAATTTATTTCCCGATTTTAATCCTTATATTTGGGTATAGGTATGTATTAGTTATCGCGGGTGTTAGATTGAATTATTTTGCTGTCAAATGGACAAAATTTTAATTTTAAATTTCAAAACTCTGTCGCCCTTGGCTTTTATTATTATTATTATTATTATTATTTGGCGATCAAAAGCGTAACACGAAAATATACATGCCAGATGTATGCATTGTACAAAATGTAATATGTATTATTCATTGTACGTATGTATGACATGTAATATGTATTGTACGAAATATTGTTTCATATTATTCATTACTCTTTTAATATAAGTTGTTAAAATAACCATGATTTTTGAAAGGAATTAAATATTTTCGCCAGATAATTTGGCGATATTCTTTTTTTTTTCGCCAAGGATGACAGAAATGAAATCTATTCCGCTGCAAAATATTAGTATCCTTACATCAGATATTTTATTTAGACATTTGAAAACAAATTTGACTTCAAACTATGATAGAATATTTATCATTTTCCTTTTAATTAGTATATTATTAGTATATTAAAATTTAAAAGCATGGTATATAAAAAGTTTTTTTTTTTTTTTTTTTTTATCTTATAATTATTCTTATCTTAATCCTCAATGTTTCCCATCTTTATTAACTTGAATTTACTATTAAAATTTTAACATACTCAAAAACTTCTCATCACTTCGCTAAAATACACTAAACTTTTCCAAAATCTTTTTCTATTTAAAATGATACATGTATTTACTTTAAATGTCCAATATTTCATAAGATTTCCAATTTTAAAGTTTTAAAATATTTATCAAATTTACTTATTTTTCTGGTTTAGCCTTATTGTTTTCCTTTTTATAACTACAGCTGTTGCCCTCTTTAAAATATTTAAAATGATGAGGTCATTTTATAGTAAAATTATCCATTATAGCATATATTATATTTCACTCCTCCATAAAAATTGATTTTAAAATCGCCTTTTTTTTTTTGTTTATACTTTTCTTTTAATAGAATTTTAATAGAATTTAATTTATATATTAGTCATTTTAGCAATTTTATCCAAAGTAGCATTAGAAATAATATATATCACTTCTCCATTAAAATTTATAGGTACCTACAATAAAATTAATTTGTGCTTAATATCAACACTACGAAAATTTTTATCAATCGCTTCCAAATTTTGACCTAAGTTTCAAATCTCAACCCTGTGGGTTTTTACATCGGCTACAACGTTTTCGTCTTTGTTCGTAAATAATAATTTGACTGTACTAAATAGTTTACAGCCGTATAATTCAACGTATAACTTAGTCACAGCAACGCGTGGCCGGGTCTGCTAGTATATATATATATTATCTGTTATTTGAAATCTGATTAAAGTTTTTTTTTTTTTTTTTTTTTTTCTTTTGACTTTTGTTTGTTCAAATACCACTTGATAACTTTTTGCCTTTGAACCATAAAATATTTTTTTGACTCCCACCACCTCCCATATTTATTTGTATTATTTCATTTTTTACAGCTTTAGTGTTTTTATCAAATGAATCTCTGAAAATAAATGTTTTTGTGAACATAATGTCATTATTTTTAACTAACTCTATTTATGTTTTGAAAAAAGAAAAAGACTCATTTTTGTATTGATAGTTAAATTTCTAAGTAATTTTCATTACTTGATTATTTTAATTTCATTCAAATATTGCAGGTGCTTCTGAATTATTGCAGTCTCTGTACAGGCTAAGTTCAAGTCTTCAAGGGAATGGCCACAAAGATTCTGACCTTATGCTAGTAGAGAGCCTCATTCGCAATGCAGACTTCCAGAAAATTTTAATTATTCATAACAAAGTACAGGAAGTTTGCTGTTTTAAGTGTCCTCCATCTCCTGTAACTACTGAAGCTCAAGATATTACTCAGGAGGTAGAATTAAATTTTGGACCCTATTACTGTAATTTTCATTCTATAAGTTGCAGGTCAAATAAATCCATTTTATATTAGGAATTGTGTTGTACAAACATATTTCTACCACATATTAAAAAATATATTATTAAATAACATTAATAATAATATATTGTATTAATAAAATTTCTGGTGTAACATGGATGTCCTTACCTGTGGCTTATGTGCCAAAAATTACTCATTTTTTGAAAACTAATTTCAATTAGCTTATAAAAATAGACAATATCTATGTAAGCTTTGCAAATTTCAATTTGATTATTTCTATATTAATTATTAAGGAAAGGATCAAGTTAAATAATTAAACGTGTGTATTATTTTTCTAATGGTATTCAAAACAAATGCTATATTTTGATACCATTAGGTATAATTAAGTAGTGAATAATGAGTACTAAAGAGTAAATAATGAGTAAAATAAGTAATTTTTTTCCTCTGGTTTAAGGTTGACTTCATTATATAAAGGTTGACAAATAATTCACGGTTCAGTGGATTTCAAATCTTAAGAAAAAAAGAACAAATTAAATGTCGGATTGCTCTGAAGCCAAGAGAAGAAAAAAAGGAGAACGATGCACTCTTTTTCTTCGAAGTTTAGTATTCATGATGAAATTAGAAATTCTATATACAATTTATACAATATTATTTAGAGAAAAAATACTAAGGAACATAGTTCCAAATCTAATT
The DNA here is from genome assembly GCA_963930645.1 of Salticus scenicus. Taxonomy (NCBI): domain Eukaryota; kingdom Metazoa; phylum Arthropoda; class Arachnida; order Araneae; family Salticidae; genus Salticus; species Salticus scenicus. The sequence continues at coordinate 26,886,115 of OZ005656.1, forward strand.
TACTCTCATACTGAGAGATCAAAAAATTCCATCTTCGGACGCAATTGAAGAATCAAAATCTGAACTCTAAACTAAAACTTTTATTGGCTGTTGCTAAAATCTAAAACAAAATATATGAGAAGTTCTTTTTTCTTTCAGTGGCAATGCAGTGCCGTTTAAAGGGAGTTGTTTTTACTACAAGGTTATTCATTACCAAACAGTTAAATTTTGTTTTATTTCTATTTCAATTATTATTTTTTCTGCAATAGTAGACATTAAAGAAGTGTCATTTATAGTTGATTAAAATTTGTATTGTAACTCTTAACCTGTAAAGTATTTTGTTTTTGTTTTTGATTGAATGTAGCTGAATTCATATATGTGTGTATGTACAAGATTTCTTATGATTTATTTTTAAAAATAGCTGAATTAAGGAAAATTAATGATTTATTGATCCAGTTTGTCTTGTATAAATTGTTAACCTTTATTTTATATTTTTAACCTTTATTTATTTATTTAATATATGTGTTAAATCATTGTAATAATATAGTTTAAATTATGCAAGTTACATTTACCTTTAAATTATATATAATTTGTTTCTTGTTTTTCTGTGTAGAAAAAGAAAGAATTGATATATCAAATAAGTTTTAAAGAGTTTCATGTATTGATTGAATTCTAAATAAAATCATTTTATATTTTGTACTTTAGTAACTGAATGATGTCATAAATATACTTTACGTCTAGATCGACAGTTAATAAATGCTTTATTTGAACAACACAATATTTAGAGTTCTAGGTTTAGTTGTACAAAAACTTTTATACATTACTATTACATAATTATTATATGCTACCAAGAAAAAAATTTAGAAATAGATATTGTCAAAGGCAGGACAGACTTAAAATGACTTAGAGGTACAGCTTCATTACCTACTTCTAAACTTAACTACCTGTAAATTGAAATTGATATTCTATGAGTAAAGGCTATAAAATAATATTGATAATAAAGCAGAAAAAACTGGGAAAATTCACCCAGAACAATCCACTGCAATCTCATTTATTTAACCATTTATTAAAGTTGTGATTTTAAATGAATATAGTTAATTTCTTTTGGCTACAGACAAGCTGTTTAATTATATGTACTTGAATATTTTTACCTCTGAAATACTTAAACAGTTTGCAACTAGTATGTTGTGGCCACCACAAGACTTTCTTCTATATTTTCCTATATACATATTCAATCAGTAACAATATTTAAAAAAAAAAAAAAAAAAATTTTTTTTTTTTTTTTTTTTTTTTTTTTGTTAAACAAAAGTAAAAAAAATTGATAACTTTGTTTCAAATTATCACAGATTTATAGTTCAACCATTCGTTTTAAAGGTATTGACGAGATCTTTCGAAAGATACCCATCTTGAAAATTTACCCCCCCCCCCTGGGGGGTACTTCCCCCCAGGGGGGGAAGCAATGCCCCCACATGCACAGAAATATTTCCTAGTTAACTATTACTATTATCAATAACTCATATTAATTTTACAATCACAAGTTAAAAATAACTCTCATTATGTACATTTATACGAAATTTTGTCCTATACTGCCGTGTTAAAAATTTAGAAAAAATGCAATCACAGCGCCACCTGTTGAGCTATTGATCCCCAAATGTAATCAGCAGCACTTTATGTCGGGGACCAACTAAATACCAAGTTTGGTTAAATTTCGAAAAAAAAAATAAATAAAAAAAAAAATTTTTTTTTTTTCTTGTTAAAAGTAAAAAAATCGATAACTTTGTTTCAAATTGTCACAGATTTATAGTTCAACCATTCGTTTTAAAGGTATTGACGAGATCCTTTCGAAAGATACCCATCTTGAAAATTTACCCCCCCCCAGGGGGGGGAAGCGATGCCCCCCCCATGCACAAAATTTTTTTCCTAGTTAACTACTACTATTATCAATAATTCATATTAATTTTACAATCACAAGTTTAAAATAACTCTCATTATGCCCATTTATACGGAATTTAGTCCTATGCTGCCATGTTAAAAATTTGCATAAAATGCGATCACAACGCCACCTGTTGAGCTATTGATCCCCAAATCTAATCAGCACCAGTTCATGTCAGGGTGCAACTAAATACGAAGTTTGGTTAAATTTCATTCATTGGTTCGTGAGATACAGCGTCCACAAAAAAAATGATACAGACAGACACACAGGCAGACAGACACACAGACAGACATTTTCTAAAAACTATCAATTCGTGTTCAGGACATCCCAAAACGTGTAGATCCGTCAAAAAACGGAGGTCGAAAATTTTCGCGAATCCAATACTTTCTCTATATTACATATAGAAGAAAGTAAAAATACATAATACTTCTTGGTCTTTGTTAAAGCAATTAATCATATTATTTCAAAATTCCATCAGGGCTTGCATTGAGCTCTTAAATTCATTAGCCATATCCCAAACAAATTACATATTTTAAACAAATTTAAATTCTTTTTGTGTCCCATTTTAAACAAATATAATTTTTCTTGAATAGAAATTGCTTTCTTTTTAAACATAAATTAAGATGGTTTCTCATGTATTATCGCTTTCGACGCGCCACTTATGCTGAAATCACTCCCACTAATTTTACTCTTTATACAAATGCATCACAAAAAAAAAAAAAAAGAAAAAACTAGAAAGGTAATAACTACTCCCTCTCCATAAATATTCATACAAATACAACTAATGCTATAGGATATTTAAAAAAGTATGAAATTAAAAAAAAATAATATTAATAGGTGCAGCATTTGATACAAAAATACTTTTCAGATATTTCTATTTTTAAATTAGGATTTTTGTTATTATTACTTAAAAAAAAAAAAAAAAATATATATATATATATCCACTTAAAAATCTTCACTGATATCAAATTATTTTTTAGTAAGGAAAATGTTCAAGAAAAAATTATACTTTTTTTAAAGTTTAATTAACTTTTTTTTTTATGTTTAAGGATTGTCTATTAGTGAGCATTAAGATCATACAAATCCCATGTTAACCTTATGGAGAAAATCCCTATTATTATTCATTAAATATTGAGTATTTTTAAATTCAGTTTTCACATTCAGAAAATTCATAACTGTTAAATTATATCTTCTTTTTCAAAAATTGATTTTTTTTTTTTTTCTAGTTTTTCAAATTTATTTTGAACTTACACAATGCAAAATTTTACTTGTAGAAAATTTCGCATTTAACAGTTTCAAAATAAAATATTAAAAACTGAAAAAGTAAATTTTTGAAAAACGAGATATAATTTAAGTCATGGATTTTCTGAATGTAAAAATAAAATTTTAAGTTATGTGTTATTTTATGAATAATAACAGGGATTGTTTTATCTTCTACATAGCATACCTACCAACATGTTAATTAATATTCCGTAGTCCTCTAGTCCCCACCTTTTTTTTTTCTACACCAGTCTTTTTTTTAAGTGTGTTTTTCTTCTTAATTAATTGTAATTAAATTTGGAGAAAATCATTTTAAAAATTAAGTGGTGTGGAAAAAAGGGGACGTTCTAACAATACTTAATACAGAATATTAATTAGAATGTTGGCAGGTATGATTTAAATTGACGTGTAATTTGAATGACTTTTGATGCTCATTGATATCCAGTATTAATGTGTATTATATCACTGACAATCCAACATTTATTTATTAATTATTAGGTAATTACCATGTTACAAGAAAGTCCATCACCAGAGGCTCTCGAGTTAGTGGATATCTTAAGCAAATTTGAAATGGAAGGTTTAATTTTTGCTCATGATAAAATTGCTGAGAGACAGGCTGTACCTACAATTACACCTGATGAAGAACTTCTGGACAGAGCTTCCCAATATACAGAAGAAAGTGTTAAAATTGTTAGAATTGACAAAACAAATGAACCTTTAGTACGTATATATCAATTATTTAAAATTTAGTTTTAGGTATTTGTTTTCTTAATAATGTTGTTGTAACTTTCATCAAAATTTAAATCAAGACTTTTTGAGAAAAGATGAACTAAATAAGTGAAAAGTAATTAGGCCAGGAATGAAAGAGATTGATAATTTCAGATCAGTCATTTGAGCATTACCACACTATGTCTTGTGTTCGGGTAACTATTCTTATATCACTTCTTGGCCTCTTGGCTAAGATCAAAGTGTTTCTTAAAATTAATCAACACTTTCTCTAAAATATACTTTATTCTTTAATTTAATATGAAAGAAATCTTTAAAAAAAAAATGTAGTTATTTACTTTTTGTGACTAGTTTCCTAACTTTCACAAAAAAAAAAAAAGCTACTGATGTGAAAAAATTTGGACAATTTTGTAATTGTTAAGTATAGTTCAGGATTAAATTTAACCAGTATTATATCACATTTTATAATTAAAATTTGACTGAATTTTGATGGATTTTTTTTTTTTTTTTTTTTTTTTTTTCTTTTTCCCGTTACAGTTATAAGGATGCATTTTGTCTTTATTGTTTTTTCCCCACCATATTATTTATTGTACTTTTTTTTTTTAATTCTTTTTAAAAGTTTTTTAATATTCTTCTTAATTAATTTTCTAATTCCATACATCATGACAGTGTAATATGGACCATAGCAAACGTTTATTTATTAAAGATGTTATGATGTAAACTTCACTCCCTCAGAAAGAAAATAGTCCAAAAGTGTTTGAGTCAGTGTATATATTCTTTGTTTAAAAAAAAAAAATCAAGAACTATTTTATTATTGATGATAATATTATTAAAATAATTTTGTAAATGTTATACAATATATGTATATATTATCCAGAATTTATTTTATCTAGCAGTAACCACTACACAATTTAATTTTTTTTTTTTTTTTTTCCAAATCAATCTATGCACTGCCACTATATTGAATGAATAGTGACAATTTGAAGTTGCCACTTTAAGATTCAATATCTGGCCTGGTCTCTTTTCACTCTTGTTAAAGTTAATTCAGCCTTTCTTTCAAAAACATGTAGATTGCAGAAAAATACAGATGGGGAGGGGGAGGAGAAGCACAATCACAAGTGTGGGGAGGAAATAAAACACCATTTTAAAAAAGGCACTAAAATCAGTTAAGTCAAATACAAATTTAAAAGCATTCACCCCATTCTTTCTTTTTGCCCTTTGATGATTATTTCTTTTTTAAAGATTTTGATTTTTTAATGACTTGAGAGGTTTAAAGTTTGCAGTAATTATTTCTATTAATCAATACCTTCCAAAACTTAACTGGTCTATGATATTTAGATCATCAAGAAGCTCTTATCATGTGTATTCTGCGAAGAAGAGGTAAATCTGGCAGAATACACATGACAAGAGCTTCCTGATGATGGCCGGGCGCCCAGTCGAATGATCTTTAAGGAGTGAGTAAAAGGCTATTTTGATTATTTTAATATGAATATTTAGTTTATTAAATATATTTCTCAAAAGAAGAAACTTCTTAAACTTGAATAAAAATAATACATAATTACTTTACTTTAAGTTTAGTTGCTTTTTCTGCTGACTGCTAGCTTTGGCAAAGGCCAAAAAAAAAAAAAAAAAAAAAAAACACAATAAGGCTACCAGTTAGCAGAGAAAACTCTCTGAAGATGGTCGGGTGGCTGACCAAAAGTGCTTAACAGAGCACTTAAAGTAAGGCATTTATGTATTATTTTTATCCAAATTTAGTTTGTTATTTATATTTTTGTTAGAGTATGGTACTTTTTAAAATAATCTCCTACTTGTAAAATTGGCTTCCTATTACTGTTCTAGTAATCAATTTTTTTGTACATACATATAATTTCAAAGCATTTTTTAAATAAAACTGCTTCCCACTGATTTGTTTTATTAACAGTATGAAATGCCACATCATAGGTTACGAAATGTTACATCAGAAGTGACTTAAAAATTTTAGGGAAAAAATAATTTTGTTACTCTGGATGTGACCTCATAGTGTAAAGGGTTAATAATAAAATTCTTTGTAATTTCCTTTTTTTTTTTTTTTTTTTTTTTTTTCTTGGTGACAATTTTCCTTTTTATTGATGTTTTTTTTTTTTTTTCTTTTTTTAATTCTAAAAATAAATTGGTACTTTTCTGTTTTAAGACTTCTACTTAGCAAATGAGAGCGTTTCATTTATGGCCACCAGGAGAAATTGCTAAATTATCTTAAAAACAAATAATAAACAGAAGACTTGGCGTTGGAATATTAAAACACAAATAAACTACTACGTTAGAAACGCCAAATTTTTCCAATATTTTTCTTTGGCGTTTCTGACGTAGTAGTTTATTCGGGTTTTTAATATCTTAAAAACACTCGGTTAAATTAGAAGCTATTCTAGAAAATAATTATGATAAATTCAAATAATAATTTATTAATACTAATAATATGAAGAATAATAAACTCAGGCAGAATAAATTTCTAAATATTTTATTTATGTATTCATTAGAATGACAGAAATATTTTGATTAGACTCATTATTACCATCGTTCTTCTTTTGGGATACTACATTTGTTATTGTTTTAGACAATATTTTTTTTAGATAGTGCATTCTGCCACTGTTCCAAAAATGGGACAATCTGTAATGGTGCATTTAACTGGTTGAAATTTGTTATAATCTTTTAATATTTACTAAAACATATAAATTTCTATAATTTAGAGAAAATTGGATACAAATTATTTTGGCAAATGATAGATTGAAAATAAAATTGAGAGAAAATGTGTGTGTGCAAAAGAAATTTTAAGGAATGAATATAGTAACCATTGCTAAGTAGCACAAGACAGTTACTATGTTTCTTTATTTGAAAAAATAAACTAAAAAAACAAGTCCTGTTGTCCTAAATTAAATTCTGTTATGCACAAAATATCATATCAGAATATAAAAATTTGCTTCAGTTTCTTTTTATTATAAATATCTTATTTATGAATTGCACAAGAAAAGAAATTTTCAAATGGTTTGAGCCACAGACAAACACTATTGTTTTATCTTGCTGTGTTTATAAGTCACCAAATGTGCCAAATAGCATGTTGGACTTCAATGGGAAAGTACCAATGATCTGAATATTTCTCTTATTATTATTTAAATTTTCTATTTTCATATTTTTCTATTATCTTTAAGGGAGCAACTGTGAGAAATGAAGGAGAAGCTGTTGTGATAGGTCGTGTAGTGAAAGGTGGTGCTGCTGAGAAAAGTGGTATGTTTATTATTGCAAATATAAGTAATATATAGAACAGCCTAGTTGTAGCTAGCTCATTATTTTATTTGTTTATTCAAATAAGTTTTGTACAAAATAATTTAATAATTATTGGTATGATTTATATAATAATGTTTAAAAGCCCAAAATTTGTACTCACAGTTATCTAAAAAAAACCTCATAACACTCTGACATTGTGAACAAATTGACAAAAGTACTGATGAAGACGTACTGAAAAAACTCAATAATCTTTGTTGCATTTTAAATATTAAAACTTTGTAATTTTATTATTTACATTAAAACTAATTAATTGAAGAAGCATTTCTTGTGTGTGAAATAGTACAGTGGAAAGCCCTTCGCCTGGGATGCTAGACATCCTTACTGCTAATAACTAACTTCTCATTTTTTTTTTTTTTTTTCTTAGTAAGCTGCTGTTTTTATTATTATTAAAGCAGTATTAAAAATAGTTTAGCCATGCATTTTTCATAGTTGTAAGATTGAAAAAAGAAAAAAAAAGTTTGTTGCTTGAAGTGTAATTCTATGATGAATTTAATAGTTGACCTATGGAAAAAGTTCTTTAACCTTATTGCCTTTAAGAAAATATCTTCGACAGCCAAAACCTATGATTTTCTATGGAAAAATTTGTTTATGGAAACTACTCCTTACCTATTTTTTTTTTTTTTTTTTCATTTAAATTCTGTTTTCGCATTAAAAAAATTGACAACCTTAAAATTTATACTGATTTTCTAAAAATAATTTTTTTAAATTTTTAATATTGTATTTTTGAGAAATCGAAAAATTTACTAAGTGCATTTTTCGTATTTTTAAGCTGTAAATTGAAATATTTTTTTTTTAAATCAGTGTTTGTAAAATGAGTACAAATTTCACAGTCGCGAATTTTCTGAATGTGAAAACAGAATTGGGAACTAAAAAAAAAAAAAAAAAAAAAAAGTAGATTAATATTTTGCAAGTACTTCAGTGATGAGTTTTGAAAATTCAAGATTTAAAACAAGTCCTTTTGACTCAGTTGGAAAAGTAAATTTATTTCTTTTCTAGCAGCCACTATTTTAAAAGAAAATGATGGATCAAGTTTATTAATAAAACTTGATTTTGAGACCTTTATATAGGCTATGTAAATAGTGAGTTTTGTGCAGATTGATTCATAAATACTTTTTTTTTTTTTTTTTTTTAATGTGAGCTTAAAATTTTAGAGTGGTCACCATTTTGAAACAGTGAATCAAATTTGGCCAACAACTCATCCAAGATATTTCTAAAATAAATCCACTCTCCAGTTTTAATTCAAATTGGTTCTGTATTTTGGAATTTATAGTGATGAAACATTTTCCTTTATATCTAGATAGACATATAAATAAACTAAGTGGTTGCAATAGTTGATTTCTAAAGGATTCATCCTTAAGTGCAAACAATATTTAATTTTGCAGACAGTCAAGGACCATGTTATTCTATGAGGAAAGTTTGTTTGCACAATTATCCATTACCCCTAGTGTATTATTATTATTATTTTAATTCCATTTTCACATTCAGAAAATTCACAGCTATTAAATTAGTACTTGATTTTAAAATTTAAAATTTTTTATATTTCATTTTTGAGTTTAAAAAGAAAAAAATAACTAATTGCATATTTCACTTTTTGTTAAAGCTGGAAAATAGAATATTAAACATGTGAAAAATCAATTTTTTAATACAAGTACTTATTTAGCCATTGTGAATTTTCTGAATGTGGAAACAGAATTTAAAAAAAAAAAAAAAAAAAAAAAAGTTGAAACAAATTTTCCAAAGAGTAACATGGACTTTGTTTTTTGACGAGATTAGAATTATTCACTTTTAAATTCAAGAAGGCCTTCCAATGATCTGGAATTTAAATAAACATTTTTGGTAATTAATTTTTTCCCCCTTATTCATAGTGATTTTGTTCATAAAATATAACGTCTTGTATATATTAAAATAACATGTTAGTGTAATTACATTTAGAATAAATAAATATCTTATAGGACTTCTTCATGAAGGTGATGAGATATTAGAAGTGAATGGAGTAGAAATGCGTGGAAAAACTGTCAATGATGTCTGTGATGTTTTAGTAAGTTTTTATTATTATTTTTTTTTATAAATGCACCTAAATGTAATTACTTTACGAACATACATATGTAAGGAAAGTATTGTAATCATGTCAAAAATTCGAATTTGAGATTTTAATGTTTCTATACGTTTTGAGATCCCCTGAGTCCCTTTTCACTATTTTTACGGTGATATGTGTATGTATGTGTATGTGTGTGAGTGAACACACTTAGGTCTAAACACTTTGTTCGAATGAGCTAAAAGTTGGTACGTATATTATAAGTCACCATAGCACAAACCCTATTGATTTTGGTGAATCTAGCATTTATAGTTTTTTAAAAGTGTGATAGCGTCTAAATGCTTTATTAATCTGAGCAAAAAAATTTGTACGCATGTTATAGGTCACAGTTGCACCAACTGTGTAGATTTTGGTGAATTTAGCACTTACAGTTTTTTTACAGGGACATAAAGAAAACTTCTTTATCATAATGGCCTATGGGACCAAATTTTTAAAAGTGTGATAGCGTCTAAACGCCTTATTCAATTGAGCTGAAAATTTATGATTATTGTAAATCACTGTTGCACTAATTATAATCATTTTGGTGAATCTAACATTAATAGGTTTTTACAGGGACACAACGAAAAATTCTTTATCATTATGATCTATGGACTCAAAGTTCAGTAGTGTTAAATAAAACATCATGCACTGTATGGAGAAAAATACTCTAAACACTCTATTATGATTTTCTCTCTTTTTGTTTATTTAAGAACTCCTCTTTCTTTACTTTATCTACAAAACTGTTAATTACTCAATGTTCGGAAAGTCAAGTGGAGTCACTCCAGATTTTTTTTAGTATGACAAAACTATTTCTTACAGATAGCAATGTTACCATTTATGGTGATACACCTTGAATTTGCCATAATGCCCACCAATATCCAGTTTTACCATTTAATTTTTTAAACTATTTTAAAATAGTATGTCAGATCTGTAAAAAATTTGTATTTTTCAAAAACTATTGATAAATGAGAAATTCGATTATATGTAAAAACTAATTGCTGATTTTTATATCTGAGACCATCACCATTCATAAATTAGATGGCTTCTGAATATTTGTTGACAATATTTTCTGAGAAAGTATTGACGATGGCATCTGCATAATTGTTTTGTTGTCAATATCTTCTGCATATATATTGATAATGGCTTCTAAATATTTGTTGGCGGTACCTTTAGGATATGTATTAATTATGGTTTCTGAATATTTCTTGGCTATATTTTCTGGATATAGCCAACAAATATTCAAAAGAGATATATTAAAATAATAATAATAATAATTAGGATTGTAATATAGAACTTAGTCCTGTTGTGCTAAATTAAATTCTGTCTTTGACAGAATTTTTTCTTTTCTTTTTTCAAACTATTCTTAACTTTCCCTTTTCATTTATTTCTAAACTGTATAAAAGTTCAAAGCTGCCAGTAAATAAATAATTATTTAATGAGAGCATTGATTCATTATACATTACCTTTTTTGACGAGAAGTTTCTGTATTTGACAATAAGGGTTATGTAGAATATAATGTATTTAGATATGCATTAGTAATTTATGAGGGGTTATATCTCGATTTATATTTGCTAGTTAATTAATTAATTTTTATTTATTTATTTTGTGTGTGTGTATTATATGGTTATATTTATTTTTGTACAGTGCATATTGAGCTTTTTATTAATTGGTCTCTAAGAGCATTTGTTTCTGTTTGTATATTTTTATTGTTCAACTATAATTCAATATTTTAAATCCAGCAATATACAAAAAAGTCTAAAATGCCTTTCATACGTACATTGTTACTTTAAAATAATTTTATAGATTTTAATGAATAGCCACTACAGTGTATTATTTTTTTTAATAACTTTAAGTAAATCAAGGGTGCAGGAAAGGGAGGGGCTCAAGCATCCCTTCTCCCAATTGGTTAGTGTGAAATTTCTTTTTAATGCCAAATGAATGAATCATTCATTTAAAATCAAAATTAAAGTTTTATAAATGTTAACAATTATGATATTTTGTAATTAATACTAATAATTAGTGAATATTAGTTAACATTAAATTATTGAATTTCTTTTTTTAGATTAATTTTGAGTCATTTTTAAAATAAAATTTTTGAATCTTTCCATGTTTTTTAGAATAACCCTTGATCTGAATTATGGTGAATATATCACGATTACTTACTTATACAGTAATCCCTTAACATTTGCGGCTCTAACATTCGCGAGTTTTGATTATTCGCGAACATAGAAATGCGACAAGATTTAGCATTCGCGAATAAGTGCCTCGATTATTTGCGAATTGCTTTTCTCTCTCTCTCTCTCTCTCTCTCTCTCTCTCTCTCTCTTGGTTTTGAAGTGTGTAAAATTTGATGGATTTTCTTTGGTCTGTGAAACACTTATCCATCAATTTCAAGTGTCAATTGTAAAAAGGGAGTGAATATTTCAAGAGCATTAGTAATAATCCCACATTTCTTCAGTTATCAGTCACCCTTCCACATCCATTGTTCATGTAATCCACAGCTTGGCTTGTTTAGCAGATTAACGCTCTGTGGATTCCACGGTCACATGGAAAAAAACGGTTTATCAGAGTTTATGTTTGCTTCTTTATAAGGATTGCAATGTCCACTCTATTAGTATCAGTGCTCGACGATCTTTTAACGTTATGCCGTGCGGTCAGTTCGTATGAATAGTTTGTCAAAAGCAATTGACCATTGGGCAAATCAGGATTTATTTTCATGCGATTTTGCTTATGTAATTAGAAAAAATTCTTTCTGAAATATTTTGCTATGCCTCCTCCAGCAAAAAGAGCTAAAAAGGTTTTGCAACTTTCCGAGAAAATTAAAATTTTGGATAGACTAAAAACAGAGGAGAGTGCATCTTCTATTGGTCGTTCATTTAATATAAATGAATCTACAGTTAGATCAATTAAAAAGAATGAAGCTGCCATTAGAGGCAGCGTTACTGCAAGTGCTCCAGCCTCTTCAAAAACTGTATGTCAGGTCCGAAATAAATCATTAGAAGAAACTGAAAGCGCCCTAAATATATGGATAGAGGATATGAATCAGAAGCAAGTTCCTTTAAGTTCAGGCTTAATTCCAGCGAAAGCGAAAAGAATATTTGATGTTATTAAAGATCCTGAATCATCATTTAATTTCCAAGCAAGTAAAGGATGGTTCGAAAATTTCAAACACAGATTTAGTTTGCACAATGTTAAACTTACTGGTGAAATGGCTTCTGCTGATTATGATAGTGCGAAAAGTTTCAGAGAGAATTCAGTGAAATTATTGAAGCAGGAGGCTATGTTCCAGAACAAGTTTTTAACGCAGACGAAACTGGATTGTTTTAGAAAAAAATGCCGAATAGAACTTTTTTGTCTAAAAAAGAATGCTCTGCTCCTGGTTTTAAAGTAGCAAAGTATCGCATTTCTAGTTTATTATGTGCCAATGCTTCCGGAGATTTTAAAGTAAAGCCAATGTTTATTTACAGATCTCTGAATCCTCGCTGTCTCAAAAATAAAAGTAAGAATGAGTTGCCTGTGTTCTGGAGAGCAAATAGTAAAGCATGGGTAACTAGTTCTTTATTTTTGGAATCGTTTCATTTATGTTCTATTCTTGGCGTAAAAAAAATATCTTTCAAGTAGAAATCTTGATTTTAAAGTGCTTTTGATTATTGATAATGCTCCTGGACACCCAGTTTGCATATCGGAAGTCCATCCAAATGTTCAAGTTGTTTTTCTACCGCCAAATACAACATCGCTGATACAGCCCTTAGATCAAGGCATTATAGCAGCATTAAAAGTTTATTACACTAGAAGATGCATGAAAAGAATTTTAGAAACAGTAGAACTAAAAGCAGAAGCAACAGTTATACAAGGTTGGAAAAATTTCTCCATAGCAGATTGCATTCAAGAAATCAATGCTTCATATTTGGAGTTATCTAAAGATTGTATAAATGCATCGTGGAGAAATCTTTGGCCTGAAGTTGTTCGAAAAGAGAAAAAAAAAATTCACCGCTTTCCGAAGAAATTACAGCAATTCTTGATCTAGCACATCAGATCGGAGGTGAAGGCATCAGTGACATGAAAGAAGACGATTTAATAAAATCACATGATATTGGGCTAACGGAAGAAGAATTAATAGAGATCATAGAAAATAAAAATGTTGAAACTGATAGTGAAGATGAGAAAAAAACCCAGAAAAACGAAGGTAAGTTTGTTTCCCTCCTTTATTTTTATAGTCAATATGTATGAACACTTACCCCCCCTCCCCCTTTCTACTTTTACTGTTTGTAAAGTAGAGAATGACCCTTCAATTGAGAGAGCTCTCAAGTTTAAACGTGAAATCGAGGATGCAATTCTGCCGTATATTGAAATTTATAAGAAACAGATAAGTTCTGCCAAACAATCAAAAATTACTAACTATTTCTGTTCACATAACTCATAAAAGAATGTATGTATATATTTATGTGCAGTAAGTGTAGATAAATTATTTTTTGCACACGATAAAAATAAATATCTTTTTTGTATTATATACTTTGCTCTTTTCAGATTAATTCAGATTTTATGGAACCTAACCCCCTTTTTACTATAAGAAGATAGACTTAACATTCGCAGATTTGACATTCGCGAGATTTTCCTGGAACGTAACCCTCGCAAATGTTAAGGGATTACTGTATTTGCAGAAATAAATTTAATTCTTTGGATAAGAAACAATTTGCTTATTTGGAGATTTATATTTTAATTAAAAAAAAAAGAAAAAAAATGTTTTTAATTAATAGTTTTTTGTGCTTGGCCTGTTTTGACTTATAATTTAATTTCTTTTTCCTGTTTTGTAATTAGGCTACTATGACTGGAACTCTGACTTTCTTGATCATACCTACTCAGCAAGAGCAGAAAAGAAATCCACAACGTGAAGTTGTTGTAAGTTTTTTCTTTTTCTTTTTTTTGTAATTTTCAATTTTTAAAAGCAAAGTATTTACCTATTCAAGTTGCACAGATTATAATTTTTTAGGACAATTACTGTATGAAGTGGAACATTTAAACACTAAAATTTGACTAGTACTGTTACTTTTGTCAATATAGGGCTGTATACAAGTCACTTCTATAAATACAATAAGGTGTACTTAAAAAAAATCCTTACAAAGAAATTTTTAAATTAATTTTTCCATGAAGGTTCTAAAATCAGTTTGTTTCAAACAGTTTAATAATCGACTAATTTAGTTATACTTTTAATTAATAAATTTATTTATTAAGCTGCCAACTTTTACGCTTTTTTTACACTACTTTAATGAAATAAAAAATATTTTTTTATATAACTAGCGAAAACTGTTACAAAGTTTATAAAAGATTTCTTTTAAAAGTTTATCATAACAAAAAAGTGTAAAAACTTTTTGCTCTGCAACTGCAGCTATGCTTTTGTAGCTATGGTTGTAGAGCAAAATGCAATAAATTTACATTGGTTAAAAATATTTAATAGTGGTCTTGCATATAAAATGTATGTGAAGCAAAATAAAATTTTCATTTATCCCAAAATAATGCTAGGAAAATTACAATACAGGAAATAGTAAAGAAGAATTTGAGTGCTTAACCTTTTACACGTCAATGTTTCCATTTGGGAACATGGAATTAAAACTTCATTTAAAAATTAAATATTATGAATACTGTCTTGAAAAATTTATCAGATATAATAGAAAGATGACTTGATTTTTTGAAATAAAAATTATAGTTCATTCATAAAAGGGGAAATGTGCAGAAAATTATAAAACTGGCCTGTTTTACCATTTTCCCTTTTACTCTACAGTTTAAAAATTCACATAATTTAGAAAAATAAGCAAATTCTTCTAAAAATGGGCTGGCATGTTCAAAATAGTTTACATTATTAAAATAAAATATAATAATATTAAAATACTAGCAGACTTTGCCCGCTTCGTTGACCACTAAATTTAAAGGAAACTCTTTTCTATATAGCTTTATAAAAATAAAATAAAATACTGAAATTGCTCAAAAGTTCGCTTCAGGTACCTGCTGCCTTCGGCAGCGATTTGGTCATCCACTGAAACTCTGGTGCCTGTCCCTATTACCTGCGACAATGGTTTACCAATGAGCTTCCATTTAGGTGCTTATTATATAACAGTTTCGAAATAGATAGTATTGAAAAAATTGCAGTATCCCTTTATATTTGAATTCCAGTTATATGTGAACAACACTGTACGTGGTGCACATAATATTTGCTTTTACGTTATTTCCTATGTTTATTTTGTTTATCCAACCAACCATAAAATGACAGCAATTTCACACCAAATATTACAATATGCTATGACCGGCTACGTCTGTCGCGTGAGACAATTAATTTTTTGTGTTTATATATAATTCATGGTTTGTAAACCTGATTATTATAGTACAGCATTAATATAGTTCTCTTTGGCGACTTTTGAATTTTTGTCACCATTTTAGACTTAATCCCTTGTAACAATATGCTGTGAGCGTTATTTCGGCCGTATTTTAGACAACTAATCTTTTTATTTTTATATTTATTTCCCATTACACATATTTTTATTTATTTATTTAAATATTAATTTGAATTTTTCAAATATTTCTGTTCGACAGTGTGCAGGTGCAGTAACACACAAAGGCTCATTTGTTTGTATGATAAATTAGCATAGTGATTATTATATAAAAAAATAAATAAATAGGTAAACATTATTGTACTACACAACTTTATTATGTCGCTCCATTGGCGGTTTTTGAATTTTTGTTGCAATATTAGCGATGGATTTTTTTTTTTTTTTTTTTTTTTTTGTATGAAAAGGAGAAGACTATTTTGCTAATAATTTTACCAGACACCTCTTTGTTTATACATAAGAATCCTTCATATTCTGCTTATATTTTTAAGGGTTTTTAGGTTTAAAATAGTGCTTGTTGAAATAAATTTGCTATCTTTAAAACTACATTTTTTCTGTAAACTTTCTATAAAAACAAATCATTTATGTTTTATATTTTTGATGTGCTACTTAGATTAAAATGGCTGTTGCTATATTAAACTTCTTGTCGAAAAACGTTCGGTGTACTTCAATACCAAAATTTAAAAAATCGCTCAGCAGGATCTGTTAATGATACTGATAAAATAAAAATATGGTTCATAGAGTTTAAATAATCTATTTAAAGAAACTTTTAAAACCCAAATTCTTAATGTATCGTATCACATAAATCTTTTAAGTTAGAATAAAATTTAATTTTAAAAAAAATTGATGAAATTCGAAATGCAAGTTGGTCTTGTGGGGTACAGGCTGTATGTTATATTTTTGTGTTCGTGAGAGAAAATTAAAAAAAAAAAAAAATTGAAAACTCCAATTTTTAATCCCACGTCAAAAACATGTGACTTAATGTGAAGCAGATATTTTTTTATTTCTCCTAACAGTTTCCATACAATCTTCTTCTGTTGCCACCTAAAATTGATACTTTAGTTAATTTAAAAAAAAATCTAATTGTCCGATCGATAAGCTGTTTAATCCACATGATTCACAAAATCTTTCCCTTTCATTTGGTACCTTATTTGTAACGATACGACTGATATTTCTAATTTATTTTCTAATTTATGTACCTCATTTTAAATAAATATACGTTGTTTTCTTTGTCAAAAAAGAAAATTGGCAACAATTAAATTATGGATAAAATTTAAATGGCTTATTTATCAGAAATTAGAAGGCTACTATTTTCACATTTTAATTAAGCAAAAACTAATCAAAAATTCGAAAATCGGGCATCGAGGTGCATCAGGAGAGGTCATTATGAACCTCCATGCAAATGTGTGTAGCTCTGCTATCAGCCGTTTTCCGAAAAGACTCTGGAAAAACATACACAATGACACACACACAAACATCTTATTTGATTATATGTATAGATAATATTAAATTAATAATATTAAATATAATAATTTTAAATTATACTAAAAAATTTTTTAACACATTTTAATGATAGTTCTTTAAACTAAAGCATTAGAAGGCAAAATATGTAAAAAACTAATTTAAATTACCCCCCGGATCTGAATGCAGCGTGTGAAAGGTTAAATATGCATTTATTTTTGTACCTTTTTGTAAAGTTTTGCAGTTTTCTTTGATTCCATATGATTGAAAGTTTTTAGCTGGAGTTTATTTTTTTATTATAGATGCACCTAAAAGCTCATTTTGATTATGATCCTGATGATGACTTGTACTGTCCATGTCGGGAATTGGGGATATCTTTCCAGAAAGGTGATATTCTTCATATTATCAATCAGGATGATCCTAACTGGTGGCAAGCTTATCGAGAAGGTGAAGAAGATCAGCCTTTAGCTGGACTAGTTCCCAGTAAAACCTTTCAAGAACAGTAAGTTGATTGATTTCTTACTTTAAATTGCATATTAGTTTAATTAAGTAAATTAATATTGATAAGTAACCTTAACCATTGATTACTTTGATGTTGTTAGTAGTATGAGTTGTTAAATTTTGATTGACTGGGAAAGTATTTTGAAAACATCAATGAAAAATTAAAAAATATTGAGCACAATTGGTATTATTGAAGTTGAGCCTAAAAATTGTTTTTCTTCAGAGAAGCCATATACAAAATAAGTGTTCCCTCAAAGGGGATCGCTCAGTGATTTTGCCGAAAACAGAGGTTTACTAATATTTTTTCAAAAATGAAGAAAAGTAAAAAAGAGAGAAAAAATAACCTTTTTTTAGTGTTAAATAGAAAATTGACCTTTTTTGAAGTTGAAATACATTCAAATTTCATTTTATTGTATTTAAGTGTAAGAACATGCAAATAATGGTTTGCACTGTAAACTCTAATCTGATTATCTAAAAAAAAAAAAAAAAAAAAAAAAAATATTCAGCTAGAAAAACTGATGTCTGCACTGATTTTCATCGCATATGTAAAAATAAATAAATTCAAACAATTACTTGAATTTTATATCTACCTTTAATCTAATTCTAAATTAACTCATTCATAAATCACTTTAAAGACTTTGCTGTAAAATTGATAAAATTTGAATTTTAAATTTTAAAACTGTAGAAAAAAAAATGGCAAACTTCCATATTCGATTGAAAACATAAACATTTCATTTCAAGGGATGATATTTATACACTAAATATCCAATTAATATACTAATTAAGAGGCAAATAATAAATATTCTATCATAATTTGAAGTCAAACTTGTTTTCAAATGTCTAAATAAAGTATCTGATATAAGATACTAATATGTTGCTGCATAATAGATTTCATATCTGTCATCCTTGGCAGAAAAAATAATCGCCAAATTATCTGATGAACATATTTAATTCCTTTCAAAAATCATGTTTATTTTAACAACTTATATTAAGAGAGTAATGAATAATATGAAACAATATTTCACACAATACTTGTTACGAAAATATACATCTGGTATGTATATTTTCATGTTACTTTTTTGATCGCCAAAAAAAAAAAAAAAACTCCAAGGACAACAGAGTTTTGAAATTTAAAATTAATTTTTTTTCAATTTGAGAGCAAATTAACTCAATCTAACTCATGCACACGATAGCAAATACATATCTATACAACAATATGGGGATTAAGATCGGGAAATAATTTTCCTCGATTTTTAATAATTTTTACAAAAAATTCAATGGGCGATTAACATAGGAAATCTTTTTCTTGGCTTCACAGACGGTCAGTGACATCACTCTTCATTTGTGTATAACTATATTAGCATTTTATCAATGTGTATAAAATAAAGTGATTATGATGTCAGTTTTTGTGAGATGCATAATTTAACTTTGTATATTTTTTTAACGTTCATGTTTGATTAAATGTATTTATTTTTATGTCGAAAGAAAATGAACTCGTAAATTTTTTTGGCAACAATTAAACTTATGGAACTCGCAGATAATTATAACCCTTTGTCATATAATAAACAAATAATTTGCAATAAAAAAATAGTGTGACTATAAATTGAGATAAAAACTATCCTATCTCTCAAGTTGGACCAAACTGTACACAGTGTGCAAAATTTCATTAAAATCGGTTCATTAGTTTAGGAGTTTATCGTGGACAAACACCGTGACACGAAATTTTTATATATATAAAGATTATGCAATGAATAATAGTGCAACATATTTCCCATAGGTTAACATAAAGTTTGGCTGACCATGACACTTACTGAAGCACCCTTCTTGTCCGTAATCTAAAAAAGTTGCACTCTTACAGCCTTCTGTTTTAAATAACCTTCAAACTGAAGATATGTTATAAAAGAATGTATTGTGCATAACAATCAACATTAGTTCATATATTAGTAACAAGCAGAAGTCTAAAGAAAGTTAAAATTTAAAAATTTCTCTTCTACCTAAACCTAAAATCAAAATTTTAAATTGCCTGGATTTTTAAATGTGCTCTTAAGAATTAAAAACTGCCTTCAAGAATCTAGAAGCGTCCCTTTCCTTATTAGCAGCACTCTGCCCTTTTTCAAACCTGGAGAAAACTCTGATTTAAGCCACTTTTTTCCTACATGTCAGAAAAAATTGGCTGTGCAAACAATTTTCTCCCTATTCAGCCAATAACACACGTATTTTCTAGTATCATCCTCCAAGATGGCGACAATGTGAAAGCCAATATGTCTGTAGTAGATCTTTGAGCAAGAAAATGTTTTAATTTAAATGCATTAAAAATCATAAGTGTCTTTTGGTTGTTAAAAGTAGTTTGAATTCTTCTCTCTGGTATTTTCTTTGGTGGTAAATGATGCTATTAATTTGAGTAAATAGTCAAAACTTGGTGTCTATTCATATCTACCTGCAATATAACTCTATTCTTCAAGTATATTTCTGTATGTTATTTAAAATTTAATGTATACTATATTAAAAAAAAAAAAAAAAAAAAAAAAAAAAACTTGTAATAAATGTTTTATTGATTACTAAGAAAAGTGTTATTGTTTTTTTTTTTTTAATATTTATAAATACTAGATTAAAAAAAGAAAAATCTGTGAATACTAAATATTTGCTGAATTGTATTCTCTTGAATCAGCTCTAACTAATGTTCTGACAGATTTTTCCTGAAAGTTATTTTTCAAAAAATTAAATAAAAATAAAATCCCATAACTCTGTAATATGAAATCCCATAACTGTAAGAAATTTATATTATACATTTTTGAGGAATTTTCATGCTTTGTGAAAAATACATAACAATAAAATATCTTCAGAAAATAAACTAAATTAATATCTGTATTCTTTTTTTTTTTATGTTTGTTTTCTAATTCATAATTTTTGAGTAACACTTTAGTAACTGCATGACAGGAAGCTTAGGAAAGAGGAGAGCTTAGTGTGCTCAAGTCCTTTCCATTAGATATCGTGAAATGACAAAAAAAAAAAAAAAGTATCTTTTTAATGTTTATTTATGGATCAAATTTTATAATTGGTATTGATAATGAGTAAATATTAACATTTCATTATTGATTTTCTGAAAATAATTTTTGAATAATTTTGAGATGAAATTTTTTAGGCCCCCTTATTTTTTAAATGTAACTGCATTAAGTTTAAATTCTTTACCTAATAGTAGTTCATTTAACTTAATATTTATCTTCAAAGAAGTCAAATGAACACAAAATACGTAAAAATATTTTTGTGTTTATATTTTCATTTAATTAATTTCATAGATACTAAAAAAATATTTTTTTAATTGGAAAAAAAAAAAAAAAAAAAAAGCCTAACATGAGCTTTCTGTGAAACAGTTGGACATCTAGCAATATATTTACGTCCACAAAAAAGCAATTAATAGTTAATGATAAACCAGTTTTTCAAGTAACTTTTGTGATGGCAATTATAACCCCACATCCTATTTTCAGCCGAAAAAAATGAAGTAAATTTTGGGTTAAAAGTTGCTTGTTTGAAAAATTGCCATGTTTGATAGCGACTTTAGGCACCATTGAAGAAATATGTTTTCTTTCAAAATTCGATGTCATAACCGTAAGCACATATACTGGATAAAATCCACCCAAAATCCATCGTATTATTGATAGAAAATGAAGAAAATATTATTGGGCATTTCAAATTTTCCTTTTATCTTTCAAGATCAAGGCCAGAAATGTGTCACCAAAAAGACTATTAATTGACTCATGTTTTAACTAACAAGGAACACTCACAAACTGTGACACACAAATCGTAATAAAATTTTACTGGTAGTTAAAGAGTATGAGGATATACACTCCTACAAATTTATATTGGCAAAAGTTACTTCAGAACAGAGGTATTGGCATTTGAATTTAGAACTATTTTTTTTTAAATAGTGTGACGTCATTCAGTTTTACTAATTGGCTTTTCTAGGTTTTTTTATATTTTTATACCAAACACGTGCTGTTGATTTATTTATTTAAAATGTATTTTTTAATCATCTGCATACGCATATTTTTCTTACTCTAGAATTTTTTTTTTTTTTCTTTTTAAAGATTTGAAAATTAACATTGCGTTTTTATATGAGAAAGATTTCAATTAAAATTTTTAATAGTTTATTTAATTCATATTTTATTATATAACATGGTATCAAGCAGTTAATAATAATAGAAAATAGCTAATAATAATTTTGATATTCAAATAAATAAATCAACAGCATGTGTTTGGTGATAAAAAATAGAGAAGTCAATTGGATGACTACACAATATTGGGAAAAAAATAATTCCAACTTCAAACACCAACACCTCTGTCCTGAAGCACCGTTTCCCGATATAAATTGGTTTGTAAGGGGAAAAAAGAACTGATTTTTATGTTTGAATTTATTTTGATTGTATAAAACTGGGGTAAAGCTTATTCCACGTGTACACAAATGTATAAGAGGAAATATATTTATTTTATGGTGTTTTCAAGAAGTGTTCTGTCCTGCCAGTGAAATCCTTATTAATTTATTTCTTGAATCAATACTTATTTTATTGAAATCTTGGGCATACCACAATGTATGCTAATGGCATACATTTTTCATGCATCTTTTAAAAAAAAAACTAAAATGGATTTCAAAAAATTCATATTTTATGAATATATGAAAGTTTTGAATTCCTTCTTTCTTAATCCTTTTCTAATTTTAACAACAACAGGCTAATCAGGTCTGCTCTTCATGGCTCAAACATATCCAGGTAAATCATGCAAAAAAACAAATCTGCATGTGCGTAATTTAGTGTGTTACTTAGAAATTTAACAATTAGCAATTGTTTAATTGTTTGTCTTCTGTACTGTAATGTTATATATCATGAAATTAAAACAAATTTAGGAAATGTAATTTGTATTTTAAGCTCTAAAAGACCCTTGCAAATCAAATTATCAATCTTTTTTCATATCTTATTGCTTTTGTTAGTCTTTTTTATAAAATCTGTGCTGAGTCAACTTGCATGTAATTAAAATCATATATTCAAATTATTTAATACTAGCAGTTATTTAATATTGTATTTATAAAAATAATAATAAATAAATAAAAATCGTCTGAAAAATGAAAAGATTCAAATAATTTATTTTGGGATTATAAAGCTACTCAGTCTGCTTTTTTAAAATAAAAAAATGTATAATTGAAAATCTGACAAGGGTCTTTAAAATTACTTATTACTTAAGTAATACATGTTATAATGTCTTAATGGAATTTTCATTGTTAGATACTAGAAAATTAAGATATTTATGTTGCTCGTAATTTTAAGAAAGTACTATTTGTTCATTTATCCAAGGTGTATGCATGTTTGTAGTTAAAACTAGTGTCAGTGTTCCCTATTGTGCTAGCTACTACGTAATGCTGATTTCACATATTCATTAAATTGCCAGACAGGGAATTCCCATAATTTATTTCTGCTATTCAGTCAGATACACATATGTATGCTGGTTCACAGTTTATGCTATCTCATATATTAAAACACAAAGCTATTTCATTTCAACCAAAATCGGAGGATTTGAGTTTATCCAAAAAAAATCTGGAGTGACTCCACTTGACTTTCCGAACATTGAGTAATTAACAGTTTTGTAGATAAAGTAAAGAAAGAGGAGTTGTTAAACAAACAAAAGAGAAAACCATAATAGAGTGTTTGAGTATTTTTCTCCATATATTACACGATGTTTTATTTAACGCTACTGAACTTTGAGCCCATAGATCATAATGATTAAAAATTTTTTGTTGTGTCCATGTAAAAACCTATAAATGCTAGATTCACCAAAATGCTTATAGTAAGTGCAACAATGATTTATAAAATTTATATACATTTTCAGCTCAATTGAATAAGGCGTTTAGATGATATTGCACTTTTAAAAATTTGGTCCCATAGGCCATAATGATAAAGAATTTTTCTTTGTGTCCCTGTAAAAAAACTGTAAGTGCTAGATTCACCAAAATCTATAAAGTTGGTGCAACTGTGACCTATAACATGTGCACAAATTTTTTGCTCAGATTAATAAGGCGTTTAGGTGCTATCACACTTATAAAAATTTGGCCCCATAGGCCCTAAAGTTAAAGAATTTTTCTTTGTGTCCTTGTAAAAAAAACTATACGTGCTAGATTCTCCAAAATGTATACAGATTGAGTATCTGTGACCTATAATATGTGTATAAAGTTTTTGCTCAATTGAATAAGGCGTTTAAATGCTATCACACTTTTAAGATTTTGGTCCCATAGGCCATAATGATAAAGAATTTTTCTTTGTCTCCCTCCTTGTGTCTTCCTTTGTGTAAAAAAACTATAAGTGTTAGATTCATCAAAATCAATAGGGTTCATAGTATGGTGACTTACAATATACGTATCAACTTTCAGCTTATTCGAACAAAGCGTTTAGATGCTAGCGTGTTCACTTACAGACATACACTCATACATACACACATACATACATACACACACATACATACATACATCATCACAAAAATAGTGAAAACGGACTCAGGGGACCTCGAAACGTATAGAAACCTCAAAATCTCAAATTCGGATTTTTGACATAATTACAATACTTTCCTCACTATAGTGTTTGGAAAGTAAAAATTAAGTCAATCAGGAGCTATCACATTTCTATTACTGGACACAGGATGATATGAACCCTCAACGAAAGTACTACTTCATAGGAAATAAGGTTGTGGTTGAGTGGGTTTAATGTTGCGCAAAGTGTGTTTGATAGTTACATCGTTATTTAAATTGTCGTTTGTATATTCTAATGATGCCCTTATCTTTTCAATGTGCTCTTTTTAAGAAGCTGATAAATATAAAAACTTGAGTTGATTTCACACCTTATTATTAAGAAATAAAAAAATATATATGTATATCTTTTTTGATTATCGCTGTTTTTTTTTTTTTTTTTTTACATCAAACTAGAGCTATGCAATGGGTGATAATGACAATGGTCTGGCATTCACAACTAATTTCTTTTGTTGATAGATTTTAGCATCTTAAACAATAATAAACTTCTAAAAACACATTAAACATATTTTCTCCTAAAGTTGTGTAACTTGGAGATTGTATGATCATTAATTATCATACGACTAAATCTTTTACAGTCAACTAGGCAAGTATTTGCATATTTGAAATGGTATAAGAATAAATGCTATTAACTTAAAATGAAAAAAATAAAAGCCAAGTACCTTTGAAAAAGCTATATGTTTATAAATCAAGTGCTCATCCACATTATTCAATATCAGGCATATATTGAATATGTGATTCCAGCTTAATATTATATTTAAATTGGAGTTGAACATTGTTCTTTTTTATCTTATTTCAGGCGAGAATCAATGAAACAAGCAATAATTGGTGAAACAACAAGTAGAGAAAAAGAGAAAAAAGGTAAATTTTATATCAAAGATTATTTATTATGTGTTTACTTACAATAATAGTTGCACTTTTTTTGCCAATTTGTTTATCGTGAAAGTCTAGCTGTGACAATTTATTATGTGAGTAAATCTATTATACAATCTAATGCTAAAACATTACCGATACGTGAAAACATAATAAAATTAGGGCTGTGCCGATTAATCGATTCGATTAATCGATCAATGCTTAGTCCCAATCAATTTTTTTAATCGAGTTAATCGGATCGATTAATTCGATTAAAAATTTTCAAAATCCGATTAAAATTTTAAAACTACAAATTAAAGTAAAAATGTTATCCTGCCTACAAAATATTTTTTCACATATATTGCTAACAAACATTCTAAGAAACATCCATCAAATAATGAAAAAGCAAAAATAAAATAAAATAAATAAATAAAAACAAAACCTTTCAAAAGAAGTTGTTGCACTTTTGTTGATAGAGAAAAAGGAGAGGACAGTTATTTAAAAAAATGCCGCTTCATACAACACCAACGTCTGTAGCTTTCTACAGAAAGTGTTGGCTAGGGTAATAGTATTCTCAGAAACAACAAGCTTTTAAAAAAAATGGAAATGCTAAAGATAAAAAAAAAAAAAAAAAAAAAAAAAAGGATTTAGATTTCCACTATCCCTCTGATGGGGGAAATGTCAACAGAGTTTCACAGTATCTTCAAGTGTTTATTGTCTGTTCAGAATTACTGATAGTAACTATTGAAGTAGAAACAGAAAATAACATTCTGTGTTCTAGTCCGAAGAAACAAAGAACTAAAATATAAGAATTTGAGATTTTTATGATAATGATATGGAATTTTGAGAATTCATTTAAAAATAGTGACAAGCGAGATGGACAAGGTCTGCAAATATAAAACTAAAATATTTGTAAATTCATTCAATGTTTCTTTCAAAATGAATCAAAAAATTAATTTATTAAAAAAAAAAAAAAAAAAAAAGACTTAAGTGAAAATATTTATATAAAATTAATACTTAAATTCACCAATTATTACTCTGAAAATTGATTTAAATTTCAGTTATGAAACAGATATAATTGATAAGACAAAAATTTTTGAAAAAACAATTTTACTTTTTCAGTCAATCTTATGAATATATATTATATACACAATATGAGAGTTTTATTCATCATTGATTGAAATAAAATTATATAAAGAAAAATGAAAACAGATTAAAAATCCGATTAATGAACTACGATTAACCCAGTTAAAACTCTTAATCGATTCCCACCCCTAAATAAAATTAGTAACTTACCAAATGTTTGCAGTTTATGTACTCTTTATGAAAGAGTCTTTTTATCAGTTGCACACACAAAAAAGGAGTTCATTTTTTATGGTTTTTCTTTTACACAGGGAAAGTATTTGAATGATTTTTTCTACTTCAAAATAGACATGCGGCTATTATGCGAGTAAACACAGTATATATTTCAGCTTTTGTAATAATGATCATTTTTTGAGATTATGCATTCTTTTTTGCTAATGCTAATAAAGAAGTTTCTGTCTTTAATGCCTAATAAAATAATTGTATTAGGGGGACCGGAAAATAATGTCGTTTTGAATTAATAAAATGAAACCGGAAATTTTTGTTTAACAGTGTTTACATGGTACTTTACAAATAACCATTTTATAAGTTACCTAAGAATATCTTAAATTTTATCCAGGATAAATTTCCGATGTCAGTATTTTAATTCAAAACGACATTATTTTCCGGTCCCCCTAATATTTAAAGTTAATATTTCTTCCCATTGTTATTAAAACAAATAAATGCAGTAGAACATCAGTTGTCAAACAATTCAATATGCCTTAGTTTATATTGCATGCAATGAGATTCCACCAGGTAGATTGTGACTGCATGTGCTTTCATTTATACAATACCCCCCCTCTATCCATTTTGATTGATATTTCTGTTTTTAAGATTTAATCTTATTTTAGTTTAATATTTGCATGTAGTAATGAACAATAAACCTCTTAAAACCTCAAGCTGTTAAAAATTTGAGACTAATTTTTAGAAAAATAATTTCATAATACTCATTGAGGTTATAATTGTTAAAATAATAAAATTAATTACAAATCTCAGAAAAAAAAACTGAATTTTTAAAAAATAAAGTTATAAGTTAGCTTTTTCATGCCTTGTGCAAAACTTAATCAGGGATGAGATTAGTGAAAAGATAAAAAGGTTGAAACTACATGTAAATGCAAAACACTAAAATGAAATACTAGAATTTTTATGACAAAATCTATTATATTAGATTAATAAATATATTTTTTAATCTTCAGTCTATAAAAAAAAAAGAACAAATGATTATGCATAAGTTTTAGCTAAGTTCTATTTAATTAGCTGATGTAACAAATTCACATCAGAAAGACAAAAAAGTTGAAAAGGTAAATCTACAAAAAAGCTGAAATCAGCTGAAAAATTGAAAAATCACATCCCTGCATAATTCAATGAAACATTATGAACTTGATATTAAACATAAAATAGCATGACTGCTAAAATGGAAGGTTGTAGTGAAATTTTGTTCCTCTGTTTTTCTCAAAAATGGGCCTCAAAAATTAAAATCTGGATTGACTCCTGATTGTTAAATAAAAACATGTTTTTCAAAGTTTTTAATTTGTGTGGCATTATTTTTTTATTGCTATTTTTGATATTACACATTAAACTGACATTAATGTTTATATTTTTTATTTTCTTGCTGAAACATATATTTTAATATTGTTTGAAGAATAATGAACTTTATAAACCTTTTTAACTCATTTAATTTTAAAAAGGCATTTTAATCATATTTATTTTTCACAGGTACATTTCTTTGTGCT
Source organism: Salticus scenicus (assembly GCA_963930645.1). NCBI lineage: Eukaryota > Metazoa > Arthropoda > Arachnida > Araneae > Salticidae > Salticus > Salticus scenicus. The sequence continues at coordinate 26,914,022 of OZ005656.1, forward strand.
TATATGCAACATAGGAAAAAGAAGAAGAAACTGTATAATGCTAATGAAGGTAAGATTTTTTTTTTTTCACAATAAGTTTTTATGTTTCTGTTTTATTATATATTTGTCAATAACTGTTATCAAGCAAGTCTAAATTCATGAATTAATTCAGTTGTTGTGAGTTACATTAAACAGCATGGGGAAAAACAAAGTAATAATATAAATAGTAACAATAATAACGATAATAAAATAAAAATAAATTTTTAAAATGCTACTTAATATGAGTGTATATTAGCTAACATGTTACACTGCTATTTCGAACCATTTGTAATTTTCTATATGTCTACATCTCAGCCTCTATTGGTGTTTGGTAAAATTTTAACTTATAGATATTGAGATTATCAGAGTCTAGAGTTGCTACACAAAATTTGAAAAAAAAATTCTATAAGTTTTCCTCTGTCAGTTTTATAAACAAAATAAGATTATATGCATCATCTAATATGTCTGCAAGTTAATTAAATATATATATTAATTTTATTAACTTACTATATAGTTGGTGAAAATCAAAATTTACTTTATTTCATTATAAAGCACTTGAATTTTAAGATTTTTATCTTAACTATAAAAATAGATGATTTACATTAAAAACTGAAATTAAACTTTATGAAAAACTTTACTTATGATGTTCCAAAAATCCCTGAATTTTCCCTGTTTCAGCAGTAAATTTTGAAATTCCCTGTATTTTAATAATATTTCAAATTCCCCGAGTTTTCCCTGATTTCCAGGTACTGTAGCAACCCTGCATACTCAACTCATATATAGAATCTTTATTGTGAAAATTTACAATTAATTTTTTGTGCATATTTAAATGGTAAATTGATGCCATTATAGGGAATGATGTAAAAAAAAAAAAAAGTTTTGTTGGCCACAACATACTAGTTTAATGTAGATTTTTTAACTTCTACTCAATATAAATTTAAAGTAAATTTTTTGCTTTGTTTAGATATAGAAGATCAAATTTTAACATATGAAGAAGTAGCCTTGTATTATCCCCGAGCCAATCGCAAACGGCCGACTGTCTTAATTGGACCTCCTAATATTGGACGGCATGAGTTGAGGCAAAGGTTAATGGAAGATACTGAGAGATTTGCTGCAGCTGTTCCTCGTAAGTGTTTCCTCTGTATGTGAAAACTTTCTTATTGCTTTTGAATGTGTTCTGAATATATATAATAACATTGAAAAAAAAAAAAAAAAAAAAAAAAGAAAGAATTATATCACTTCATCATTTTATAGATAATTTTAGATTGAAATCAAAACTTGTCACTCCTTTACAATTTTATAAATACATTGTTTGAAAAGACACAATAGAATAAATGACACATAAAGCTCATTCTTTAGTGAAATTTACTGATTAAAATAAATTCTTTATTATGTAAATATATATATTATAAAAAATTGTTTGATAAGAAATAAATACATAAAATGTCTTTAATTTAGAAATTTATTCATCAACCATGAAAATTCATTTCAGAAAATTGTGGAGTGGAAGGCTGATTTTTTATACCAACTATGTGAAAAATGCAAGAACCGGGAATCGAACCCGGGCCTTCCGCTTTACATGCGGATGTTCAAACCATTAAGCTACCCTGGCTGATTACCAGCTAGGCACTACTCACATAACATTTGTTGGCAAAGTCACAGAGTCTGTAAACACAGCTATATCAAGTGACATTAATATTCATGGCACAACTCCAACAGACCACAAAATTTTTAATTTAATTTAGAAATTTATTCATCAACCATGGAAGTTCATTTCAGAAAATTTTGGAGTGGAAGGCTGATTTTTTTTTTTTTTTTTTTTTTTTTAAATCTCAAAAATCAGCCTTCCACTCCAAAATTTTCTGAAATAAACTTTCATGGTTGATGAATAAATTTCTAAATTAAAAATTTCGTGGTCTGTTGGAGTTGTGCCATGGATATTAATGCCACTTGATATAGCTGTGTTTACAGATTCGGTGACTTTGCCAACGAATGTTACGTGAGAAGTACCTAGCTGGTAATCAGCCAGGGTAGCTCAATGGATTGAGCATCCGCACGTAAAGCAGACGGCCCGGGTTCGATTCCTGGCTCTGAAATTTTTAACATAGTTGGTATTTAAAAAAAAAAAAAAAAAAAAAAAAAAAAAAAAAAAAACAGCCTTCCACTCCAAAATTTTCTGAAATGTCTTTTTAAAGTTTGGTTTCTCTCATGCATGATATTTACAATGTTTTTATTATAAATATTAACTATATTTTAAATTACCTAGAAAAGTTCCTACACAATAAATATTAACTTTAAATTTTAAAATATGGTTATACATTCAGTGTGTTCAAATTTTTACTCAAAGCTGTTTTTAATTCATTTTTATATTTCATTTTGTTATGTTAAATTTATTTGCCTTGACTAAGTTTCTTTAGTTTCACATTCTTAAACTTTTTATTCTTTTAGACACAAGCAGAGCAAAAAGAGATGCTGAAGTTGATGGTTCTGATTACCACTTCATTACAAGAGCCCAGTTTGAGGCAGATATAGCTGCTGGCAAATTTGTTGAACATGGGGAATATGAAAAAAATTACTATGGAACAAGTCTTGATGCCATTAGAGCTGTAGTTAATTCTGGAAAGATCTGTGTTCTGAATCTTCATCCTCAGGTATTTATCATCATTAATTAGTTTTATTGAGCAAGCATCTGTTACTCATGACTGATATTTCAGAAGCATGTTTTCACTTCATTATGAAAGATTTTTTAATTACATACTATTAAAATACTATTATATGTGTGGTTATTTCCTTATGAATCGCTGAATGCAGAGAGATATGGAAGGTACCAAATGATGAAAGAAAAATAACTGAAAGATTCCAAGTTGACCATTTAAATTAAATTATTCCAGTTAGTTAAAAATATACAGATTTAAAAATCAAAACAAGGATCAGATAAAAACAGGGTGTCCAGTGTTCAGGGAAATCCTGGAAAGTCAGAAAATTTAAAATTAGTGAAAAAAAGTCAGAGAAAATTGCAAATATTGCTCAAAAAACGTGGAAAAATGTTTAAACTTGAAAACATTCTTTCTAAACACGAAATTAAAAATGTACCAATGAAGTGCATTCTTAATTTCTCCTGGCCTGTTTCATGTGTGACTGAAATGAATGATGATTGTTTTTGAATGTTTGTGAAAATGTGAATAAGGTTAATAGTTTTGAACCTTACTATTATAGAAATCAATTTAAATAATCGGAATTTTAGTATCACATGTAGTGACTAGAAAACACTTGTGTACATCTCAATTGATGTATTTATGTTTTTGGTAGCAGTAGCTTTTTATGTTCTTAATAATAATTCAACTTTGATTGATGAAAAATGAAATTTGTTTTAATGTCTAATCAATGGATATAAATGCATGTGCACTTTGGATTGAAAATGTTCCAATCAAGCTGAATTTGTATCTCAACTTTGTCAAAATCTATTTTCTTTCTTTTCTCTAATATGGGCCAATAGTCAATCTTTAGCCACAAAAGAGTACAAAGTATGAGTAAAAAGAAGTCAATATCACAAAAGAGTATGTAGAATAAAAAAAGTATTTCATTGGCATCTTAAAAGAGCAATTTCAGTTAATTTTTATCAATATACAAAATACTTATGATAAATAAATTTTAATCATCAATAAAATTGATTGAACAAAAAATTCTATTACATATGTATAATAAAACAAAAGTTATCTTTTTATGTTGTGAATCAAAAATAGAAAGCTATACTATTGCAGTGAAAACAGAAAGTATAACAAACATTTAAAAAAATAATATGATTATTATATCAATGTACTCTAATTCAGTGGTTGCCAACCTTTTTGACCTCACAGACCACTAAATCTCCAAATTAAAATCCTACAGACCTTTAATTTTATTGATTAAAAACGCAGATTTTTATCTAGAAGAATAATCAGAGAATGGCCATTTTATAAACTTGAAATAAGCCTATTTAATATAAAACTTTACAAATACTCATTTTATTATAAGAAAAGCGTTAGTACTTATTTAACCACAAGAAGAATAATTAATAGGTACAAATTTTAATTACAAACAATCAATAAACAATTAAAAGGAAAGAATGAGAGCACCTTTTTATTGCTTTCATATCATAAGAAATTCTGACAAAAAATTTAACTACACTGATAAATTGCTATTTCCATAAACTGTATTTACTAAATTTAGTAATATGTATATTAGATTGTTAGCTTATTAAAATCTAATGGAAACTTTAACATACATTTCATTCTTTAAATAATTCGAATATTCTGATAAATTTAGAACAATTTCTAGCTAAGTATCAAATACAGATCAGAAATTCAAACCTTGTTACTGAAAATTCAAATTTTAATGACATAAGATTATTCCATTTGTCCTCTCTCTCTCTTTCAGAAAATTCTGAAGCCTAATGTTAGGATTATCAAACATTAAAAATCCTGATGATGTTATTAACATCCCTAAAATGTGTAATATTAACATTCTTAAAATGTCTAATAAAAGATTAAAAATTGTCAAGATTTTTCTGCAGACCATCAATAATTTTCTCGAGGACCATTAGTGGTCCTCGGACCACCAGTTGACAACCACTGCTCAAAATTGCCTTATTTCAATGAAATCAAAATCATACCTTTATTTAACCCTATAACGGTCGTGAACATGTTTTCGTAATAGTTTGTCCCCTTTAAAAACATATACTTAAAATGTGTATAATTATAGATTTTAAGCTTGTGAAAGATCATATAATAGTCATGAAGTTCATCTTTAAATGTATGGTGAAAAATAAATTGTTTTAGTATATTATATAAAGAATTTGCAGTGAAAACAACAATACCACTTTTCCCCTCAGATGCTTAGAGGGTTAAAAACTGGTGGTTTTTTTGATAAATTAATTTTTAACTGCTTATCTTTTAGCTTGCTCTTTTAGAAGAATCAGTTCTAAAATATTCCATCTTTGATCACTTTGCTGGTCACTATATTTAAATGAATTAAAAAATTGAATCACTATTAATTATTATTTTTTTTCCTTTACACTTTATAAATTAAAAAAAAAATAATAATAATCACCTAAAAACCTCCCTTTGGCTGTCTAACCACTTTTGGCAGTTTACATTGCCGTAGGCAGACTTTTTTTTTTTTTTTTTTTTTTTTTAAGCAGTACATTGTGCAGCTTATTTGCCAGACATACAATCATACATGTAATCTGATTATAATAGCATGATTTAACATAAAACACATTCAAATATTTTGACAGTAATTTCCTTATATTTTTAGTTTCATTGCAATTTAAAATTTTGTCATTTGATAATTTCTATGAAAATTTCTATATTGTAATATTATCATGAACATTGGTGTAAAGTTAATGTGCATGTTGGGTATTTTACAAATGTATTTATTTTTAATTTAAAGTAAATAAACTTTATGAAATAAATATTTTAAAAGAAATAAGATCTTCTAAAACTTTTTCATTTTTGTTACAGTCTTTAAAAATATTGAAAAATTCAGACCTGCTGCCATATGTTGTGTTCGTTGCTCCACCTTCATTAGAAAAATTAAGAATGAATCGTATCAAAGCTGGCGACAATCCTAAGGATGATGAGCTTAAAGATATAATAGAAAAGGCACGAGAGATGGAAGAAAACTATGGCCATTATTTCGACATGGTGATAGTAAATTCTGATATCGATAAAGCATTCAATGAATTGCTCAAAGAAATAAACACTTTAGAAAGAGAACCACAATGGGTGCCTGCAATATGGCTTAAAAATCTTTCCAACTAGTTATTTATCCTATTGCTAGGATGAAATTTTCAAAATTTGTGTAAATTTGATTTGGTGATGATGTATAAAAGAATTGTGTGTATTGTAATATAACTTCAAAGAATCACTGTTGAAATTGGTATATGTAAGGCTTGAAAGCATTTAATTCCATAAGTGAAGAATTGTTTATAGAGAACTCTAGTATGCCTGTTGATGTGTAAACCATTTGTATAGATTACAGATATTTGTAAATATGTATTAATAATGTGGAAGATTTGTCATCAGCCTATTATGCACATCGATGATGAGAAAATATCCTTTCTGCCATTTATATTGTGCTTTGTATAAAATAATAAAAACAAAAGTATATTGATTTCATAAGAGTGTTTTTTAAGAATATACTTAAAATTTTAAGTGTTAGGGGAAAAATCAAGTTTAATTAATTGATATATTTAATAGTTAATTATATCAAGGATTTTTTTGCTTTTTTTTTTAAAGACAGTTTTCCTTTAATCTAATTTCAAGTTAATCTAAAGCTATAACAAACTTTTTTTATGAATATATATAATTATTATATCCATTTACTCTAAATTGCCTTTTTTCGGTGAAATCAAAATCATACTTTTATTTTAAAAACAGTGCTATTTTTAATAAATTAATTTTTAACCGCTTACATTTTTCATATATTTTAGCTTGCTATTTTAGAATTTGTTCTAAAGTTTTTTATATTTCACAATCTTTATTGCAAAGTATATTTTAAATAAGAAAATTCAGCAAAAACCAAATTTTTATATCTGGATCTAGAAACATTGAGTTAATGTTATGAAATATTAACCGAATATTTTAAAAATTTTATTTTTTAAATATAAATCTTTGAACCTGTTTTAAAAGGATATGTACTTTGCACATTTATCTGAATCACACTGCATCTAGTAATGTATTTATTATTTAAAAAAATAAGACCATAATTTTAAAATTTTTTTTTTTTTTTTTAATGGTGATTTTTTAACTTCAATTATGAATCATTAGAATGAATAATTTTCAAAATATGTTATAATGCATTTACTCGTGATTAATTTCATGTCGTAGCAGAGAAATTATGCTTAAATAAAAATCAAAAATTAGTTTGAAACCCTTTTGTAGAAGGAAAATGTTTTTCTACTTAAAATTCTGTCTTTAACATATCACACCCCGGTAAAAAAAAGTGACACAAGCGAAGAAGTATTAATTTTGACTTCATCATTGAAAATATATATGAAGTACCCTAACATGCACAAAAAACATGGCGTCTGTCTCGCAATTTACCATCCTGAGAAGCAGTTGTATCTGTTTTCTTGTAGGTTAGTTAATGTTTTCTTGTATTCTTTAATAATATATTTTTCAAATACTGCTTTTTTAAGTTGTGTCAGTTTTCTATCTGGGGTGTGATATATTGAATAACTAAATATTCTATTTTTAGCCGGGTTGGTCAGGTTTTGGAGACAGTGAAAATTATGGTTTTTACTTGACTGTCTAAAATTACATTTTGGAGAAAAACTGAATTTTCACAACACACAGTAATCCAATAAGTTTACTATGTGGTAACAATAAATAACATTCAGCTTGATTATGAAACATCAGCTACTCCCCTTTTAAATGAGCAAAATAATTTTTTTATAAACACAAGTATTTCAGCTGGTAAAAAAACACTTAGTCAAATCCAACCCCAATTTTTAGAATGTATTGCAAAATATATAATTTGATAAAAAGCTTTGCTTTTCACTCTTAAGGAATTTAATATCTAGGTTCAAGTTATGTAAAACATCTGTGATGCAATTAGTGCAATTTTTGTAAATTATAAGTACTTACTGTTTTTTTTTTTTTTTTTTTTTTGTTACACATTTCATAAAAATAAAACTTCATTTCATCTGGAGTATCCTCTCACATATTTTCCCCTCTGTTGTATATTTCTTGCCATAATGTATTAAAAAAAAATCTTTTAAAAGTTCATTTTTAATTGGCATTTCACATTTTAAAAATCTTTGTGTAAATATTGGAAGTTTTATACAAATTAATTTTAATATTTTAACTAAAGTCACAATTTTTAAAAATATCTGAGCTCATTTCAATGTTCAAATAAACACATATTAAAAAATTTAAAAAGCAAATTGCTTATGATATTGAAACAAAGAGAAAACATTAATTAAATAAATAAATATATATATATGTTTATAAATGTATATTTATACATCAGAAAATGAAAATTTTACAATTTAAAAATATCATATTTTTATATAATAAATTTCTCTGAATTAGAACATGTAAATAGTACTCTCCTTTTTAAATATTTTTTTTTCTTCCTTTTTATCATTTTTGCAATTTACTTCAAAAATTTTGTAGCATTGCCCTCAAAATTTGTGATATCCAATGAAGTACTTAAATATTATGCAATGAATGTTTAAATATGTTTATAGTTATTCATAGTTTCCTATAAAGTGTTCAAAATGGTTAATGGAACTTGTTGTCTAAAGAAACTTGAAAGTAAATTTATGCCATGCTGTTGTTATAAATTTCTACTACTTTATTACAATAAAAGTATTTTGAAAATTTCCAGAGTTTTATTTTGTGATTGTACATATATGAGTTTTATGTTCTCCATTTCCTAACCTTTTTATGGTTAAATGTTTTACACTAGAATGACCTGAGTAGTCATTTTGACTGCAAAGCTATTCTTTGATTATTGAAAGCTTTTCATTCAAAATGTAAACTCGGTAGTTCTGTTAATATTCTTTCAGTTTATCCACAAACCTCATTCTTTACCTTCTATCATTACTGAAAGCCAAATCACATGTTCTATGGAGAAATTTATTACTAGAATTACTCATTACTTAATGTAACTTTTAATACAGTATGGGTCCGAAAATTTGGAAACTGCGGAACTGGATTTTGGAAACATTTAAAAAATATATCAATTTACCGGACATTTTTAAAATTTTAGTCCAACCCTCTTAGAATTAAGCACCAAAGAAATAATTACTGACATATTCCAATATAATTTTATACCGTGTGAACAATAATTAAAAATTTTAATTAATATAAAACTGTGGTGGTTAAATAACAGAAAAAAAAAATAAAAATAAAATAGGAACAGCAATCCCACTATAGTGAAAGTACTGCATTTCTAAACAGACTATAATGTGGTCCACATGATAGACCTGAAAGTGCAAAGCTTCGTTATTTAATCCTATTAAATTATTCCTTATAAAACCTTTGAAGATAAACATAGAGAAAGAAAAAAAAAAAAATAGGCTGATCTGCCCATTGTTTTAGAATGAAGTGGAAAATGGTTAGAAATTATAATTTAATGGAGAGAGAAAAAAAAAAAAAAAACTTGTTAAGGTTGAATTAAGTTACCGTAATTTGCTGGAAACTTAGTTTTTTCCCCCCTCAGACTGTTCAGTGCGGGAATGATTGGAATTTCAAAACGTTCCGGATTTTGGATCCTTCCAGATTTCGGAATTCCAGTCCTATACTGTATTTTATTTTCACATTCAGAGGCTTTTTTTTTTTCTCTCTCTCTCTAAAATTGAACTAAATGAATTTTTTGTGCTTTTTTTCAAAATGAAATATTTAATTCTTTTTTTTTAAATAAAAACAAATTTAATAAGTTATGAATTTTCTGAATGTGAAAGTGTTTTTTTAAGTATGTTGAGTAATGAGTAATTCTAGTAACAATTTTCCCCATAGATTTAATAACTGAAAACAGGGAAATTTTAAGAGGTAGTAAACAGCCTTAAGGTTCGTTCTGAAACAATATTTTGAATGAAGAATAACAATTTAAGCAAAATCACACAATTGTTTCAGATTCAAATTATTAACCATGACCCCCTTCATTAGAAAGGAAAGGATTGAAATAAAAAGCACAGTTATGGCTACTTTTATGCTTAATTATTTTAACCTTAAACAATTCTATAGTTTTGCAATATACGATGTTTGCACTCCCAGACCCAGGACTGGCTAGCTATTTGTCTCTTTTTTGTTCAATTAGTCTCTTTTCTACCTTTTTTTCTATGCTTTTTCCCATTGATATTTTTTCGTTACTCATTTTCTTTCAAAGATTCACTTTCAGATCAATGTGATAGATTTTAACTCTTAAAGAGGAATGTCACAAGTACTGTATAGAACGTAAAATGGAGGATTCAAGAGAAAAAGTTGCACGCTGGGGGCACAGCACATCATACATATTTTTTAATTTAAACTCAAAATTGCTATTTTTTTACGTCACTTTTCTTGATGATGATGATGTCGTGTCTATCAAAGTGCAATTAGATGGCTCCGAAGCTGTCGAAGACAGCTTTAGCAACCTCGACAGCCCTATCTGTATAAAGTAGGTCTACTGGGTCTTCAAAGCCGATATTAAGAAGTTTGGCCTGGATTGCTGGGCAGCTGAAGATGTGTTGGGGAGACAGTGGGATGTCGTCTGGGCAGTGAGGACAAAAGTTGGTGTAACTACGCTGCCCGTCCTCAGAAATCCTCATCCCCTTTAAATGGTTTGTCCTCAGTCTGGTTAAAATAGTTGATAAGGCTCTATCACAGTTCAATTCCGGAATGGAGTTTCGTTTAACTTGTTGACCGATTAGTCTTCGGCCAGCGACGGCATTGGCGTCAACGAGGGTTAGACATTTGGATGGCTGAGGAGAATTACGTGCAGCCTTTGCGAGCTCATCGGCCTTCTCATTACCGAAAATATTTACATGAGCCGGTATCCATTGCAAGATGCAGGATCTCTGGGCAGCAATGATTTTGTTTGTGAGCTCAATGATCTGATGGCTGAGTTGACATTTGCCCTTCTGGATCGCTTGCAATGCTGATCTGCAATCTGAGAATATGATGATGCCTTTGGAACTCTGGTCCTCCTTAGACAGCACTTAGCTTATTTTTAGCACTTTTCTTATTATGATGTAATATGTTTATTCCTTCACCACATGCAAAGGGCAGTGAAGTATTCATGAAATTTAAGTTAATTTTCTTCATTCAGGATTAATCTAACAGCTTAAAAAAACACACTAAACTTAAAAATAAAATAAAATAAAACTTATTTTATGTTACTAAATTACTATAATACTTTTTTTTTTTTTTTTTTTTTGTAAATGCAAATTTTGTTTATTATATGAGTTGTTATTACTTATTACAGTAGTAAACTTGGACAAACATTTTTGGGTCCCAGCTAAATTTCATTTAACTGCAGATTGGTATAGAAAATTTTGCTATTGGACATGTAATGTAACTGTTGTTCTGTCCAAAGTTTCCAATTTTATATGCTGTCTGGTAAGATTTTTGGTGAATTCCCTACCTCTTTATCTATGTATCTAATGTCTAATTAAAAATTATTTTACATACAGGTAACATACATGCTATTCTTATTTTAATTTTCAGGAATTAGAATCTAGCAGCATCTGTGTTGCATTTTAATTTAGAACTTCCATAGTACAATTCTGTGATAATTTTAGATTCTATAAGATTTAACATATACTTGTAATTTTGGTATTGCTATAAATTTTGTTACAAAGATAATTTTTCTTACATATAATGCAAGCTGATATTCAGTTTTGTACACAATACATTATAGTTTTCCTTTTTTTTTTTTTTTTCCCCACTTAAAATATTTAAAAAAAAATATACCAGAGGCAGACTTACAACTCTCAATGCTTGGGATGAAATTCTCACTGCCCCCCCCCCCCCCTGGTGTCCTTCACTAAAATTTATTACTATAAAAAGTCATTGAAGTAAGTTTTAAGATTGATTCAGAAGCAAAGCCCAACAAGGTCAGGGGCATGAGCCCCATTTGCCCTGCCTTAGTCCAGATTTGCATAATTTTTTTTTTTTTTTTTTTTTTTTTTTTTTTTTTTTGGGGGGGGGTTGGAGTAGTTGCTCTATGGTCACATTTTGCACATTAAAGCTTAGACAGGAACCGACGGCATTTTTTTTTCTTTTTCAGATGACAATAGCAACAATGACATTTCAATTTCTTTATTTTTTTACACCATTGATAACATTTTTATTTCCCTGTAAAAAATGACATTGTGAAAAATGATGTAATAAGAGAAACTATTTCTTTAATGTAGGGCTGTGCCGATTAATCGGTTTGATTAATTTGATTAAAAATTTTCAAACTACAAATTGAAGTAAAAATGCTGTTCTGCCTACAAAATATCTTTTTACACATTCTGCTAACACACATTCTAAGAAATTTCCATCAAATAATAAAAAAGCAAAAATATTAATAAATAAAAATAAAACCTCTTAAAAGAAGTTGTTGCACTTCTGCAAATATAAAACTAAAATATGTGTAAATTCAGTTAATGTTTCTTTCAAAATGAATTGAAAAATTAATTTAAAAAAAATATATATATATATATATATATATATATTGAATAAGTGAAAATATTTATATAAAATTAACACTTACACACTTTTGCATTTTTTTTTTTTTTATTAAGAAATCCTAGCAAGTTTGTTATGAAATAATAAATAAACAAATAAAAAATATAGATAAAAAACTAAGTTAGAAATGAATAATAATAAAAAAAAAAAAAAAATGAAATAGAAATTTTCAAAATTCAGCAGTGAAAAATTTTTGACATAATCAAAACATTAGAATTTGAAAGTTTTCATTTCAATTTTTCTTCATTTGTAATTTAGCTCTTTATCTTTAAGATGGTATCTTTTTTTTTTTTTTCAGGATATTGATTCTAATTTGTAGATGGATCATTTAAAAAATAATTCCTCTAAATAATAATTTTAATAATCTTTTTAAATACATTAAAAAAAAATTTTAATGAGGAATTATTTGAAAAAAAGAATACCTCTAAATAATTTTGATAATCTTTATTAATAATTCATTAAAATTTTTTTTAATGAGGAATTATTTAAAATATAATTCCTCATTATTTGCATGTTTATTACTTCAGACATTTCAGTGGTATGAATAATTACTTATTACTTTCTCTTACCCGTAGGAACGAGAAAGTATTGTTTTAGGGTCAAATTTTCGAATGTGAGTTTTTGTTATATTTACATGTTCTGAGGTCCCTTGAATACGAAAATCATGTTTTTAGCGAATGGTCTCTGTGTATGTCTGTTATCAGCATATCTCAAGAACAAATAGTAGCAGAAATTCCAAACTCAGTATTCTATATGTGTATCATATAGGGATGCTACACTAAGCTTTTCATTGAGATGAAGCCAATGGTTTGTGTACATGGACACTCAAAATTATTCAAATACATTACGTCTATGGGGGAAATTCCAGGTAAGTAGAGTTTAACATCTATAGACTGCACTAAACCAAATGAAACGAATATATATTTTGTGTAATAGAGATAGTCAACTGAGAAAAAAATTTTGTGTATGTAGGAGCCTCGCCTACCCCTCTGGAGGGGAAGTCCCCCCTCGAGGTGAGTAAATTTTCATGATGGGTATCTTTGAAAAGAGCTCGCCAATACCTTTAAAACGAATGGTTGAACCATCGATCTGTGATAATTTAAAATAAAGTTATCAATTTTTTTCATTTTTAACCAAAAAAAAAAAAATTGTAATATAGAGAATGAATTAAACTTTTTTTTTTGATATTTAGTATTATACTACTTTTTCTAATATGGAAACCGTGTGCATTATCATGGAAGATAATTTTTTTAAATAATAATTTTAATAAATTATTTTTACTGAGTGAATTTTTATAGGAAAATATAGAAAAAAGTCGTGTGGTGGCCACAACACACTAGTTATTTGTTGTTAGTGGATGTGCTTTACTAATAATATTTTACCATTTCGCTCGGAGTTGTCACTCTATGGTCATATTTTGCACATTAAAGCTTAGACAGGAACCTACGACTTTAAGTGGAATTGCAGTGAAGAAAATGGCACGATCCCTTCCCCAGATACACAGTTGAACCTCGAAAATTCGGAATCGGTGGGACCGCAGAATTCCAGATTTTGGATTTTAGAGATTTATTACAAATTAATTTTTATATTATAATTACATACAAAATGTAATTTTTATGCTAGTGAAAACAAACGACGACCGAATTGGCAAATTAAATTATAAAATAGAAATACAATAGATTTATATTTTTAAAAAATTCAATACCTTAAAATTTATCCTTTAAAGCAACGTATATATATTTCAGCCGTCATCGCGGCCCTCTTCAGCGTTTTAAATGATTAAACTTGCACTGCCGGCACTTCGAAGTAAACAAAAACTCCCCCGTTGACGTTCCATTTTCACTTCACTTCTTGATTTCCAGGATCTGTTGCCATTCTTCAGGGATTAAACTGTGTTCCCGGTCGTTAATAGAGGATGGAGTGGTTAGTATCTCTATCGCTTCCCGTTTTAAGGCATACTTATGATTGTTATAGTGGGCTATTTTTTGAGTGTTAATGGTGTTAAGATTAATGGGGTTATTGTTATGAGTGGTAGACAGTGCAGTAGAAAATTTTTTGAGTTTAAGGTCGGAAATGTGTTCTTTTTCGCGTTTTTTTATGGATCTCTTGGTCATACCTATATAGCAAGCTTGTGTTTGGTCTTCAAAATTAAAGTCTATTTTGTAGATGCCTGAGGTGTCTTTAAAAGGAATTGTTAGATTTCAATGCATGTTTCCTCATATCATCTGTTAACTAGTGCGCACCTGGCATGACGTCAGATGTGACGTAACTGTATTACGTAATCAACGGCGCATCTTCGCTTCTCTGAGAGAGAGAGGTTTATAAGAGTCTGTACGAGAAAGCTTTGCTAAGCGTGCGGCAAGAAATGCCCGCATTATGTTATTCTACTTTTCTATATTATTAAATGTTGTGATTGTTCAAAAGACTCTGCTTTTCACTCTGCGGACCCATTTAAACCAACAATGGTTATGGGCCCAGAGACACGCATCTTACTGCGGACTTTTTAAAAATTTAAATTAACATTCGCTAAAACGAAAGTGCGACTTACTGTTAAGCCTCAGGGCTGAAATCGAAAGTATTTTTGATTCTATTTTTATAAAGAAGCTATTATAGCTGATTAAATATGTCGCAAGTATTAAATATAGAAAAGTTATCCAAAAAAAATTTTGACACATGGAAGCTGCAGATAGAAGCTGTTTTAATCAAGAATGATCACTGGAGTTATTGTTGAATTAAAGTTTAAATATACTAAAACAGCAGAGATACTTTAATAAAAAAAATTTAAGAGGAAAAATTACATGGCAGTTATACGTTTGATGTTGAAGACTCAATGAAGAAAACTTTCATATATTAACAAACATAATTTATTTGAATATGAATATTTACAGATGAAAAAGAAAAAATATTAAATAAACCAGCATATCCTGCTGGTAACTGAAAAACAAAACTACATCTTATAACGTTGAAAAATAAGAGAAAGAAAACAGATGCAAACGTCTTTTATACAATACAAACAAAACCAATTTGCATCTTGCTGTTGCCACTTGGCAATCACTAAACTAGTCTTCATCACTGGCTTATTTATCTTACAACCATGGACATCGTTTTTGATGAGAGTGAACAGAAACAAGAGCAATAACTGTGATTCACCGCTATTACTCACATGTTTACAATTTCAGCTATTCACATCTGTGGAATAAACTAGAGCAAGAAGATAAACAAAAATGCGGCCACGAGAGCGATAAAAAAAACGTAAGTCATATCAAACTAAATTTAATTTAAATAATTTACTTTATAGAATATATAAATACCTTAACAAATTAACTTTAATTTCACTTTATAAAAATAGATATAATTAAATATTTATGATATGACTTATAACAGTTATGCTAACGGAACGAAAATTAAGCCCGATGAAGGCGCCGAAGACGAAGAAAAATGGCTCGAAATTGACCGTAAAGCTAGAGCCGATTTAATCCTAGCAATTACCCCAAGTGAGTTGTGTCATATTAAACATTGTACCACCTCAAATGAAGTATGGAATAAATTAAAAGAAGTTTACAAATCGAGAGGACCGGCAAAGAAAGCCACCCTATTGAAGCAGCTACTCTTTAAGAAAATGTCTGATAGTGAAAATATGTCCGATCACCTAAATATTTTCTTTGATATAGTGGACAAGCTAAAAGAAATGGACATTCACGTAGCCGAAGATCTATTATCAATTTTGCTCTTATACAGTATTCCTGACAGTTATGAAAATTTCAGGTGCGCCATAGAAGCAAGAGATGAATTGCCGCAGCCTGAAGCTCTAAAAATTAAAATGATGGAAGAATATGAGTCAAGAAAAAATGAAAAGCATCAAGAATCGTCAAATGCGTATTTTACAACTCACAAGAAAAATCTTCCTGAAAAGAACAAAAGAGAAATCTTAAAGCCTGTGCAGAACAAGAACACGTATGGCGAAAGAAATTATGCAATCTTCAAATGCAATTACTGTTCAAAAGTAGGGCATAAAGCCTCAGAATGCAGAAAGAAGATCTCAGACAGAAAATTTACTTCATCGAATAAATACAAAGATCTTTTATGGTTGAAGATAGTACAGAGTTCACGATGGCAGCCAGTAACTCTTTCCAAGAACATTCCGAGTGGTGTCTCGACAGCGGATCGACATCACATATGGCTCATGACAAGAATTTGTTTACAGATTTTGAACCTAGAATTGGATCATTTATAAAATTAGCTGTAGATGAAACAGCGGAGATCACAGGTGTTGGAACAGTCAAATTAAAAGTTCCCGGTAATCACGGTGTAACCAATTTAAAGTTAACAAATGTTTTGTGCGTTCCAAAATTGAAATGCAATTTAATGTCTATGTCAAAAGCTACTGCAAACAACTGTCGAGTTATATTTACCGAAAAAGGTGCAAAAATTACGGAACAGGACGGCTCTCAGATTATAAGTGCTACGAGAAAAGGTGATTTATATTTTTTTCAGCCGCAGGTGGATATAGCTGCATCAACTCAGGTAAGCAACTTTCATAAATGGCATTTAAAATTAGGACATTTAAATGAAAAAGATTTAAAATTATTAAAATCTGAAAATATGTTAAGAGATTTAAATTTTAATGAAAAAGATTCTTTAAAAGATTGTAAAGTATGCATTCAGTCTAAACAAACTGTGAAACCATTTTGTAAAGAAAACACATTTCATAGTAAGGAATTATTAGAAGTAGTTTATTCTGATTTATGTGGCCCTATAAATGTTAAATCCCATGGCGGATCACGTTACTTTATTACTTTTTTGGATGATAAATCTTGTTACATTGAAGTAAATTTTCTAAAAACAAAAGATGAAGCTAGTACGCGTTCCGGAGATATAAAGCAGCAGTCGAAAATCGATTAGGAAAAAAAATTAAGATACTGCATACCGATAATGGTTTGGAATATTGTGGCGAAGAATTCAATAAATATATTGAAGAATGCGGTATTAAACGTGAATATTCATCTCCAATGACGCCTCAGCAAAATTCTAGAATTGAAAGACAAAATCGTACATTATACGAAATGGCGAGCTGTTTGTTAATGCAATCAAACCTTCCAAATACATTCTGGGCTGAAGCAGTAAATTGCACTGCATATATTAGAAACAGATGTCCCACTAAAGGAATTAAAGAAAATAAAACACCTTTCGAATTGTTTTTCGGTTATAAACCAACTGTTAACTATTTTAAAATTTTCGGACAGAAATGTTTTGTTCTAAATAAAAAATCAAAAGGGAAGTTTGAAGCTAGGTCACACGAACATATATTCGTTGGCTATTCAAATGAATCACGCGCTTACAGATTATGGAATAAGGATACCAGAAAAATTGTCATAAGTCGTGATGTTCGATTTATAGACGAGTTTCAAACAAATGATTCAGCTACTACTGATCAATTAGAATTAATTTTTCCGTCTGAGAATAAATGCAATGATTGTAATATTAAAAATGAAACTCCTATCCCTACTCAAACCGCAGACATCCACAGGGGGGGAAACAGCGGATCGATTTCCCATCCCCCTGAATTCAACGGAGAAAGTTTATCTTTTTGGAAAGGGGGGGAAGCGAGCCACTCTCTTTCTGAAGGGGGGAACGGAGAAGATATGAGTGGAGGGGAAGAGAGTGCT
Source organism: Salticus scenicus (assembly GCA_963930645.1). Lineage (NCBI taxonomy): Eukaryota > Metazoa > Arthropoda > Arachnida > Araneae > Salticidae > Salticus > Salticus scenicus. Next base: position 26,931,909 of record OZ005656.1, read on the forward strand.
GACGGTATATGTAAACAAGAGGAAGGGATAAACAATCCTCCTTTTAAACGTGGTCCCGGCAGACCTAAAAAAAGTAAAAGTTGGAACTTTCAAAAGTCTTGTAAGGAATATATTACAGATACAAAATATAAAGATGAAACTTCTCAATTAGCTGATAACTCATTTAATGAAATTAATCCCAGCGTAATCGACATGCTAAATGGAGATTATGCTAAAAATTGGGAGAACGCGATGAAATTAGAATATGATTCTTTAGTTAAGCAAAACGCTTGGGAAATTGTAGATAGACCAAAAGATTAAAATGTAATTGGGTGTAAATGGGTTTTAAAAACAAAATTCAAACCAGATGGTCAAATTGAAAAATTTAAGGCCAGATTGGTTGCCAAAGGGTGTTCACAGAAACAAGGTATAGATTTTGAGGAAAATTTTTCACCAGTAGCCAGATTAAGTTCTATAAGAACTGCAATCGCGTATGCTATTCAAAATGGTTTCACAGCATACCAGTTAGATTTCATTATGGCATATGTTAACGGTGATATACATGAAGAAATTTATATGGAGCTTCCTGAATTTTTTGAAAATGATATACACGAAAATAAAGTGTGTTTATTAAAAAAATCTTTGTATGGCCTTAAGCAGTCAGGAAGACAGTGGTTTAAGAAATTAGATGAGAAATTGAGAAAAATGAAATTTAACCCTTTGAATTCCGACAAATGTGTCTATTACTCAAAATATCCTTTTGATGCTATTATAATCGTCTATGTTGACGATTTAATTTGTCTCACTAAAAGTGAAGAGCACTATTTTGATATAAGAAATAAATTAGCAGAATCTTTCAAAATGAAAGATATGGGCCTTCTGCATTATTGCTTAGGCATTGAATTTAATCAAGATAGGGACAGCATCACTATAACACAAAAGAAATACATTGAAGATTTACTAAATAAATTTAATATGGAAGATTCTAGAGTGGTGAATACACCTTTAGATAACAGTGTAAAATTAACTAAACAAATGTGTCCAAATACAGAAGAAGAGAAATCATACATGTCAAAAATTCCTTATAGACAATTAATTGGTTCTCTTATGTATCTGTCGGTTGCTACCAGACCAGATATCACCCATGCTGTAAATTATTTAAGTCAGTTTAATAACAATCCAGGAAAACCTCACTGGATAGCTGCTAAAAGAATACTAAGGTATCTCAATGGCACTAGAAATTTAGGAATTGTGTATTACAGAGACGATAAACCATTGACAGCATTTGTTGATGCCAATTGGGCATCGGATATAAATGATAGAAAATCATATACAGGATATGTCTTTAAACATGCCGGTGGACCTATTTCTTGGGAATCTAGAAAGCAGCGAACTGTTGCTCTATCCACAACAGAATCTGAATATATGTCTCTGTCCGAATCCGCAAAAGAGACAATTCATGTTAGAAATTTCTTAAAAGAACTGGATCCTGAAATTGTATCAAGTCCGACTGCAATCATGTGCGACAATCAATCCGCACTGAGATTATTAAAAAATCCTGTTCATCACAGTCGCTCTAAGCACATTGACATTCGTCATCATTTTGTGCGAGAAGTTTACAATAATAAACTAATAGACATTAAATATATTTCATCGGATGAACAACCTGCAGATATTTTAACAAAAAGTTTAAATGCATAAAACATGAAAAATGTTGTGATATGATAGGACTTAATACTCAGGACTGATGAACTTAAAAAAAATATATTTAAACTGTGTTTTCATTAAGAAATTAACTGCTTATATTTTACGTATTTTATTTTATTATATTAACCATAATTATTTGCTTATAATTATATTTCTTTACTAACACTTTTCTGATTTTAAGTAACTTTTGCATAAAAATAATTTTCTGTAATTTTTAATATGCTATTATAATGCATAAATATGTTTTATTTTCGAAACATTTATTGAATAAGGGGAAAATGTTAGATTTCAATGCATGTTTCCTCATATCATCTGTTAACTAGCGCGCACCTGGCATGACGTCAGATGTGACGTAACTGTATTACGTAATCAACGGCGCATCTTCGCTTCTCTGAGAGAGAGAGAGGTTTATAAGAGTCTGTACGAGAAAGCTTTGCTAAGCGTGCGGCAAGAAATGCCCGCATTATGTTATTCTACTTTTCTATATTATTAAATGTTGTGATTGTTCAAAAGACTCTGCTTTTCACTCTGCGGACCCATTTAAACCAACAATGGTTATGGGCCCAGAGACACGCATCTTACTGCGGACTTTTTAAAAATTTAAATTAACATTCGCTAAAACAAAAGTGCGACTTACTGTTAAGCCTCAGGGCTGAAATCGAAAGTATTTTTGATTCTATTTTTATAAAGAAGCTATTATAGCTGATTAAATATGTCGCAAGTATTAAATATAGAAAAGTTATCCAAAAAAAATTTTGACACATGGAAGCTGCAGATAGAAGCTGTTTTAATCAAGAATGATCACTGGAGTTATTGTTGAATTAAAGTTTAAATATACTAAAACACCAGAGATACTTTAATAAAAAAAATTTAAGAGGAAAAATTACATGGCAGTTATACGTTTGATGTGGAAGACTCAATGAAGAAAACTTTCATATATTAACAAACATAATTTATTTGAATATGAATATTTACAGATGAAAAAGAAAAAATATTAAATAAACCAGCATATCCTGCTGGTAACTGAAAAACAAAACTACATCTTATAACGTTGAAAAATAAGAGAAAGAAAACAGATGCAAACGTCTTTTATACAATACAAACAAAACCAATTTGCATCTTATAACGTTGAAAAATAAGAGAAAGAAAACAGATGCAAACGTCTTTTATACAATACAAACAAAACCAATTTGCATCTTGCTGTTGCCACTTGGCAATCACTAAACTAGTCTTCATCACTGGCTTATTTATCTTACAACCATGGACATCGTTTTTGATGAGAGTGAACAGAAACAAGAGCAATAACTGTGATTCACCGCTATTACTCACATGTTTACAATTTCAGCTATTCACATCTGTGGAATAAACTAGAGCAAGAAGATAAACAAAAATGCGGCCACGAGAGCGATAAAAAAAACGTAAGTCATATCAAACTAAATTTAATTTAAATAATTTACTTTATAGAATATATAAATACCTTAACAAATTAACTTTAATTTCACTTTATAAAAATAGATATAATTAAATATTTATGATATGACTTATAACAATCTCCCCCCTTTTTTTAACGCTCTCGGGACAGCGTTTTATGAAAACACATTTTAAACACTAAAAATACTTCAAAATTCACCTCAATCAATGCCTGATCACGAAGTTAGTGATCACCCATTGATCAAAAGTGACAACATGTAATATATAAAAAAAAAAAATTGCCTACAGAAATTGGCATTAACTAAACAATGTCAATATCTGAAAAAATTCTCCTACAAAATTTAATTAATTGTTCTTTAACTTGTGGCTTAGTAAAGGCATCTGCCAAATTTAATTTACTAGTTACATGCATTAATTTAAATACTTTATCAAAAACCAAATTCCTTAAAAAATGATATTTAATATGTATGTGCTTAGTTCTATGATTTTCAAACGGAGAATTTGAAAAAGAAATTGCTGCCTCGTTATCACAATATAAAATACAATTTTCTAACTTTAAATCTAAACTATTATTTAATAAAACATTTTTAATCCAGGTCAATTCTTTAGCGGCTTCTGTTAAACTGATATATTCTGCCTCCATAGTTGAGAGACTAACACATTTCTGTTTAAATGTTCTCCATGATACAGGAGCTTCACCTAAAAATAGTATATATCCTCCCATTGATACCCTGTCATCTCTATTGGCAGCAAAATCTGAATCAGAATAACATTTCAATTCTAAGTTGTTAACCCTGGACAATTCTAATTTATAACTAATTGTATTTTTAAGATAACCCAACAATTTCAAAACACTGTTCCAATGTTTCATACCTGGATTAGATTGGAACTGCGACAACAAGTTTACAGCAAAAACAATATCTGGTCTAGTACGACTTGCTATGAAAGCTAAACAACCAATTAAATTTCTATATGGGTAAGATTCCATTTCTCTAATTTCAGCTTCAGTTTTAGGGGAATCTAATTTAGAAAAAATTTCTCCTTTAGGAATTGGCAAAGAAGTAATGGGATATTTATAATTTTCATACTGCTTACAAATCTTATTGATATAAGCCTTTTGATGAATAAACAATTTTCCTCCCTCTTCTTCAAACTCAATACCTAAAAGTTTTTTAGTCTTACCCAGAATCTTTAAATAAAATTTTTGCTGTAACAAGTTTATCGCAAATTCCAAATCTTCCTGATTTTTACCAAAGATGACAATGTCATCTACATACAATAATAAAATTATATTACAATTATATGTATAAACACAATTACACCAGTCCAGTTTATGAAATTGCAAGTTTTTCAAAACATCATCTAGTTCAAAAAACCATGCTCGACTACTTTGATGGAGTCCATACAATGCTTTTTCCAGTTTACAAATTTTACCTTTATCTTTAATAAAACCCTCAGGCTGTAACATAAAAACTGTTTCATCTAATTTTGCATATAAATATGCATTATTAACATCTATTTGTACATGAAACCAATTAAATAAACATACATATATAGAAAAAAATAGTCTTATAATAGAAAAATTCACCACTGGACTAAACACTTCTTCATAATTTTCCCCTTTGACCTGATTGAACCCTTTAGCTACTAAACGAGCTTTATACCTTATAATTTCACCTTTTTCATTTCTCTTAAGAGTATATACCCACCTATTTCCCAAAATTTTAGCTCCTCTAGGTGGTTCTACCAATTCCCAAACTTTACGATCATACATGACCTGCATCTCTTGTTTCATGGCATTATCCCACTCAGATGCTTCAGGTGAGTTAACAGCTTCAAAAAAATTACTAGGAATTTTAATTTCAATCAGGTTAGCTTCATCATTAGAATCTGAAGAATTTACAAGTTTACCAGCAGTTAAATTTTTACCCGAAAAATCAAAAAGTTTATCATTACATTCTATTTTCTTTTCTAAACAATATTTTAACATCTTGTAATGATCGTAGCCTTATATTTTCACCCTCTATTCCATAATAGATATCAGTTCTAGTTCCAGTTTTTCGAGGTACAGCTCTACGTATCCATGGAATGGAATCACATGGCGTTAAACTAGTTCCCTCTACTTCCTGAGACTGAACTATTCTCCCCCCCTCACGAGATTCTAAGCGTTCTGCTAGCTCATGAATAGTAGGGCCTAAATCAATATCATTATCATAATCTGGAACAGAAAAGTAAAAATTTTGACCTTTAATTACTTTATTACATTTAATTTCATCTACCCCTTTTTTGGTTTCATTAAACTTTACATTGATTGTTTCAATTAATTTCTGATCCTCAACTATCCAAATTCTGTAACCTTTGGTTTTTTGTGCATACCCCAACATAATTCCCAGTTTGGCTCTCATATCGAGCTTTTTCCTGAGTTGTTTAGGTACGTTTACAAAAGCCAGGCAACCAAATGGTTTTAGATGAGAAACAGAAGGCTTTCTGCCAGTAAACAACTCAAAAGGAGTTTTATCCTTCTTGTGGCAAACTCTATTCCAAACATAAGTGAAACACATCAAAGCCTCCCCCCAAAATTTTTGAGGTAAACCACTAGATTCAAGCAAAGTCTTAACACCATCTAAAGCAGTTAAATTGAACCTTTCCGCCACACCGTTCATTTCTGGAGAATAAACATTTGTTTTTTCATGTTTAATACCCTGCTTTTCCAAAAAATTTTCAAACTCCTTGTTACAAAATTCCAAACCCCCATCAGTTCTAATGGCAATTATTTTCTTGTTTAAAAGTCTTTCTGCTCTTCTAGAAAATCTCAAAAAAGTTTCAAAAACATCAGATTTATTTCTAATGGGATAAACTGCAACTCTACGTGAATAATCATCAATTACAGTTAAAAAATATCTATTACCTCCCTGAGTTAAAACTGGTAATGGTCCACAAACATCCATATGTAACAATTCAAGAACATTTTTAGATCTTACTTGACCAATAGCTTTAAAAGATACTCTTTTACTTTTAGCAAGTTTACATGGTATGCAATCTTCAGCCATCTTACTCAAAATAGGCAATCCTTTAACAGCTTGACATTTACTAGTATTAATTAAATAGTCATCATTAATATGACAAAATCTATTATGCCAAAAATCAACAGGTTTAGAATTTTCCTGAACAGTAAGACTAGCCGAAGTTGCACCACCATTTGTTACATATTTTGTTGGTTTAAAAAAATACAAATCACCTTTCCTCAATGCATAGAATAACTCATTCCCATCTTTGTCAAAAACTCTAATTTTTCCATTTTTGCCAGAAAAATTTAAGCCTAATTTTTCTAACTTAACACCTGATATTAAATTTCTTCTTAATTTTGGATTGTATAAAACATTTTTTAAAGTTATCTGATTATAGTTATTATTACATTTAACATTAAACTGAATAGTACCCCTTCCTAAAACATCACTCTCTTTTTCACCTACAGCAAGAGACATTTGAACATCAGTTACAGGCTCAAAATCTAGATATAAATCTCTATTGTTGCAAAAATGTGCCGTCGCTGCAGTATCAAATACCCAGGTTATTTTATCAGAATTTGCAACTGATGAATTTGCCTCAAAAAACTGAGGGAAAATTTCTGTTAAACTACATTCAGAAAAAGCAAAACTAAATTTCTCATTAACTTCTATATTACTAGTTTCATTAAAATTTCGGGAATGAGCACTTCTATTAACACATTGAGACTTTAAATGACCATACTGTTTACATTTAAAACAGGGTCCAATTTTACTTTTGTTAAAATTTTCATTAGCAGAAAAACCATTAAATTTTTTACATTTATTAGAATTAAAATTTTTACTTTTATAATTACTCTCTTTAACATTTTTAGAACTCATATTTTTAACATTACTAGTATCTAAAGTTTTACCTGTCTTACAAAGAGTTGAATAAGCTAATTCAGAGTTCCTCAACAAGTCTTTTTTAACAAAATTCAGTCTATTTTCCTCCAAAAGAAGTTCCGCCTCAATCTTGTGTGGAACAAAGTCTGCATCATTCCATCTATAAATAGCTTGGACCGTTGCTTGAAACTCTTCTGGTAAGGTACGGATCATCTGGTATCCAATGTACAATGGTTGTAGCTGGTGTCCAACGTCCTTTAACCTTTCAGCAGCTTTCTTTACTCGGCACAGAAAAAGATTGACAGGTTCACCACTAGAGAACTTTGTTTCAAAAAATTCATCCAACAGCTGTACTACCCGAGCTCTTGTCTTCCGTTCAAAATTTTCATGCAGAACCTTCCAGGCCTTGTAACCATCTGTCAAATTACTAATTAATGGCTTTAATTCAGGGCTTAAAGATTGGTAAATAATTGTAAAAGCTCTATCTTTCCTTAAATTCAGCTCATACTTTTCTCTCCACGTTAAGCCTTCCTGGTCACTAGCCTGTTGTTCCATGTATTTCTCATTCTCCACAAAGACCCAGGCACCATAGTGCATCAAAGCCACTTTAATTTCAGTTTTCCAACTATCCCAGTTAGTAGACGTCAATAAAGTCCCTTTGAACTCTTTTTCCTCCATTTCAATTTGTCAATTCAAACTTTGACAAAAGAGAAAAAAAAACGTTCATCTGGGCCTTTCTTCATGGATAACTAACAGTCAAGCATATTCAGCACTTCTATGAGTTCATTATTTGATAACTGGAACGGCTCATAAAAACTCGGCAAACTGAAGTCCGGATGTAAACATTACTCTTCACTTCCACATCATTAAACCATAAATTCCTCAAACTATATATCTTATGGTTAGAGGGGCATTAACTGGGCCCATAACCTTGTTGAATTAAAGTTTAAATATACTAAAACAGCAGAGATACTTTAATAAAAAAAATTTAAGAGGAAAAATTACATGGCAGTTATACGTTTGATGTGGAAGACTCAATGAAGAAAACTTTCATATATTAACAAACATAATTTATTTGAATATGAATATTTACAGATGAAAAAGAAAAAATATTAAATAAACCAGCATATCCTGCTGGTAACTGAAAAACAAAACTACATCTTATAACGTTGAAAAATAAGAGAAAGAAAACAGATGCAAACGTCTTTTATACAATACAAACAAAACCAATTTGCATCTTGCTGTTGCCACTTGGCAATCACTAAACTAGTCTTCATCACTGGCTTATTTATCTTACAACCATGGACATCGTTTTTGATGAGAGTGAACAGAAACAAGAGCAATAACTGTGATTCACCGCTATTACTCACATGTTTACAATTTCAGCTATTCACATCTGTGGAATAAACTAGAGCAAGAAGATAAACAAAAATGCGGCCACGAGAGCGATAAAAAAAACGTAAGTCATATCAAACTAAATTTAATTTAAATAATTTACTTTATAGAATATATAAATACCTTAACAAATTAACTTTAATTTCACTTTATAAAAATAGATATAATTAAATATTTATGATATGACTTATAACAGTTATGCTAACGGAACGAAAATTAAGCCCGATGAAGGCGCCGAAGACGAAGAAAAATGGCTCGAAATTGACCGTAAAGCTAGAGCCGATTTAATCCTAGCAATTACCCCAAGTGAGTTGTGTCATATTAAACATTGTACCACCTCAAATGAAGTATGGAATAAATTAAAAGAAGTTTACGAATCGAGAGGACCGGCAAAGAAAGCCACCCTATTGAAGCAGCTACTCTTTAAGAAAATGTCTGATAGTGAAAATATGTCCGATCACCTAAATATTTTCTTTGATATAGTGGACAAGCTAAAAGAAATGGACATTCACGTAGCCGAAGATCTATTATCAATTTTGCTCTTATACAGTATTCCTGACAGTTATGAAAATTTCAGGTGCGCCATAGAAGCAAGAGATGAATTGCCGCAGCCTGAAGCTCTAAAAATTAAAATGATGGAAGAATATGAGTCAAGAAAAAATGAAAAGCATCAAGAATCGTCAAATGCGTATTTTACAACTCACAAGAAAAATCTTCCTGAAAAGAACAAAAGAGAAATCTTAAAGCCTGTGCAGAACAAGAACACGTATGGCGAAAGAAATTATGCAATCTTCAAATGCAATTACTGTTCAAAAGTAGGGCATAAAGCCTCAGAATGCAGAAAGAAGATCTCAGACAGAAAATTTACTTCATCGAATAAATACAAAGATCTTTTATGGTTGAAGATAGTACAGAGTTCACGATGGCAGCCAGTAACTCTTTCCAAGAACATTCCGAGTGGTGTCTCGACAGCGGATCGACATCACATATGGCTCATGACAAGAATTTGTTTACAGATTTTGAACCTAGAATTGGATCATTTATAAAATTAGCTGTAGATGAAACAGCGGAGATCACAGGTGTTGGAACAGTCAAATTAAAAGTTCCCGGTAATCACGGTGTAACCAATTTAAAGTTAACAAATGTTTTGTGCGTTCCAAAATTGAAATGCAATTTAATGTCTATGTCAAAAGCTACTGCAAACAACTGTCGAGTTATATTTACCGAAAAAGGTGCAAAAATTACGGAACAGGACGGCTCTCAGATTATAAGTGCTACGAGAAAAGGTGATTTATATTTTTTTCAGCCGCAGGTGGATATAGCTGCATCAACTCAGGTAAGCAACTTTCATAAATGGCATTTAAAATTAGGACATTTAAATGAAAAAGATTTAAAATTATTAAAATCTGAAAATATGTTAAGAGATTTAAATTTTAATGAAAAAGATTCTTTAAAAGATTGTAAAGTATGCATTCAGTCTAAACAAACTGTGAAACCATTTTGTAAAGAAAACACATTTCATAGTAAGGAATTATTAGAAGTAGTTTATTCTGATTTATGTGGCCCTATAAATGTTAAATCCCATGGCGGATCACGTTACTTTATTACTTTTTTGGATGATAAATCTTGTTACATTGAAGTAAATTTTCTAAAAACAAAAGATGAAGCTAGTACGCGTTCCGGAGATATAAAGCAGCAGTCGAAAATCGATTAGGAAAAAAAATTAAGATACTGCATACCGATAATGGTTTGGAATATTGTGGCGAAGAATTCAATAAATATATTGAAGAATGCGGTATTAAACGTGAATATTCATCTCCAATGACGCCTCAGCAAAATTCTAGAATTGAAAGACAAAATCGTACATTATACGAAATGGCGAGCTGTTTGTTAATGCAATCAAACCTTCCAAATACATTCTGGGCTGAAGCAGTAAATTGCACTGCATATATTAGAAACAGATGTCCCACTAAAGGAATTAAAGAAAATAAAACACCTTTCGAATTGTTTTTCGGTTATAAACCAACTGTTAACTATTTTAAAATTTTCGGACAGAAATGTTTTGTTCTAAATAAAAAATCAAAAGGGAAGTTTGAAGCTAGGTCACACGAACATATATTCGTTGGCTATTCAAATGAATCACGCGCTTACAGATTATGGAATAAGGATACCAGAAAAATTGTCATAAGTCGTGATGTTCGATTTATAGACGAGTTTCAAACAAATGATTCAGCTACTACTGATCAATTAGAATTAATTTTTCCGTCTGAGAATAAATGCAATGATTGTAATATTAAAAATGAAACTCCTATCCCTACTCAAACCGCAGACATCCACAGGGGGGGAAACAGCGGATCGATTTCCCATCCCCCTGAATTCAACGGAGAAAGTTTATCTTTTTGGAAAGGGGGGGAAGCGAGCCACTCTCTTTCTGAAGGGGGGAACGGAGAAGATATGAGTGGAGGGGAAGAGAGTGCTGACGGTATATGTAAACAAGAGGAAGGGATAAACAATCCTCCTTTTAAACGTGGTCCCGGCAGACCTAAAAAAAGTAAAAGTTGGAACTTTCAAAAGTCTTGTAAGGAATATATTACAGATACAAAATATAAAGATGAAACTTCTCAATTAGCTGATAACTTATTTAATGAAATTAATCCCAGCGTAATCGACATGCTAAATGGAGATTATGCTAAAAATTGGGAGAACGCGATGAAATTAGAATATGATTCTTTAGTTAAGCAAAACGCTTGGGAAATTGTAGATAGACCAAAAGATTAAAATGTAATTGGGTGTAAATGGGTTTTAAAAACAAAATTCAAACCAGATGGTCAAATTGAAAAATTTAAGGCCAGATTGGTTGCCAAAGGGTGTTCACAGAAACAAGGTATAGATTTTGAGGAAAATTTTTCACCAGTAGCCAGATTAAGTTCTATAAGAACTGCAATCGCGTATGCTATTCAAAATGGTTTCACAGCATACCAGTTAGATTTCATTATGGCATATGTTAACGGTGATATACATGAAGAAATTTATATGGAGCTTCCTGAATTTTTTGAAAATGATATACACGAAAATAAAGTGTGTTTATTAAAAAAATCTTTGTATGGCCTTAAGCAGTCAGGAAGACAGTGGTTTAAGAAATTAGATGAGAAATTGAGAAAAATGAAATTTAACCCTTTGAATTCCGACAAATGTGTCTATTACTCAAAATATCCTTTTGATGCTATTATAATCGTCTATGTTGACGATTTAATTTGTCTCACTAAAAGTGAAGAGCACTATTTTGATATAAGAAATAAATTAGCAGAATCTTTCAAAATGAAAGATATGGGCCTTCTGCATTATTGCTTAGGCATTGAATTTAATCAAGATAGGGACAGCATCACTATAACACAAAAGAAATACATTGAAGATTTACTAAATAAATTTAATATGGAAGATTCTAGAGTGGTGAATACACCTTTAGATAACAGTGTAAAATTAACTAAACAAATGTGTCCAAATACAGAAGAAGAGAAATCATACATGTCAAAAATTCCTTATAGACAATTAATTGGTTCTCTTATGTATCTGTCGGTTGCTACCAGACCAGATATCACCCATGCTGTAAATTATTTAAGTCAGTTTAATAACAATCCAGGAAAACCTCACTGGATAGCTGCTAAAAGAATACTAAGGTATCTCAATGGCACTAGAAATTTAGGAATTGTGTATTACAGAGACGATAAACCATTGACAGCATTTGTTGATGCCGATTGGGCATCGGATATAAATGATAGAAAATCATATACAGGATATGTCTTTAAACATGCCGGTGGACCTATTTCTTGGGAATCTAGAAAGCAGCGAACTGTTGCTCTATCCACAACAGAATCTGAATATATGTCTCTGTCCGAATCCGCAAAAGAGACAATTCATGTTAGAAATTTCTTAAAAGAACTGGATCCTGAAATTGTATCAAGTCCGACTGCAATCATGTGCGACAATCAATCCGCACTGAGATTATTAAAAAATCCTGTTCATCACAGTCGCTCTAAGCACATTGACATTCGTCATCATTTTGTGCGAGAAGTTTACAATAATAAACTAATAGACATTAAATATATTTCATCGGATGAACAACCTGCAGATATTTTAACAAAAAGTTTAAATGCATAAAACATGAAAAATGTTGTGATATGATAGGACTTAATACTCAGGACTGATGAACTTAAAAAAAATATATTTAAACTGTGTTTTCATTAAGAAATTAACTGCTTATATTTTACGTATTTTATTTTATTATATTAACCATAATTATTTGCTTATAATTATATTTCTTTACTAACACTTTTCTGATTTTAAGTAACTTTTGCATAAAAATAATTTTCTGTAATTTTTAATATGCTATTATAATGCATAAATATGTTTTATTTTCGAAACATTTATTGAATAAGGGGAAAATGTTAAATTTCAATGCATGTTTCCTCATATCATCTGTTAACTAGCGCGCACCTGGCATGACGTCAGATGTGACGTAACTGTATTACGTAATCAACGGCGCATCTTCGCTTCTCTGAGAGAGAGAGAGGTTTATAAGAGTCTGTACGAGAAAGCTTTGCTAAGCGTGCGGCAAGAAATGCCCGCATTATGTTATTCTACTTTTCTATATTATTAAATGTTGTGATTGTTCAAAAGACTCTGCTTTTCACTCTGCGGACCCATTTAAACCAACAATGGTTATGGGCCCAGAGACACGCATCTTACTGCGGACTTTTTAAAAATTTAAATTAACATTCGCTAAAACGAAAGTGCGACTTACTGTTAAGCCTCAGGGCTGAAATCGAAAGTATTTTTGATTCTATTTTTATAAAGAAGCTATTATAGCTGATTAAATATGTCGCAAGTATTAAATATAGAAAAGTTATCCAAAAAAAATTTTGACACATGGAAGCTGCAGATAGAAGCTGTTTTAATCAAGAATGATCACTGGAGTTATTGTTGAATTAAAGTTTAAATATACTAAAACACCAGAGATACTTTAATAAAAAAAATTTAAGAGGAAAAATTACATGGCAGTTATACGTTTGATGTGGAAGACTCAATGAAGAAAACTTTCATATATTAACAAACATAATTTATTTGAATATGAATATTTACAGATGAAAAAGAAAAAATATTAAATAAACCAGCATATCCTGCTGGTAACTGAAAAACAAAACTACATCTTATAACGTTGAAAAATAAGAGAAAGAAAACAGATGCAAACGTCTTTTATACAATACAAACAAAACCAATTTGCATCTTATAACGTTGAAAAATAAGAGAAAGAAAACAGATGCAAACGTCTTTTATACAATACAAACAAAACCAATTTGCATCTTGCTGTTGCCACTTGGCAATCACTAAACTAGTCTTCATCACTGGCTTATTTATCTTACAACCATGGACATCGTTTTTGATGAGAGTGAACAGAAACAAGAGCAATAACTGTGATTCACCGCTATTACTCACATGTTTACAATTTCAGCTATTCACATCTGTGGAATAAACTAGAGCAAGAAGATAAACAAAAATGCGGCCACGAGAGCGATAAAAAAAACGTAAGTCATATCAAACTAAATTTAATTTAAATAATTTACTTTATAGAATATATAAATACCTTAACAAATTAACTTTAATTTCACTTTATAAAAATAGATATAATTAAATATTTATGATATGACTTATAACAATCTCCCCCCTTTTTTTAACGCTCTCGGGACAGCGTTTTATGAAAACACATTTTAAACACTAAAAATACTTCAAAATTCACCTCAATCAATGCCTGATCACGAAGTTAGTGATCACCCATTGATCAAAAGTGACAACATGTAATATATAAAAAAAAAAAATTGCCTACAGAAATTGGCATTAACTAAACAATGTCAATATCTGAAAAAATTCTCCTACAAAATTTAATTAATTGTTCTTTAACTTGTGGCTTAGTAAAGGCATCTGCCAAATTTAATTTACTAGTTACATGCATTAATTTAAATACTTTATCAAAAACCAAATTCCTTAAAAAATGATATTTAATATGTATGTGCTTAGTTCTATGATTTTCAAACGGAGAATTTGAAAAAGAAATTGCTGCCTCGTTATCACAATATAAAATACAATTTTCTAACTTTAAATCTAAACTATTATTTAATAAAACATTTTTAATCCAGGTCAATTCTTTAGCGGCTTCTGTTAAACTGATATATTCTGCCTCCATAGTTGAGAGACTAACACATTTCTGTTTAAATGTTCTCCATGATACAGGAGCTTCACCTAAAAATAGTATATATCCTCCCATTGATACCCTGTCATCTCTATTGGCAGCAAAATCTGAATCAGAATAACATTTCAATTCTAAGTTGTTAACCCTGGACAATTCTAATTTATAACTAATTGTATTTTTAAGATAACCCAACAATTTCAAAACACTGTTCCAATGTTTCATACCTGGATTAGATTGGAACTGCGACAACAAGTTTACAGCAAAAACAATATCTGGTCTAGTACGACTTGCTATGAAAGCTAAACAACCAATTAAATTTCTATATGGGTAAGATTCCATTTCTCTAATTTCAGCTTCAGTTTTAGGGGAATCTAATTTAGAAAAAATTTCTCCTTTAGGAATTGGCAAAGAAGTAATGGGATATTTATAATTTTCATACTGCTTACAAATCTTATTGATATAAGCCTTTTGATGAATAAACAATTTTCCTCCCTCTTCTTCAAACTCAATACCTAAAAGTTTTTTAGTCTTACCCAGAATCTTTAAATAAAATTTTTGCTGTAACAAGTTTATCGCAAATTCCAAATCTTCCTGATTTTTACCAAAGATGACAATGTCATCTACATACAATAATAAAATTATATTACAATTATATGTATAAACACAATTACACCAGTCCAGTTTATGAAATTGCAAGTTTTTCAAAACATCATCTAGTTCAAAAAACCATGCTCGACTACTTTGATGGAGTCCATACAATGCTTTTTCCAGTTTACAAATTTTACCTTTATCTTTAATAAAACCCTCAGGCTGTAACATAAAAACTGTTTCATCTAATTTTGCATATAAATATGCATTATTAACATCTATTTGTACATGAAACCAATTAAATAAACATACATATATAGAAAAAAATAGTCTTATAATAGAAAAATTCACCACTGGACTAAACACTTCTTCATAATTTTCCCCTTTGACCTGATTGAACCCTTTAGCTACTAAACGAGCTTTATACCTTATAATTTCACCTTTTTCATTTCTCTTAAGAGTATATACCCACCTATTTCCCAAAATTTTAGCTCCTCTAGGTGGTTCTACCAATTCCCAAACTTTACGATCATACATGACCTGCATCTCTTGTTTCATGGCATTATCCCACTCAGATGCTTCAGGTGAGTTAACAGCTTCAAAAAAATTACTAGGAATTTTAATTTCAATCAGGTTAGCTTCATCATTAGAATCTGAAGAATTTACAAGTTTACCAGCAGTTAAATTTTTACCCGAAAAATCAAAAAGTTTATCATTACATTCTATTTTCTTTTCTAAACAATATTTTAACATCTTGTAATGATCGTAGCCTTATATTTTCACCCTCTATTCCATAATAGATATCAGTTCTAGTTCCAGTTTTTCGAGGTACAGCTCTACGTATCCATGGAATGGAATCACATGGCGTTAAACTAGTTCCCTCTACTTCCTGAGACTGAACTATTCTCCCCCCCTCACGAGATTCTAAGCGTTCTGCTAGCTCATGAATAGTAGGGCCTAAATCAATATCATTATCATAATCTGGAACAGAAAAGTAAAAATTTTGACCTTTAATTACTTTATTACATTTAATTTCATCTACCCCTTTTTTGGTTTCATTAAACTTTACATTGATTGTTTCAATTAATTTCTGATCCTCAACTATCCAAATTCTGTAACCTTTGGTTTTTTGTGCATACCCCAACATAATTCCCAGTTTGGCTCTCATATCGAGCTTTTTCCTGAGTTGTTTAGGTACGTTTACAAAAGCCAGGCAACCAAATGGTTTTAGATGAGAAACAGAAGGCTTTCTGCCAGTAAACAACTCAAAAGGAGTTTTATCCTTCTTGTGGCAAACTCTATTCCAAACATAAGTGAAACACATCAAAGCCTCCCCCCAAAATTTTTGAGGTAAACCACTAGATTCAAGCAAAGTCTTAACACCATCTAAAGCAGTTAAATTGAACCTTTCCGCCACACCGTTCATTTCTGGAGAATAAACATTTGTTTTTTCATGTTTAATACCCTGCTTTTCCAAAAAATTTTCAAACTCCTTGTTACAAAATTCCAAACCCCCATCAGTTCTAATGGCAATTATTTTCTTGTTTAAAAGTCTTTCTGCTCTTCTAGAAAATCTCAAAAAAGTTTCAAAAACATCAGATTTATTTCTAATGGGATAAACTGCAACTCTACGTGAATAATCATCAATTACAGTTAAAAAATATCTATTACCTCCCTGAGTTAAAACTGGTAATGGTCCACAAACATCCATATGTAACAATTCAAGAACATTTTTAGATCTTACTTGACCAATAGCTTTAAAAGATACTCTTTTACTTTTAGCAAGTTTACATGGTATGCAATCTTCAGCCATCTTACTCAAAATAGGCAATCCTTTAACAGCTTGACATTTACTAGTATTAATTAAATAGTCATCATTAATATGACAAAATCTATTATGCCAAAAATCAACAGGTTTAGAATTTTCCTGAACAGTAAGACTAGCCGAAGTTGCACCACCATTTGTTACATATTTTGTTGGTTTAAAAAAATACAAATCACCTTTCCTCAATGCATAGAATAACTCATTCCCATCTTTGTCAAAAACTCTAATTTTTCCATTTTTGCCAGAAAAATTTAAGCCTAATTTTTCTAACTTAACACCTGATATTAAATTTCTTCTTAATTTTGGATTGTATAAAACATTTTTTAAAGTTATCTGATTATAGTTATTATTACATTTAACATTAAACTGAATAGTACCCCTTCCTAAAACATCACTCTCTTTTTCACCTACAGCAAGAGACATTTGAACATCAGTTACAGGCTCAAAATCTAGATATAAATCTCTATTGTTGCAAAAATGTGCCGTCGCTGCAGTATCAAATACCCAGGTTATTTTATCAGAATTTGCAACTGATGAATTTGCCTCAAAAAACTGAGGGAAAATTTCTGTTAAACTACATTCAGAAAAAGCAAAACTAAATTTCTCATTAACTTCTATATTACTAGTTTCATTAAAATTTCGGGAATGAGCACTTCTATTAACACATTGAGACTTTAAATGACCATACTGTTTACATTTAAAACAGGGTCCAATTTTACTTTTGTTAAAATTTTCATTAGCAGAAAAACCATTAAATTTTTTACATTTATTAGAATTAAAATTTTTACTTTTATAATTACTCTCTTTAACATTTTTAGAACTCATATTTTTAACATTACTAGTATCTAAAGTTTTACCTGTCTTACAAAGAGTTGAATAAGCTAATTCAGAGTTCCTCAACAAGTCTTTTTTAACAAAATTCAGTCTATTTTCCTCCAAAAGAAGTTCCGCCTCAATCTTGTGTGGAACAAAGTCTGCATCATTCCATCTATAAATAGCTTGGACCGTTGCTTGAAACTCTTCTGGTAAGGTACGGATCATCTGGTATCCAATGTACAATGGTTGTAGCTGGTGTCCAACGTCCTTTAACCTTTCAGCAGCTTTCTTTACTCGGCACAGAAAAAGATTGACAGGTTCACCACTAGAGAACTTTGTTTCAAAAAATTCATCCAACAGCTGTACTACCCGAGCTCTTGTCTTCCGTTCAAAATTTTCATGCAGAACCTTCCAGGCCTTGTAACCATCTGTCAAATTACTAATTAATGGCTTTAATTCAGGGCTTAAAGATTGGTAAATAATTGTAAAAGCTCTATCTTTCCTTAAATTCAGCTCATACTTTTCTCTCCACGTTAAGCCTTCCTGGTCACTAGCCTGTTGTTCCATGTATTTCTCATTCTCCACAAAGACCCAGGCACCATAGTGCATCAAAGCCACTTTAATTTCAGTTTTCCAACTATCCCAGTTAGTAGACGTCAATAAAGTCCCTTTGAACTCTTTTTCCTCCATTTCAATTTGTCAATTCAAACTTTGACAAAAGAGAAAAAAAAACGTTCATCTGGGCCTTTCTTCATGGATAACTAACAGTCAAGCATATTCAGCACTTCTATGAGTTCATTATTTGATAACTGGAACGGCTCATAAAAACTCGGCAAACTGAAGTCCGGATGTAAACATTACTCTTCACTTCCACATCATTAAACCATAAATTCCTCAAACTATATATCTTATGGTTAGAGGGGCATTAACTGGGCCCATAACCTTGTTGAATTAAAGTTTAAATATACTAAAACAGCAGAGATACTTTAATAAAAAAAATTTAAGAGGAAAAATTACATGGCAGTTATACGTTTGATGTGGAAGACTCAATGAAGAAAACTTTCATATATTAACAAACATAATTTATTTGAATATGAATATTTACAGATGAAAAAGAAAAAATATTAAATAAACCAGCATATCCTGCTGGTAACTGAAAAACAAAACTACATCTTATAACGTTGAAAAATAAGAGAAAGAAAACAGATGCAAACGTCTTTTATACAATACAAACAAAACCAATTTGCATCTTGCTGTTGCCACTTGGCAATCACTAAACTAGTCTTCATCACTGGCTTATTTATCTTACAACCATGGACATCGTTTTTGATGAGAGTGAACAGAAACAAGAGCAATAACTGTGATTCACCGCTATTACTCACATGTTTACAATTTCAGCTATTCACATCTGTGGAATAAACTAGAGCAAGAAGATAAACAAAAATGCGGCCACGAGAGCGATAAAAAAAACGTAAGTCATATCAAACTAAATTTAATTTAAATAATTTACTTTATAGAATATATAAATACCTTAACAAATTAACTTTAATTTCACTTTATAAAAATAGATATAATTAAATATTTATGATATGACTTATAACAGTTATGCTAACGGAACGAAAATTAAGCCCGATGAAGGCGCCGAAGACGAAGAAAAATGGCTCGAAATTGACCGTAAAGCTAGAGCCGATTTAATCCTAGCAATTACCCCAAGTGAGTTGTGTCATATTAAACATTGTACCACCTCAAATGAAGTATGGAATAAATTAAAAGAAGTTTACGAATCGAGAGGACCGGCAAAGAAAGCCACCCTATTGAAGCAGCTACTCTTTAAGAAAATGTCTGATAGTGAAAATATGTCCGATCACCTAAATATTTTCTTTGATATAGTGGACAAGCTAAAAGAAATGGACATTCACGTAGCCGAAGATCTATTATCAATTTTGCTCTTATACAGTATTCCTGACAGTTATGAAAATTTCAGGTGCGCCATAGAAGCAAGAGATGAATTGCCGCAGCCTGAAGCTCTAAAAATTAAAATGATGGAAGAATATGAGTCAAGAAAAAATGAAAAGCATCAAGAATCGTCAAATGCGTATTTTACAACTCACAAGAAAAATCTTCCTGAAAAGAACAAAAGAGAAATCTTAAAGCCTGTGCAGAACAAGAACACGTATGGCGAAAGAAATTATGCAATCTTCAAATGCAATTACTGTTCAAAAGTAGGGCATAAAGCCTCAGAATGCAGAAAGAAGATCTCAGACAGAAAATTTACTTCATCGAATAAATACAAAGATCTTTTATGGTTGAAGATAGTACAGAGTTCACGATGGCAGCCAGTAACTCTTTCCAAGAACATTCCGAGTGGTGTCTCGACAGCGGATCGACATCACATATGGCTCATGACAAGAATTTGTTTACAGATTTTGAACCTAGAATTGGATCATTTATAAAATTAGCTGTAGATGAAACAGCGGAGATCACAGGTGTTGGAACAGTCAAATTAAAAGTTCCCGGTAATCACGGTGTAACCAATTTAAAGTTAACAAATGTTTTGTGCGTTCCAAAATTGAAATGCAATTTAATGTCTATGTCAAAAGCTACTGCAAACAACTGTCGAGTTATATTTACCGAAAAAGGTGCAAAAATTACGGAACAGGACGGCTCTCAGATTATAAGTGCTACGAGAAAAGGTGATTTATATTTTTTTCAGCCGCAGGTGGATATAGCTGCATCAACTCAGGTAAGCAACTTTCATAAATGGCATTTAAAATTAGGACATTTAAATGAAAAAGATTTAAAATTATTAAAATCTGAAAATATGTTAAGAGATTTAAATTTTAATGAAAAAGATTCTTTAAAAGATTGTAAAGTATGCATTCAGTCTAAACAAACTGTGAAACCATTTTGTAAAGAAAACACATTTCATAGTAAGGAATTATTAGAAGTAGTTTATTCTGATTTATGTGGCCCTATAAATGTTAAATCCCATGGCGGATCACGTTACTTTATTACTTTTTTGGATGATAAATCTTGTTACATTGAAGTAAATTTTCTAAAAACAAAAGATGAAGCTAGTACGCGTTCCGGAGATATAAAGCAGCAGTCGAAAATCGATTAGGAAAAAAAATTAAGATACTGCATACCGATAATGGTTTGGAATATTGTGGCGAAGAATTCAATAAATATATTGAAGAATGCGGTATTAAACGTGAATATTCATCTCCAATGACGCCTCAGCAAAATTCTAGAATTGAAAGACAAAATCGTACATTATACGAAATGGCGAGCTGTTTGTTAATGCAATCAAACCTTCCAAATACATTCTGGGCTGAAGCAGTAAATTGCACTGCATATATTAGAAACAGATGTCCCACTAAAGGAATTAAAGAAAATAAAACACCTTTCGAATTGTTTTTCGGTTATAAACCAACTGTTAACTATTTTAAAATTTTCGGACAGAAATGTTTTGTTCTAAATAAAAAATCAAAAGGGAAGTTTGAAGCTAGGTCACACGAACATATATTCGTTGGCTATTCAAATGAATCACGCGCTTACAGATTATGGAATAAGGATACCAGAAAAATTGTCATAAGTCGTGATGTTCGATTTATAGACGAGTTTCAAACAAATGATTCAGCTACTACTGATCAATTAGAATTAATTTTTCCGTCTGAGAATAAATGCAATGATTGTAATATTAAAAATGAAACTCCTATCCCTACTCAAACCGCAGACATCCACAGGGGGGGAAACAGCGGATCGATTTCCCATCCCCCTGAATTCAACGGAGAAAGTTTATCTTTTTGGAAAGGGGGGGAAGCGAGCCACTCTCTTTCTGAAGGGGGGAACGGAGAAGATATGAGTGGAGGGGAAGAGAGTGCTGACGGTATATGTAAACAAGAGGAAGGGATAAACAATCCTCCTTTTAAACGTGGTCCCGGCAGACCTAAAAAAAGTAAAAGTTGGAACTTTCAAAAGTCTTGTAAGGAATATATTACAGATACAAAATATAAAGATGAAACTTCTCAATTAGCTGATAACTTATTTAATGAAATTAATCCCAGCGTAATCGACATGCTAAATGGAGATTATGCTAAAAATTGGGAGAACGCGATGAAATTAGAATATGATTCTTTAGTTAAGCAAAACGCTTGGGAAATTGTAGATAGACCAAAAGATTAAAATGTAATTGGGTGTAAATGGGTTTTAAAAACAAAATTCAAACCAGATGGTCAAATTGAAAAATTTAAGGCCAGATTGGTTGCCAAAGGGTGTTCACAGAAACAAGGTATAGATTTTGAGGAAAATTTTTCACCAGTAGCCAGATTAAGTTCTATAAGAACTGCAATCGCGTATGCTATTCAAAATGGTTTCACAGCATACCAGTTAGATTTCATTATGGCATATGTTAACGGTGATATACATGAAGAAATTTATATGGAGCTTCCTGAATTTTTTGAAAATGATATACACGAAAATAAAGTGTGTTTATTAAAAAAATCTTTGTATGGCCTTAAGCAGTCAGGAAGACAGTGGTTTAAGAAATTAGATGAGAAATTGAGAAAAATGAAATTTAACCCTTTGAATTCCGACAAATGTGTCTATTACTCAAAATATCCTTTTGATGCTATTATAATCGTCTATGTTGACGATTTAATTTGTCTCACTAAAAGTGAAGAGCACTATTTTGATATAAGAAATAAATTAGCAGAATCTTTCAAAATGAAAGATATGGGCCTTCTGCATTATTGCTTAGGCATTGAATTTAATCAAGATAGGGACAGCATCACTATAACACAAAAGAAATACATTGAAGATTTACTAAATAAATTTAATATGGAAGATTCTAGAGTGGTGAATACACCTTTAGATAACAGTGTAAAATTAACTAAACAAATGTGTCCAAATACAGAAGAAGAGAAATCATACATGTCAAAAATTCCTTATAGACAATTAATTGGTTCTCTTATGTATCTGTCGGTTGCTACCAGACCAGATATCACCCATGCTGTAAATTATTTAAGTCAGTTTAATAACAATCCAGGAAAACCTCACTGGATAGCTGCTAAAAGAATACTAAGGTATCTCAATGGCACTAGAAATTTAGGAATTGTGTATTACAGAGACGATAAACCATTGACAGCATTTGTTGATGCCGATTGGGCATCGGATATAAATGATAGAAAATCATATACAGGATATGTCTTTAAACATGCCGGTGGACCTATTTCTTGGGAATCTAGAAAGCAGCGAACTGTTGCTCTATCCACAACAGAATCTGAATATATGTCTCTGTCCGAATCCGCAAAAGAGACAATTCATGTTAGAAATTTCTTAAAAGAACTGGATCCTGAAATTGTATCAAGTCCGACTGCAATCATGTGCGACAATCAATCCGCACTGAGATTATTAAAAAATCCTGTTCATCACAGTCGCTCTAAGCACATTGACATTCGTCATCATTTTGTGCGAGAAGTTTACAATAATAAACTAATAGACATTAAATATATTTCATCGGATGAACAACCTGCAGATATTTTAACAAAAAGTTTAAATGCATAAAACATGAAAAATGTTGTGATATGATAGGACTTAATACTCAGGACTGATGAACTTAAAAAAAATATATTTAAACTGTGTTTTCATTAAGAAATTAACTGCTTATATTTTACGTATTTTATTTTATTATATTAACCATAATTATTTGCTTATAATTATATTTCTTTACTAACACTTTTCTGATTTTAAGTAACTTTTGCATAAAAATAATTTTCTGTAATTTTTAATATGCTATTATAATGCATAAATATGTTTTATTTTCGAAACATTTATTGAATAAGGGGAAAATGTTAAATTTCAATGCATGTTTCCTCATATCATCTGTTAACTAGCGCGCACCTGGCATGACGTCAGATGTGACGTAACTGTATTACGTAATCAACGGCGCATCTTCGCTTCTCTGAGAGAGAGAGAGGTTTATAAGAGTCTGTACGAGAAAGCTTTGCTAAGCGTGCGGCAAGAAATGCCCGCATTATGTTATTCTACTTTTCTATATTATTAAATGTTGTGATTGTTCAAAAGACTCTGCTTTTCACTCTGCGGACCCATTTAAACCAACAATGGTTATGGGCCCAGAGACACGCATCTTACTGCGGACTTTTTAAAAATTTAAATTAACATTCGCTAAAACGAAAGTGCGACTTACTGTTAAGCCTCAGGGCTGAAATCGAAAGTATTTTTGATTCTATTTTTATAAAGAAGCTATTATAGCTGATTAAATATGTCGCAAGTATTAAATATAGAAAAGTTATCCAAAAAAAATTTTGACACATGGAAGCTGCAGATAGAAGCTGTTTTAATCAAGAATGATCACTGGAGTTATTGTTGAATTAAAGTTTAAATATACTAAAACACCAGAGATACTTTAATAAAAAAAATTTAAGAGGAAAAATTACATGGCAGTTATACGTTTGATGTGGAAGACTCAATGAAGAAAACTTTCATATATTAACAAACATAATTTATTTGAATATGAATATTTACAGATGAAAAAGAAAAAATATTAAATAAACCAGCATATCCTGCTGGTAACTGAAAAACAAAACTACATCTTATAACGTTGAAAAATAAGAGAAAGAAAACAGATGCAAACGTCTTTTATACAATACAAACAAAACCAATTTGCATCTTATAACGTTGAAAAATAAGAGAAAGAAAACAGATGCAAACGTCTTTTATACAATACAAACAAAACCAATTTGCATCTTGCTGTTGCCACTTGGCAATCACTAAACTAGTCTTCATCACTGGCTTATTTATCTTACAACCATGGACATCGTTTTTGATGAGAGTGAACAGAAACAAGAGCAATAACTGTGATTCACCGCTATTACTCACATGTTTACAATTTCAGCTATTCACATCTGTGGAATAAACTAGAGCAAGAAGATAAACAAAAATGCGGCCACGAGAGCGATAAAAAAAACGTAAGTCATATCAAACTAAATTTAATTTAAATAATTTACTTTATAGAATATATAAATACCTTAACAAATTAACTTTAATTTCACTTTATAAAAATAGATATAATTAAATATTTATGATATGACTTATAACAATCTCCCCCCTTTTTTTAACGCTCTCGGGACAGCGTTTTATGAAAACACATTTTAAACACTAAAAATACTTCAAAATTCACCTCAATCAATGCCTGATCACGAAGTTAGTGATCACCCATTGATCAAAAGTGACAACATGTAATATATAAAAAAAAAAAATTGCCTACAGAAATTGGCATTAACTAAACAATGTCAATATCTGAAAAAATTCTCCTACAAAATTTAATTAATTGTTCTTTAACTTGTGGCTTAGTAAAGGCATCTGCCAAATTTAATTTACTAGTTACATGCATTAATTTAAATACTTTATCAAAAACCAAATTCCTTAAAAAATGATATTTAATATGTATGTGCTTAGTTCTATGATTTTCAAACGGAGAATTTGAAAAAGAAATTGCTGCCTCGTTATCACAATATAAAATACAATTTTCTAACTTTAAATCTAAACTATTATTTAATAAAACATTTTTAATCCAGGTCAATTCTTTAGCGGCTTCTGTTAAACTGATATATTCTGCCTCCATAGTTGAGAGACTAACACATTTCTGTTTAAATGTTCTCCATGATACAGGAGCTTCACCTAAAAATAGTATATATCCTCCCATTGATACCCTGTCATCTCTATTGGCAGCAAAATCTGAATCAGAATAACATTTCAATTCTAAGTTGTTAACCCTGGACAATTCTAATTTATAACTAATTGTATTTTTAAGATAACCCAACAATTTCAAAACACTGTTCCAATGTTTCATACCTGGATTAGATTGGAACTGCGACAACAAGTTTACAGCAAAAACAATATCTGGTCTAGTACGACTTGCTATGAAAGCTAAACAACCAATTAAATTTCTATATGGGTAAGATTCCATTTCTCTAATTTCAGCTTCAGTTTTAGGGGAATCTAATTTAGAAAAAATTTCTCCTTTAGGAATTGGCAAAGAAGTAATGGGATATTTATAATTTTCATACTGCTTACAAATCTTATTGATATAAGCCTTTTGATGAATAAACAATTTTCCTCCCTCTTCTTCAAACTCAATACCTAAAAGTTTTTTAGTCTTACCCAGAATCTTTAAATAAAATTTTTGCTGTAACAAGTTTATCGCAAATTCCAAATCTTCCTGATTTTTACCAAAGATGACAATGTCATCTACATACAATAATAAAATTATATTACAATTATATGTATAAACACAATTACACCAGTCCAGTTTATGAAATTGCAAGTTTTTCAAAACATCATCTAGTTCAAAAAACCATGCTCGACTACTTTGATGGAGTCCATACAATGCTTTTTCCAGTTTACAAATTTTACCTTTATCTTTAATAAAACCCTCAGGCTGTAACATAAAAACTGTTTCATCTAATTTTGCATATAAATATGCATTATTAACATCTATTTGTACATGAAACCAATTAAATAAACATACATATATAGAAAAAAATAGTCTTATAATAGAAAAATTCACCACTGGACTAAACACTTCTTCATAATTTTCCCCTTTGACCTGATTGAACCCTTTAGCTACTAAACGAGCTTTATACCTTATAATTTCACCTTTTTCATTTCTCTTAAGAGTATATACCCACCTATTTCCCAAAATTTTAGCTCCTCTAGGTGGTTCTACCAATTCCCAAACTTTACGATCATACATGACCTGCATCTCTTGTTTCATGGCATTATCCCACTCAGATGCTTCAGGTGAGTTAACAGCTTCAAAAAAATTACTAGGAATTTTAATTTCAATCAGGTTAGCTTCATCATTAGAATCTGAAGAATTTACAAGTTTACCAGCAGTTAAATTTTTACCCGAAAAATCAAAAAGTTTATCATTACATTCTATTTTCTTTTCTAAACAATATTTTAACATCTTGTAATGATCGTAGCCTTATATTTTCACCCTCTATTCCATAATAGATATCAGTTCTAGTTCCAGTTTTTCGAGGTACAGCTCTACGTATCCATGGAATGGAATCACATGGCGTTAAACTAGTTCCCTCTACTTCCTGAGACTGAACTATTCTCCCCCCCTCACGAGATTCTAAGCGTTCTGCTAGCTCATGAATAGTAGGGCCTAAATCAATATCATTATCATAATCTGGAACAGAAAAGTAAAAATTTTGACCTTTAATTACTTTATTACATTTAATTTCATCTACCCCTTTTTTGGTTTCATTAAACTTTACATTGATTGTTTCAATTAATTTCTGATCCTCAACTATCCAAATTCTGTAACCTTTGGTTTTTTGTGCATACCCCAACATAATTCCCAGTTTGGCTCTCATATCGAGCTTTTTCCTGAGTTGTTTAGGTACGTTTACAAAAGCCAGGCAACCAAATGGTTTTAGATGAGAAACAGAAGGCTTTCTGCCAGTAAACAACTCAAAAGGAGTTTTATCCTTCTTGTGGCAAACTCTATTCCAAACATAAGTGAAACACATCAAAGCCTCCCCCCAAAATTTTTGAGGTAAACCACTAGATTCAAGCAAAGTCTTAACACCATCTAAAGCAGTTAAATTGAACCTTTCCGCCACACCGTTCATTTCTGGAGAATAAACATTTGTTTTTTCATGTTTAATACCCTGCTTTTCCAAAAAATTTTCAAACTCCTTGTTACAAAATTCCAAACCCCCATCAGTTCTAATGGCAATTATTTTCTTGTTTAAAAGTCTTTCTGCTCTTCTAGAAAATCTCAAAAAAGTTTCAAAAACATCAGATTTATTTCTAATGGGATAAACTGCAACTCTACGTGAATAATCATCAATTACAGTTAAAAAATATCTATTACCTCCCTGAGTTAAAACTGGTAATGGTCCACAAACATCCATATGTAACAATTCAAGAACATTTTTAGATCTTACTTGACCAATAGCTTTAAAAGATACTCTTTTACTTTTAGCAAGTTTACATGGTATGCAATCTTCAGCCATCTTACTCAAAATAGGCAATCCTTTAACAGCTTGACATTTACTAGTATTAATTAAATAGTCATCATTAATATGACAAAATCTATTATGCCAAAAATCAACAGGTTTAGAATTTTCCTGAACAGTAAGACTAGCCGAAGTTGCACCACCATTTGTTACATATTTTGTTGGTTTAAAAAAATACAAATCACCTTTCCTCAATGCATAGAATAACTCATTCCCATCTTTGTCAAAAACTCTAATTTTTCCATTTTTGCCAGAAAAATTTAAGCCTAATTTTTCTAACTTAACACCTGATATTAAATTTCTTCTTAATTTTGGATTGTATAAAACATTTTTTAAAGTTATCTGATTATAGTTATTATTACATTTAACATTAAACTGAATAGTACCCCTTCCTAAAACATCACTCTCTTTTTCACCTACAGCAAGAGACATTTGAACATCAGTTACAGGCTCAAAATCTAGATATAAATCTCTATTGTTGCAAAAATGTGCCGTCGCTGCAGTATCAAATACCCAGGTTATTTTATCAGAATTTGCAACTGATGAATTTGCCTCAAAAAACTGAGGGAAAATTTCTGTTAAACTACATTCAGAAAAAGCAAAACTAAATTTCTCATTAACTTCTATATTACTAGTTTCATTAAAATTTCGGGAATGAGCACTTCTATTAACACATTGAGACTTTAAATGACCATACTGTTTACATTTAAAACAGGGTCCAATTTTACTTTTGTTAAAATTTTCATTAGCAGAAAAACCATTAAATTTTTTACATTTATTAGAATTAAAATTTTTACTTTTATAATTACTCTCTTTAACATTTTTAGAACTCATATTTTTAACATTACTAGTATCTAAAGTTTTACCTGTCTTACAAAGAGTTGAATAAGCTAATTCAGAGTTCCTCAACAAGTCTTTTTTAACAAAATTCAGTCTATTTTCCTCCAAAAGAAGTTCCGCCTCAATCTTGTGTGGAACAAAGTCTGCATCATTCCATCTATAAATAGCTTGGACCGTTGCTTGAAACTCTTCTGGTAAGGTACGGATCATCTGGTATCCAATGTACAATGGTTGTAGCTGGTGTCCAACGTCCTTTAACCTTTCAGCAGCTTTCTTTACTCGGCACAGAAAAAGATTGACAGGTTCACCACTAGAGAACTTTGTTTCAAAAAATTCATCCAACAGCTGTACTACCCGAGCTCTTGTCTTCCGTTCAAAATTTTCATGCAGAACCTTCCAGGCCTTGTAACCATCTGTCAAATTACTAATTAATGGCTTTAATTCAGGGCTTAAAGATTGGTAAATAATTGTAAAAGCTCTATCTTTCCTTAAATTCAGCTCATACTTTTCTCTCCACGTTAAGCCTTCCTGGTCACTAGCCTGTTGTTCCATGTATTTCTCATTCTCCACAAAGACCCAGGCACCATAGTGCATCAAAGCCACTTTAATTTCAGTTTTCCAACTATCCCAGTTAGTAGACGTCAATAAAGTCCCTTTGAACTCTTTTTCCTCCATTTCAATTTGTCAATTCAAACTTTGACAAAAGAGAAAAAAAAACGTTCATCTGGGCCTTTCTTCATGGATAACTAACAGTCAAGCATATTCAGCACTTCTATGAGTTCATTATTTGATAACTGGAACGGCTCATAAAAACTCGGCAAACTGAAGTCCGGATGTAAACATTACTCTTCACTTCCACATCATTAAACCATAAATTCCTCAAACTATATATCTTATGGTTAGAGGGGCATTAACTGGGCCCATAACCTTGTTGAATTAAAGTTTAAATATACTAAAACAGCAGAGATACTTTAATAAAAAAAATTTAAGAGGAAAAATTACATGGCAGTTATACGTTTGATGTGGAAGACTCAATGAAGAAAACTTTCATATATTAACAAACATAATTTATTTGAATATGAATATTTACAGATGAAAAAGAAAAAATATTAAATAAACCAGCATATCCTGCTGGTAACTGAAAAACAAAACTACATCTTATAACGTTGAAAAATAAGAGAAAGAAAACAGATGCAAACGTCTTTTATACAATACAAACAAAACCAATTTGCATCTTGCTGTTGCCACTTGGCAATCACTAAACTAGTCTTCATCACTGGCTTATTTATCTTACAACCATGGACATCGTTTTTGATGAGAGTGAACAGAAACAAGAGCAATAACTGTGATTCACCGCTATTACTCACATGTTTACAATTTCAGCTATTCACATCTGTGGAATAAACTAGAGCAAGAAGATAAACAAAAATGCGGCCACGAGAGCGATAAAAAAAACGTAAGTCATATCAAACTAAATTTAATTTAAATAATTTACTTTATAGAATATATAAATACCTTAACAAATTAACTTTAATTTCACTTTATAAAAATAGATATAATTAAATATTTATGATATGACTTATAACAGTTATGCTAACGGAACGAAAATTAAGCCCGATGAAGGCGCCGAAGACGAAGAAAAATGGCTCGAAATTGACCGTAAAGCTAGAGCCGATTTAATCCTAGCAATTACCCCAAGTGAGTTGTGTCATATTAAACATTGTACCACCTCAAATGAAGTATGGAATAAATTAAAAGAAGTTTACGAATCGAGAGGACCGGCAAAGAAAGCCACCCTATTGAAGCAGCTACTCTTTAAGAAAATGTCTGATAGTGAAAATATGTCCGATCACCTAAATATTTTCTTTGATATAGTGGACAAGCTAAAAGAAATGGACATTCACGTAGCCGAAGATCTATTATCAATTTTGCTCTTATACAGTATTCCTGACAGTTATGAAAATTTCAGGTGCGCCATAGAAGCAAGAGATGAATTGCCGCAGCCTGAAGCTCTAAAAATTAAAATGATGGAAGAATATGAGTCAAGAAAAAATGAAAAGCATCAAGAATCGTCAAATGCGTATTTTACAACTCACAAGAAAAATCTTCCTGAAAAGAACAAAAGAGAAATCTTAAAGCCTGTGCAGAACAAGAACACGTATGGCGAAAGAAATTATGCAATCTTCAAATGCAATTACTGTTCAAAAGTAGGGCATAAAGCCTCAGAATGCAGAAAGAAGATCTCAGACAGAAAATTTACTTCATCGAATAAATACAAAGATCTTTTATGGTTGAAGATAGTACAGAGTTCACGATGGCAGCCAGTAACTCTTTCCAAGAACATTCCGAGTGGTGTCTCGACAGCGGATCGACATCACATATGGCTCATGACAAGAATTTGTTTACAGATTTTGAACCTAGAATTGGATCATTTATAAAATTAGCTGTAGATGAAACAGCGGAGATCACAGGTGTTGGAACAGTCAAATTAAAAGTTCCCGGTAATCACGGTGTAACCAATTTAAAGTTAACAAATGTTTTGTGCGTTCCAAAATTGAAATGCAATTTAATGTCTATGTCAAAAGCTACTGCAAACAACTGTCGAGTTATATTTACCGAAAAAGGTGCAAAAATTACGGAACAGGACGGCTCTCAGATTATAAGTGCTACGAGAAAAGGTGATTTATATTTTTTTCAGCCGCAGGTGGATATAGCTGCATCAACTCAGGTAAGCAACTTTCATAAATGGCATTTAAAATTAGGACATTTAAATGAAAAAGATTTAAAATTATTAAAATCTGAAAATATGTTAAGAGATTTAAATTTTAATGAAAAAGATTCTTTAAAAGATTGTAAAGTATGCATTCAGTCTAAACAAACTGTGAAACCATTTTGTAAAGAAAACACATTTCATAGTAAGGAATTATTAGAAGTAGTTTATTCTGATTTATGTGGCCCTATAAATGTTAAATCCCATGGCGGATCACGTTACTTTATTACTTTTTTGGATGATAAATCTTGTTACATTGAAGTAAATTTTCTAAAAACAAAAGATGAAGCTAGTACGCGTTCCGGAGATATAAAGCAGCAGTCGAAAATCGATTAGGAAAAAAAATTAAGATACTGCATACCGATAATGGTTTGGAATATTGTGGCGAAGAATTCAATAAATATATTGAAGAATGCGGTATTAAACGTGAATATTCATCTCCAATGACGCCTCAGCAAAATTCTAGAATTGAAAGACAAAATCGTACATTATACGAAATGGCGAGCTGTTTGTTAATGCAATCAAACCTTCCAAATACATTCTGGGCTGAAGCAGTAAATTGCACTGCATATATTAGAAACAGATGTCCCACTAAAGGAATTAAAGAAAATAAAACACCTTTCGAATTGTTTTTCGGTTATAAACCAACTGTTAACTATTTTAAAATTTTCGGACAGAAATGTTTTGTTCTAAATAAAAAATCAAAAGGGAAGTTTGAAGCTAGGTCACACGAACATATATTCGTTGGCTATTCAAATGAATCACGCGCTTACAGATTATGGAATAAGGATACCAGAAAAATTGTCATAAGTCGTGATGTTCGATTTATAGACGAGTTTCAAACAAATGATTCAGCTACTACTGATCAATTAGAATTAATTTTTCCGTCTGAGAATAAATGCAATGATTGTAATATTAAAAATGAAACTCCTATCCCTACTCAAACCGCAGACATCCACAGGGGGGGAAACAGCGGATCGATTTCCCATCCCCCTGAATTCAACGGAGAAAGTTTATCTTTTTGGAAAGGGGGGGAAGCGAGCCACTCTCTTTCTGAAGGGGGGAACGGAGAAGATATGAGTGGAGGGGAAGAGAGTGCTGACGGTATATGTAAACAAGAGGAAGGGATAAACAATCCTCCTTTTAAACGTGGTCCCGGCAGACCTAAAAAAAGTAAAAGTTGGAACTTTCAAAAGTCTTGTAAGGAATATATTACAGATACAAAATATAAAGATGAAACTTCTCAATTAGCTGATAACTCATTTAATGAAATTAATCCCAGCGTAATCGACATGCTAAATGGAGATTATGCTAAAAATTGGGAGAACGCGATGAAATTAGAATATGATTCTTTAGTTAAGCAAAACGCTTGGGAAATTGTAGATAGACCAAAAGATTAAAATGTAATTGGGTGTAAATGGGTTTTAAAAACAAAATTCAAACCAGATGGTCAAATTGAAAAATTTAAGGCCAGATTGGTTGCCAAAGGGTGTTCACAGAAACAAGGTA
The DNA here is from genome assembly GCA_963930645.1 of Salticus scenicus. Lineage (NCBI taxonomy): Eukaryota > Metazoa > Arthropoda > Arachnida > Araneae > Salticidae > Salticus > Salticus scenicus. Next base: position 26,964,958 of record OZ005656.1, read on the forward strand.
TAGATTTTGAGGAAAATTTTTCACCAGTAGCCAGATTAAGTTCTATAAGAACTGCAATCGCGTATGCTATTCAAAATGGTTTCACAGCATACCAGTTAGATTTCATTATGGCATATGTTAACGGTGATATACATGAAGAAATTTATATGGAGCTTCCTGAATTTTTTGAAAATGATATACACGAAAATAAAGTGTGTTTATTAAAAAAATCTTTGTATGGCCTTAAGCAGTCAGGAAGACAGTGGTTTAAGAAATTAGATGAGAAATTGAGAAAAATGAAATTTAACCCTTTGAATTCCGACAAATGTGTCTATTACTCAAAATATCCTTTTGATGCTATTATAATCGTCTATGTTGACGATTTAATTTGTCTCACTAAAAGTGAAGAGCACTATTTTGATATAAGAAATAAATTAGCAGAATCTTTCAAAATGAAAGATATGGGCCTTCTGCATTATTGCTTAGGCATTGAATTTAATCAAGATAGGGACAGCATCACTATAACACAAAAGAAATACATTGAAGATTTACTAAATAAATTTAATATGGAAGATTCTAGAGTGGTGAATACACCTTTAGATAACAGTGTAAAATTAACTAAACAAATGTGTCCAAATACAGAAGAAGAGAAATCATACATGTCAAAAATTCCTTATAGACAATTAATTGGTTCTCTTATGTATCTGTCGGTTGCTACCAGACCAGATATCACCCATGCTGTAAATTATTTAAGTCAGTTTAATAACAATCCAGGAAAACCTCACTGGATAGCTGCTAAAAGAATACTAAGGTATCTCAATGGCACTAGAAATTTAGGAATTGTGTATTACAGAGACGATAAACCATTGACAGCATTTGTTGATGCCGATTGGGCATCGGATATAAATGATAGAAAATCATATACAGGATATGTCTTTAAACATGCCGGTGGACCTATTTCTTGGGAATCTAGAAAGCAGCGAACTGTTGCTCTATCCACAACAGAATCTGAATATATGTCTCTGTCCGAATCCGCAAAAGAGACAATTCATGTTAGAAATTTCTTAAAAGAACTGGATCCTGAAATTGTATCAAGTCCGACTGCAATCATGTGCGACAATCAATCCGCACTGAGATTATTAAAAAATCCTGTTCATCACAGTCGCTCTAAGCACATTGACATTCGTCATCATTTTGTGCGAGAAGTTTACAATAATAAACTAATAGACATTAAATATATTTCATCGGATGAACAACCTGCAGATATTTTAACAAAAAGTTTAAATGCATAAAACATGAAAAATGTTGTGATATGATAGGACTTAATACTCAGGACTGATGAACTTAAAAAAAATATATTTAAACTGTGTTTTCATTAAGAAATTAACTGCTTATATTTTACGTATTTTATTTTATTATATTAACCATAATTATTTGCTTATAATTATATTTCTTTACTAACACTTTTCTGATTTTAAGTAACTTTTGCATAAAAATAATTTTCTGTAATTTTTAATATGCTATTATAATGCATAAATATGTTTTATTTTCGAAACATTTATTGAATAAGGGGAAAATGTTAGATTTCAATGCATGTTTCCTCATATCATCTGTTAACTAGCGCGCACCTGGCATGACGTCAGATGTGACGTAACTGTATTACGTAATCAACGGCGCATCTTCGCTTCTCTGAGAGAGAGAGAGGTTTATAAGAGTCTGTACGAGAAAGCTTTGCTAAGCGTGCGGCAAGAAATGCCCGCATTATGTTATTCGACTTTTCTATATTATTAAATGTTGTGATTGTTCAAAAGACTCTGCTTTTCACTCTGCGGACCCATTTAAACCAACAGGAATAGTGTCTTTTTCATTTCTGAGATGTTGGAAAATGTTTTTATTAGGTTTAATTGGGATATTTATATTATGTTTGTTTGCTTCGTGTTTGATTTTATTGGCGGCCCCATTACAGAAAGGAATAGCGGTAGTGAATTTCATTTTGGTTTTTTGAGCATTAGGAATTTTGTTAATAGTTTTTAAACGTTTTTTATATAGTTTCTGTACTAAATTTTTACTGTAGTTTGCTTTACTTGCGATATCTTTTATGTGATTGATTTCGGTTTTTAGAAGAGTTTGGTTGGAGCAAATTAGGATGGCACGGTCAATGTAAGAACTACAGTAAAAATTTAGTACAGAAACTATATAAAAAACGTTTAAAAACTATTAACAAAATTCCTAATGCTCAAAAAACCAAAATGAAATTCACTACCGCTATTCCTTTCTGTAATGGGGCCGCCAATAAAATCAAACACGAAGCAAACAAACATAATATAAATATCCCAATTAAACCTAATAAAAACATTTTCCAACATCTCAGAAATGAAAAAGACACTATTCCTTTTAAAGACACCTCAGACATCTACAAAATAGAGACTTTAATTTTGAAGACCAAACACAAGCTTGCTATATAAGTATGACCAAGAGACCCATAAAAGAACGCGAAAAAGAACACATTTCCGACCTTAAACTCAATAAATTTTCTACTGCACTGTCTACCACTCATAACAATAACCCCATTAATCTTAACACCATTAACACTCAAAAAATAGCCCACTATAACAATCATAAGTATGCCTTAAAACGCGAAGCGATAGAGATACTAGCCACTCCATCCTCTATTAACGACCGCAAACACAGTTTAATCCCTGAAGAATGGCAACAGATCCTGGAAATCAAGAAGTGAAGTGAAAATGGAACGTCAACGGGGGAGTTTTTGTTTACTTCAAAGTGCCGGCAGTGCAAGTTTCATCATTTACAACGCTGAAGAGGGCCACGATGACGGCTGAAATATATATACGTTGCTTTAAAGGATAAATTTTAAGGTATTGAATTTTTTAAAAATATAATTGTAATCCTTTTTCATATTGTAACAATAGATTTAATTTAGAATGAAAATATAAACACATTAAACTAAAATATTAGATAACTGATGATGCTTACTAAATAAGTGTTAATAAACTTTTTATTCATTGAAAAATACTCAAGTAAAACTACAGAAAACAAAGTAATTTTTGTGATGATTTTTTTTTTTTTTTTTTTAACATTTCAGCAATTTAAAGCTATTTTACTCTAATGGGATTTTTTTTTTTATTATTCAGTTTTTAACTTACCTGTTGAGGCAGTATAAAATTATGACTATATTTTATGTATTCAGTGTTCAATAAATAGGATTTTAAATTTCATTCCACAAGAAATGTGGAAATAAGGTACAGCAAATTTTTTTTTTTTAAATAAAACTAAAACTGGAAAAAATTCCTGATTTTAGAGACTTCCGGATTTTGGATGTCTGGATTTTCGAGGTTCAACTGTATATATTTAAAGATTAAGGCCCACCCCCTCCACCCTACCCTTGGTACACCACTGCAGTATATACATTAGTTTCACATCTTAGTTCATAATATTCATTTATAAGGAAAAATCTTGTCTCTGTTTTAAACTTTTTAGTCTCTTTTCTCAGAGTTTTACCACTCCTAGGCCTGACTCCCCATTAGCTATTGGATTATTATGAAAGATTACCTTTTTAAACAATATTTATCAATAAAACTGAATATGCGTGAAAAGAATGTTTTCTTCATTTTCACTCTAAAAAATGGTTTTAAAATTTTTATTTACTGTTTTTTTTTAAATACACTAAGGGGCTCTGCCCCCTTCTTGCTTCGCTCACCAACCTTCGAGGAAGACTTGCTTCACTTAATATACCATGTTGGTGCTCTGCCTGTCTATTCACTTCTTTACCTTTCACTGAATAGAAAAATTAATACTGCATGAAACAGGAAAAAGAAAAAAAAATATATGGAAACACCCATATTCAATGTCAAATTGAAATACATAATATTTAATACCATTTTTTTTTTTTTTTTAATGAAATAATATGCTAAAAAATCAGTAATTTTTTTTCAGAAAAGAAAGAAATCCGTAATATCTAGAGCATTTTGTGTTACAGATATAGTATATGAAATCCTTGGCGACATTTAAGTTTTTGTCACTATTTGGCGATGGATTTTTTGGTAGAATTGCTTGTTTTTTTTTTAATCGAAAAAGAGAAAATTATTCTTTTAATTTGGAAAAACATCCTGCAGCTTCAATTAATCTCTTTGGTACTTTTCCATTTTGCCAGCGAGGCGATAAAGTTGCCAAGAATGATATAATCGACGCCACTTTTAGAAGTGTGGTCCCATAAAAAATATAACATACATATTGTCAAATCCTTAATAACGTATATAAATAAACTTTAAATTTTGAAAAAAAAAAAGATTCTGTAATGTTAAAAAATTATCAATGCTAAATAAGATTTTTTTCATTTATAATTGAGTTTGAATTTAAATCTAAATATTTTTGTATGCCAAAATATATCCGAAGTATTTTAAAATATGTTTTTAAATAAAAAAGATAAACACACTTTAATGGCAAAAAGAAACACAGTCAGTTATATAGACAGGACATTTCCTTATTCACAAAAAAGAACACATAAAATAAAATAAACATAAGATATTGCCAGTAATGAAATTAATTTTCTAAAAGTAGAATTTTTTTTTTCAGACGACAATAGCAGCAAAGACATTTTATTTTTTTACACCATTGATAACATTTTTATTTCCCTGTGGAGAATGGCATCATTGTGAAAAATGATGTAATAAGAGAAACTATTTCTTTAATGGCAAATGAGTATCTTTATAACCCGATGTTTTTAATTAATAACTTCGTTAATTAAGATGATACAGATTTCTAACTACCTGAAATGCCTTCCTTGAAGTATTCAGAACACATTGAGACCTCTCATGATGCAGAGCACTTTTCCCTCCGCGAGAAGATGCTGTTGCAGACAAAAAAAAAAAAAATGATGCCAGTGACAAACATTTTTTTTATATAGAGAAATCCTGGAATTTTTATAATGTATTTTAGAATTTATTAATAGTATATTCAAGGCTGAGGTTGACTGAAAGGTAAAAAAGCTGAAATTCAGATGGCAAAATCATTATAAAATAGAGCTCCTATTTATGATTTAATAACGAAAATTAAATATTTTGTTTGTGTGTTGTTATAAAAAGCATTGGAGTGTACTCTTTCAGTAAGCAATTTTTACATTAATACTTATTTTCCTTATTAAATACAATTAAAGTATATATATATTTTTTTTTCTTAATGAAAAATGCAGTTTCCTTAGAATTTCCCTCATTAGCTCTTGCAAAGCAAAAATAAACATTCTTTAAAATTCAGTACAATAATGTTAATGACGATGTCTTAGGAGCAGACAATACCTAATCTGATCTCGCCAACAGTCATGGCCCATGTTACTTTATGGAAAAATTTGTTCCCATAAGTACTCATTACCTAATGTAATTTTAAAAATTCCGTATTCATAATCGTTAAATTAGTACTTATTTTCCCAAAATAGATTTTTTAAATTTTTAGTATTTCATTTTACAGCTAAAAAATGAGAAAAATGCACTTAAGGAAAATTTTAATTTTTCAACTAAAAATTAAAATAGAAAAATTAAAAAAAAATCAATTTTTCAAAAATGAGTAAAAATTAATATAACTGTTTTATTTTCTAAATGTGAAAACACAATTTAAAATAACACAGTAGGTAATGAATAATTGTGGAAACAAATTTTTTCATAGAATAATATGGGCCTTGGCTGTCTGCAGTATTACGTATTGTCCTCTCTTGACATCAAATATCAGGCATGAGATTCTTCTTCGGATCCACGTTTTTCTGCTTTTTTGTGATTTTCCGTTATTTCAGTGTTTTTTTAATTATTATTTTTGTGTTTTTTGTTATTTCTTGTCACCACACCCCTTTTTTTTTCATGACTTTATTTTCCATAAATTAAGATATTTGATAATTAGAAAAGCTGAAAGAAAAATTATGAAAAATATTTTTTAAAAGACTAGAAACTATAAAATTATTTTCATGAAATCTTCACCAGAGATCCTTTAATACTATTTTTCTTCGATAGATGGTGCCACCAAATATTCGTACCACAAAATCGTTCATGTTGTAAATATGACTATGTTTCTGAAAATTAAATAATAATAAAAAAAAATTTAATAATTTTCAAAATTCAGCAGTGAAAATATTTTGACATAATCAAATCAAAACATTAGAATTTGAAAGTTTTCATTTCAATTTTTATTTAATTATTTGTAATTTAGCTCTTTATCTTTAAGATGGTATCCCTTTTTTTTTTTTTTTTCTTTAATAAACTTGTTTTATTTATTTATTTTTTCAGGATATTGATTCTAATTTGTAGATGGAACATTTAAAAAGTAATCCCTCTAAATAATAATTTTAATTAAAAATTTTTTTAATGAGAAATTATTTAAAAAACAATTCCTTATTATTTGCATGTTTATTACTTCAGACTTTTGAGTGGTATAAATAATAACTTATTACTTTCTCTTACCCATAGGAACGAGAAAGTATTGTTTTAGGGTCATATTTTCGAATACGAGTTTTTGTTATATGTACATGTTCTGAGGTGCCCTGAATACAAAAATCATGTTTTTGCGAATGGTCTCTGTGTGTCTTATCAGCATATCTCAAGAACAAATAGTAGCAGAAATTCCAAACTCAGTATTCTAGATGTGTATCATATAGGGCTGCTACACTAAGCTTTTCATTGAGATGAAGCAAATGGTTTGTGTACAGGGACATTCAAAAGTAATCAAATACATTACGTCTATGGGGGAAATTCCAGGTAAGTTGAGTTTAACATCTATAGACTGCACTTAACCAAATGAAACGAATATATATTTTTTGTAATAGAGATAGTCAACTGAGAAACTTTTTTTGTGTATGTAGGAGTCTCGCCTCCCCCCCCCTCGAGGGGAGTAAATTTTCATGATGGGTATCTTTCAAAAGAGCTCGCCAATACCTTTAAAACAAATCGTTGAACCATCGATCTGCGATAATTAAAATAAAGTTATCAATTTTTTTTATTTTAATGTATAGGGTTTATACTCAAATATGGGGGAAAAATTCCCTGAGTTCCCAGACAATTTTCAAGAAAATATTAACGACATGTTACAAGAAACGCTTCTCTAGACCAGACAAAATACAACTACTTCTACTGTATGATGTCATATTACTGCTGATCATGCTAGAAATTCAGGTAGAAATCATTATTTATATGTGTATTTTCACAATACTTAATCATTTAAATTTTGATACGAAGCTAAAAAAGAAAAACATAACTTGAGAGAAAAAAAAAAATTGTTTTCCCAGGTTTTATAACTGGTTTTCCCCGACTTTTTTAAACAAATTCCAAATTCCCCGAGTATTCCCTGTTTTCCAGGTTTTCCCTGATGAGTATGAACCCTGTAATATTAAGAATAAATTCAACTTTTTTTTTAATATTTAGTGTTATACTACTTCTCTAATATGGAAATCGTCTGTATTATCATAATAGATAATTTTTTTAAATAATAATTTTAATAAATTATTTTTACTGAGTGAATTTTTATAGGAAAATATAGAAAAAAGTCGTGTGGTGGCCACAACACACTAGTTATTTGTTGTTAGTGGATGTGCTTTACTAATAATATTTTACCATTTCCAGGAAAGCTGTTCGGAAATTGAAATAATTTCCTCATAGAGATATGGTAATTAATGTATGTTTTAAGCTAAATATTCATCGCTTGTTTTTTGTAGATTAATGAAATGGGGGGTTGAGGGGGAGGGGGGGTAGCCTCCTTCACACAGAACTAATTATTATATAAAACTCTTCCAAAGCCTAATTTAAATTGTTTAACATAGATTTACATGGTTAACAGTACTCGTTATCTTACTACTTGAACTCCAACCTGTACTTATAGTATTAAATTTCAGGGTAAGAGAAAGTCGTGTGGGTGACACACCAGATTATTTTTTCTTCTTTTAACCTTTAGGAACAAGTGAATTCAGCAAAAAACAGGCTGTTCCTTATAGAATGCACTCAAACTTTAGAATTTTATATCAAAATTTTTATCCTGCTATTTAGAAGCATATTTTGCATTATATGAATTACTGAAACAAAACTTGTATCCTAAATACAAGGAAATGATTAAATTTAGAATATTTTACAATTAAATAGAATTGATTTTACAATATTTTCTGCTATTTTTTCATTTAAGACTAGTTTAAAAATTGATTTGGTACTAAAAATTGAATCTTCAGATAACTGCTATTTCATATAGTTTTTTCCTACACACATTTTTTATTTGAAAATAATTTTATGAAGTATTTATATAGTTTTTTCTCGCATGCATTATTTTTCATTTGAAGTTAATTTTATGAATACGCGTGTTTCCTTTTTTTTTTTTTTTCCTTTTAATTTTCTGCACTCTCCTGCCTGAAGCATACTCTGTCTTCTCTGAGACTATTGTTACGAATGGTAAAAGCCCAGGACCAGAAAAAAAAATATAATGAATTGTAAAAAAAAAAAAAAAAAAGTGAGATTGTAATGACTTTCAAAAAGAAATACTTAAAATACTGACATATGTTTGTGTTGCAGAGTCACTGCAAAATCATGAACAGTTTATTACAGCAGCAAGAAATACAGAGGATGAAACATTTAATGCATTAGGTATTTTATAACAAAAATTAAAAGAAGCCAAATTTTGTAAAGTCAAACAATGAACTTGGGTTTAAAGATCATCACATAATTCCCACAAGATTTTTAACATTTTGTATTAATTTAAATTCCAATTTAGTAAATAATCTAATTTAATGAGCATTTTTTTTCCCAGACCCAATTCTTTGTTAAATACCAGTTCTACTGTATTACATAAAGGAATAATTTAATTTAAAAAATTCTCAAATCAAATCACTTTAATAAAACTGCAAGCCGATAAATTCTGAAATCAATTTATTTTAAAACTGTAGCAAGCAAATTTCGAATTCTCATGAATATTTATTAGTTAATTTGTTGTTTCTTTTAAAAAAAAAAGGGAAAAAAAAAAAAAAAAAAAATCATAAACTAAGCATAAATAATTAAAAACAAAAACTATTTTATTTACGAGACAAAACTTTAGTTAAAATACATATGAAAACAAAATATATATTTAAAAATATTCAAAATTTAGACGTTTCAAAACACGTCCAGGTTTCCTCATCAGTATCACTACAACATAATTTGCAAGCATTACATAAATACACAAGGAATTTATAGAAGTATAGAATATTGAGGAGCCAGTGTGCATGCTTCGTTGATAGTGTAGAGATGGCTGGCAGTGTGCCAACTCTCAAGGAAAATATGTGATTTATAATTATCATAGCCAGAATTTAAAAACACTGGTGCGCACTGGCTCCTCAATATTCTGTACTTCTATAAATTCCTTGTGTATTCATGTAATGCTTGCAAATTATGTTGTAGTGATACTGATGAGGAAACCTGGACAGGTTTCGAAACGTCTAAATTTTAAATGTTTTTAAATGTATTTTAACTAAAGTTTTGTCTTGTAAGTAAAATAGTTTTTGTTTTTAATATATATATAATTGAGACGGTTTAATGTTTGTGCACGTTAAGCATAAATAAGTGATATGTAAATTTTATTATACTTGTTCTTAAGTAATCATATAAAAAAAAATACACATTTTTATTTTGGTATAAAAATACAAGAATCTGTGCATTGTTAGGCCGTAAAAAAGTTCTCTTTAGTTACGTGCATAAATGAATATGTATAAATCTTTCTTCAAATTCACTTCTTATTCAAGATTGAAAGTCACAACAATACAACGATGTTACTAAACATCAGTATTATAATATTAGCAAGCCCCCTTTACATGTGAAAACGTTGGAAATAAAGCTAAATTGTTGTTCAGTTCCCCATCAGTTTAAGTTGTTTTGTATGTGATTTTTGTGCTAATGTTACCTCTACAATCAACCAAAGAAGAACATGTACCAACTGAACCCATGCATATCAGTTTCAAGTCAAAATATGATGTGTACATTACAAATCAGTGTAAAGCTGATTTAATAATATGCAAAACCAATATTATCAAGAATCAGCATATACTTATATTGATGAATCGATATATTGTCCAGCCCTGGTTTTAAATACTGAAAATTAGGTTGGTCTTTTTAACAGCAATTTGTTATTTTTATTTTATTTTTTTAACTTTCAATGACGATCACATAATTGTCTGATTTTTTGGGGCCTATTTATATATATATATAAAGTATTGTGTAAATATTTTCATTATAACGGTCAAATTAAATTTTATGAAAGGGGGGGGGGGGGGGTTATTTATGAAATAGAATGTGAAGTTATAGCAAAAGGGCCCCAATTTTTACCTGGCTTGGCCCCTGCTATCATTGTTGAAAGCCAAAGCACATCTTATTTTATGGAAAAATTTGTTTTTCTAAAATTACTCATTACCCAACATATTTTTTAAAATTCAATTTTCCAATTCACAACCATTAAATTTGTTCTTGTTTTCCAAAAACTTTTTTTTTTTTTTTAACTAAAAATTGTGAAAATAGAACCAAATAAGTTTTTTGCATTTTATAACACTTATAATAATAAGTTTTTCAAAAACAAGAACAAATTTAAAGGTTGCGAATTTTCTGAATGTGAAAGCAGAATTTATAAAAAGTACATTGGGTAATGAGTACAATTTTCCTCATAGATTTTTTTAAAGAAGTTTTTAAGCATCAAGGCGGTAGAATGGCATTTAAGAGGTCAGAAATACTAAAATTTGAAAACTGAATATTGTTTGCAAAGGAAAATAAGTACTTTCTATACCCCAAAAAACCCAGTAAAAAGCTCATGTTTTCAATATGTATATTGAAGATTCATAACAAATTTTCATCTTTTACTAAGATATTAAAAGATATCTAACCTGAAAAAGGAATAAATGAATAAAGCTATATCCCCTTATTTCAATAAAAATGTATTGTTAGGTATTTATTATTAGTAAAAATAAATATTTCAAAGAATTTATTATCATTATACATTTGTTTTTTTGATGGCCCACACTATTCAAAAGTGGTGGGGGAAAAAGTAAAAATGTCTTTTATTGCTTTTTTTTTTTAAAAAAAAACATCAATCATAAATGATTAATTAGAGTAGAACACCTTTAAAACATTAATATAATTTCACTTTTATTTAGTTTTTATTTTTTGTTATTCCTTTAAAAAAAACTGCAAATTATTGTACATATTTCTTTATGAAATGAGAATGAAAATTAACTACTAAATAAAAACATTCTTGAAGCCTGATAAAGGATGTTTTAATGGTTTTTACAAATGAAAAGCAAACATGAAGAAAAGGGGTACTTTTCTGTTTGTAGACCTTGTTCCTTAAAAATAACACCTCTAGAGAGGTTAGTGAAGCAAAGAAGCCATTCCTACAAAAAGGTCAAAATTGTGATACCATGTCTTCAAACCACTCCCTAGGGGTGAATCTCAGACTGGCGGCAACTGCCCACAGTACAGTCTTGCACGGGTCGGGTTTCCGACAGATAAATTTTACATCAACCCGAACTGACCTGGACAAAATAATTTTCATCAACCCGAATACACATATAGAGAAATTTTACTACCCACACCTGACCCGAACCTGCTGCCTTTGTACCTGAACCCAACCCAAAACCCGAAAATCATGCAAAGCATTTTTAAATTATAAAATAACTTAAATTTTTATTGTCACACAGTTGGTAAATTATTTTAAAAAAGAATTTAAAATGTAATTACTAACTGTATTAAGTTAAAAATTTAAAAATCTGAAAAATGGATTAATAATAATTTTTAACCATTTATGAGAGTTGTGAACTTTAAGAGTAAAAAAAAAAAATTTACTACAATTTAAGTGTTAGTAATTTATTTTTTAATACTTATATTCTGAATTAAAAAAAAAAAAAAAAAAAAAAAATTATTACTTTTGTTCGACGTGGATGTTTACTTTACTATAATGATTTGAGTAGTGTGTATTTGATTCGCAGTTAAACATAGGCTTCCTTATGATCACGTATAAAAATGTAGAGAGAACAAAATTCAAAATTACGTTAATATAAAAACAAGGATTAAAATTAATCGAAAATAAAGGTATCTTAATGTAGATTGAGAAATATTTTAAATTCCCAGAACATAAAAGTGAGGTTATATTGTATTTCTGTTATATATATATATATATTAATAATAGTTAATAAAGATTTATAGTGCTTTCTAATTTTCATACAATTTGAACCATATTGGATTTGTTGAAGAAAAAATGTATACGGACATATAAGATATATGTTTTTTTCGTGTTTATACTCCAGATACGAATACAGATCTTTTTATTTTTAGGCGGATATCCACGGATACGGATAAGAATATGGAGCTCCGAGACATGTCTAAAATCAGTTATAGAGTTATAATTATGTCTACAAATTTATGCTTACAATTGTAAAATTTTTTTGAAAGATGTTCTCAAGTCGACCCAACTCAAAGAAAACTAAACCCGACATGAACTGCAAGAAAAAAAATTCAGTCAACCCGACCCCCAAGAAAAAGTAAAGGACTCTAGCCCACGGTATAACAAGTGAATTATCCACTGACCTCAACAGTTTGAGGACAGTCACATAGCAATACAGCAGACTTTTCTTAAATGGCCCAAGTGATAAACAGTAGTTAAAGCAGCTAAATTAGAAGCAATCCCCCCCGTCCCCCCTAAAAAAATAAAATATAAATAAAATAATAGTAAGAAATTTAATAATATTAAAATCAAACCAAATAAATTTAGAAATATCTTACATGTATATTATTTATCACAATTATATTTATGAAATGTGTGAAAGAAAAAAAAAACTCAAATGGTATGGGGCCAGAAGCAAAGCTATAGTCCGTTCAAGTTAAAGTGATACCCGAAGTAAAAAAACGGGTTACCAAGATATTCAATTTTTGTGTCTTTCCTGCGGAAAAGGCAACTTTGTTATTCATGAAAAAAAGTATTAAGATTTTTCCCTAGCCAACACCCCCCCCGCACCTCTAAATAATAAAGAGCTTGTTAAAAGATAAATCTTTCTAACCACCCCCTTCTTTTCATGTTTTGGTGTTTGTGACAAACACTTGTACCTTACAAAACCTACAACAATGAAACACCCATTAAAGTGTGAGAAAATTGTTAAGGTAACAAAAGAAGAGGTGGGAAAATGCTAACAAAAGGGGAGAAAGCCTTGGCTAGTGCTAACAGTAACAATGGCATTATCCATGTCACCAAACAACATGTGGTTATGTTTACTTTTGGTATCAGTTTAAATTGAACAGACTAGCAAAGGTGCAAGAGTTTTAATCTCAAGATGTAATCTAATTTTTTATCAATAATTTCTATCATAAGTAATACGATAGAAATTATTGATAAAAATAGTGGTGTAAATGTTACATCTTGAGACGGAAACCCTTGCATCCTTGACTGCATGGGGCTGAGGTGGCACCTGTTGTATAACCACATAGCCACCACTCCCCAGCTATAACCCTTGGTTAGGTCATCAGATAGCATTATTGGGTCTTGCTGTACATATGAGTCGCCAAATGTATAAAATATTGTGGCTATCCTGAAGAAAAAAAGTACAGTAAAAGCATTAAAAGCCTTTTAAATTATTTTCTGTGTTCCTTTTTCTTTAAATTAATTATATATTCCAAGCAAATTATTATCCAGTTGTCAACAAGTACAAACAATACATTTTTTTTATGTTTAATTAAAAATGGAAGATTGAGAACAAATACAATTAAATATATATATTTTTTAACATTTCAAAATAAGTTTAAGGTTTGAACATCTTTCATACCCATTTCATAATTTGGATAAAATATTGTGCTATTTCACAGGATTTGGGTATTTAAAACATATTGCAAAATAATCTTTGATTTCTATGGAATGAAGCTTTACACTACATTTGATGAGTAGTTTTCAATTATCAACATGCAAAATAATTATCTACAAGAATGAAGTACAAAATTATCTCTTCCTTAAAAGATTGCCTGACCATGTACCAACTAAACTAGGCTTTTTCTCTCTTTCCTCAGACATTCTTTTTTCTTCTTCTTCCTGCAAAAGAAAATACACAATTACTGATTATTTTTAGGGATACCGTTAATGGATGTCATAACCAATATGTTAGGGTAATGCAAAATATCATGATTGTTAAAATAAATAAATGTAAAAACAATGTATGCAAATATTTAGAATTTTATTTGATTGATTCATGTGGCATTGTTTACATGTCGAAAGATATTTTTTCTGTTGTACAAAATATTTGTAAATATAAGTAAAAAATATTTTAGATTTTATCTGTCAATACATATTTTTTAAATACAGTATTTATTAAATATAAATCTGGTTATTTAAAATGTGATGCATGTATAAGGTAAAGACACTAGTGTTTGTCACCTCTAAGATTTGCATGAGTGTTTGTCACCCTCACAAAAGACCTTTCAAAATAAACGTACGTTAGCATCTATGAATTTGAATCTGCTCAAGCTTGATTCTTCAGTTCTAAGGAATCTAATGCAGGTGGATTCAAATACATAGAAGTTATTAAACACTTATTTTAACATGTCTTTTGTGAGGGTGACTAACACTGGTGCATATCTTAGGGATGGTGAACACTGGTGTCTTATATATATATAAAATGAATTATTAAACATAGTAAAAGCCAAGCAACAGATACACGACCACTGAAACCACATAGACCAATAAGAATGAATATTTTTCAAGTAGGAGAAGCTCAGAAAGGTGAAAAAAATTCATCAGGGAAGACCTTTTTCACCCTTAAGCACCAATGTATGATTTCGTTCACTAGCGGCTATAATAGCAAATCACTAGCAGGCTCCCTATCGTACATGAAAATAATATAAGTGCAATTTAAAATGGAATAATCGATTAAGTACAAAATAACAGAGAATCTAACAAAAAGCAACCATAATAAACATACAATAAACAATACTCTCAGAATGATACATTAGGAGTCACATGGATTAAAAAAAGCAAAATAATTTAGGAGGTTTAGTTGTTCATGGAGTAAATCAAGCAAATTTCAAGGTTTATTGGTTCATAGCTGATAAAGAATAATGAAACTGTACAGCAACATGGATATTAATTGATTATTATGTGTGTAAGAGTATGATTACATTTTTAAGAATAGTTGACAACTCAACAATGAAGAAATTGAATATTTAAAGGAAAAAGAAAGAATGCATATTAATACAAGGTAAATGCAACATGCCTTCTGCTTTAATTTTTTTTTTTTTTTTTTTAATTTATATAATTTCACTTTCACATTGCCACCCAACCATCCAGCCAAATAACACCACCCATTCTTCATAATCAAACATCTGCCCACCCAACCGCCACCTTTTTTATTGCCTGTCATGAGAAATCATAAATAAATTTTCAGCTAATAAGAAACCCAAATTTTCTATTAAAATATTCACTTGTCTTAAAAATAGCTTTCAATTAATTCAATACATTTAAATCACTCGATTCAATAGACAATATTATGACTTTTGACTTTCAAGATCTTTTCAATAATATTGAGTTATCAGATCTTAGTAATATCATTTACAGTCTTTTTCAAGAATATAAAACTCAAATTAATCTTCCTCACAATTTTAAAGCAGAAAAATTCAAAACACTTGTTAACTTTGTTATCCATAATAATTATATCTTCCACAACAACAATATCTATTTGCAACAAGTAGGAATCCCACAAGGAGGTAGTAGCTCCAGTATTTTGGCAGATCTCTATCTTTATTATTATGAAAAGCAATTTTGCCATGATGATGTTCAATGTTATCGTTACATAGACAATATTATTGTATTTTATCTCAACAAGAACTCACAAAATGACTTTTCCTTAAATTATCCACCTAATTTAAAGCTAACTCAAAATACTCTAATCAATCAACTTTTTAGATGTCAAAATAATCATTGATGGTAATAAAATTTACACAGATATCTATGACAAACAGCAAAATTTTAGTTTTAAAGTAAACTTATTTACACATTTTAATTCCTGTCTGCATCTTTCAGTATTTAGAAACATCATCATTAACCATTTATTTTGAACAGGGTTCCCACTCTTAAAAAAGAAAAAAATTCAAGGACTTTCAAGTACTTTTCAAGGCCTATTTGAAATTTTTCAAGGACATGGGGAAAATCGCAGAACATTAGGCATATACACAAAACTTTAGTAACTACTTTCATTAGTAATATTTTTTTCATAAATAGAATAACTTTGCCTGTTTTCACAATGCATTTTTGATGGACTGACCAAATTAACTTTTACAAGAGTCAAAAAACGATTAGTTCAAGATTTGGAATCATTATAATTATTCCAAAGTTTTTAGGTTTGAGTCCTGGTCTAGTCACTTTCTGCTCAAAATTAATGACCAGTCCATGAAATAGGTATGAGACTGGCAAAAAAAAAAAAAAAAAACCAAATAAGTTAAAACTATATGCAAAAGCAAGACAATGAAATAAGAATTTTATGACAAAATCATTATATTAGACAATGGTGTGCGCATGTGGAGATGGAGATAGTTTAGCCTTGACAGAATTTGCGCTAAGCCCGTCTATTGGAGTGGGAAATTCAAGGATTTTCAAGGACTTTGCACAAAATTCAAGTACTTTCAAGGGCCCTTGAAAAAGAAAATGAAATTCAAGTATTTCTTAAGGACTTTCAAGGACCGTGGGAACCCTGTTGAATTAATTTATGCTCTCCGAAGTTTAAAAACAAGAATATTAATAAACTGATCACAGCCACTGCTAAAATGGGGTTTTCCTAAAAACTTTGTATTTTCTATTTTATATCCTTAACCATGTCTCTGTCAGTACATTAAAAAAAAAAAACTGTGTACACTTTAGTGTATATTAACAAAAAAATTATAAAATAATAAAAGACAATAAAAAAGGTTGAGAGGGCAGTTGTTTGATTATGGAGGTGGTGTGGTGTTGTAAGGCTGGATGGTTGGGTGGGATTGTGAAAAAAAAAAAAAAAAAAAAACAGAAGGCTTGTTGCATTTACTTTGTATTACTATGCAAACTTTCTTTTTCCATTAAAGTTTCAGTTTCTTCTTTTTTCAGTTGTCAGCTATTCTTAAAATTTTAATTATGCTATTAAACACATTATAATCAATCAAATAGCTTTTAACCTTTTATTTAAACTACGTTCTGCCTATGCAATGTGAGTTGCAAATACACCAAAAACCTGAGACTTATCCTTTAGAGGAAAAATAGCAACCCGTTTAGAAAATTCATCAATTATGGACAAAAAGAATCTTTCCCATTTCTCCCAGTTACTTTAATTGGGCCTCAAACGTCCATAAACACTTTCTCTAATGGTGATTTAATGCTGTGAATATCGGAGGATTTAAAAGACACGCGGTTTTGTTGGTTTTATTTACTTATCTTACAAGGTTCACAAAAAATTTTCTTAAACTTAAGTTTAGGAAGCCCTCTCACCCCGTTCTTCTTGCTTGTATTTACAATAGTATCAGGACTTATGTACCCAAAGTGAGCATGCCAATACTCAATTTCACTAATTTTAGCAAGTGAAGCTGAAGGATTTTCTGAGTACTCCCCCATTCACATTGTTCCTCTTCTTAACTTTTAAAACATTAGGATACAAGTATTGAACACTGCCTTTAATTTTAACTGTAAAAATATGTCTTTTGTCTTTATCGAATACCGACACTCTACCCTTACCGCCAGTATATGTAACACTATTTACATCTAATTTGGGACCTGATATTAAGTTCTTTTGTAATTTAGGGGAATACAAAACATCCTTTAAATATAGTACATTTTTACCAAAATTTAGCTTAATAGTTTCTTTAGTAGTTGTTGACGCATGCGCGCCACCCCGTCGCGGATCACCGGGCAGAAGGCTATGAGAAGCCAAGTACAATGGACGTGGGCAAAGAACTTTAAATTTATTGACGCCCACAATTATTATTTTATGTTCT
Organism: Salticus scenicus; assembly: GCA_963930645.1. Lineage (NCBI taxonomy): Eukaryota > Metazoa > Arthropoda > Arachnida > Araneae > Salticidae > Salticus > Salticus scenicus. The sequence goes on from OZ005656.1 coordinate 26,982,921, forward strand.
ACCTATTATAAATCTTATTCTTCGTTGTAAATAGTGTAAATACTTGATGTATGTGATCGTACAAATTAAAAATATTAAAACAACGAAGATGGTCCGTCGAAAATTAGTTATTTGTAGTTAAGTTCCTACAAAAAATTGGCTCCGTCGAGAAAGGAGCTTGTAATAAGCGACTTATGGATAAAAATAATAAATTGAAATCTTCCTTGAAAGGGAAGATAACTAGAATTGAAAACTATGTAGAAGGCACGAATGCCGAAAATTACGATATAGATGTAGTGGAACTAAAAGTGAAATTAAAGAACATAGAACTGCTACAAACAAAAATCGATGAATTACGACAAAAATACTACGAAGTTCAAGATTTGAAAGATGCTGAACAAGCGACCATAGATGACGATCTTGACTCATGTGAAGAACGTCTGGAAAAATTAGAGGTAAGAATTAATACTCTTATTAATTCTTATAAGAAATTTGATTCTCATAAAAAAATAAATGCGACTGAAAATGCATCTCAAGATTCCTTTGAAATTAAAACTCAAATTCCTCCTTTAGTATTACCTGAATTTTCAGGAAAATATGAGGAATTCAGTTCTTTTAAAGAACAATTTGATGATTTAATAACCAATAATGTTCACATTAATCAGTCGCAGAAATTATATTATCTTAGATCTTGTCTCAAACATGACGCTAAAAATCTAGTTAGTAATTTTGATACATTTGAATCATTATATAATGCATTAGAAAATCGCTATGATAACGAGCGATTAATTGTTGATATTCATGTACAAAATATTCTGAATTTTGAGAAAATTCAAAGTGAAAATCCCAAAGAGATAAGAAACATGATTGATTGTATACAGAAAAATCTGCGTGCCTTGAAAGTTCTGAAATATGTTCAGAATAAATTATCAGATGTTTTCATTATAAATATTCTCGTAGCAAAGTTAGACAGAGAATCTAGAAAGAATTTTGAGTTGTCCCATAAATCCAAAAATGTTCCCACCTTTGAAGAATTTATCAAATTTTTGGAACAACGAGAATCAGTTTTATTATCTATTAATAGAACGAATATGACTAGCGGAAATAAAAATACTAACAAAAACTTTCCGGCTATTAACAAATCTAAAACTCTTTTAATGCATGAAAATAAAAACAAAAATTGTGTTGTTTGTAAAAATACTTATCACCCTATTTATAAATGTGATGCATTTTTGAAATTAAACATTAACAAAAGATTAAGTATAATACGCCTTCACAAGCTTTGTGAGGTTTGTTTTAGGCAAAATCATAAGAAAAATGATTGCTTATCAAAATTCAAATGCACCTGCGGAATGAAGCACAACAGATTATTATGTTTTTCTTCTGGCGCCAAAACCCCGGTTCCAGACTCAGATGAATACAAAAGGGTTGCGCAATTAAATGCTTCCGTTTTGAGTAATAATAGCAGATATTTAAAAGAAAATAGAAAAAGTATTCTGTTTTCGACAGCTTATATTTATGTTCAATGCGAAAACAAAAAAAGAATAAAAATAAGATGCGTTCTGGATTCGGCTTCAAATGTGTGCGTATTAACTGAAAAGATGAGTGAATGTTTAGGAATTAAAAGAGAAAAAATAAAAACTCCAGTTTCAGGTTTGAATGGATTGACCCAAAATATTAAGTGGAAATTAGATACCTTTATTTCAAATGAAGATTGTTCTTTTAGTGAACCAGTAGAATTTTTGATTGTAGATAAAATAACTGGGCTTACACCATGCAATAAATTAAACATTTCAGACATAAAAATTCCAGAATTTTTGAAATTGAGTGACGAGACATTTTTTGAACCGAATGAAATAGAAGCGTTAATCAGTGCAGATATATTATTCAAAGTTTTAAAGGATAATACTTATAAAATAAATGACGATTTGTTTTTTAAAGAAACCGAATTTGGATGGCTAGCGTGTGGAAAGGTTGAAGAAACAGAACTGAATAATTCGAAACAGTGTTTCGTTTTGTCAGACGATTCCCTTAGTAGCACTCTTAAACTCTTTTTCGATCTAGAAAGCATTGGAATAAGAGACGATCCAATTCATAAAAGAAAGTGATAAAGCTATAGAAATTTTTAATGAAACGATTCAGTTTAAAAACAAACGCTACGTTGTACACTTGCCCTTTAGAAGACCCTATAATGAACTTTCCGATAATTACACGTTAGCGAAACAACGATTTTTAAGTTTATGGAGACGTTTTAAATATGATAGAGAATTATATGAACAGTATAGAGAGATTATTCGTGATTACGTAAATCAAAAAATAATAGAAATAGTTGAACCCAGTACAGCAGAAAATAATTTAAACAAACCTATTTATTATTTGCCACATCAGGCAGTAAGAAAGGAAGGTCGCTTAACATCCAAAACAAGAATCGTATTTGATGCAGGGAGTCATCAAAATAATCAGCTGTCACTGAATGATTGCCTATGGCAGGGGATAAATTTAAATCCGAATCTTTTGGATGTTTTAATTAATTTTAGATTAAACAAAATAGCATTTTGTTCGGATATTAAACAAGCCTTTCTACAAATCTGTCTCGCTGATGAACATAAAGACGCTGTTCGTTTTTTCTGGAGTGATGAAGAACCGCATGCACACAAAAAACCCAAATTACAGATTTATCGTTTCAATCGAGTTAATTTTGGGGTGTGTTCAAGTCCATTCTTACTCGCTGCTACTATTAGACATCACATTGAGAAGTATAGAGAAGAATTTCCCGCTACTGTTCGACTTTTAGATAAATGTTTTTACGTAGACGACTTAATTTCTGGAGGTAATGATTTTAACGAAGCACTTGAATTATCACGAAGTGCAAAATATATTATGGAAGCCGCAGGAATGTCCCTTAGAAAATGGATAAGTAACGATACCGAATTAACAGAGCAGTGGAAAAGCGAAAAATTTGATACATACCCTGTAGAATCTACCATCAGCTTAGGTATAAATCAGACAAAGATCTTGGGACTATCTTGGGATACTAATAAAGATAATTTGATTGTAGATATCAAGAGTTTGTTGAACTTTATATCCATAAATAAAATTACAAAACATACCATTCTTCAAGCCGTAGGGAGAATTTTCGACCCCTTAGGGTTAATTTCTCCATTCACTGTCAGGGCAAAAATTATCATTCAAGATATCTGGACAACTAAAACCAAATGGGATGAATCATTATCACCAAATATCGAAAAAGAGTGGATGAAATGGTGTTCGGAATTACCCTTGTTAAAAGAGCTTGAAGTCCCTAGATTCGTCCTTGATGCCACTTTCCCAGAAGATGTAGTTGAATTACATAGTTTTTGCGATGCTAGCAAAAAAGCATATGGCGCTGCTATTTATGTACGAACAAAATCAAAAAATGGTATTTCAGTAAAACTTTTGACTTCCAAGAGCCGTGTAGCTCCCCTCAGCGGTGTTACACTACCTCGCCTTGAATTATTGGGTGCCCTGGTCGCAGCTCGTCTGATCACCAAAGTGAAAAATACTGTAAACCTTAAAAGACCTTCTGTTGAATATCACTGGACTGATTCGCAGATAGTGCTTTTCTGGATAAAGGGTACTAAAACCCGATGGAAGCAGTTTGTCGCCAACCGTGTTCAAGAAATTGCCAGCCTGACAAACCCTAACTCTTGGTTCCATTGTGCAAGTAAAGAAAATCCTGCTGACCTGTTGTCCCGAGGGATGACTGCTGAAAGCCTAACAACCAGCGCCACATGGTGGACAGGTGCTGAATTTCTGAAAGATCCTGAATTTCCAAAAAACAAACAATCTTTTATTGACTTTTCAGAACTAAATGAGGAAGACTACACTCCTGAATTAAAATCTGAAAATGCAGTGACTCTAAATTTGAAAAAGGACTTTACTATTTTGAACTATCTGATAAATCGTAGTAATAGATTTTTAAAAATATTACGTATATGTAGTTTTCTTTTCAGGTTTCTTCACAATCTAAGAAATCCTTTAGAAAAGAAGAAAGGACCGCTGATGCCTGAAGAGCTGACAAAAGCAGAAGACTTCCTACTGAAACAGCTGCAGGAGGAGGAATTTCCTAATGAAATATCTGCCTTGAAAAGTGGCGGTAATGTATCGCATAAAAGTAAAATTTTTAATTTATCCCCATTCTTGGATGACAATGGTTTAATAAGGGTAGGGGGGAGACTGCAAAATTCGCAGTTATCTTATTCGATTAAGCATCCTTATGTACTTCCTTCAAAAAATAAATTAACGGAATTAATTGTAAAATATTATCATGAAAAATATTTTCATATTGGTCCCCAACATCTTCTGTTTCAGGTTAGGCAAAAATATTGGCCCATTCATGGGAGAAATCTTTGTAAAAAAATTGTGCACAGATGTTTAGTCTGTTTTAAAGCAAATCCGAAAGTATGTGTACAAAAAATGGGAAACTTGCCAAAACAAAGAATAACGCCAGATAAAACATTTAATTCAACTGGAGTAGATTTGTCTGGACCCTTTTTAATCAAAAATAAATATGGAAGGAAAGGTCCAGAAATCAAAATTTATGTTTGTATTTTCATTTGTCTAGTAACAAAGGCTATACATCTTGAACTTATCAGTGATTTAACTTCACAAGCTCTGATAGCTGCGTTAAAAAGATTTATTTCGAGAAGGGGCAAGTGTCATAAAATATTTTCGGATAATGGGACCAATATGGTAGGCGCCAACAGGGAACTAAATGCCTTGTATAAATTGGTAAGAGATAAGGAAGAATCCTTATTCAATTTTTTTGCAGAGGAAAAAATAGAATGGGTTTTTATTCCTCCAAGGAGTCCAAATTGGGGTGGTCTATGGGAAGCAAATATCAAAGCGTTTAAATACCATTTTAAACGCATAGCGGGTAATTCAAAATTTACATTTGAAGAAATGCTTACACTTGTTACTCAAGTGGAAGCGATCTTGAACTCGAGACCACTGACTCCGCTAACTTCAAGTATTGAAGATTTAGAGGTTTTAACTCCAGCCCATTTTCTTATTGGAAGGCCAATAACGGCTGTTGTTGAACCCTCTTTAACCAATATTGAAAAAAATCGCCTAAATGCTTGGCAAAATATTACGAAGTCAGTTCAGGCAATCTGGAAAAGATGGAGTCTTTCTTACTTAAATAACTTACAACAGCGCAGAAAATGGATAATTGATAAAGAAAATTTAAAAATCGGAGACATGGTTTTAGTCAGGGAAGAAAATCTTCCACCATGCAAGTGGTTTTTAGGGCGTGTAATAAAGCTATATCCTGGTCAGGATAATAAAGTTAGATTGGTAGATATAAAAACTACCAAAGGGATTTACAAAAGATCCATCTCCAGATTGTGTGTGCTGCCTATCGAGGAGTAAAAATGAATATGAACATTTATTATATTAATTTACTGTATTATATATATTACTCTAAATTTGTTAGTTAATTATGAAAATTTCTGTTTATTATAATCAGTTAATCTTTTTTCTAATTCTATGTGTTGTGCGAAATATTGATATTATGTTACATTCATTTATTTGTTATTATTTTATCTATTCATGTTATGTGAAATTGTAAATTTGAAGTTTTGCAAAAAAAAAAATATTGTAAGTTCTTGCATGACAACATAGCAAGGCCGGGCGGGATGTTGACGCATGCGCGCCACCCCGTCGCGGATCACCGGGCAGAAGGCTATGAGAAGCCAAGTACAATGGACGTGGGCAAAGAACTTTAAATTTATTGACGCCCACAATTATTATTTTATGTTCTACCTATTATAAATCTTATTCTTCGTTGTAAATAGTGTAAATACTTGATGTATGTGATCGTACAAATTAAAAATATTAAAACAACGAAGATGGTCCGTCGAAAATTAGTTATTTGTAGTTAAGTTCCTACAGTAGTAATGGGAAAACTAGACAAAAAGCTCCTCTCCCTCAACAGAAGTATAATGCTCAAAAATATCTAAATTTCTAGAGAAATGGTGCGACGCAGCAGTATCAAAAATCCAAATATCATCATCACCTAAATTACTAAAATTAGTTTGAACTATATAGGACACAAGCGCTGGACAACAAGGCCCTGGAGCACCCATAGAGAGTGATAGTAGCCAACCATGTGGTGAGCTTGCTGCACACTTCCAGGTATCTGAGGAAACGACCAGACTCCATTTGCACCACATAGGAAAAGCATACAAGCTGAGCAAGTGGGTACTCCACTCACTGTCCGATGCAAAAAAGCAACAGCGTGTCGCTGCCTGTTTGTCATTCCTTACTCGGCACCACATTGCATCCATATTTGATCGAGTATTCACCAGCGATGACATACCTGCCAACTTCTTGTGGTAAGAATCAAGAAGATTGAGCTCAAAAAACAAGAAGATTTCATTAAAATCAAGAAGATTTTCTCTATATAGTAGGTATAGCAGAAATAATTATTTTATTAAGGAAAATCGTAGGCAACAATTCTAAAATAAGCCAATAAGTTTAGTTTTGAACATTTAAAACCTGGGGAACAAATAATACAGTAAACATTATGTGAAATTATGTTTAAACTCCTTTAGAAAAGTAAATTCTATTGTAAATGCATATATTGCTTCTTTACAGCACTAATTTTTTAAAGGAATATTCTTCAAGTTAAATAAAAATATACTAATATTTTATTCAAGATAGCAAGTATACAATTCACAAAAAAAATTTGTTCTCATAAGCAAACATGGGAGAATTGCCCTATTTGCAGATTTGTGCACTCCTAGTTTTATCAGGAATTAGCACTGTAAAAACCATTATTGCAAGATATGATTAATATTTTCCAACAAATTTCATCGATGAAAATTTATGCATAAAGTAAATAAGATTTTTATGCATAATTTATATATTTATATATTTTTTCTTTTTTCGGAGCAAAAAAGATGAAATACATGGAAAATCTGAAAATCAAGAAGATTTTATTTTCTGGCAAGAAGAAAACACAAAAATCGGGAAGTCTTCTTGGAAATCAAGAAAACTTGGCAGCTATGTCCAGTATGACACACCCAAGCATTCGAAACATTGGTTGTAACCACGGAACCCTGTGCCTCACACTGTGAGACCTTCTCTCCACCCTCGCAAGATCATGCTCTATATCTGGTGGACTAGTTGCTAAGTGGTGCCCTATGAGCACATGCCAGTGGGCCAAACCATCCTGACAGGCCTGTACTCACAGCAGTTGGAATATGCGCATCAGGCACTGATGCATAAAGAGCCAGCATTGGTCAATCGTAAGGGTGTACTCCTCCTCCATGACAATGCAAGGTTGCATGTGGCTCGGGAAGCCAGGGAAGCCTATCATTCAGCGACTGGGCTGGGAGCACTACCCCATCCACCATCCACCCCAGACCTCGCGTCAACAGACTACCACTTTTTCCATTCCCTCGACAACCATCTTCGTGGAAAATCCTTCACCAACTGGCCAGACCTCGAAAAGGCTCTCACGGAATTCTTTGTGTCCAAGACTTCGGAGTTTTAATGTGATGGCATCACACAGCTAGTCACTCGTTGTCAAAAGGCACTGGATGCCGATGGTGATTACTTTGAGGATTAGCGGTGATTATTATTTGTTTTATGGCTTTTTCTTTCTGATTGTCCAAAACAGCAAGAACTTTTTTGGTTACCTTGTATTAAAGGACGAACTCAACTACATTAAAAATATTGGTCAAGGAGCAGGTTACAGCAAAAATCTTATTTATCGATAAACCGTATAAAAAAATGCCTAAAAACCCTTAACTTCATCAATAATGCTAAAAAAATAACCCCTATTTTTACCCCCTCTCTGAGGTGGATTTAAGTTAGATTGCACCTTAGACCAATTTTGATATGGCACCACCCTCACACCATGTTCTGAAATATTATGTATAAATAATAATAATAGCAATAAATATAATACATATAAAGAAAAAAAAAATATTCTCAGATATATTAATCTCTGTGCAATATGCATATAATAATCAGTATATACTTAAAATATCAATAGTACAATATAATGAGGGGAAAAAATCATTTAGTTTTTTGTGTTTTTCTTACAAAAATATGATAATAAGCTGAATTAGAATTTCTAATTAATCACTGAAGAACAGACTAACGTCACATTTATATTTTTATTAAACAATATGAAATTATTTCAATTCATAAATAGATAAGTTCTTTGCTTCAAAATAGTTTCTTTATAGCTTTTTGTCTGATATTTTATATTTAAATCATTACATACTTAATTATTTTAACAAAACAGTTTCACTCATTTTTGACTCATGACACAGAGAGCAGATAGCCTGATCTGCTGTCTTTGTCATGAGTCAAAGATAACAGGGAGAGCATATTTCGAAAACTTAATTGGTTTTGAATTTCAGTTGTTTTTTATGTTATGGATTTTTGTTCAAAATTAAACTGTTTTTAAGATTTTGATAAGCTTAAAAATTTTCCGCCCTCGACACGGGCCTAAGCATAAACTGTTGCTGGATGTTTAATCACAGTATGATTGTAGCAGCCTCCCGTAGTTATATACAGCCGTTCTCCAGTCCGGACGATTAACTGTACAAATATGTGATCTCATACAAAAATTTAGTTTGTAAGTCATGTATTTCAAACCAGTTATCTAAAAATTCGTAACATGTTAAATGGGGTCTACAGTCTACATTTTTATAATCGACGAAATATCCAATCAATTATCAATTTTCAATTTTTTTCACTCTTTTTAAATTGATGCTCACTATTGGTACCTCATGGGCCTAAGCCTAAATCCAACATTGCCCCCTCTATCCCTTATTGTACTGGTGCTATGAGCCTATGAAAATAAAAAATGAAAGTAAAAAACATGGTATAAACATCCCTATCAAACCCAATCCTAACATTTTTCCTTGTATTCGCAATGATAAAGATCTAATTAACAATAATGAAACAGCCGGTATTTACAAAATCAATTTTAATTTCATAAATAATGAAAAAGCTACTTATATCAGGATGACAAAAAGAACACCTTGCTGACATGAAATTTAACAAACCTTCAACTGTCTTCTTTAGAGCTAACATCAATAACCCGATTGATATTAATTTCATTAACTTCCAAAAGATAGCTAATTATAACTCCCATACTTATGCCCTTAAATGTGAAGCAATAGAAATACTAACCTGTCCCCTTGCAACTAACAACCGCGAACACAGCATTATTCCCGAAGACGGGTAACCCATGATAAATGAACTAAAGAGAAGTAACAAGGCAAAAACAAAGCCAGTGAAAATGTAAACAGAGCTACAGCACACGGAAGATGGCTGCGACGATGGCTGAAAGTGCTTTAGAAAGAAGCCATTATAGTAACTAATCAATTTTAAATGTGAATTTAGGCTTCTTAAAACAACTTTAATGTATATTTTAATGAATTAAATCCTTTTCTAAATACAACAAAAATTTCTATTTACCTGAAGTTTTCTCTGATTTTCTTTAAATACCTGAATAGGATCATCAAATTGACTATAATATTCTAAAACAGTTCTTACATCATCTATATTACTTGTTGCAATGGCTGTAAAGAAATACATATATTAGATAATCAATTTAAATAAAAGACACATAAATATTATAACAAAAACATTATCATATAAATCAAATATTCATTCCTATGTACGTGTATATCCAGAATAAAAATGACTAATCACAACACATTCAGAAAAGTTTTAAAGGAAGAATACTTTAAATACTATTGTTCCCAGAAATGTGCACATACTTATTTCAGAGATCGCCTTGTCATCACTTATCATCATGGTTCCCACTCAATTTTGGAAATAAAATTTCCTGACTTTTCCAGGTCACAAAATTTAATTCATGACATAAAAGATAGCTCGTAACATAAAACACAACATTGTTTGCTTCACGATCAAAAAACATTTTCCAGATTTTTGTGTACATTTTGCAATTTTGCCTGATCTTTTCCTGACTTTTTTCACTAATTTCAAATTCCCTGACTTTTCCCTGACCAGTGGGAGCCCCGTCTTATATACAGATTTAAATTCATAGTTTATTTTGAAGGTTTTCCGAGCACATACAAATATCAGAATTAATTAGAAAAGGAACACACTTTTAAGGACTTCACGTCCACTTCAAAGCATGGAGTTTTTAATTAAACTTAAGGATTTAAAAAACAACCTTATTATTAACTCCACGACATGGCCGGAGTACTTTCGCCGGGGTTCCCCGGCTTTTTTGATGGCAACTCTTGGTGCTGGAGGGTTTGAAGACTGTGTTGTTCCTTTCAGGCTCCTCTGCCCCAAAACATACCGCGCCATTGTTTATCGAGCCTGGCCGCATCGTTGCCATTACAAGAATTCGGAAAATTAATTATTTCTATTTCTCGCGATAATTATAAGTATGCCGTATATCGGGAAGAAATAGAAATAATTAATTTTCTGAAATATTTTTTTTAAAAATTAGCGTACAAAAATGTATGCAAACCCTTAGCAAAATCGAAAATAATTAAAATAACATTTGAAATAAATTAATTTTTTTTTAAAATAACAATTATAGAACAGTAATACAGATTGTTTATTTTTGTACATATAATAATAAGTTGGCAAGCATGCTGCGAATAAGAAGTTGGACTACTACAATTTACAGGCGGAGGTAAAAGGAAAAAAAAAAAAAAAGTCATTAGTGCCAGTTTATAGGTGTTGCCGGATTATGGATGCTTCACTATATATAAGAAAAATATAAACTGCAGATTAAAAAAAAAAAAAAGAATACTGAAAATGGTAATGCAATAACAGAAATATTTGTTTAAAAATATATTAGAGCTACAGTTTACAATCTGATGCTGTAGTTTATGTTGACAGTAACATTACGTTTACGGGCATTTTTATATACCTATCTTTACGGACACCTTGAAATTGACGAATACAAGAGACGCGATATTTTTTGAAGAAAAAACAAAATTCGGTATATACACTGGTTCTCATAATTATAAGGACACCCGTTTTTCTATATTAACTAAACACTGAACACTATTATTTAAACAAATATATTCTTTATTAATTTGAATTTCATTAATAGACTATATTTAAAAAGTTTTATTATTTTTATATCTTAAAAACTTTAAAAACGGTCAAAAAGATTATTTTTCAGGTGTTCACAATTATAAAGACAGCTCGAATCTTAGTCTTTTTTTTTTCAGTTATTCTTTAAATTAATATTTTATGGGTCTCTTTTTAGGGTGAAACAGTCAGATATTCTCTCTGGAAAAAAAAAAAAAAAAAAAAAAAAAAAATATATATATATATATATATATAATAAAGATGATTTATTAAGCATAGTAGAAGCCAAGCAACAGATACAAGATCACTGAAACATCAATGACCAATAAGATTTTTTAAAAAAATTATCAGTGGATGAAATACACTAATGTAAAGAAACCAGATCTATTAATTAACAGCCTGCAAAACAAACGAATGAATAAAGTAACACAACAAATCTTAACTTAAAACCATAAACTTATCAAAATTAATGAAAAAACAACCACAAGATAGGAAGGAAGGAAGGAAGCAGGCGGCAAGACTTGTGACTTGCCTGTGGGGTTAAACTAGTTTCACGCCGGCAACACTCACCCAACCTGCCACGACCAAAACAGGAACCTTATGGATTTAAAAAAGCAAAATTTCAAATCAGATGAACGACAATGAAACCATGAAGCAACAATGAAATTCACCGATTGATTACATTGTGTTTAATAGTATAATTAGAATATTAAATATAGTTCACAACTCAAAAAGGAAGAAAACTGAAATTTTAATGGAAAAAGAAAGTTTGCATAGTAATACAAAGTAAATGCAACAAGCCTTCTACTTTTTTTTTTAATTTCACAAACCCACCCAACCATCCAGCCTTACAACACCACCCCACCTCCGTAACAAAAACATCTGCCCACCCAACCGCCACCTTTTTTACTGTCTTTTATTATTTTATAATTTTTTTGTTGATATACACAAAAGTGTTATATTTATATATACACATTTTTTTTTTTTTTTTTTTTTTTTTTAAATTCAGTTTCAATACCATTTCATACAGCATAGATGATATTCTGAATACATTTAAACTATTTAAAGCTGCTTTCCACTTGCATGCACTTTTCTAATATGATAAGTTAAGGTTTTTTTCAACTTTTCGGCCACGGGAAAGGCAATAATACAGAAATTACTTTCTTCAAACTATTTCCTATTGCTCTAGAAGTAGAGCAAAAATGTAAGTCTTGTTGAAAAAAATATTATTGCCCCTCAAAATCTAACAAAAATCTGAGAATTCCACGTTTAAAATTTGCAGATATTCTCTTGATGTTCATAATAATAGAAAAAATTACTAAATTCATTCTGTCTTCAGTAGAAACAGCTCCCCAGTGCAACATAGATCCACCTTTAAAATGCCCGATTCATATCTGCCTTTAAAAAATCTGCTCTGTCTTTCGCTATCTTCAGATCATGCCAGTAACTCTTAAAACCATTTGGTTAATCAAGAATAAAATGTTTTTCATCCGAAAATGTAACATTTTACCATTTAATATTGTCTTTATTCAACTTTAACACAGATGTTCTTTCCCCCATTAAATGCTTATTGATTATTACAGGTTTTTTATTCATTTTAACATATTATTAATTATTTTAAGCATGCATAAATGTGGACCCCAACCTTTCGTTAAAAATTACGAGCAAATTCAGCAGCAGTCATTATGAGTAGAGCAGTAAGAGGAATTATGAGTCTTCGATCTCTGTAAAACAACTCTGATTTTGCATCAGATCTCTCTCCTATCGAACCAGCAGTTTAACGTTTGATCACATTTTCTTTAGCAATTTTAGAACTTTGAATTTCATTTGAAATTCAGCAGATTGAAATTATCCTTCCACTTAAAAAACACATTTATCATACTTCACTACATGAACGTTCTTTTTTTCGAGGAATTATCAGCAATGTCCGTCCAAGAAAAATTGAAGGCTTATATATGAATTAATCTAGCCCAGTAGTTAACAAATTTGCATGTCAACTGTAATTTATCTGCTAGTAAGTTAAATAAAACGAAAAAATCTTGATTGTCCCTATAATTATGAACATCTAAAAACGTGGAGAAAAAAATATTTTGCATTATTTTTTATTAATTTTGTTTCATATTAAAATATATAGCAGTTTTAGTTTTTAGAATACTAGATATATTGAGTGCACTTTGTATAATCTTGTCCACAATTATTTTTACATTAGTTATTTCAAAACATAAAGTGTCCTTATAAATATAAGAAGTAGTGTATTCGTCTCAATTGACCAATAATTATTAGCATAAATTGGAAAATATAATAATAATGATTTTTGAAATTTTACTCAATGCGTCAAAATGATACGTTCCGTAAACATAGTGTTAAGGAGAATATGTAAATAAATGATACGGCACTGGATATATTTTAACAAACATATGAATTTGTGTAATTTCAATAACTGAATATTACAAAACTTATATAAACAAATAGAATCACAATTATGGGCAAAATATTATACAGATTATACTGTAGCACTAATTTGATAAGATATAGCAATTGTAACAACTATGAAAGAAAAGAATATTATATTATTGAAACAATTTGGGGATTTTAATATTAAAATACCTTTCAGATAACTATTCAATTGCATATACTGTTTCATTCCAGAAAATAAAATTTCTGAATATGAAAATCAATGAAAATAAGTCATGTTAAAATATTATAACAATTTTTATAATAGTGGCAAATAATAAATATTGATACTTACCAAGCAAAGATTTTTTATTTGGAAAATTTTGTCACACAATTTTTCACAAGATTTTAAATGCAAGTTTATAGGTGAGAATGATTTGTTTTTGGAATGCAAAACACAGAGATATATATCATAATTGCCGAGATATTTCCTTAATTGATTGCTTTTTATAACAATCATACGTAAATATGTACAAATATTTCCCCCCTATATTTTTCCTTGTATTTTTAATATAAATAACTTTTTTAATCTCTGAATATAATACTTCATTTTAAAATGCTTAAGGTAAACTACAGTTGATGTTAAATTACCAATTATGATAAGATCTTTTCAGCAGGGTTTGAAATTAGCAGTCTTTAGGTATATTTTGCATTTTTAAATTCATCGCATCATGTGCAGCTGCTTCCATCGTGATTGCAATCTCCGTAGCCCTCGTTAGGGTTAATTTACCTTCTGAGAGGAGTTTTCTCTGGATCGCTTCATCCTGGATTCCACAAACAATTCGATCATGCAGCATTCCATCCAGTGATGTGCCGAAATTGCAATGTTTTGCTAATCGATGTAATTCCACGACGAAGTTAGCCACCAATTCACCAGCACCACATACTCTTGTATTAAACTTGTACAATTTTCGACAGTACAGGATCAAAATGAGCATTTAAAACACTGAACAGCTCAGCCAGGTCTTTTTCAGAAGGAGCAGTGGGTGACAACAAATTCTGTAAAAGTGCATAGGTTTCAGAACCGATCACAGTAAAAAATATAGCATGTTTGCGATCGGCATCCGTGATCGTATTCGCTAAAAAAAAAAAAAACTGGTCAAGCCTCTCTGTATATTGGCTCCAAGACTCCACCGATGCATCGTATGCCACATTATTTCCAAAGGAACTCATTTTACTGCTCTTTATCACTCCTTAAAATCTGTAAGAATGAAAGCACAAGTACCGGCGCTTCAGGCCTAATCTATCGGCGATACCGCATGCTCCCCTGGCTATCGCTGCATCCGTGTGTTAGGGTTACGTACGGCACAGTGTGCTATAATCGGCCAAAAAAATCAGAATAATTGACAGTAAAACGTCATTATCTGTCATCTTTATCAACAAAAATCGCACCTTCGTCGCCACTGTCATAAATATAAGGTGGGTACTAGGCTAAATGACGATCGATTCGTAGATAACATACAGTAAAAAGGTTTATTCACAGACATGCTACATGCTTGTCGGCAACAGACATACTGAGAATACATTATATTTGGGGCCGCTGGTGGCACCATTTCTAGATTGTTACAATTAAAATTAGTTTAAAGTGTACTTACAACAACATAAAATACATAAATTTAGCACAATATGAAAAAGACATAACACATCTTGAAATGCAGTTTCAGTAGTTTCCAAATATAGTCCTGAATTCATTTGTGTGGCTCTATAAACAAATGGAAATGATTTTACAGGGTTTATACTCAAACATGCGGAAAAAATTCCCCGAGTTTTCCAGACAATTTTCAAGAAAATATTAGCGACATATGGACGGTTCATTATAAAAGTGGTGTAACTCCATATTTTTTAAATATGTATATTTTTGCTTAATTGTATCACATTTAGTCATGTCTTTCATTATAAAAGTGAAAAAACTCCAATAATTGCATTAAAATCCCATAAATGGCATTACTTGTTATTTTTTAGAAAACTATAACTTCTATATATTCATTATAAAAATGAAGCTTTTAAGTTACTTTAAATTATATTTCATATAATTTATAAATTCTGAGTTGTATTAAACACAAAAAAATCGATAATATTTACTGAAACTTGCGTTTTTTCTATACACATAAATTTATAAAAAGCTTATTACTCCAAAATCCATTTACAAAGAGAAAATTCACTTTTACAATGAACAACCCATATTACAAGAAATGCTCTTCTAGAGAGGAGAAAATACATCTACTTCCACTGTATGATGTTATGTTACTGCCAATCATGATAGAAATTCAGGTAGGAATCATTGTTTACAAGAGTATTTTCACGATACTTAATCATTTGAATTTTGATAACTAAGCTAAACAGGAAAAATATAATTTGAGAAAAAAGAGATGTTTGTTTTTCCAGGTTTTATAATCGATTTTTTCTGACTTTTAATGAAAATTTTTATTTTCTGTGAGTTTTTTTTTTCTTAACAAAATTCAAATTCCGTGAGTATTTCAGGTTTTCCTTGATGAGTATGAACCCTGTTTTAATATGATATTCAGTACTAAACATGCTTTCATGCATACAAAATGTATATATTTAATTTTGTTCAGCATAGTCTAAAAGTGCAAAACTACACCTATGAGAAATTCTGGCCAGCAGACGTAATGTATTTGGTTTATCTTGGATTCCCAGTCCCTGTACATGAACTATTTGCTTGATTTAAAAGAAAAGTTTAGTGCAGCATCTAGTATCCATATACAATACATAAGAATATCGCATTTGGATTTTCTACTACTATTTGTTTTTGAGATATGCTGATAACAGACACACACAAAGACCAAATGCTAAAAACTTAATTTTTCGATTCAAGGGAATTTAAAATGTGTAAATATAGTAAATACTCAATTTTGAAAATTTGATTCAAAAACAATACATTCTCTACCAATATAAGAGTAAAAGAAATTAATATTATGAATAATTATAAAAGAAGTGGGAAACATGAAAAGAAAAATTTTCACTAACTTAATCTGTAATTTACAATTTTACATATTTCTTGTCTATACATTTAATTAACATGTTTGACCATACATAAATTATCAGATAAAAATTAAAGTTAATACCTCTTAATAAATTAGCTAAATCATATAATGTTCTATCATCATCACTGCCTGTCCATTTTTTCAATTTTAAAGCATTCTTAGGTTGAAGTTTAAAAGACTTTTCATTCCAGTCTACAAAAATAACTTTGGATAGATCTCTATTTAGGCAGGCTAAATCCTATAAAATAAATAAGAAATTAATGAAATGCTGTCTTTGATAGATTTGAATTTAGTGCCAAAGGCCTATAACTTTTCATATTAGAATAAGAAGTTGTGTTGATTCTTAGAAAAGTGTTCAAGTTGAAATTTTAAGTTATTCATCAGTGTTTGATAAATGCTTTTACCTTTCTTACCACTTTTGTGGCTGATTATCAAAATATTTTTATTTTAAAATTGTCAATTTTTAATTTTTGTAAAGAGTTCATTTTAATTTTGCCTTTTCTTTTGTGTGTGTGTGTGTGTGTGTGGAAAGTAGGTGGGGGGGGGGGGGTGTTTTAAGAGTCTATTTATGAATCTTACCCCTGAAAATGTCATTTTTTCCATAGTGAATTGATGAAACTTTCATCTACTTTTGAAATTTTTATAACAGCAAAAGAATATGCTTAAAAATAAAAAGGGTAAATTATTTCATAAAGAACAAAGAAACTTTTACATTCTATGCCAAATTCAAGTTAACAGTATAAACTTTACATTTCAATGCCTTTTTTCAACATATGTACAAAATAATACATTCTTTTCAGACACACATTCAATTAGAAATCAATGAAAATAAAACTATATGTTGTGGCCACCACATGACTTTCTTCTATATTTTCCTATACAAATTCACTTAGTAAAAATAATTTATTGAAATTATTATTTAAATAAATTATCTTCCATGATAATGCAGACGATTTTTATATTAGAGAAGTAGTATAACACTAAATATCCAAAAAAAAGTCAATTTTTCAATTTTATTCTCAATATATATATATATAAAAAAAAATAATTTTTTTGTTTGTTAAAAATGAAAAAAATCGATAACTTTACTTTAAATTATCGCAGATCCATGGTTCAACCATTTGTTTTAAAGGTATTGGTGAGCTCTTTTGAAAGATACCCATCATGAAAGTTTACTCCCCACAAGGGGGGGACTTCCCTCTCCCCAGGGGGGAAAGTGAGGCTCCTATACAAAATTTTGTCATATACCACTAAGTTAAAAATTTAGAAAAAGCGAGATGGCAACTCAAGCTGTAGGACAATTTTTACCAAAAGTTGATAGGCATTAATTTATGTCAATATGTAACTACATACCAATTTATATGAAATTCTGTGCAGTAGTATCTGAGATACAGTCACCACAAAATTTTGTCACATGGACAAACAGACAGACATTTTCTAAAAATGGTCAAATTGTGTTCTACAGCTCTCAAAACATGTAAATCCATCAAAAACCCGAGGTTGGAAATTTTTATGAATCCAATACTTTCATCTATTGAATATAGAAGAAAGTAAAAATTCAATAAAATTTCTTATATATTTTTCCCCAATCTATAGATGCACTAAATCAAAAGTATTAGAAAAGTTACTACTTTTGATTCTTCCAGAAGCTTCAAAGAATCGGATGCATCAGTAAGGTAAAGAGCTCTGCGCGCAAATAAGGTCAAGAGGAAGATTTTAAAATTTGAATTTCTTTGTTATTTTCATTTAATTTCATTCTAATGTAACAAATATTACAGGGGTAAAACTACCTAACATGCAAAAACTCTGAAAACTGTTACTTGCATGCAGAGAAGGAAGACTTATCAGTGATATATCATATGGCTACCTATAGTAAGTGATATTTGCAGAGTTTTTAATATATTATAAAGCAAATTTAAACATTCAAAATGAGAAATTTTTATAAAAAACAATTTATCATGAAATTCAGAAATAGCAAAATTTTCAAAAACCCTGGATTTAGGAGAAATGTTTTGTCCCCTGAAAAGTTTCATCCCTGATATTATCACTACACAAGTTTTGTGGAAATGATGTACAAAAATTAAATACATAAATAAATGAAAAATAAATAGTTAAATATTTTTTTGTCTCTCCTGTTATATTTTCTATGTTTTATTGATTTTGCTTGAAATTCAATAAAACTTACTCAACAATCAGTGGCGGATCCAGAACTTGACTTTGGGGGGGAGGGGGGGGGGGGCTGAGATTTTTCAAAATGTTATTCTAGACAAATAAAAAATTTACAATTGCAATATTCAATGGTGAATGTCAGTGTTTTGGGGGGGACTTCAGCCCCCTAGCCCCCCCCCCCTTAAATCCGCCACTGTCAACAATGATGTAAGTTTAAATTGTTAATTTTATGTTATTTTTTTTATATTTTAGGTTTAAGTGAAAAAAAAAATAATACATTGTATAAATTTTTTGCTTATTGTTTAAAAATCATTTATTTTAACTTATGTACTGAAAATATTTGGATGTCAATTGAATGAAAATATATAATACTGAAATTATATATTTAAATCGCATGTTAAAAAAATAGGCCAGCGGCACTAATAAATAAATCTATTGTTTAAAAGCATTAAATTGATAAAAGATTAAGAAACTCATGACTTACTTTTACATGATGGCCATCCATGTAATGAGTGGCATCTCTAAATAACCTATACATAACATAACCATTTGGATCTAATGAGTCAATGATTGGAAAAGCCGTCTAGAAGAAGTTGAAGGAAAAAAGTTTCACAATTAAAAACAATAATTTGAGAAAATAATAAAGTTACAGACATTGAAAATTGATAAGACAAACATAAAGTTCTTAAATTTATATATACAAAATGAAAATTTAAATAATATTTAAGCATTTTGCACAATGAATTACTACATTATGGTTATACACAATACTCTTAATTTTTTTTAAAACTATTCTAGACATTTTTAAAAGTTTATATAGCTTTAAAAAAAAAATTTAGCATGTCTTAAAGTAAAGATTAAATGTTTGACCTTCATTTTTGCCTAATTTGACAAATCATACCACTAGTATATATTTCTTTATTGCAACCAAAACAAACACGTCTTTAAATAATTCTATTTTTAGCTTTTTCCTCCATAAATTATATTTTTCTACACAAAATAAATTTGGCATATCTATGCCTATATATTGCATAAAAATATTTTGCTACCATTGATGTAATAACAAAAACACAAGTATGATATAATATATAATGCATGATTTCTTTTTAAACTTTGAAAACAGATTTTAATTTTTTTTATTTACACATACATTTATTGCACGAGGAAACAAAAATGATAAAAAATTATATTCCATTCCACATAATGTTAATATATATCTTACAAAATTATTAAAAATTTACTTACAAAAGCTTGCTCACTAGTATAAATAACTATTTCAAAAAGAGGAGGCCCAGCTTGTTGCAAAAAATAGTCTACACCAGGTCTTTTCTTAAATCTCCAACCTGTTTGGTACTAAAATGATCATATATGAATAATATTGCATAATCACAATAACAATATATACATATATATATTTATAATAAACATTTTGATAACAAAATCTATATGTACATTTTGTGGACTCAGTAAAAACCCTAATAGCATAAATTGGAAAAAGAACTGGGTGGTGGTGGGTGGGTGGGGTTTAGTTATTATGTAATTTGTTTTTAGTTGCCACATTGAGAGTAACATTTAACTTTTTTTGCTTTTCAAATGCACAAAAATTTTCATTTAAAAGAAACCAAAAAGATCAAACAAAATAAATGTTTCTAACAAAAACTAATAAATAATTTACGACAGAAAATAATTTTCACAAATTACATTATAATCTTTTTATTAAAGGTGGAAATGAAAGATGTATTTCAAGTGAACACTAAACTTCCCAATAAATGTGTATATAAATAGCAGGGTTGTTGATTTTTTTCAAAAAAAATCGATTTTTTTGATTTAAATCAAGATTTATTTGATTTTAATGATTTTTATTATGTAATCATACATTATTGTACAACATTTGTATTTTATTATGTGTATATGTGTGTATATATATATATGCACAATACACACACTATCAATTATTTTACTTAAATTATAAAAATAAAAATAGTATTCTATTCCCATAGAAAAAATCCATGTAGGCATTTATTACCAATATTTTTATTCAACATGGTATCTTCGTAATAAGTGTAATTTTATGGCAATCATAAATGCGGTAGTATGAGCCACTCAACTTGTAACTTTGACTTGTAGCTACAATAATGTATTGAAATAAAGTAAAATCTTACCCACAGTATTGAACACGTAAAATAACTTTGGAAAAGGATAATTCAGTAGGAAAAATGACATAAAACTGAAGCAATGGATTAAGAAAAAGAAATTTTTATTCATAGTTTCTAATCAAAATAAAAAGAATAGGGAATTAAAGGGAGAAAAAAAATTATATCCTAAAAAATTCTTACTTAAGTTTAACAAATATCATTTGAATCAAGAAAATTTTTTCACACTTTACCCATTAACAGAATTCACATTTTCATTACCGTCTTAATACTTTCACTTATTCTTTTATCTTTTTTTATATTTCAGGGGTCTGTTCAGAGGCAAACCTGGGTCCATTAAAGAACCTTTCATAAAATTTTATAGCTTAAAAAAGGACCCTTCACAAAATTATTTATCCCAAAACAGGACCCTTCACAAAATTTTTATCATAAAACAGGACCACTCACAAAAATTTTTAGCCTAAAAAAGATCCCTTCACAAAATTTTTCTCCTTAGACCTTTGATAAATCTCTCATTTTCAAAATTAATCTTCAGTGGAACGAACATAGACTGCCTGAATAATGGGATGTTTTTGTTGTATTTCTCCCGAAAAGCTGATACTCAATTTCTAATTTATAAAGGACTTCTGTGCATATGTGTGAGTTTAGTTCTATAAAACTGAACTGTCATTGTCAAAAATTAAATCTTAATTGTAATTTTATTTTGGCAAAATTACATTTTTCACAATTTCACAAAAAGAAAACCCTAGCCAAAAGCTTGTGAAGATCATTATTTTCACACTAAATTTAGATTTACGAAATTACGTGTAGAAATTTTCACAATTTCACAAAAACAGGACCCTGTGTGAAAAGTCTGGACAGACCCCTGTATTTAGAGGGTACAATTCATTAAACAAGCAGTGAGAGCAGCCTCGAATTATAGTTAACTGGTTGTATGTTATTAAATTAAAAGGTTATGATGTTTTTAAAACTTTTTGGAGCCTTCAGGGCTTTTTAAACACTACAATGTAAAATATGCTATTATTTTTAAAATATCATTCATATGAAACGTTGTTAAATGACATAAACTGGTATGAGAGCTAAATAAACAAGGAAATATTTTATTTTTGAAATATCACCCACAATGTGGGCAAAGGCGAACTGGAATATATGTATAACATCAATTAATGCATTGTATACTAATTAAATATTTACAATTCATACACCAGTGCTTGTATAAATAATTAAAATATATAATTATAATATGTGTAAAAATAATTAAAAAAAGTTAAGGTATAATTTATTTTTGTGTTTATTAATGTTGTTTAGTAGAGATAAATCTAAAGTTAAGAAATGAGAAATATTAGTTTGTCTAATAAAATATTTTGTTATATTTTACGAACTTTTTTTAAAAATTTACATAAGAAATAGTTAAAAATCTCATTTTTTAAAGTTAGATAAACAATTTCATTCCATTGAAGCTAATAACTTTGGATACTAACTAATAACACTGATTTAAATCAGTGATTTTTTTCAAAAAAATCAATTGATTTAAATCATGATTTAAATCACTACAACCCTGATAAATAGGCTAGATGATGTTATTAATCAGAAGTGTTGCACAAGACATAAGATATAAAATACACAATTTGGATAAATATTAGAATATTTTGTACATATTCATTCATTCAAATACATTATTATAATAAGTCAAAATTTTGCTTCAACATATTAGAATTTTAGTTAGTTAAACAGCAGTGGTTTGAGTGAGAAGAGAGATGGATTTAAACATGCAATTACTTTAAAAAAAAAAAGTCTACATGCATAAAAGACATAACTTCCAACATAATTAAGGTTTAATAGATGAATATCTGAAGATAACATTTAACCATAATAATGAGCAGGAGTGGGGAATGTTTAGAAATTTTTACCAGCCAAGATTTTTTTTTTTTTTTTTTTCCTTAGCCAGCCAGCAATACATGATACACATAGTTGATAATTTTTACAGCAAAATTTATGCAAATGTAAAAAGAATTGACCATTTAGTAGAATTCTTTCGACTTCCCAAAGCACAATTTCTTAAACTATGGTATTCGGTATAGAATAATAATAGCTTAAAAAAATTATATTATTAATAGCCTATTCAAACACTGTTCATGTTTTTTTTTTTTTTTTTTTTTTTTTTTTTTTTAAGTTTTAGACAGTTCCTCTTACTACATTGAGTATCCTGCAATGAAACTGATTGACTTAAAAATTACTCACCTTGTCTAAAAAATTACTTGCCACTGGCAAGTAAATCGAGCATTTCTTCACCAAAATAATAAGAAATTTTGCTATTTTCAGAAGTTTAAATTCTATTTTCACAAATATAATATTAAAATATTAAAAGAACTTACAGTCCAGTCTGGATGCACTAAGACACCAGTCATTTCTAATACTAAAGTGTAAGGTGGTTGAAAATATGGCTCTGTTAAAGGCTCAGGTAATAATTTTTCACTAGATGGTTCTTTAATAAGCTGAAAAATAAGTAGAAAATGTGATAGTACATTTTTTTTCTATTATTTTTTAATTAATTAACAGAAATAAACAAATGTAAAAAAAAAAAAAAAAAAAAAAAAATGTAAAATTAATACAAAAGCAATATATAGATTTCTTAAAAGTTAAAAACAGAGTGAAGTACACAGAAAGAAATAATTTATTTGTCTTATAAAATAAGCAGCAATTATAAAAGAATAAACACAATGATGTATTTATGTTAAGAAATAAGCAACTATTACAAGAATAATAACAGGACTTATACTGACTTATATAAACCATAGTTTAAATTGTCAAAAACCTGCCAGCCATGCAAACAATTTCCAGAATTAACTACCTAAGAGTAGTGTAATGACTGAAGAACAAAATTTACTGTTTGTGACCATGATTTCATTAGTAGAGAAAATGTGAATCTAATCAGTTATTTATTTAATCACTTCACTAAATACAACAAGTGTTTTCCTTAGATATACTATTTATAGTCAAATTTTGTATTAAAAACATTTCACAAGCATTAAATATTGCATTTTGTTACGGAAATCACCATCCAAAAATTTTTAGATGTTAAATGAAGCATAGAAATGAATAAGAATATGAATAAAAATAAAGCAACGAAAAAAATTGCAAATGCTTGAATGGCATAAGTGTATTCCTCAAGGCTGCAGAAATGCTGAAGACAATCCACACAGCCGCTGGCCACCCACTGATGAAAAATCTGAGCACATCTATCAATAAATCAATAAGTAAATCAATAATCAATAAGTCTCATCTCAATAAATTTATCACATGGATCTGCTCCTAAGTCCAAATATTCTTAATGATTCTTTGAATATGCATTATGTTTGTTTACACACTGTTAAGTTCTAAAAATACTTTCTTAGCAGAAAGAAGCTCATGTGTCCATGGCTAGAGATCTCATTGAAATACTAGAAGCAGATGAAAACTATGTAAAAAACATAACTAGTGATAAGACATGGTGTTTTCTTTATGATCTTCACAGAAATAGCAATCAGCTAAATAAAGAAACAAGAACATTGCCAAGAGAGCAAAATTTAACTTGGACAAAAGTAAGGGTAAAGTGATGTTAGCAGTAATTTTCATTTAGGAAGATCTCACATTATAAGAATTCATCCCAAATGAGACTATGACACATGATAGAGAAGAGTGCAACTTAGGTCAAACATATAGCTTTCAATTCGAAGAATTGCAGAATAAAAAATCTGGAGTGACTCCACTCGACAAGTAA
The DNA here is from genome assembly GCA_963930645.1 of Salticus scenicus. Lineage (NCBI taxonomy): Eukaryota > Metazoa > Arthropoda > Arachnida > Araneae > Salticidae > Salticus > Salticus scenicus. Next base: position 27,007,526 of record OZ005656.1, read on the forward strand.
TGAACGGTTGCATAAATAAATTAACCCTCTGACTGTCTTTGAAAAGAGCAGAATTTTAATGTTGTTTTCACTGCACAGTGTTTTAAATGTACATAAATAATGCTTGTTTCAACTTGAGATTAAAAATCTAACAATGTACTTTGCTTACGTGATGAGACAAGGGACAAAAATACAGACACGTAGACTAAATGAATTCATAATCACTCTTAAACATTGTTGGAAAGTGTTAAATCGCTTAACACAAATGGAAATGCAATTCCAGCAATTTCCAATTGTAGTTCTTAATGTATCTGAATATTTCAGTGTGACTCTGTAAACCTTAATGCTAAAGAAACCATATTCTTTCAAAAACATTTTCTTAACCACATGAATAATAAATGCAAGTTTTAACAGGGTTTGCACAGTATAAAGTTTTTTAAATATGATTTAGAAAAATGCATCTCAGAGAGAATGATGCATGTCATTCTTTTGGATGCCTCTGTATACAAACCAGTTGTGCTATTTCTACTACTTTAAATCAAGAACATTCTATAGTGAACTTGAATAATAGAACAGTTTGTTGAAATTTTGACGATATTTATGAGCGCTAGAGTTCAAATACATGGACAGAAAGACTGACAGGTAGGCTAATTGAATTCATAGTCACTCTGAAACACTGTTAGAAAGTAATAACAGGAGACTTGGCATTGGAATATTAAAACTCGAATAAACGACTACGCCAGAAACGCCAAAGAAAAATATTGGAAATGCATACAGCTGTTTCGGCAGCTTTAAGCAAAGTCTTCAGTCCAAAAAGGATTCTGAATCTGCAGAAGTGCTCGTATATATAGGAGAGGGGCCGAATTTAGTTCAACCAATCGAATTATGGGAAAAGTGGGGAGAGTGGCCAATAGGAATTTATTAAAGTTAGCTGTGTAAACAGTAGAAAAATTAAGAAAATGTGGACTGAATATAAAATTTCCAACAGTCAGACAAATAGGGAATAGCGAAATCACAATTTACAAGGTTTTTAAAATTTTTATAAATATGAAAAGCTTTAAAGAAATCGATAATAATAATTCTTGGGGTATTTATAGTATTTCTTGCCAGTGTGGTTTATCATATATTGGCCAAACTAAACGCAGTCTTAAATTTCGTCTAAAAGAACATATGAATTACGTCCGCAAACAAGAAACCAATAAATCGGCTATTTCTAAACATTGCTGGGAGGAAAATCATAATTTTAAATTTAATTCAGCTAAAATAATTTGCAGACCTAAATCCATTCATGAACTCTATTTCTTTGAAGCTTTTCATATTTATAAAAATTTCAAAAACCTTGTAAATTGTGATTTCGCTATTCCCTATTTGTCTGACTGTTGAAAATTTTATATTCAGTCCACATTTTCTTAATTTTTCTACTGTTTACACAGCTAACTTTAATAAATTCCTATTGGCCACTCTCCCCACCTTTCCTGTAATTCTATTGGTTGAACTAAATTCGGCCCCTCTCCTATATATACGAGCACTTCTGCAGATTCAGAATCCTTTTTGCACTGAAGAAGGCACGCTTAAAGCTGCCGAAACAGCTGTATGCATTTCCAATATTTTTCTTTGGTGTTTCTGACGTAGTCGTTTATTCAAGTTTTAATATTGTTAGAAAGTGTTTAAAATGCTTAATAAAAACAGAAATGCAATTTTAACAATTTCTATCTACAGCCCTTAATGTATCTGAATCTTTTTGTGTGACCATGTAATTCTCAATGCTAATCACACTTCGTTCAATAAATATCCTCTTTGTGTGTGTGTGTGTGTATGCATATGAATAATAAATGTCAATTTCATTATGATTTGCGCAAAATAAAGGTACAAAAATATGATTTATAAAAATACCTCTCGCAGAATGCAATAATTCTTTTGGGTGTTGCAGTGCACAAACAAATTGCAGGCATCGCAATGTTCCTAAAATCTTACTCTTATTTTATTATACTTTTACCATTATTTTAAAATATCACTTTTTCCCGTAATGTTTTATCAATAAAACATTCAAAAATATTCAAGAAAAATTTCGTATTGATGATAGTGGTGACAATATAATAAAATGCAGGTAAAATTTTAGGAATGTTGCGGGGCCTGCAATGGTGGTATTTACCACCATTAATTATATTGGTGTATGAGATGTTTCTCAATTTCAACAGGGAACATCCCATGGTGAATTTGAATAATATATATCACTTTCAAAGAATTATATGAACATTTACGGGAATTAAAATGCGGATAGACAAACAAAACTGTAGCAAGAAATAAATTTCAAAAGAAGTTCATGGTTCCATACATAATATTGAGAGTTTAAAATGATGTAAAAAAATTTCTACAAATTTGAAAAATTTCGGGGTGAAGGGGTACTTGACTATACAGCTTTCAGAAAAACCAAAGTCATAAGCATTTTTAAATTTTGTTGAAAAATATGTTAAAAATGCTTCTCCCTTCACCTTATTGTAGATGTCATGTGGAATAAAATTTTCATAGATTCATATATTTATCAAATGAAGTTTTGTGTCGACCCTTATTAAATCCAAACTAATCACTTTCAAACACAAGTCGTGTGTTTATGTTTAAGCCTTTTCATTCATAAATACACGACATAATTAGATATAATTATGATGCATATGATGATACGAATCGAAGTAGCGTTTACTTTTTCCACAAGAAGGCAAAGCCTTTTACAGAAAAGACTGTATAAAGTCTACACTTTAAACAGATTTTCTACATATGATAGTCGAGAAAAGGTCATCCTTATGTAATTTATATTTTCTTATTTTTTTTTAAATTTGTATTATATATATATATTTTTTTTTTTAATCAAGATTTTCTGAAATCTGAATTATTTTCTGACTTATTTATGAAGCTATTTTTTCGCAAATGTATAAAACTTTCAGATATCTTTATGAATTCTGTGACTAAAGATTTGGTGTTTGGTGAAAAGTTGTTTAAGTCTAAAACCAAATTGTTCGGTTTGCAATTGCAAATCATCCCCCCCCCCCCTCTTTACTATCTAATTTGAAAAACATCTAGTCTTCATTCACATATACAATTCAAAACATGTGTTTATTAAAAGCCAATATTTTATAACCTCATGGTGTTTTTACTCAAGGTTAATTTACAATTTAATATGAGAAAATCGAAAATTGGCATATGATTTTGCTTTTTTTTTTTTTTTTTTTTTTTTTTTGTTTTTTTTTGTGTGGTGTTCTAATTTTTTGGTGGCCCTAGGCGATGACAAACACTTTAATTTAAAAATATTCTAAACAAAAACTGTCTAGATGTTTCTTTTCTACAGGTAGAAATGTTTAATCTCTGTAATTCAAACAAATGAACTATGCTTTCAATAAAATATCCAGAAATGCTGGTGTTGTAAAACAGCAAGTAAGAAAGCACAAAAAATTGCAAACACACACAATTCTTTTAACTTGAAATAAACATGACCTTCATCAGGTAAAAGAGAGAGAGCTTGAAAATAATATTTCTACAGATTCTTGAGGTTGACTACAAAGTTTGTCAAAAGAAAATAAATATATAAATATATTAAGTTAATTTAAAATATATTATTTCATTTCAATTTCTAAAATGAATATTATTATTTTTAATTGAAATCTTGTTAATATCAAAATGTTTATTTTAGTTATTTACTTTTTAAATAGAAAAAAAATATTTATCATTTATAAAAAATATTTTAGGTGACAAAATTTTTAATCTATAGATATGATTTTGGTGACATTTGTTAATAATTTGGTCATACTTATCACCATATTGGCATAAGCACAGTACACTGAAGAGAAAAGCAAGAAGAAATTATCATATACAAAACTATCATTGGATATTATAAATCAATAAAACATTGAATTGATTTTACACAGATAAATAAAACAGAAATATTTTTTACATAATAAAAATCAATGTAATTAATAATACAATAATATATCTTAATATAATTTATAGCACAAAACTATATTTACTAGCAAAAAAAGTTAGTATTATAAATACCTTTTTATAATACATCATTTCTTTATAAGTTCGAAGGAGATATGCTTTAACAACAGGCACTATTGAAAAAAAAAAAAAAAAAAAACTTAAGAGATCTTCATAAATAAAAAGAGATTGTTCATAATTAAATAATAAAAGGACACATAATTCTTTTAAATAAAACAAGAAAGTACTCACTGCTGCTAAATTCATCTTCAATCTAGAGAGAGAGAAAAAAAATAATAATAAATTCCAATTAAAAAATAAATAAATAAAAAATAAAATAAATAACAAGTATATATTTTCTTATATACTGATAATACCGGGTAATTAAAAATGAATATAGCGATTACAAATGGCTATAACTATTTATTGAAAAAGAATTTATCGTTAAGATTAACATTAACACATAATATAGAGGAAACTTCAAAATTTTGTATACATACATCATAGATGTATGTATATTCTATGTGACTTCACTTAGTCACACGGACACTGGACAGTATCTAGGCAGCAGTCCATTTCACGCCATACATTCTGAAGCATGTCGGCAGTCACCGACACAAACACATTAGAAATACATACTTTGAGACCCTGCGATTTTTATTTATGGTGTTGTACGAAAGACGTATGTGTTTCCTATGCCCAAAACAATTGAAGAACTCAAAGTATGCATTTGTAATGCACTTGCATTGGTGACTGCAGACACACTTCAGAATGTATGGCGTGAAATGAACAACTGCCTATATGTTGTCCGTGTGGCCAAGAGAAGTCACATAGAACATCTATGACGTATGTATACAAAATTTTGAAGTTCTGTTTACATTCTGCGTTAATCTTGTCAGTAAATTCTTTTTCATTTAATAGTTATTATAGCCGTTTGTAATTGCGATATTCATTTTGAATTACTTCGTATTTTATGCATAAACAAGAATTGCCATTGATACTTTCACAAGGGGAGAAAAAAAAAAAAAAAAAAAAAAAAAGAACAACTTCCTCTTACTTTATAAGTTGTGCATTTGTAAAAATTGAATTTCAATATTTAACTTTTATTAACAGAGAAAAACAAAAACAATTACTTTTCAATACAAATTGTGCAGAAAGGTAAACAAGCAGTTTCATGTAGACTAAAAAGCGTTCTAGTAGAAAGAGAAAAATAAAAAGGGAGGGGGGGGGGGGGAGAAATAGGATTTTTTATTTAAGTATGTGTATTTCTTATGCATGGTGAACTAGTATTTAAAATCAAAACTACCACAATCGTAATTGGAAGGAACACCATGACATTTACAAGAAATAAAGTAAAAAATATCAGTCTGCAGCATATACGATGGGTGCAGTGTATAGATTTTTTTTTTCTTTTCAGAGATTCCATACCATAATTAAAGTAAAAAAAAAAAAAAAAAGAAAAAAAGAAAAGTAAGCAAAACTCAGAGTCGAGTTTTGTCTACTTTTCTTTCTTTCTTTTTTTGACCTCAGAGTGAAGTCAACTTGCTTATTTAGAAGCAATTGTGTACAACTTTATAGCCAAGAAACGGTAAAAATTTACTTTTCAAAATTTGACTTTGATTTCAATTTCATGAAAAATGTAACGTCAGTCACATATAGAGATAATTCTGCTTCCACCAATAATTTCGAACAATAATCACTATCCTATTCAATCATAAACATGACAGAAAATATACCGTTAAAATTTCTGTATGGTGATACTGGTGGCAAAAAAAGAGGAAATATTATACTTTTGTGTGACTGGTGTTACCTTCTTCCATGGAATCACTCCTAATCTGTAAGTATGTACATTCAGAAATATGAAATCTTATCATTTGCTTCTTTTCACTACACACATAGAATTTTTAAATTACATAGTGGATAATGACCAGTTCAAGTGAAGGGAAAAAACTCTGCTACCTCAAAATGTAACCAGTTACAGAAATAATACTATAGGCCTTTATTGGAGGTAAATTAGTATTAAAGTCATCGAAAAAAGTTTTGAGACCTTGAAAAATACCCCTTAAAAAGAGGTGATCCTTGAGTAGAGGTGGTTTTTTAAAGAAATTTCGCATTACTTTTTAATGAATTTTCATTTGTCGATTTACAATAAATAAGCACATCGTTTAAGATATTTTTCACTAATTGAAAATAGTAATAATCGTTTTACTGCGGTGTTTATGATATTTTCTCTTCATTTTGGGCTTGATATTTGGTATAGGGCATTTCTTCCCTAAATTATGGTAGTTAACCATGCTTTAGATACAAGCCATGTACTTCAATTTGAAAGTGTAAAATATTCTTGTTTCTGGTATTAAAAACTACAATAATGTAAAATATTTCTAGAAGGAGTTTTATGAAATTATAACTGGCACCTTAGAACGAATCATATATGATTCCAACGGAATGCGGTCCTGTTTTGATATTGATTTTTTCATTAGATGTTTTGTTTTAGCACTGGTAAAAGGCAGAAAGTCAACCTGAAGCATTTGTTCATTGTGAATTTTAACCTGCTTTAATAATGATCTTTATGAGAATAAATATCTCTTTTAAACATTTTTAAATGTAATTATAAAAGTATTTAAAAAAATCATTTTTAAAAGTTATTAAAGAAAAAATTTAAAAATACTTACTACATTTCCCTCTTCATCAACAGATGGAGCACCTACAAAAATAATCAATTTTTAATCTAACAATAACTAAAAAATATAAATACAACAGAGTTTCTCCCAGAGAGTTTCAGGAGGGTGCTGCACTCTGCCTGCTCTAAGGCTCCTATAATACGAGCTGACTCACAGTTGACCATTGTTGCCCAGTGGAAATATAGCGTGGCGACGTTTAGTTGCAGACGTATTACTCAGCGTCTTTATCGCCTAAAATGGCGAGTTTGCCCAAACAGAAGAGCAAATTATTGTTTGCCCTTGATAAGTTTGGCGGTAATATTTGGCGAAATTTTCTTATAACCCTTGTAAAAAGTAGACATTACTGCTACTGTTAAATTAATTAATTTTAAATACTTATACACGTTGAAAAGTAGTGTAGGTTGTAAAATACAACATTTAGATAATCAAACAGCAATAAAAACAAATAATTGATACAAAAAATGCAAGAAAACATATCATAATTGCACTGCATATTTGTGATTGAAACCTAAACGTATAATTTTCTCTTGGTCAATTAATAGCCCATTTCTTTCGTCTTTCTTCATCTGTTGGAAATCTAAACATTCTAAAAGCAGTTCTGGTATGATTTGAGAAATTTTCGGCTGCACAACCCTCATTTTATGTGATTTGATAACACTTGAAATTCGGACCGCGTGGGCAACAATTGCTGAGTGGGAAACAAAATGCCTGATGAGCCAGCCTGTATTGGAGGAGTTCTAGCTTGCCCTATGGCTGAAAATATAGCATCTTCTTGCTCTTCATCCAAAAGAATTACACTCTTCTAGCCCTTAATCTAAAAAAATTGCACCCTTACTGCCTTTTATTGAACCTTACCTTCAAACTGAAGATATGTTATAAATATATATAAATGTATTGTGCACAGCAATCAACATTTGTTCATATATCAGTAACAAGCAAAATTAGGGTGTAAATAAAGTTAAAATTTAAAACTTTTTTTCTATTTATACCTAAAATCAAAATTTTAAAATAAGTGTCTGGATTTTAAATGTTAAATATGCCCTTAAGAATCCAAAACTACCCTCATGAATCTAGAAAAATGCCTTTTTTTTTATTAGCAGCGCCCTGCCCTTTTTTAAACCAGGGGGAAACTCTCAATACAATATTAAGAAAAAACCAATATGAAGATCAGAGAGTGGTCTTGTAGAATAAGCTACCTCTTACCATTTTATTTCTTCTTCTTCTTATTATTATTATCATTTTTGACAGACTATTTTTTCTGGATGCAGTTTCGAAATAACACAGTATAGAGCATACTAATATTCTTTCAGTTTTTAATATATTTTGAAAGTTTTTCAGTACTTTTTGCATACTTATTTATACAATGTTCTGTAACTATGATTTTGAATCAAAGTGAAAGAAAGCTTTAACTGAATAATGAATGACTGAAAAATTTGAGAAAACAGCAAAATATAAAGATTTTAATAATATATATGTCTATTAATAAAAATAAACATAAAAAAAAAAAAAAAAAAAAAAAAAAAATCAGCTTTTCATTACACCAATCACTAATCAAAAAGTATAATAGAATTTCCCAATAATTTGTAATTTTAAGAATGAAAAATATAAATATGTAATCCCTTAAAAAAAGAAGGGAGCCCTTTGAATCTCCAACAGTACAATATATATATATATGCATTTCCTTCTTTCTTTTCTATTTTTATTGATAAAAAAAAAAAAAAAAAAAAAAAAAGCTTATTTTCATATTTCTCTACAAGCCAATCTGAAATTCCATAAAAACTCATTTTTCAAAAATAAATTTTTTCCCTTCATTTTAAATAAGAAAATTAAAAATTAGATTTATCAAACATTCTAGAAAATAAATCCTGCAAAAAATAATAAAACTTTTTAAATGATAGAGACATTAATTTATTACTATATTTAGTGTTAACAACTCTAGGCTAATTTGACAGGATACAGCCAATTTTAATTTTAGCACTCGGCAGACATTTTAAAATGCCATATGTGTACAGATGACTTTAGATATTTATCTTCTTGAGAATAGTTTCACAGCATTTTCACAAGAATAATTACATAATGCTCACGAAGTGGTACTTTTGAAGTAGACAATCTAAAAGATTTTTCTTTAAATAAATGGTCACTTGCAAATAAAAAAACTGCAATGACTGGCAAGTTTATCACCTCACTAACAGTATGCTGTTTTAAACTCAAGACAAATTTTATATATTTATTTATGACTGAACTATACTCAAAAATTTCCCCCATCACTAGCGTATGGCACTTTCTTTAGCTGCTGAATTTAAAGTGTTTTTTTTTTTCGAATGTTTGAATTGAAAGTTCAAGAATTAAAGACGTCATGTTTTATCAGAACAATTTTAAGGGAAATGTTGGGGAAATTTTACTTTCACCGGCCCCTTGGCGATATTTCTGGAAATTGCCACGATGATGCCATTCCCCATCACATTCTGAATTATAACCCTCCACTGGTGGTGTGTATGAAACTACTAAGCCTACTCAATCAGGAAAAAAAAAAAGGCTCATCCAAACTTTATTTCAGCAAACCTTTTCCTAATGTTAGTGGTAACAGTTTCAGAAAATCTAAGCCAAGTAGTAGAAATATCACACCTTCATCCTCCCAAATAAAAAGCTATATAAAAGGAGACTCGGCACTAGAGAGACACAAGAAAAATAATCAACATCTTGAGTGCTAAAGGAAAATCATACCCAAATGCCAGAAATGCATAATTCATAGCTTTTTTCTGAAATGTAGAACTCATTTTAGAGCCCTCTGAGCCTCAACTTTTTGATTCATCTTTTTTATAAAATGTCACTTTGTCTTGAGCTGTTTTTAAACAGCTGTCTTCTATTTAATTATTTCCATTGGCGTCTCAAATGTTAATTTTTACTGCATCTAAAAAGCAATCTATTTTTCATTACTTTATAGTTTCCCAGTTTCCAATATTTCTTTTGGCTAAGCTTTACTATAGGGCACCCATTGGCGATTCGTGACACTGTGATGCGATTCAGTGTATGTATTGACACTTTTTACTAGTGATTATCGGAACTTTATTTTTGCACTGGCCATTCATGTGTGTTTAAATCATAATACAGCCAAGCTGATCCGGTCCGGATATCCGTATCCGGCAGGCAGAAGAGCTGCGGATATCCGATATCCGGCAAAATCACTATCCGTTTCATCCCTAGTAAATTGCACCTTACTGTTCTGCCGTAACAGAAAGAACATGGTCTGCAAAAGTCTTAATTAATTTAATGAGGATTTGGTTGCTAAACATTATCATAAATAATGGCCATCATTATCGCGGTCGGTGTTTTTTTCAGCTTTACAAAGTAATAACCCACCGGACTTGTATTTTTTTTTTATGTCGCCGGACAGAAATAAATTTGACTAACTGCATATTTGAAGTTTTTTAATAGAAATTAATTACTATTATAAATTTATGCTTCATCATTAATTTTAACACGCATAAGAGAAAGATTAAAAAAAAAGGGGGTAGGAGCTTTTACTTACTGATTGTTACACTTTTCAGTTTTTAATCTTCTCAGGTAGATAAAGATCACTTACCAGTAGATTATTCCATGATTTTTCCAATAAAAAATGAAGGAACCATACTGTGGGTTACATTATTGAGAAATAGAATGGAAAACTTAGCTCTCAAATAGCAACATGTATATAAACCAACAATCCCCCCCCCCCCCACAAAAAAAAAAAAAAAAAAAAAAAAAAAAAAAGTTTTTGTAAATGCCAGTTTTGCAAATGCAATAAATCAAATATTTTTTCTTTTTCATTTTTTCTCTCATGCTGTCATGCTGATGATTAATGTGAGCTAAAATGTCTGTCCTTCCGTGGGCCACAAATTGATGGCTAGTGGGCTGCATGTGGCCCCTGGGCCGCAGGTTGTGCACCTCTAATTTATCATACTGAATTAAATGTGCTAAAGATTGAAAACCCTTCAAAATTTTTTCTGCGGTGAATTAGCTCAAATTTCTATTAATTTTAAAATGTTTTATTAAATACACTTAATTTATTTCTGTGAATTTTAAAACAAGCACCAGAATGAAACAGTTTATTTCCTTAAAATGTACTTTTGATGTTTTGTAATGATTCGGAGCACAGACCTGCAGTATCGACTCATACCAACCAGGAGCTTTACATCGGCAGCAACAATGGATGCCTTACAATAAAACTGAACAGAAAATGAAAAATCTCTTTTAACATCTAATGGACGAGCTACGTAAACCTACGTCTTTACATTACAGCTGCTTAAGATGGGCAACATAGATTAACATTTACTGTTTTATAGGGCAGGGTTATGTGGAAAAGTTATTGACTATGATACATCAATTATGCAAGTTCCCCTTCGTAAGAGTGGATGCTTTATAAAATATCACATTCATAAGGACTACTAGTCATGTAAATAAAACCATTATACACTTTTATTAAAAAATAGTACTTATTCAACAAAACTACAACACCCATGTTAAATTCTTTTTAAAAAATTCTGGAAACTGGGACAGAGGAAATACAAAACCCGTCTGTTGAGTGTCAAAGAAAACTTTTAAGCAAATGAAAGATATCAGAATATTATATTGATTTTATCTAAATGATTATTAATTATATAGAATATTCGTGAAAAATCTCTTTATTGCTTAAATTAACAATGTTCAAAACCATTTGAGTAATTCGAAACTTTAGGTAAACCGAAATTTGTCTTTCTTACTTTTTTTACAGATATATAAATATATATAAGTAGCTTAACTTTTAAATACGGGTGTGGTAGTTTTGTTTTACATTTCTTTCTTTGTCTATACGCTACCACATAAGACTATAATGTTTAAAATGTAAAGTATTGCTTCGAATGAAAGAAACAGAAAGCCACTTAGCTATCAATTTTATATTAAAGAAAATATACAAACCCCATTCATATATTGCAAGTCCGAGCATACCAGTAAACATTGACCCAAAGGCCAGAAATGTATATTTCATGGCTTTTTTCTGAAACGCATCACTCTTTTTAGAGTCCTCTGATCCTTTAGATTCATCTTCTTTATCAGATGTCTGTTTGGCTTGAGCTGTTTTTAAAATTTCATCAGTCAATATTTTTACATTACTAGACTTCTGAGAAGATTGGGATGAATATGGAACTTTCAGACTTGTGCAATACTTGATACAAGAATTTGATAATAAGGGTGACTGAGTCTTTAATGATTTTGACACATGAAAAGACCTATTAGGACTAGAGGAAAACGCAAACTTACAAGAATTTGTTAAAAACAATCGAGACAATTGCATGCAGCTGCGGGCTGCCATGTTTAGAAAACGAGTTTAGATGTATTGTCATTGCTGCCGGTCCGGTATTGCGTTACATACAGTATGAAACATTGTGATCACAATCAGGTAAACAATCGCAAATCTAGCTGTGTTTCATTACAATTGAAACATTTGTTTACAAAACTGATCGCAAAGTTGTGAGCGATGAGGGAAAAATTTGCGATTGACTCGAAGCTCTCACAAGTCGATCCCCGGCCTGTAAAAACATGGCCTCTGGTCACTAATGTTAGAAATTAATAACCATTTTCATTCATGCAGGCCCCGATCCGCGATTGTAATGAAATGCTCGCCCACTGGTGGGCTATGGTGAAATTACAATAAACATGCTTCAATTCGGCTTCCATCAAGCCGCCATTGCTAGCCGATGTTTAGTTTCACATATATTTATTGAATAAAAATGAATAAATCCGGTAAAAAAGATAACACATACTGTTTATGCTCCAGTGTAACTCCAAAGGACCAAGAAATCCAGAATTAAGCTTCTATTTATTTCCAAATGACAAATTTAAAATTTCAGTTGCTTCGGCTAATGGAAGTAAAGAATTAATCAGATGATTTGAAACTAATATTTGTTCAACTTCAGTTAAAAATCTACTTCCGGTCGAATTTCGAATAAACTGAAATATTTTTTTCCAAAAGCAATCAATTTTCCATGATGTAATGGTGGAGAAATTATAGTACGAATATTAAGTAGAATAACAAAAAGAACAATAATAAATACACGTGGCTATAATATTTACTAACAACAAAAACTGAAAAAGCGCCATCTATCGATCATTACAAACGCGGATAATGACAAATAGGGCCGCTGGCAAGTTCACAATATCTACATAGTTCGCCACAAACAAGTTATTGATGTTTTTGAAACAAAATTTACAGGAGTGAATATTTTTAAGATGAAAATATATAAGATTCAAATACACTTTTTTTTTTCTTTTAGTTTTATTTTATCTGTGAAAAAGTAGAAAAATAGGATTTATGCTACTTTCAGTGTAAGAGAGGGTTAAAATTCGAAGATAAATTATTATTATCAATATTTCAAATATGAGTGTACATTCATTATTTGTTTTACTTACAAAACATAAAGTGTATATATATATATATATATATATATTATTCCTATTAAAATTTAGGGAAGATAGAGAAACAAATTTATACCTTTAAAATTTAACATTTGTGCATAAAACGTTTCAGCTTTTAATGTGAAAAAATCTTCAACATGCATTGTCATCTTCGGCAGTGAAATTGCATTTAAAAAATGAACCTCCTTTTCGGTTTATTTATTAAATCGCTACAAATCTCCCTTAAATAATATTTATTTGCACTTGCGATTTTTTTAGAGCACAAAATACAAAAAAAATAAAAAAAATAAAATGAAAATTAATAATTATATTCCCCCCTTTCACAATATATATATATATATATATATATTAAATTCAATATAAATGACAAAATTTAATTTGTATAAAAAAAGCGCTAAAAGCAGCATTAAATTATATACAAAAACAATAATATATGTATATATAATGATTTCTCTTTACCTTTTAGATTTATTTCATTAATAAAAACAGTCAATTTTTAGTAATTTAAAAACAGTATTTTTAGTAATTTAAAAACAGATTTTAGTAGATCTTCATACGATTCATTTATATAGTTAAATATTATTTAATATATTTATTTAGTCAAATCGAAGTAACATGTTTCAATATGATAAACAGATAGAGTATTACATTTACCAAATTTTACTTAAATTAAAAATATTTTATTAGATGATTTTTTTTTTTTTTAAATTCAATTTCATTTATAATGATGACAATGTCAGATATTTTCTCATTAAAAACTATCAGTGTGCTACCCACAAATGTTAACTTTTAAAGTTTTATCATTGTTTCTCTACTCCATTTGGATGGATTTTAATACAAGTAAAATAAAATAGGAAGAAAGGCGGATAGAAATGCTTTTTTTTTTTCTGTAAATAGAATTAATAATGAATGCACACTCATATTTAGAGCATTCAAATACCATACTCCAATTAATTTCAATCAACTTATCTCCAAATTTAATACCCTCTTTTTATTATTTTAATATGTATTATTACTCGCCCTAAATTTAAGCACTCTAATTTCATTCTTACGACTTTCTGACAGATTTTAAAAAATGGGGGATTTTTTGTACAATTAAAAAAATACATATACATTATAATTATTTTATTTACATTAGTTTTCATTTTTCTTTCTTTGTTCCTTTATCATTATCTGATAGCTTGTCACATTATTTAATTACAAAAATATTGCTACCCCCAATTCTTAAAAGAAAAAAAAGCATACGTATTTATTCAATTTCAAGTCTATAATTCACAACATTCACAATAGATGGCAACATCAAACATATATTTATATTCTGATTCTGATATTTAGATACAAGATTTTACTCTGAAATTAGTATAAATCCGACTTTTTCTCGAATGAAATAAAATTTTAAATATCTCACAATTTTACATATTTTAATCTGAAAAATATTTACTCATGCATATTAATAATAAAAAAAAAAAAAAAGAAAAAAAGAAAAGAAATCACTAACTTTTAAGCGCAGGATGGGGGAAAAAATACATGTCATCTCAAAATATGAACAAATAGTCAGTAAAAGATTTTGGTCATTTATCTTTTCATTCAGATGATCTATAATACTAAAAATGTATATCGGAAAATATTTGAAAATGTTTTCGTTGAAATTTAGTTTAAAATATCGGCCAAAAGAATTATTCTGATGCCTAATGTTGATTTGGCGCTGCGTCGCATTCTCGCGTCCAATTAGAAGGGATTATTCCATCGTTATGGACGAACTATGTAGGTATTGTGAACTTGCGGGCCGCTGGTAAAACAAAATTGGGGGCCCCCTCAAAACCACCCTAACATTACATATTTATATATGACAAATGATCAGCCGTATGTACAATATAACACATAAACAGTATTTTTGAAACTAGATGTTTAAATATATTAATAATTTTTACTCTTTTAATTATTATTAATGTTGTATATCTACGCACAACTGAATATGGAATTGCTTTGTTGTTCTGCTGATTCTCTCGTGATATTGTACTTGACAGGTGACTTAAAAAAAACACTGTTTAACATGCTTAATTTACACTAAACATAACATGACGTATAAATTTAGTCGTCATAGATTTGCCAGCTTTGGATTGTCTCTCTAGTGCCGTGTTTTTACACACGAGTATTAATTAGAGCGGGACTTACTGATTAAAATTAATTTCGAACCACTTCGAACATCCCCTCTTGAACCGGGGTGATTTAAGGCCAGAGCATTCACTATTTAGGCACTAGATGAGCCAGCAGAAATTTTAAAAAAAGTAAAATACAGTCATTTCTCGGTTATGCGCCTCTCGGTTGTACGCGTCTCTCAGATATACTAGAGCTCCTCCAATACACAGATTATCATACAGATAGGACAGTGAAGCTAAAACGCGAACCGGAAATATAGTAGCACCACTAGTGTCAACAGAGGGGAACTACATGTGTTAAGTCTACATGAATAGCATCTTTGATCGAAAATTGTTTTTCTATTTCGCGAGTAGTTAGTAGCAGGTTAGTATGGGAAATTTTCTTTTTCTTCACTTTCTATTGTTTTTGAATTCACAAAATTATCCTCAAAACATTCACAGCTATTCTTCTAAGAAATAAAAATTATTTTTTATTATGTTTAAAAATATGCTTTGTGAAACATATTCATATTCAAGTACAAATTAAAATTACAAACTGTAATTCTGAAATAGCAGTATGAAATCATTAAATATTTAACGTTGCTTGGTTTAAATAATACAAAATGCCTTAAAATGAAAAAAATGTTTTTATTTTATGTATGTTTTCAAAGTTTATTTCCATAATATTTAGCACTTGCTTCTTAAAATAAATTGCTTTTGACAACCAAGTTTGTAAACAATAATAAAGTTGCCAACGAAAACGTATGTGCAGTTTTCTTTCCTTCACTTTTTCTACTACTTTTAAATTTACAAAATCATAACATTCACAGCTATTTTCTAAGAAATAAAACTAATTTTTATTATGTTTGAAAATAAATTTTTCCAAACACATTCGTGTTCAAGAGTACAAATTAAAAAAAAAACTGTAGTGCTGAAATAGCAGTATGGTATGAAATCTTAAATATTTAACATTGCTTGGTGTAAATAATACAAAATGCTTTAAAATGAAAAAAATATATTTCTGGTTTATGTATATTTTCGAAATTTATTTGCTTAATATTTAGTACTTGCTTCTAAAAATAAATTACTTTCGACAATCAAATTCGTAAACAATAACAAAGTCCAAACGTAAACATCAATAAATGGTCAGTCGGTTGGATGTTGGGTTTAACGTTGCACTAATATTACGAGATGAACATAGATACAATAAAAATAAGACGAGCGATTGCGTAAGCTGGAGAGCTCGAGAAACTTACAGCCGTTGACAATAGGGTCGTTGCAGTCAAATTCCGGTTACCGAAGAATATACGGGAGTGTCCTATCTGTATAATAATCTGTGCTCCAATACGGGCTGGCTCATCAGGCATTTTGTTTCCCACTCAGCGATTGTTGCCCACGCGGTCCGAATTCTAAGTGTTATCAAATCACACAGAATGGAGGTTTTGCAGCCGAAAATTGCTCAAATCATACAAGAACTGCTTTTAGAACGTTTAGATTTCCAACAGATGAAGAAAGGCAAAAGAAATGGGCTATTAATTGTCCAAAAGGAAATTGTACGATTAGCTTTCAATCACAAATATGAAGTGTAATTATGATATGTTTTCTTGAATTTTTTGCATCAATTATTTATTTTTATTGCTGTTTGGTTATCTAAATGTTGTATTTTACAACCTACACTACTTTTCAACGTGTATAAATATTTAAAATTAACTAATTTAACAGCAACAGTGATGGCTACTTTTTACAAGGGTTATAAGAAAATTTCGCCAAATATTACCGCCAAACTTATCAAGTAGAAACAATAATTCGCTCTTCTGTTTGGGCAAACTCGCCATTTCAGGCGATAAAGACGCTGAGTAATACGTCTGCAACTAAACGTCGCCACGCTATATTTCCGCTGGGCAACAATGATCAGCTGTGAGTCAGCTCGTATTATAGGAGTCTCGGGCCAAGATATACGCGAATTTCGTAAGGTCACGTCACGAGTAATACGTAAATAAAGCAATAGATCTCTCACTTATCAGCGCAACTTTGAATTATCTCTCTCAGTTATACGCGGAAATAAAACGCAATTCTCTGTGTGTTAAATACAATTTTTTTTTTTCTTTAATCAAAGAAGAATTTCTGTGCGTGTCAAAGCCAAAGGACCGTTCCACAGTGACCTGAGAGGAGATGTTACTATTCGATCCTCTCCGTTCAATTCTAATGGATTCTTTTTTTCTTTCTCTCTCACTTTTCTTTTTATTTATTATGCATTTTTATCAAGTCATACAGGCGCGCTCTTTTCGCTTTGTTTTTGTAGGTTTGTCTTTTTACGTTGAATATTTTAGGGCTCCTAGCATAAAATTAACTTGCGTCTGGATATTTTTTGATAAAAATGAGCAAAAAAAAAAAAAAAAAAAAGCATTAACAATTTCGTTCAAAATGGAAATTAAACAGCTAAAAAGGATCCTAAGCTGTCAAAAATAAGTTTAGCTCGGAAATTCGGTTTGCTAGAATCGACGCTCAGAGGAATTTTAAATAACAAGGACTCGATTAAAAAAATGAGCAGTGAATATTCTACGCAAGCGAAGATTTGAGATTTTAGAACCGCTTAAGATTTGATATATGAACCACTTTGATACAGTGGTTCAGAGAAATGAGAGCTTCTAATTTACTAATTAGCAGTGAAGTGAATTATTTAAAGAAAAGGCACTCTGTCGTCAAAAATGGGAATTGAAAATTTTTCGGCTTCTTGGGGATGGCTAGAAAAACTTAAGAAAAGACACGGTTTAACAAATCATTGTCTGAGTGGTGAGATCATAGCCGTTCCAGATTCAACTGTTAATGAATGGATCGCTGACCTTCCAAATTTAATTCAAAATTTTGATGCTAAGAATATTTTTAACTCCGATAATACATGATTATTTTATCGTCTATTGCCAAACAAAACGCTGGATTTTAAAGGAGAATATGCCATAGTGGCAAACATAGCAAAGAAAGATTGAATGTGCTTTTATGTATGTTGCAATGCGGACGGATCAGAAAAGCTACCTCCAATAGTGATTGGTAAATCCAAGAAATCGCAGTGTTTTAGAAATGTTAAGAAATTGCCATGTTCTTATGCAAATAGCACTAAAGCCTGGATGACATTAAAAAAATTTTTGGACGTTTGAAGGAATTTGATATGAAGATAGATAAAAAAAAAAAAAAAAAAAAAAGAGAGAAAAGTTCTGCTATTTATTGATTAGTGTCCCGCCCATCCTTCAGATCTCCCACTGCTTACACATACTCGAGTTATATTTTTCCCTGCAAATTTTCCCAGCAAACTGCAAGTATTAGATCTCGGTATAATAAGGTCGGTTAAAGCGCAATATCGGAAAGCTTTGGTGCGAAGAATATTTATATCACTAGAGCAGAAAAAAGAATGGACCTTATGAACGAGTGGCAGCGGCTGAGGGTATTTTCCTATCTCAACGACTGCTATTGGCTAATACAGCAGTAAACAAAAATTTCAAGCTCAGCAATTGGCGTAGATACTTTTATATACCCGCAGTGACGTGTAATGCATAAAGTCCCTTCAAGAAACTTTGGATTCTGGATGCTATGCATATGTTGGTTTCCTTCTTGAATAATGTAACAGTCACAACAATTTCTAATTGCTTCAGAAAAGTCGGTTTTGTCCATTCAAATGATGCTGAAGTTATTCCATTACAGGAATATGAAAACAACAGCAAGGATTTCAACATAGACGAAGACGAATGGAACAACATAAGGAAAGAATCTCTTTTCAAGATTTCGTCACTGTTGATGAAAACTTAGCTTCATCTGCAATAAGAGATATTGAAACAGTTCATGATGGTTTTGACAGCTGAAAAAGATGACAGTAATGATAAAACTGATACTGTAATTGTTCCATCTTATGCTACTGCTTTAGGGGCTCTGGACACCTTGAGGTATTACCTTCAAACTGCTGATGTAGCACCAATACAATGACGCACTTTGATGCATTAGAAAATATCGTTGAATAAACGTGGCCTAAGCAAAAACAAACTAGCATTGATGATTTTTTAAAAGATGACTAATCGGCATTTTTTGATAGTAAGTATTCTTCTATGTAAAATGAATTTTTTACGTTTATTTTTTTTTTAAACTAAATTTTATAGTGAAAGTTTAATTATTGTTATTATTATTATTATTATTATTACTTAAGAATACAATAATATTAGACCTCTTTTATTTTATAAATTGTTATTAAGTATAATTCTTATATTTCAAAATATTTTTCTTTCCCATAATGTGTATAAAGAATTACATACGGCATCCTCTCAGTTATGAGCGATTTTAAACCAATCCTTTCAAACGTGTATAAATGAGAGATGACTGTATATAGAAAATGAAAGTTCTATTTTCGAGAAAGTTTAGTACTTTTTAAGGAGAAATTTCGTATACGTATACATACTATATTGAAATTTTTATTGAAATAATAAAATAATAAAAGGAAATATTTTGAAAATTGCTTTTGGGCACCCTTAAATGTCTGGGGCTCCTTGGCCAAATCCCGGTTTGCCCATGCGTTAATATGGACCTGCATTCATGAAATGCACGGATACAAATCAAGATTGCGAAGATTTTCTTTGACGAAAAGGATACTTTAAGTTCTCGGGTGATAGTTTTGTATGTTCACATAAGTAAGAATAAATATTTAATTTAAAAATATTAATATGTGTCATGCAAAAAATTATAATTGTAACGTTTGTATATTTCATAAATGCTAGGCTTATTTAATGTAAATCAAATGTGATACATCATGTTTGTGTAATTCATTTTTTAAAATAAAATAACATAATATATTGTATTACTTAATGAGATGACTACAGTGTTCGGTAAAACTTTACAATCTGGTGTGATACCATTTCGATAAATATTCTTCTCATTGTATATAAAAGCTACAACATTCGTTTGTAAAAGCCCGATTAGTCAATAATTTATTCAACTAGTTAGTTGTAGGTAGGGCGACTAAGGCGCCCGTTGAAAAATGATCATTTCATTTTATTTATTTCTCACTTCAAATAATTCATTTACTGACAAGCGCGTGCGAAATTTTCGCACTTTATTTATCTCTTCGTTACCTTTAACATTTAAAATAAAATTATGATTATCATTTTATACACATTTTTTTCATATGTATGAGCAGATTTAATATTATATATATGTATATATATATTTTCCCGTGAAAGCATATTTCATTTCATATGCTGAAGGGGAAAAAAATGGCAACAATTAAGAGTTTAAATGTCTATTTTAAAGGTTATTTTCATATTTTAATTAATTAAAAAAAAATCTAATCAAAAATGCGTTACAAATAAGGTACCAAATGAAAGGGGCGATTTTTCTAAATTCGTCGGATTAAACAGCTTATCGATTGGATAATTAGATTTTTTATAACTAACTAAAGTATGAAAGTTAGGTGGCAACTTGCGTTCACACACAGGCAGTGTCTAAAGAAATCCCTAAAGCGTGACAGTCAGGCACTGATGAGCGTAAATATCAATCAATTGTCTATGTTATTCTGGGTAGCTAAAAAAAAAAAAAAAAAAAAAAAAAGAGCTATAAGCTATATTTCCTCACTATTAGTTTTGTCTATATCCTACTGTGTGATATCATGTTTGTGCAATCGTTTATTTATTATTTAAAATAACGTAATATATAGTATAATAATAAGATGACAGCAATATTTAGTAAAACTATATAATTCGATGCCGTAAACATTAAATATGTCTATTGTAAATAACAGCTATGCATTTGTTTGTAAAAGCTTGATAAGTCAATTATTATTATTATTATTATTATTTTGGTATACATAAAACTCACTCTATATAGCTGAAAATAGACAACTTCACTGGTAGTGTTGAAAATGAGTTTTGAAGAATAAAGATATTTTACTCTCAAATAATTACACATATAGAGTGTCCCAATAAAACGTATACACTCTTTAAATGACTATAACACTAACAATTATTGTAATACAGAAAAGTTTCAAAAATCAAAATAATGTGAACAAATGTAGAAACCAGTCAATTATCGAAAGTGTTCAAATTACTGGCCATTGTGTTCCATGCACACCTGATAACGCTGACTGATTGTATCCAAAACGTATCATTTCAATTGGTATTTCGGCACATTCTCTTTCAATGTCTGCTCTCAACTCATTGAGATGTAGCTGGTTTTGTGGGGTAAGCATTGCGTTTAACATGCCCCCACAGAAAAAAAAATCCATGGGGTCAAATCCGGTGAGCGTGAAGTGAAGGGTATCGATACTTCCTTTTCGTCCTATCCATCTGTTTGACGGGTGGCCGTCAAGATAGGCCCTTACCTTACGTCGCGATGGTATTATTTTAAGCAGTCACAGCTGGAAAAAGGACAAAATGTGAGGTTGTTATGAATTGTCATGAACTGTCAAAGAGTGTATACATTTTATTGGGAATGTAATTTAT
The DNA here is from genome assembly GCA_963930645.1 of Salticus scenicus. NCBI lineage: Eukaryota > Metazoa > Arthropoda > Arachnida > Araneae > Salticidae > Salticus > Salticus scenicus. The sequence goes on from OZ005656.1 coordinate 27,029,201, forward strand.
CTGTATGTATAATTTATATTCGCAGCTGGTTCATTACATTTAAATTCAGTATTCAACTGTTTGTAAGCTTTAAATGAAAACTTCAATTAAACACTGTAAATTACAAAATATTTCCCATTTAAAAATGGAGGGGAAATATGCTACTATTACTTTACAAAATTACACAATAAATAGACTTTTTTTTTTTCAATACACTCACTTCTCCATTTTTTTCCATTTCCATTTTCACTATGTTTGAAATCTCTGCTGTTGGATCTCATTTTTCCCAATTGCTTATTATTCTTTTACTGAATCTTTTACTTCATAAACATTCATTTTAGCTAAATGACTTGATACAGTCGGTTTAATACAACACACAAGCATCAAGCAGTAATCATTCAGTCCTGAATTAAAGCATTGTAGCCTGAAAGAAAAACATTAATAACATCTTTAATAGCAAAATTTTAAATCTAAAGCTTACAAGCAGCTAATATTGAATTTAAATATAATGAAATAGCTGCAGCTATAAATTATACATATGCATAATTAATTGATAAAATATTTTTATTTTTCAAAACACAATTGCAGCACTAATAGCGAAAGAATGTAGCTTGTATTTTTTCAGCTTTATAGAATATCATAAATAATAAAATAAATAATTGACTAATCAGATAGTTACAATTAATTTCGGTATCTGTTATTTATAATAATATTTAAACAAATGTTACCACACGGGATTATTTAACCGAGAGTTTAACCGAATATTGTAGTCATCTCATTATTATACAATGTATTATGCAATTTTAAGTAATAAATAATCAATTACACAAACATGATACATCATGTTTGATGCACATTAAATAAGCCTAAAATTTATAAACTATATAAATGTTACAATTGTAATTTTCTGCGTAATCCATAATATTACAAAAAAGTGAGCATACAAAACCATTGTATTCACATTTTTATACTTGACATATATCTTCAAATAAGAGCTTTTAGTATCACTTCCGAGAAACGATCAACCTTGTTGCTTTCTGTCAAGTTTTATGGCTCTACGATTATTGGCATGAGTTTCAGATTACAAACACACAGATATCTCAGAGCAAAAGATAAATGAATAATATTATAGTTTTAAAAAAATTAAAGAACACGCTTTTATAGAAATGCGAACTAAAAAGCACAAAATATCTATCTTAGTATTAAAATTCAGGGTAAGAGAAAATCGTGTGAGTGACACACCGTAATATTTACATACATTTAAATCTTTAATCAAAATAACTTAGAATTAACAAAAACCATTTTTAAAAAAATCTCCCCTGACAGGGATCGAACGCTGGACCTTTAGGTTCGTAGCGCGGCGTCTTACCTCAATGCCACAACGCTCACGCAGGGAAAGTGTTTTTTTACAATATAAATTTTTTGTTTGCTCCCAGAGAAGTTACAAACAAACATACATACATACATACAGGTGAAGCTAATAAAAGCGAGTTAAAAAGAAAAATCAAAACCCAAAAAAGGCGGGGTTAAACAATTAAAAACAATCGGTAAAGTGAAAATTCGAAATGAAAGGCACAAAAAGAGGGGAGGAATTATAAAAAAAAAAATCGCAAAACTACTTACTTAGTGCAAAAAACCCAAAGAAGCAACAAAAATTATAAAAAATTATAAAAATCACCTCAGAACTGCTGTTAAAAAGTAATAACTACAAAACTTGAATAAACACCATAAAATGCAACAATTCGAAGCAATTGTTTTGGGTTGAAAGAAAACACGAAAATAATTTAAGGAAAAAAGCATATTAAAGAAAACATGACCCTTCGTCAGGCTTACAAAGTAGGCACGAGAGCTGCAAACAAACACTCGTGCCTACTTTGTTCGCCTGACGAAGGGTCATGTTTTCTTTAATATGCTTTTTTTCTTAAATTCTTTTTTCACCTTCAGGAAATTCATAACCATACTACTTGTTTTAAAAAAAAATTAACATTTTATTCAGCTGAAAAATGCACTTAAATATCTGTACTGATAAGTATAAAGGATTTAAATCCAAAAATGCCGATTTTGAGTTAAGTGCATAGTCAGACTCAGAAAAAAATTCTCTATTGATTGGTATAAAGGATTTAAATCCATGCCATTTAGTCTTTGAGAAAATCCATTGGTAAAAAAAGATTCAAGTCAGAAATTTAGCATTAATGTTGGGTATAAAATATTTAATTCAATTTTTTCCCTTTATTAAATGAAGGTTGACAATCACTGAATGGTACAAAGCATATAAATCAACACAATCCCTTTTTCCTAATCGATTCTTCTGATTAGTTTTTAGTTTAACTTTACTTTTCGTCTCCTGAAAAATCAAGAATATGGCCTTAAATCCTTTATACGTATCAGTACAGATATATTTTTTGTTTTTTAAACTCAAAAGTAAAACATTAATTTTTAAAAAAGCAATACTAATTGAATGGTTGTGAATTTTTAGAATGTGAAAACATAATTAAAAAACACATTATTGAAGAAAGAAATATCCCCGTAGAATAACATGAGTTTGGCTTCTGGTTATCAACTGACTTTCTAATCACCAACTCGGCATTTCCCACATAATATCCATTAGCGTTTAAGGTTAAATTTCTTATAGCAACTATATGAAAAACGATAGAGCCGAGAATCGAAGTCAGGTACTTAAACGGATATTACATGGGAAATGCCGAGCTGGTAATCAGCCAGGGTAGCTCAGTAGTACACAGTAAGCGGAATACTCAATTTCAATTCCCAGCTCTGGCATTTTTCACATAGTTGGTATACAAAATTCAGAATTCAACCTTACACTCCAATTTCTCTAAATAAATATTCATGGCTCATGAATAATTTAAGTAAAAATTACATGGTCTATCGAAGTTGTGCCACGATTAATTTTTAAATGTTTATTTGTTAAATCTGAACTTGCAGACACAGTGACATTGCCAATAGATATCATGTGGGAAATGCCCAGTTGATAATCAGCCAGGGTGGCTCAAGGGGCATCTGCACGGTAAATGGAGTGTCCCAGTTCGATTCCCAGCTCAGGTATTTTTCACATAGTTGGTACAAAAAATTCAACTTTACACTCCAGTTTCTCCAAATAAATATCCATGGCTCATGAATGATATTTCTAAGTAAAAATTTCATGGTCTATCATATTTGTGCAACGATTAATTTTACAGTGAAGCATCAACAGGAAATAGATGCTGCCGGATTACCGATTTATAGATGTTGCGAAAATATATCAAAATCATTGATCAATCATACCATAATATATATATATATATATATATATATATATAAATACTTTTTAAAAATGCATACTAACCTAATATAATCGAACCTCGTTAACGTGAATTTCAAGGGAGGGGGAAAAATGTTCATGTTATCAGAACTAATCTTCATTTTGACGAGGATTGTGAAAACAGTTAATGTTAAAAGTAATTTATGTTAACGAGGTTCGACTGTAGATACCTAATGCAACAAAAATGCAAATAATTAAAATAACATTGGAAATAAGTTAAGATTTTACTTACAAACGACCTCTTTTTTAATAACTTAGATTGTAAGGCAAAAAATTCTTTTTTTTTTTTTTTTCTTTTAATTTTGCCATTATGTCGATCTATATTAATAAAATCAGACTTTTGTCTGTAAATTTGTCGGAATCGAAAAATTTTGCGATATCTTCACGTTTTACACCCCATGAAAGCCGAAAATGACTTCAGAAAATTTTGCCTGTGTGTGTGTGTGTGTGTGTGTGTCTGTGTGTGTGTCATCGTGTCCGAATGTCGCTTTTTTTGTCCGGGCATCACTTGAGAACGGCTGGACGGAATTCAACGACGCTTGGCAGGAATTTAGATCTTCACCCAACTTAAAATTATATCTATCAACTTTTCAGAAATTCCCCCCCGTTCCCGCCCTAGGGGATAAAAGACAAAAACACGTTTGTCCGGGCATCACTCGAGAACGGCTGGACGGAATTCAACGGCGCTTGGCAGAAACTTAGGTCTTCACCCAACTTGAAATTATATCTATAGAAATTTTCAAAATTATGATTAGTGTTTAAATTGTGTGTAAAAAACGCCTGCGCATGCGCCATAAATATTTTTTCATTAAAATGCTTTGAATGAAAAAATAAAATATAAAAATAAATTTTTAAGTTAAAGACTTTTGTATTCGCGTGATTTTCACTACAAATTATGAAAAGATTGAAATGAAGTGTTGCCATCTAAGTTTCATACTTTAGTTAATTTTATAAAATTTAATTGTCGTATCGAAAAACTGTTTACACCCCAGGATTCAGAAAAATCACCTCTTTCATTTGGTACTGAATTTGTAATGATAGGTCTGATATTTCTAATTTATTTTTCCCTTTATCCGTTTTTCCGTTGCCACATAAATTTCATACTTTAGTTATTTTTTAAAAATCTAATTGTCCCATCGAAAAACTGTTTGAACCCCTGGATTCAGCAAAATCGCCCCTTTCATTCGGTATCAAATTTATAAATATATGTCTGATATTTCTAATTTATTTTACCCTTTTTCCGTTTTCAACCCAGATTCGATATGGAACAGCTTTAGTATTGGATCCCTTTGGCAAAATTTTAAATTCGACACCGAAGTAGCTCGGACGTTTCTCGCCAAGATCTTTAATTGCACAATTGAGATAGCCAATTCAGTTCATCGCAAAAATGGCTTAAAATATTTAAAGTCACCAAAGGGTTCCGATACTTAAGCTGTGCTTTTTGTATTTATTTATTTAAAATACTGTCTATTAAAGACTTCTGTGGTCACGAAATTTGGTGTGTAAATTGTTTGTATGCATCCGGCACTTATTGTAACTGCATTTCACGAAATTCGAAATCCCCCCCCCCCCTTCTCGGAGTCGGAGGGCAATAAACATGTGTAAAAACATGTTTTTCCGTTTGAATTCGCTTTGAATTATCTTAGAATGGCGAATTTTGGTGTGTGGATATTGATTAAGTGTACGCATTATGTACATTAGTGGGATTTTGCAAAACTTCGAACTCATCCGCTGAGGGTGGGGAAGTAAGAAGTGGGTAAGTTGTGCCGAAGACAGTGGGGACCCAGACTCCTAACATTGGGAGCGAGAAAACCTCTACCAATCACAGCGAGAACTTAGTTTATTAATAAAGATATGGCATTTTGACAAATCATTTAAGTTTAACGTCCAGCGAAGCGGGCAAAGCCTGCTAGTTAATTTATAAAACAGTAAAATTAAGTAAAAATCTGCAAACTTTATTGACAATCCATAACAGTTGGCAAACATGTATTCCAAGGTCATTTGCGAATAATTCGTTGAGTATTATGATTTATGGGCAAAGAAAAAAAATGTAATCAGTACCAGATCAGTGCAGACACGATGACTTTGTCAACGGATATTATGTGGGAAATGCCAAGTTGGTTATCAGCCAGAATGGTTCAGCTGTAGAATATCTACACGTTAAGCAGAGTGCCTGGGTTCGATTCCCAGCTTCTCCCAGAATAAAATTTTTGAAGACAATGGCGATACCAACTCTTCTATATGGAAGCGAGACATGGACGCTCAAAAAGAGTGATGAAAGAGAAATACAATCTTCAGAGATGAAATCTCTAAGGAGTGTGAAAGGTTGTACTAGAATGGCTAAAATAAAAAATTATGACATCAGGAAGGAACTAAAAACTAAGCCAATAATACATACTATAATAAACTATAGAAATAAGTGAAGAGAACATTTAGAACGAATGCCAAATGACCGTATACCAAGGGCAGCTCTAAAATATAGGCCAAGGGGGAGAAGAGATAGAGGAAGACCCGTAAAAGATGGATTGAGGCCGGAATAAGCTTATAGCCTTCAACCGTGTTGGACATGATGATGATGTATGGTCTTGTTTCCATCTGTGAGAAGTTGTGGGCTAGAAACGTGTTTTTTGGTTAAATTACCAGCGTTTCGTCAGAAACTTCTCATGTTCCTTTCCGTACATGGGGAGCTCCCCTGATGAAGGTCCCCATGTGTTTTGCGATTAATTTTTCATCTGGCTTTAGTTATTTTGCTTATTTATTATAGTTTTATATTTCTTTTGCTGCGTTTGCGCATTGGTTTATAAAAACTCTGTTCTAGTTCTATATATTTAATAATTCAAGTTTTACTCCATCTTATATTTAAATTTTATCATATATATATATATATATATATATATATATATATATATATATTTTTTCCCGTGAGGGTTATTACACGTTTCGGTCACATTGTCACCAGAGACTTGTCAAGTGAAAAAAATGCCAAATCGATGAGCATGCTCAGTAGAAGCTCAGATAGAGAGTATTTCCTCCATCTAGCTTTTAGTATGGAGACTGGAACAACTACATTGAGTGAAGTTGAGTAATTCGCAGCCGGCTTTACAAGTTGAGATGTAATATGCTTTATGGCTAAATGCCTTTTGGTTGAAATAAACAGACAGATTCTTCCTCTGTTCTGGGCAAATCCCAAATTTTTATTGATTTTGGTTTTTCATCCATTTTTTATGTATAGGAAAAACATGGAACTGATAATAAATGACAGCAATTTGTGTGTTATAATATAACTCCATGGTTTAATAATGCGAGCGCGCACTGTGTTAAAGTTGTTATTAGTTACGAGTTGGAAATGGTTGTTGTACTATACGTTTTGTGTTTTGTGGCTGTTAAATAAAGTTATAATTTAAACAGTTAGCAATGAATTCCAGGCTTAGTTAATTAATATTTAGAGCCTCCGTTAAACCTGTTTAGAAAAAACATCACAACTTCTTTTGAAAATGTAGCGGTAAAAGGTTACCATTGGAGATATTCCATTTGGTGTTGGTTGTATCATTTTTGGAGACTATCGCTTGCTCCAGCAAAATGAAAAGATACTTTATTATCATTTATTATTATAGGCAAATATATATTTTCTTTCACTATGGTTACGTTATTAGTTATATAGTAAAGATATGGAAGCACTTAGGTGCAAACAGCAGTAAATTTTGTTAGTGTAAATAGGGTGGTGTGGAAGTATTTGGGTTAATGGCATTTAATAATACTATGGTCTGGGTGAGGTGCCTTCAATGGCAATGGTTTTTAAAGAAATCTAGCTCATATTTGTGTCAGTTTCAGAAGACAGCACTGAAAAATCCGAATGGTTAGGCCAATGAGCACAACCTGGCACTAAAGGTTGTGCTCATGTGCCTGGCTCATTAGTGCCACTAAATGTGCCTGGCTCATTAGTGCCACTAAATGTGCCTAGCTCATTAGTGCCAGGCACCACTACCATAGCATTATTAAATGCCATTAACCCAAATACTTCCACACCACCCTATTTACACTAACAAAATTTACTGCTGTTTGCAAATAAGCAAAATAACTAAAGCCAGATGAAATATTAATCGCAAAACACATGGGGATCTTCATCAGGGGAGCTCCCCATGTACGGAAAGGAACATGAGAAGTTTCTGACGAAACGCTGGTAATTTAACCAAAAAACACGTTTCTAGCCCACAGCTTCTCACAGATGGAAACAAGACTATACATCATCATCATCATCATCATCATGTCCAACACGGTTGAAGGCTATAAGCTTATTCCGGCCTCAATCCATCTTTTACGGGTCTTCCTCTATCTCTTCTCCCCCTTGGCCTATATTTTAGAGCTGCCCTTGGTATACGGTCATTTGGCATTCGTTCTAAATGTTCTCTTCACTTATTTCTATAGTTTATTATAGTATGTATTATTGGCTTAGTTTTTAGTTCCTTCCTGATGTCATAATTTTTTATTTTAGCCATTATAGAACAACCTTTCACACTCCTTAGAGATTTCATCTCTGAAGATTGTATTTCTCTTTCATCACTCTTTTTGAGCGTCCATGTCTCGCTTCCATATAGAAGAGTTGGTATCGCCATTGTCTTGAAAATTTTTATTCTGGTATCTTTTCTTGTATTTCTTAATGTTCTTCTTATAGTCCCGCAGATGTATTGGAACTTATTTAGCTTGTTTTGTATATCATTGTTGTAATTATAAGATATGTCACATACTAGATAATTAAAACGTGAAATTTGTTCAATTGGTTTATTTTCTAAGATAATCTTTGTTCTAATAAGTTCTTTACCTTCAAAACCCATCATCTTCGTTTTACTCTTTGAAATCTTTAAGTTATATTCCCTTCCAATTTTGTCTAGAGTAAAAATTGCACGTTGAAAATTATCTTCATTGTCTTGAAACAGACATAAGTCGTCTGCAAATAGTATATTGTTAAACAAAATTTTTCCGAGACCTATTCCTGTTTTGATTTTGTTTTTCTAGATTCTGATGACATAGTCAATATAGATGTTAAATAGGTGTGGCGATAAACTGCATCCCTGTCGCACACCTTGATTTATTATTATTTTATCCGAAATTTTAAAACCTAAGTCTAAAACAATAGAAGTGTCTTTATATAGGCTCTTAATACTTTTAATGAGATGAGGAGGGTATCCCATATACTCCATGATCTTCCACAATTTTCCTCGGTCTACTCGGTCAAAGGCTTTTTCAAAATCTATGAAAGCAACACGAGTTTCTAAATTAAATTCACAGCGTTTTTCAAAGAGTTGTTTCAGGGTAAATACACTGTCTATGCAGGATCTCCTCTTTCGAAAACCATTTAGTTCTTCTAATAATAGTGAATGTGAAATGACTTTTAGTCTGTGGCCGATAATTCTTGAAAAGATTCTGTATCCAGTGTTCAATAGGCTAATACCTCTGTTTATCACATATATTACGGTTTCCTTTTTTAAATAAGGAGATAATTTTAGAGATTCTCCAGTCATCAGGAATTTGCATTATTTCCAGCATAAATTGATTAAATGTAGCAGTCGTGTTCATCAGCAAACGAATTTAATTACTACAAGGCATAAAAAGCAATTAAATTCAGAAATCAAGCACAAAATATAATACATCAATATAAAATACAAGAATATAAATAATACAAGAATATATAAATACATACCTGGACAAACTCGAACAGTTATTAGAATATGGAAAATTAACCCCCCCCCCCCCATGATAAACATAGAACCCGCTTCAGCGAGTAGGGCCACTTACCAGCACTTAAATGTCGCCCAAAATAGAACAACAAACCTTAAGTAGGATTGTAATCAAGAATATTGAAATGTTTATTGAGTAAAATAAAATTATACTTTTAAAAAATTAAAGAACATGCTTTTATTGAAATGTGAACTAATAAACAATTTAGAATTAAACAAAAACCATTTTTAAAAAACCTCCCCTGACTGGGCTCGAACGTTAGAACTTTAGGTTCGTAGCCCGGAGCTTTACCTCACAGCCACATAGTTCATGTAGGGAAAGTCTTTTTTCACAATATAGATATTTTGTTTGCTCCCAGAGCGGCTACAAACATACCTACAAACATACATACAGGTGAAGCTAATAAAAGCGTGTTAAAAACAGGATAGCGGTTAACAGTTAGTATGTTTTTGAGATTTTTCATAGCCAGATTCAGGTCTAAATTGTTATTGCATATCATTTTAATCCTGTTTATTTGGGTGAACATAATATTTTTTAAAATTTTAAGACTAATACTTGAGAACCAATTTGTTAAATTACAAACTTTAAAGTTAAAATCTTGCCTTTTATCATAAATCCCAATAAGCCAGTTATTATCTAATTTTTAAATTTTTAAATCCAGGAAAGAAGTTTGGTCTTCAGAGTCAGTACGGTTTAAGATGAGATCGGAGGGATAGATTTCAGCTGCATATTTCGCAAAATCTACATAGTTTGTTGCTATTACGTCATCAATATACAGATAAAACTTAATATCTTTGAATTTTCTTTGAAACATAAACCAAAAAAAAAAAAAAAAAAAAAAAAAAAAAAAATGTTGGCGAAGGCACTCGAGTAACTTGTTCCCATCGGGATACCGTGAATTTGTAAAAAAAAATCAACACCGTTAAACAAAACATTTTCAAAGATGCAAAATTGAATAAGGTTAATCCAGTAAACTTTTTCGCAGTCTATTACATGACAACATTTTTCGTAAATTTTTTCAAAAATTTCTAGAACCAAGCAATGTGGGATACTACCAAAAAGGTTTTCAAAATCATAAGTATTAATTGCAAAAATATTTTCTGAATTTTCTTTAAGATATTTTAAAATTGGGTAATTATTTTTAATGATACGGCAATTATCGTCTGGATGGATGGATGGTTGGGTTTTCGTCGCACTAGTGCTGCGCAGATGGGCAATTGGCGACGATCTGGGACACACCTCTAGAGGTTGTCCGGAGACATGCCATCACAATTTTGATCCTCCACGGAAGGGCACAATTATCGTCTGACTCTAAGGTGTTTAAGATATTATTGAGTAAATAAAAAAGTTTTTTACCGGGTTTGTTTACAAGCAAAATTACCACAAGTAACAAAACCAAATTTAATGGGATTTTTATGAAATTTAACGTTAATAAATAGGTAAGGAAAATTAAAACTGTTCCTATTTATATTGAGTTTTTTTACTTTCTTCTATCTTCAATAGAAGAAAGTATTGGATTCGTAAAAATTTTCGATTTCGGGTTTTTGATGGATTTACACGTTTTGAGAGCTGTAGAACATGATTTTACCATTTTTAGAAAATGTCTGTCTGTGTGTGTGTGTGTGTGTGTGTGTGTGTGTGACAAAATTTTGGGGCAAGTGTATCTCTGGAACTACTGCACAGAATTTCATACAAATTGGTATGTAGTTGCACCTTGACATAAATTAGTGCCTATCAACTTTTGGTAAAAATCGTCTTACAGGTTGTGTTGCCATCTCGCTTTTTCTAAATTTTTAACAGGGTAATGTAGGGCAAAAATTTTTAAGATGGGTATCTTTCGAAAGGTCTCGTCAGTACCTTTAAAACGAATGGTTGAACTATAAATCTGTGATAATTTAAAACAAAGTTATCGATTTTTTTTTACTTTTTACGAAAAAAAACTTAGAAAAAAAAATCTTTTTTTTTTTTTTTTTTTTTTTTTTTTCTCTCCCCTTAATTTTATCAAACTCCCACGGTTTCCGTGTCTTGACAAACTTTAACATATTTTTGCATTTTACCCAAAATTTTCTAAAAATTCCACTTTTTTTTTTCTCTCCCCTTAATTCTATCAAACTCCCACGGTTTCCGTGTTCTGACAAACTTAAACAAATTTTTGCATTTTTCCTCCAATTTTGTCAAAGTCCCACGTTTTCCGTGTTTTGACAAACTTAGAATAATTTTCACATTTTACCCAAAATTTTGTCAAAGTCCCACTTTTTTTTTTTTTTTTAATTATTATTGTTACTGAGTGAATTTGTATAGGAAAATATAGAAGAAAGTCTCGTGGTGGCCACAACATACTAGTTTTTTAATCAAAAGCCAATATCCTTTTTCTTATAATAGAGTGGGAGTCATTTAATTTTTTGTAAGAACAATTACCGAAATATTCTTTGGTAAGTAATAAAAAATGGCAAAATTATTTTCAGCTTTATGAACGGTGGCTTTAATAAATATTTTCTTTAAATTTTCAATATTTTCTTTTAAGTCTGTATTTTAATCTTCATGAATTTTCTTTCCAAAGTAACTCCTATAAAATGTTAAATGACTTTAGAAATATTCCACAATTTTCTTTTCCCATAACTTAAAATCTTCTATAGGCCAATAATATTTGTAAGAGAGTTTTAAAATAAAAATATCTAAGTCTTTTGCAATAATATCTATGATTTTTCTGTTGGTATAATCGAAATTTAACAGGAAATTGGCACCTAAATTCATAAGATTTCTTAGCTTAGTATTTTCTATTATATCGAAATTACCTGTAATTATATGTTCATGATGGGAATCCTTAATTTTTTTTATAGAAATCTTGATTACAGTAACACTCATTACCTTTAATAAGATCAATATTTTTACTAAATTTATTATAATTGCAAATTAACTTTTTAAAATTTATATTATAGCTGTAAGCAATTCTGATGTTACAAGAGTTTTTAAGTGGAAAAAATTCATTACAAATTCCTATAATTTTATTAATTTTAAAATAGTAAATATAAAATTAAAGTTTCGGATTTAACGGAAATAAAGTTATCATCAAAAGAAGCTCCTAGTGAAAACTAGGTTTTGAGTTAAAAAGATAAAATTTTTGACTATATTAAAATTAATAAAATTATAGGAATTTGTAATGAATTTTTTCCACTTAAAATCTCTTGTAATATCAGAATTGCTTACAGCTATAATATAAATATAAAAAAGTTTATTTGCAATTATAATAAATTTAGAAGATATATTGATCTTATTAAAGATAATCAGTGTTATTGTAATCAAGATTTCTATAAAGAATTTAAGGATTCCCATCATGAACATATAATTACAGGTAATTTCGATATAATAGAAAATACTAAGCTAAGAAATCTTATGAATTTAGGTGCCAATTTCCGGTTAAATTTTAATCATACCAACAGAAAAATTATAGGTGTTATTGCAAAATATTTAGATATTTTTATTTTAAAACTCTCTTACAAATATTGTTGACTTATAGAAGATTGTGAATTATGGAAAAAGAAAATTGTGGAATATTTTGAAAGTCATTTAACATTTTATAGGAGTTACTTTGGAAAGAAAATTCATGAAGATTAAAATACAGACTTAAAAGAAAATATTTAAAATTTAAAGAAAAAATTTATTATAGCCACCGTTCGTAAACCTGGAAATAATTTTGCCATTTTTTGTTACTTACGAAATAATATTCCGGTAATTGTTATTACAAAAAATTAAATGACTCCCCCTCTATTATAAGAAAAAGGATATTGGCTTTTGATAAAAAACTCAATATAAATAGAAACAGTTTTAATTTTCCATACCAATTTATTAACGTTAAATTTCATAAAAATCCCATTAAATTTCGTTATGTTACTTGTGGTAATTTTGCTTGTAATTACCATAGATATAGTAATAAGACACAGATTGAACAGCGAGAGGAAAAAAGTGAGGCTTTTTTTTTTTTTTTTTTTTTTTCGGGAAAAGTCACTCTAATGGCTGCCTTTCTCCGAGTAAATTACACATAGGAATACACACGGATAATTTAGTAAATAAAATTTATGAATAATTTATTTACTAAAGGTGCATGAAAAACTCCAGATACAGTTTCAAATTCATTTTTCGTTTTATTCTTTTTTTCAATACTTTCTAATGGCTGATTTTAGAACTTTTTTTCGGCATCAAAATTTTTTGCTGGATAACATGGAGGTGATAGATCTATATATATTACTATATCTATAGTAATTACAAAGCCGGTAAAAAACTTTTTTATTTACTCAATAATATCTTAAACACTTTAGAGTCAGACGATAATTGCCGTATCATTAAAAATAATTAACCAATTTTAAAATATTTTAAAGAAAATTCAGAATTTTTTTTTATAACTAATACTTATGATTTTGAAAACCTTTTTGGTAGTATCCCACATTACTTGGTTCTAGAAATTTCTGAAAAAAATTACGAAGAATTTTGTCATGTAATAGACTGCGAAAAAGGTTTACTGGATTAACCTTATTCAATTTTGCATCTTCGAAAATGTTTTATTTAACGGTGTTGATTATTTTTTACAAATTCACGGTATCCCGATGGGAACAAGTTACTCGAGTGCCTTCGCCAACATTTTTTTTTTTGTTTATGTTTGAAAGAAAATTCAAAGATATTAAGTTTTATAGGTATATTGATGGCGCAATAGCAATAAACTGATTTTGTGAAATATGCAGCTGAAATCTATCCCTCCGATCTTATTTTAAACCGTACTGACTCTGAAGACCAAACTTCTTTCCTGGATTTAAAAATTTAAAAATTAGATAATAACTGGCTTATTGGGATTTATGATAAAAGGCAAGATTTTAACTTTAAAGTTTGTAATTTAACAAATTGGTTCTCATGTATTAGTCTTAATTTTTTAAAAAATATTATGTTCACCCAAATAAACAGAATTAAAATGATATGCAATAACAATTTAGACCTGAATCTGGCTATGGAAAATCTCAAAAACATACTAACTGTTAACCGCTATCCTGTTTTTTTCACTCAGTAAACATTTCAGTATTCTTGATTACAATCCTACTTAAGGTTTGTTGTTCCATTTTGGGCGACATTTAAGTGCTAGTAAGTGGTCCTACAAGCTGAAGCGGGTTCTATGTTTATAATGGGGGGTGGTTTTTAATTTTCCATAGTCTAATGACTATTCGAGTTTGTCCAGGTATGTATTTATATATTCTTGTATTTTATATTGATTATTGATGTATTATATTTTGTGCTTGATTTCTGAATTTAATTGCTTTTTATGCTTTGTATTAATTAAATTCGTTTGCTGTATGGTCTTGCTTCCATCTGTGAGAAGTTGGGGGCTAGAAACGTGTCTTTTGGTTAAATTACCAGCGTTTCGTCAGAAACTTCTCATGCTCCTTTCCGTACATGGGGGAGCTCCCCTGTACGGAAATGAAGGCCCCCATGTGTTTTGGGAATAATTTTTCATCTGGCTTTAGTTATTTTGCTTATATATATATATATATATATATATATATATCAGCGTATATAGTTACGCTTATCAGGGTCTGACTCTGTCACGCTTTAGGCTTATGAGATTTCCTTGTTTTCTGCCTGTGTGTAAACGCAAGTTGCCACCAAATTTTCATACTTTAGTTAATTTTAAAAATCTAATTGTCCGATCGATAAGTTGTTTAATCCGACGAATTCAGAAAAATCGCGTTTTTTAGTTGGTACCTTATTTGTATCGAATTTTTGATTAGATTTTTTAAAATTAATTAAAATAGCATATATAGTTACGCTCATCAGTGATTGACTCTGTCACGCTTTAGGTTTAAGAGATAAGCTTAAGAGATTTCCTTCGACTCTGCCTGTGTGTAAATGCAAATCGCCACCAAATTTTCATACTGTAGAAAATTTTAAAAAGTCTAATTGTCCGATCGGTAAGCTGTTTAATCCGACGAATTTAGAAAAATCGTCCCTTTCATTTGGTACCTTATTTGTAGCGAATTTTTGATTAGATTTTTCAAAAATTAATTAAAATATGAAAATAACAGCTTTTAAATAGGTATTTACATTTTTAATTGTTGCCATTTTTTTTTTCAGCATATGAAATAAAATATGCTTTCAAGTGAAATATATATATATATATATATATATATATTAAATTTGCTAATGCATATGAAAAAATGACTTCTATAAAATAATAATAATAATAATTTTAAATTTTAAAGGCAACGACGCGATAAATAAAGTGAGAAAATTTCGCACGGGCTTGCTAGCAAATGAATTATTTGAAGTGAGAAATAAATAAAATGAAATGATCATTTTTCAACGGGTGGCTTAGTCGCCCTACAACTAACTAGTATATGTATATGTAAAAAAAGCAAAATAGGCAAAGATTTAATCAAGCGCTTTTCAAAGTGTTAAATAATTTTCAGGAATAATCGATTAATGTACAATGTCTATATCTAATTAATCAAGGTAACTAATGCTGGATTATGCTTCATGTCCAAATCATAAAATCAATATTTAAAAATTCTCATCGAAATATTTACCACTCTAATACTTAAACATCTGGAGATCTTTACTCGAAACCTTGAGAAAATTAATCAAACAGTTTTTAATTTAAACAGAAAGGAGTTAACCTTAATTCTCACAGGTTGATACGGGACACGTGTCCTGGGGTGGGGTCACTTTTACAGGACCCACCTGGACTTTTCAACCAACTTTCTTGCAGAAAAGGAGTAATAAAAACAGGGCGTTGCCTCCTTCAAAAGCTACGCCGAGGAACAGAGTGATGAACGGCTAGGACCATTATTATCTTTATTATAAAAGATTTTATTTAAATAGGTCGCTGTGTGAGAAAAAGACATTTTAAAACAAAAGAAATTAATTAATGCTTAAGATAACATCTTTTTAAAATGTTCTTTCAATGGAAAAAAAAAAAACAAATCTCATAATGATTATTGAATTTCGGCTTGTTGAATCTTCTTTTCATGATAATCGTTACAGACTATACCAGGAGAAATATCGTGATTAAAAGGTGATTTTAGTTCTGTTAATTCAAAGATATAAGCAAACACTCAGAAAAAAAAAAAAAGACCGATAAATTTACTTGGAAAAAACTTGCGTTCTTGCTTGTAGATTTTTCTGTTCATTTTAGAGAATTTTTTTTTTTTCTTTTACAGATTTTCAATTTTTAAACAGTTACTATCAATATTTTTCTAGAAAACGAGCATGCAAAGTAGATATTCTTTAATTCTTTAAAACAAGTATTCTTTATGTTATAATACACAGTTGATTAATAGATTTAGAGGATTACATTACGATAAAAATGATGAAAAATCGTTACGATTTTGGGGGTAAAACATTCATGCAAACAGATAGATTTTGGGGTAAAACATTCACGCAAACAGACAGATTTTCTCTTTTTCATATTTCTGCCTTCTACAAACAAAAACAATATATTTTCACTTTCCTATAGAGTGCAAATCCCAGTTTTATAATCGTTTCAATTTAATAATATTCATTGACGCTTTCTTGTGATAAAATTACAGAAAAAGGTTTTTCTTTCTTTATTATTATTATTATTTTCTGTAAAAATTCTTTTGCAAGCAATACAGACACAATAAGATTTAATATTTATACACTGTAAAGTATAGTAAATAAATCTATTCCGCAATAATTTTATGAACTTTAAATATAGCATAAAAAAAAATCATTATATGATATATTTAGAAATCTAAATATACTATCATACATTCAAATGATAACGTATCACATTTAATAATTTTTCAAATGCAATATAATATTAATCTCCGGTCATGTGGCAGAAGCGAAACTAACTAAACAAGATATGAAATTAGAATGAAGTTCTTGCGTTTGATTAGTTTTATACGCAAAATGAGAACATTTACAGGGCTATAATACATTACTAATGCTAACATTTACAGGACTTTATATGCCACTAAAAATGATACGCCTAATTAATTATAGCTCAGTTATATTTCAACCTAATTTGATATCATTTGAATGATTACAGTTTTTTTTTTTTTTTTTTTTTTGAGCGAGAAAACAGGCTTTTAAACATGTTTATAATATATGTCGAGTCCACTGAATGCAGCATAAATAAAATACGCTTAGATAAAAAATTTACCCATAGTTCTAATGTTAGAAATTCTTTTGCGTTTCTCTATAAAAGAACACCAATAAAAACATTTGAACTTATTCTATGTTTTTCAAGAATAATTGTGCGAAATGTAACAAAAATTGGATGATTACATGATATTGTCGGAATACTTTTGTAAGGTCCTGTACATTAACTATGAAGCCTAACCACACATATTTTCTATAGAAAACATAAATTTAAGCATCTCAATAATGTGCGCTAATTTAATTTCGTTGAATGCAGAGTAACGAAGTTAAAATTCGCTTAAACAAAATTCACCCCATAGGCCGTAATGATGAGAAAAATTTGGTGTGTCCCTGTAAACGATCCATGAATAATCTAGACATAAAAAATTACACAGCTATTGCTATACAGAGCCTGAATATATATACCGATTTGCAAGTCAATCGCGGGATTTTTGCGGCCGCTATCGCGGCACATACAAATTTTGTCCATAGGCCGTAATGATAAGAAAAACTTTGGTGTGTCCCTGTACACGAACTACAAATGGAATATGCACCTAAAAATATACAATTAACTCCGTGTGGTTCATGAACATGTGTACCAAATTGCAAATCAATAGCGTGGTTTTTGCAACCGCTATCACGTGAGAAACAGACGCAAAAACAGAACCCAAAACCTTCTCCACATGGAGGCCTCCATCGACATTTCAGCAATAATTTAGCTACATTTCAGAATAAAACTTACTGTAACACTTTGTATGGTAACCTATGCTTTTGTCTAAAGGCAGTTTGGATAGTTCATTAATTGGAAGAAAAAGCAAATCGGTAGATATTTTTCTTTCACGAACATTTCGGACAAAAGATTTAGATATGTATATTACACATATTGCGATTAATAATTATAATATAAATGTGCTTAATGACATAAAAAATTGTAATGTATGTAAGTGAACAATATCATTAAATTATAATGCGACGAGCAGCGTGCGATCACTGCTGTGCGCTGAGTGTCCTTTTCGTAACTAAACACATCATGGCTGTATCATGGCGCAACTTTGATTCGAATTGAGTTCTGAAGTTGTGTCTGAACATGACAAAGAGTTGAGTTGCGATGTTCGGATTAGCCGAACATTATTCCTACGCTATCAGGGCATTAGTCCTGATATAAGGGAAGTGTATAGCTATTTTCTTGATGTTTCTTTTTAAAACTGAGTCTTTAGTTTAGTTTTACTCGCGAATCCATCTTTGCAAGATGAAATTCTATTACACGACCGATTGGCAAGGATACAGGAACACAGCCAACGTCCATAATGAGCACTATTTCGCCTACCGTGTTATTTATTGTAGCGTTTTTCCACTTCTTTCGAGGTTGTAAGTAACTTAGATAATCCTTTTTCCATGCTTTGCAGAAATCATGTCGCATTTTCTGAACAAGTTCCAATCAGCACTTGGCATTATTGCTACAAGACAGTGACTCATATGTAAGACAAAGTATCCCATCACCTGTAAGGAAATGTGATGAAGTGAGAACATTAATAGAAGAGCCGTATCAGAATCAGTAATTTTAGAGAGGGCGTGAGAATTTAATAAGGACTCAATTTGAGTCGATAATACGGTCAACTATTCAAATGTCAACTGTGTATCACCAGTTACTCGTTTGATGGGATATTTAGCTGAACGAATTGTAGCCTCCCAAGTTTCTCCGGAATGAGGTGATGCCAAAGAAATAAAATGCCACTTTATTGCGGTCTGCCTTAAATGATGCGCTACGTATTCATTTCTTGGTAATGGCATCCACATTTCATTTATTTCATCGAGGTTTCTTTTCACCAGAACAAAATTGGTAGCGCTGTCGCTGTAAATATGACTAGATGATACACGTCTAGCACTCAAGCGTCTTAGAGCAGCTAAAAATGCATCAGTTGTTGAATCGCTGACAGCCTCGATGAGTACTGCTTTTAAAGCGAGGCAGATTAATAAAGCTATATATCCTTTTGTTGTTTAGACCCACGACCCTTGTTAAAGTTTATAGACATTGGACCAACATAGTCCACACCACATACAAAAAAAGGTTGCTCGAGATTCACTCGATGTGGCGTCAGATTTTCCATTAGTTGGGGGTGTAGTGTTGGAATAAAATGTTTTTCTATATCATTTTTCATATTTAAACTTAGTTTTATCATGCCACTAAATTATGGAGGGAGTTTATAATGTTTAATAGTATAATTAATTTAAAGTAGTTTTAGTTTAAAACATATGAATATTTATAGTTGAACTTGAAGTATAATGATAAAATTAAATCTTTATTTTAAGTATATAAACTTACATTATTAGCAGAATATAGTTTATTATGGGAGTTTGAAGGAATTAACGTTTTGTAAATGAAATTTTATTTTTGTTTACTATTTCGCTGCAAGCCACGTCGTTTCTGGCATTCAATATGGCGAAACTTCGTGTTTCGGCTGATAGATGGCGTAATGTGATCAGCATCGTTTGCTACCTTAGCAACGGATCACGTGCGTGGGCGTCGCCGAACGAATCGTAGCTGTTTGAAATGTGTAGCTCTGTGAGTGGCTACTTGTGTGATGTACAGTCGGGGGAAAAAAAATCGCAGCAATCGCTGTAATTTCATTATTAATTGACGCAGAAAAATTTAATAGACACCATTCAACAGGAAATTAAATGCAATTCTTGAAAATGCTGTCGAATTTCGAATTAGGGGTTATCAACATATTAAAATGACAATGAGCGCCAACTTTGATTTTTTCAATAGCAACACCCAATTTTGACTTCATATTTGAATTTCTGAGAGTGTGATACTGAAAGTATCCTATAATTCAGTGAGTACTGAATTTCTGGCAGTGCGGAAAAGTATACTGTTTGTACACTTAATCTTTAGTATTTATAGAGTTATAATTAAAAATGTGTTAGGGGGTTATCTGTAAATGTAGAAAAATAAAATTAAGATTCTATAAGAAATAGAAAATTTTTAAAGTTTTACACCGGAAATATTTCAGGAGAAAAAGTATTACAAAAATTAATAAAAACATTGACTTTTTTTCAGTTCCTTAATTATCCTGAATTCAGTTTCTTAGATTTGTATATACATCAGTACTTTTTTAGATAATTTTAGCTCTATTTAAATACAACAGTTGCTATTTGTCGAGACTGTACTCTTTAAAAAAAGTGCAATATTTTTCAAGTAAAAGTGACTATTATGGCTGTACTGATCATCAATAAAGCTTAAATTTTCTTTCGTAGGTGTAACATAATATACCAAATGAAATAATATAGATATATATACACAACAACGCATAAACTAAATCTTTTCGGGTAAATTATTGTAAGGGTTGTTTATGAAGTAAATATTATTCTATTTTAATCGCACTTACCAGTTTTGGGTCAGTTGGACTCTTTGGAACTGTAAGATTCGTTTTATAATTTCTATGAAAATATAATTTCTTAATTAACCCTTTCGCGACTGCTGACGTAGATTCATGTCATTTGAAAATCTGTAACTCTCTCAGGGGACGTTTCTTTCGTAATTTGTGTGTTACTTATTTACCCAGTGTTCATATTTTTGTAATAAAATATACTATGGATAGAAATATAGTGATTAAAAAGAATATAATTATAATGTATATCCATTTGTAATATAATTGTGAATACAGAAAATTTGTTCTGAAATATTTTATTTTGAGAGAATAACGCCCGTAGGCGGATCTTACTGTCAAAAACACAAAATCCTGCGGTCGCAAAAAAGTGTTAAAATATATTTATAAAAGTAAAAGTATATTTTTTAAAATATATAAATTTAAAATATATTAATAAAATTTTAAAGACTAAAGTTGCCTTAAAATAATAAGCCTCCCCCCTACAAAATAAATAAATAAAAAGCAATATATGAAGTAAATGATTAAGCCTTCAACTATGACGGTAGTTAAGAAACGATTTTACAAGTCTGTCTTGCATTCCAATTCCATTCGTTTTTTTTAATTGACAATTTTTACATTTAACCTATTTATCTATTTAAAACAGTAAACCCCGCCTATTTAGTTTTTTTTTTCTTCTAGTGTCCGTTTCATAGGTTCAAAATTTATAGTAATCGATGAAGTAAATACCACTTGTGCATATTTTTGTCAACATAAAATAAGGGGTTTAACACGAATACTCAATATCACATTTACTTTTCTTTTCTGTATTGTTTTGTTTTGAAGAACGATGAAGGCAGTGCTTGTCTTCTTTAGAAAACAGGAATTTTTGATGCCAACACTAATGTCTAAAAATCATCATTTTTGTTTAAATTCTTTTCGTTTGACGTTATTGTTATGTAATTTGACCCGTAAATAAAAAATTAAAAAATAAACATATTTTGTTTAATTTTCTTTGTTATTTTTTAAGATTTGATTCGTTATCTCATGCAAAACTTTATAAGAGACGCCCCCCTAAACCATTCCAAAAGAAAGATTTATTTATATCTCGAAAACTAATAACTGGACTGAGCTGCAAATTTGCACATCCATATTTTTCAGCATTAGTATTCATTTTATGTAAAAATTAATATAGGTCAAAATTCACAATTTTTATGAAATTAAAAATATTTTTTAGAATCAAAATTAATGATGGATTATGTTTGGGTTTCTTCACCGTATCTCGTAAAAAAAAAAAAGAGAAAAGTATCGATTAAGTTATTTTTTGGGAAGATATTAATAAAAGTTTGAAATATGAATTTAACATTAGTACCTTCAAACTTTGAACGCTTATAACTCTGTGAAAAAATAAACAGAAAAAATATACAACCAATATACTTTTTCGCGTTGTCGCGATCCCAGGAATTCAAATATAAAATAAAAATGGAGCATTACCATTGAAAAAAAAAATCAAAGTTGGTGCGCGTTTTAATATGTAGACGACCCCCAATTCAAAATTTCAGTTCATTTTCTGAAACTATTCACAATTTCCCGTTGAATGATACCTATTACATTTTTCTACATCTATTAGCAACAAAGTTACATCTAGTGCTGCGTTCCCCCCCCCCCCCCGACTGTACAATCCACTTGGATGAATATATGGCAGTAAGAATTTGAAAGCTTTGCCTCTTTTTGCTTCTTTTATTTTTATTTCGTTATGCTGATAATAACGTTTGAGTGTTAGCCTTTTGAGCTAACATTATGCTTTATTTCGTTTCTTTAATTTATTCAATATGATTTAAGTTAATATTTAGTTTGAATTATGTTTTGAGGACAGTTTAGTGAGGATGTATTAGATTTTATAAAGCTACTAGCGAGCTTCGCCCGATAGCGGGTCAGTATTTTCAAATGAATCACTAAAATTAATGAATCACTAACAGTAACTTTTAGTGTTAAGAAAAGAAAAAAAAAAAAAATATTTCTGATTGGGTAAAAAGTCGGCCCGGGTCCCCACTGCCTTCGGCAGCGCAGACCCATGCGCGCTGCGCGCACGTGTGAAGGTATACGAGTGCTGCGCGCACATATTCCTTCTCAAGTCAAATTTTTATTCTTAAGAAAAGAAAATGTAAAAAATCATTTCTCATCGGGTACAAAGTCGTAATGAGTAAGTCCGGGTGCCCACTGCCTTCGGCACTGAAGTCAAATTACAATATGGTAAAAATTTTGTATTTTTAAAAGATGTTTTGCACTCACCTGATTTACGTAGAAATTTAATATCTAGTTCTAAATTGGACTCTAGTTGGTGCTAAATTTAATGGTAGTGGGGATAAGGTAACGGTGCTTGACAAGGAAGGTGATTTAATGTTTTATGCTAAATTAAAGGATGGAATCTATCGTGCATATCCAAAGATTTTAAAAGTGAATGGGGGGCCAACTGAGAAACCTAGTGTATCTTTGACTGGTAAAAGTAATTTAGAAAGTTGACATGCTTGTTTTGGGCATATAAGTTCAGAATTAATTGTAAAAACCAGTAAACAAAACGGGGTTAAAGGGTTCCCAAATCTCAAGTTTAAAAAGTTCTTATGTGAGCCATGTCGGGCTATGTCAAAATAGAGTCTCCTTTAAATCTGTCGATGTTCATAGTAATAAATCACCTGTAGAGAAGGTTTTTATGACGTATGGGGTCCAATTAAGACTTTAGGAAAACGGGGGGAGAAATTTTTTCTTTCAATTGTAGACGGTTTTTACAAGAAAGTGACTATTTATCCTATGAGGGAAAAGTCACAGATTTATGGAATTTTTGAGAGGCATGTTACTAGGGCGGAAAGAAGTTTAGGAGTAAAGTTAAAATCCACCCGAACAGATAACGGGTCAGAATTTGTTCGAGACCTTTGGTAATGAAAGGGGGGTAGTTCATGAATTAACAAATACTTTTACTCCAGAAGAAAACGGGGTGTGTGAGCGTTTGAATCAAACGGCTCTTAATTGCTCTCGGACTATTCTGTCAGTTAGTGGTTTAACTTTTTCTTTCTGGCATGAAGCAACTTTGTACTTCAGTTATACTTGGAATCGCTTGATACACAGTAATCAGGAGAAAACTCCTCTCGAATTGTATACTAGGCGTAAACCATCAGTTCGCCGCCTTAAAGCTTTTGGCTTGGTTGTATATGTTAGGATTCCTAAGCAAAAACGCGATCATAAATTAATGCCGAAGGCGAAAAAGGGGCTAATTATGGGGTATGCTCTTAAAACAAAAGGTTACAGAGCTTGGATTGTTAGTGATGATAGTGTTGTTGAAACTATAAATTTAACTTTTTCCAACCAGGTCAATAAAAAACGCAGTGGAGCGGTGATGGGCCCTTCAATGGAGGATTTGAGTCAACCTTCGAGCACTCCGGTAGATTGTAAGGCTTCTGGTCAGATATTATTTGATACGATATATTTCGTGTGTGAGCAAAGTTGTATTAATTTCAACATTCAACACATTATATGATTCAACAGTATCAGAAATCTTTTGTGGGCCCTGTAAACGAAGGCTGAATATTTTTCAGTCACATTCTATTTCAAACATGCTGTTGTGTATATAAAAATATATGTTGATTTCATCTTGTTTAGTGTAGTATAAAGACGTTAAACTGTATTTAGCTGCAATTTCGCCCTTAGACGTAATGTAACTGACTATTTTTGTATGTCCCTGTACATGAACCATTTGTGCGATCTCAACAAAAAGTTTCAAGTAGCATCCCTATATATGATACAGATATAGAAAATCATCGAGTTTGAACTTCTTATCATATTTTTCTTATATCTTATGTGCATACTTGCCAACCTAACCCGGGAGATTGTTAGTTTCCGCCCCTTTTTGTACACCACTTAATTATTAGAGTAATTCTCTTCAAATATATTTACGATTAAATAAGAAGAAAAGTACTCTAAAGAAAGACTGGTGTGAAAAAATTGGCAGAAAGGGACGGGACTAACAATCTTCCGGGTTAGGTTGGCAAGTATGTATCTGCTAATTAGCCGAGTTTGAAGTTCTGCATTGAGACCAAATGTTAAAAATGTGTTTTTTGGATTAAGAGACCTCAAACATTTAATTATGACAACAATCAATTTCGAAAATATAAACTAAATGGTATACTTTTTTCACCATATATGGGTAAAAGAAAGTAAATAATAATAATAATAATAATAATAAAGTAATGTTATGCAATACAATGCCATTCCACCAGAAGTTATAAGAGATCCCAGATATCTTCGCGCCGGAATTAATCTGAGTATTCCCTTATCTTTTATCATTCATTACATTTATCTATTTTATCGAATGCATTATATCATGAATCATTTATATCGATTCATTATATCTTCTAGGCCACACCTCTCATAAAGTTAACTTCCGATCGCATTTTAAGCTGTGTGTTTTCAGGTTGAGCAGGCACAAATTATATAAGAAGAATTTGCTTTTAAAAGGTAATGAGAGGGGAAATGGAAAAGCAGATAACGATGACAAATTTTTCTCACATACAGTTTTTACGCTCTTCTCATCCGATTTTTTCCCTCCTTTCTAACTACTGTAACTTATGCGTTTGAAAGTGGGCGTGGCTGAAACATATCCTCACTTTTTTTTCATTTTTTAACATTAATGGGAAAAGGGCAAAATGTTTTGAATGATGGATGTGCGAAAAGTGGTAAAAAATACTCATCCTGAACTCCTCTCATTTAATTTTTTTCTTTTTTATCAAGCAGTACATTGATTATATTTGATTTTTATAGTGTTTGGAAGCGAAAATTTTGTGTATAATGATGATTATTGCTATAGAATCTTAAATGTCTAGGAAACATCCTACAAAGATTGATATTATTAATGCTCTTTTACTCTATTAATATTTTTTTTAAAGCGGTTTGAATTTAAAAGTAAATTGTTAAAATTTTTTGAGTTAAGTCATTGCGGTCGTGTATTAAATTTCAGAAGTCATAAAAATAGAGCCTAATTAAAGACGAACAAACTAATCAGGGATGTCACAAAGAAAAGTTTGGATACCACTATTTTTGCAAAGTAATTTTAGACTTAACTGATATCCGGCTGATATCCGTTGATTTCTGTTTACAGAAAATAGTTATAAAATTCTGGTATCCAAATTTCTCCTTGGGAGAACACTGACACTAATAACGTATCACTATTTTTTCAACAATAATTTGTAACTCATTACAGGAAAAAATTCTGTACTTTAAATAGGAGACCTTATTATAAAGTAGTGGTGTTATGTAGTGGTGCATTTACATTTTACGCAGTGCCAAACTGACGTTAAAAAAAGAAAAAAAGTTATCCTTTTATTTAACACTTTGCGGCGCAAGACAATTCGGATCATTTAAATTATACTGCCACCGGAATTCATGAACTAAATTAAACTAAAAGAAATTTTATATAAGGTTACAAAACCCGGCCTTTTCTGCTATGTTATAAACGTGAATTTTTGCTAAAAAATTTCCGGGATGAATTTTTGCAGCTGGATCTTAAATTTTGCGTCCTCGCAGCAAGGACAGCTCGCGTTAAGGGGTTAAGGATGAATTTTTGTCAATTATAAGTCAAAAATAATTGTTAAAAAGTAGTGGTGACCGTGTTGCCGTGCCCCAATCAGTCTCCGATAAGAAAGGTAAAACAATGATAGCAGGAAAAGTACCAATGAAGGCCTATTATATTTAATGAAGTAAATTGTACTGGCGATTTTATTTTGATAAAGATTTTCAGCCAACTCTAGTTTGAGAATTATTGCTTAGAGTTTCATAAAAATTTATATTTAGTTTCACCTTGATATAAGTTGGTACATATGAACTTTTGTATGCATCGCTCGACTCGAAGCGCCATCTGGGAAGCTTAATTGTTTTAGCAGCATTTTAAGCATTCGACCATAAGCGCTTGCCACACTATACTATATATTCTAGGTGCTGTAGTATTGTTTTCCTATTTTATCACAATTTTTAATATAACAGCATAGGATGAAATTTTGTATAAATCTACACAATGAGGGTTTTTTAAACATTAACTGAGAGAGGGAAAATATGTATATATATATTTGTAATATAGTAACAGTTAAGCAGGATTGTAGTAGACTAAAGGGGAAAAATATGCCACATTTGAATTACTTTTTTTTTAACTTTCAAAAGCAGCCAATTCATTTAAAAATAGATTTAAATAAATAAATAATTAAACATATCGAAGTTAGTTTTTTTTTTTTTAAATTCCTTAGTATGTATGTAGAGGCATCCCTTCTCTCTCTCTCATCCCCGCCGGTGAATTGTATGTAAATTTTCAATATGAGCATTTTTGAAAAGAACGCATGAATATTTTTAAAATGGATGGTAAAACTATTTAACTGCAATAATTTGAAATACATATATCGAATTTTTTTCGTAAAAAAAAAAAAATAATAAATAAAAATAAACAAATATATATATATATATATATATATATATTTTAAAGATGCCGATAGGGAACAAAATTTGACTTATTTTTCAATATTTAGGGTTATATTTTTCTGAGATTAAAATCATCTGCGTTTATTACTGAAAATTATTTTAACAAATAATAATTTTAATTGCATGAATTTGTATAGGAAAAAAAAAAAAAAAAAAGATCTGGAGTGAACTGCACTAGACTTTTCGTATTCAAACTTCAGAAAACTAGTGTTTAAAGTAGTAGATCTGCAGATAAAGAACCTAAACGTCTTGATTGCATCACTCATTACTCATTTTTTTTTTTTTTTATTCCATATTATTTAAAATAATTATATATATATATATATATATATATATAAACACACATACATATATTTAACTCGCTACATAACCATATACGTTTCTCAGAGTGACTACCACTCCCCTCAACCTTCAATTTGTATCTATCTGTCTCTATATATGTTGATCTATTTCATTATTTATAACGTTTTTATAAACGAACCTATTAAAAATATCAAACAAAAGTATTTCTCATATACGAATTGCATTTAGAATGCTTTCATAAAACATGTCCATTAAAAAAAGTGAAGCGCCGTAAAGAATGCAATTTTATTTAAATGAATAACCTGCAGATATATTTTATGGACTTTAGCAAAATTTCCTGTATGACATTTTTCACTCTTTCCAAAACACATGTTACATTGTTCAGATAGGCAAGTATACTTACAACGTTTATTATTTTTTCTTTGAAATGCGAAAACAAAAAGCTCCCTTGAGAAAAATCCCTTTTCTGATCTCTCTCCCACCCCACAACTTCATTGTTAACAGCTTTCAACGTTCGATATTTCTTTATTCTGTGTCGAAAATTTTCATCTTTATTTAAAGTATTCTAAAGATGGGAAGATAAATTAAGGTTTCTCCAAGAATGCGTGCGATATTATTTATTTATTTATAGGAAATTCAAAAGAAAGAAATAAAAGAGAAACGTTGCATTTATGTTTTTGTGATTTTTTTTTACTATAGTGCTTTCTCGATAATTCAGAATTGCTAGCACCAAAGTGATTCGGGATTTTGAAGTCGTTAACTTAATTAAGCAAAATAAGTAAATAAATTTAATTAAAAAAAAATCCTGTATTTGTTGAAATATTAATAAATGTGTAAAAGAATATTTAATTATACAGTGTTTAAACATATATTTCTGACACCGACGAATACAGAAATACCAAGGAAGAGATACTTAGAATGAAGTTGACAAAATTACTATGATATTTTGTCAAAATTATTAATCTCTGTGCATTATTTGTGAAGCTATTTTATTTCGTCAGACGCTTACATCCAAAATCTATCTTTTCTAGTGCCAATACTAAATATTTCGACAACCAAGGCAGGAGAAAATACCACCACTGCACGTCCCTTAATACAAACTTTGTAAGTTTTCATAAACATCTGTGGCTCATATTACGTAATTTATTTTTACTTGTGCGTTTCAATTTCTAAGCGATTTTTTTTTTTCACTATCGAAATGACATATTTTGATAGTCTAAGACCAGGGGTAGTCAACTATTTTATACTTACTGCTCACTTTTGCATCTCTTTTAGTAGCAAAATTTTCTAACTGCCCATCATTTCCACAATAATAATCTGAAACAAAGTAAATAACTAGCTTTATTTAAAAAAATTAGAAAGTAGAGTTACAGCAAGTTAAAGTATAATAAAGCAATTCTTTTTTAAAAAGTCAATTAATTTTTTTTTTTTTTAAAGGCAAGTACTTTAACATTGGATAAAAGTCCTACCACCCACTATGACATCTGATATGTCCCCTACTGGACGATTGAGACGAAGTTGACTACCGCTAGTCTAAACGATAGAAAATGCCACTTATTAAGCATAACTTTTTGCAACATTCATAGTTATCTTTTTATAAGTGTGATTCAGTTTTTTTTCCAGGGACAAAACAAAAAATTTTTCCGGGATCGGCTCTAAATGTTTTGACACACTAATTATGAAAAAATGTCAGTCCTTGCACGTTATTTATAACAACATACCCAAACCTTACTAAGACAAGACTTTATCGAGGAAATTAAAAGCTTATGATAGAGTTGAAAATAGACTCAGCAACTGATGCATGAAGTTAGTTTACACAGAGTGTTATACAGCGATAAAAAAAAAAAAAAAAAAAAAAAAGATTGTTAATGACGATTAATACGGCTGCAAATGTCCAGTATTTATTGGAATCAGAATTTTCATTCGCTTATTATGCTGCATTCAAGACTCAATTAATCTCAAAAGATATCTTGAAAGCAAAATTTAACCCCTATGAATCCAACTTAAAGCTGTAGTTTAATCTATAAATAATCGAAGTAATTCATCTTAAGTTTAAGATAATTTAAAGTCTTTTGATTAAGCTGTGTGAGAAGCAAGCATGCTGACAGCTTTAATTTCGGAATGGTAAAAGTCCTTATGGGTGCGACTTTCGATTTACTGCAAAGAAGCTGGCAAGAATTGAATCATAACCAGTGAAGATCTATAGATAAATAGTAGCACCAAAGGCTTTTTCTGCAGTATCAATGTAACCTAATACCATTAACATCGTCTCGCATAACATCAGGGAATACTCAAAGATTCAATGTTCACTAAAGCAGTTAAGGAATTTCTCCATTCTTTAACATGTTGAGGGGGGAGGGAGGGGGAGAAGAATGTCATTCTATTCTAATTTTAACAACCATAGTTGTTGCATGAAAATCTTTGCTTTAAAAATTAGAGGTTTGAAAATCCTGGTGGGTCCTAGCTAGAACCATACAGTTTGACTCAAAACTTCTACTTTAGGGAAGAGCTAGGATTCACGATAATTCTGTAACTAAATCGGTCGGTAGAATTATTCCATTGCATTTCTAATGATTTTATTGTAATTTCTTTGCTGTTAAAATGAAAAGGGTAAATAAGTGTTTCCCCGTTTGGAAAATTCAAAGTTCAGCACCACTTGTGCAGTATCATATCTCCGCGATGTGATAATTCTTTTAAATGATAGTTTAACTCTTCGAACTTTTCAGGATTTGATGATCCTGAAAGACAGTCATCCATCATGTAAAAGTCCTGTAATATGTTTAATATTAATGAGTCAGCCAAATTATTTCTCTGTAATTTCAACATTCCAGAGATCTAAGCATTTTCTTGACACTATCAATTACAGACATAATCATCTAAGAACTATCGGAATATAATTCATATTAAGTAATTATTTTATGTGTATCTACCGTTGATCTGTAATTTTCATACCGTTCTTCTAAGGAAGCTAGCAAAGGTTTAAAGTTGTTTTGCGTTGATTCTAGATGTTCGGTTTCTCCGCGTCAACAGTTTTTTAAATAACAGTTTTTGAGTTTCGTTCAATTTGGTGTTTTTGCCAATAATGGACATCAATTTCCCTTTGAAATTTTGGAATTCTTTATATTTTCCCATAAATCTGAGATTCTGAAATTTTTAATTCATAATTTAACACAAAACGTTTAGAGTCATTTTTACTAATTACAATCTTAAATCTTATCTGTGGTCGCGGAAATATCACATTGAGCCATGGGCGTAGCCAGCATCTGACCTAGGGGGCGCAAAAATTTTCAGGCCCAAATTTGTATGTAAAAAATATTTTTGGCGACAACAGAGAAATAGTTGTTATTAGTAATGGTGATCATTATGGTGTGTGTATCAGTTTGGGCATGATAGAAGGGTTTTCTAAAAATACCCATTTTTTAAAATCCCTGACCCCTCTTCCGCCCCAAAAAGAGCAGATGTTTTAAGTTTGCAGTCTGCATTTGTCTGTCTGTGCCACAGTAGCTTCCAAAGGAATAAACCGATTTCAATTTTTTTTTTTTTTTTTTATTCAATAGGAGTGTTTTTTTTTAGATAAGTGATAAAAATATGTTTGATATGTACTTTTAATTAATTGAAATGCGATTTTTTTTCCCTCTCAGGCGAAATTTGGTTTGACATTTTAAAATGTTATAGTTTACAAGTATTCAACTCCACTTTCAAGATTTCAAATAAATTCCGTGGTTTATTAGACTAGAGTATAAAAACTTTTGAGTTTCCAGAGGCCAGCTCCTCGCCAATTACAACAGCGGGCTGTTGAAATCCATTTATTTATTATTTTTTTGCGGTGTATCAACAGACAAGGTTTAGATCGGCGATTATAGATCAGTAAATCACGTGATACGCATTCAAAGAACTCTGATAAATTATTACTATCGATTTGCAGCACATCGTACGTCAAACACACTTCAGTTGTTTTGCGGAACGAGGTGTAAAAATTTACAGCAACCTGTGCTGCGTTTATGTTGGGGAAAAAAAAAATATATATATATATATGCTGTATTTTTACAGAAATTTTTAGAGTGTGCTCAATAATATTCACGCATTACTGTCTTTATATACAGTGACTGAAAGTGAAAATGATCCACATGCATTACAAAATTTAAAATTGATTTAATCACTCAAATATGCGTGAAGTGTAATTTTTTTTAATACAAAATAATTTACTAATTTACAGAACCTAATTATATTTAAACTAAACTAAAATATAACTTCTAGTAAATTCATAATAATAATAATAATAATAAAAAAAAAAAAAAAAAAAAAAAAAAAAAAAGTAAAGTTCTATAATCACAATGGAAATGATCCACCTGAATCGAATAAGCAAAAATAAGTAAAAAAAAAAAAAATAATATTTTGTGAACAGTCCTTTTTTAAGTTTTACAGCTGTAAGTCTATTTGGCATAGAATAAACCAATTTTTCAGTGTTGTCTGAGTATATTTTGGACCATTCTTCAATGATGACACTCTTTAACTGCTCCTTATTAGAAATTTGATGTTTTCTGATTTTGTCATCCAGTAGATCCCAAAGATTTTCAATTACGTTTAAATCCGGAGATTGTGGAGGATATCTATTACTTTTAGACAGTGATACAGTAGCCATTCTTGAATTATTCTTGATTTGCGTTTGGGATCATTATCTTGATAGAAATGAAAACACTGTTCAATGCCCAATGTTTTGGCCCTTTCCTTTAGAATATCCCTTAAAACTTGCAAGTATTTAAATCTGTTCATATTTCCAACAGTTATTTGAAGCTTTCCGACCTCACTGGCTGCTATACACCTCTAAACCATAATAGAACCACCCCCATGTTTTACGTTAGCTCTCACATTCTTTGCTTTAAGTTCCTTACTCTTTTACCGTCTGACCCAAAAACATTATATTTATTTTCATCTGCAAAAGTGACGTTTTTTTAAAAGCTAAAATTCTTATCTAGACAGCGTTGAGCGAATTCTACCCGCAGTTTTTGGTTCTTTATGGCTTTATCCTGACAACTCTCTACTGTTGTTTTCGTGTTTTCTTATAACAAGACGAACAGTTTCAGCAAAAACAGATTTTCCAAGTTGTTTTTTCACTTGTACAGTTAAATTCGGTGCACTTAATTGGGGTTTTTTTGCGAATCTGTTTAACAATCCAGCGTTCATCTATTGTAGGATGAACCTTTTTAAGGCTTATTCTCATTTTATTTGCAATCTGATTTCCACAGTGAAAACGTTCAATGATATGTTCAACTGTAGAAGGATTTTATTTACTATTTTTGCAATTTCCTATTTACTTTTACCAAGTTTAAAATGTTGAATTATAAGTTCACGTCCTTGATAAGTAGTACGACACCCCATCGAATTAAATTCACTAAATAAGTGTCAGAAAGTGTGAAACACAAAACATAACTTCTCACAACACTATTATGATTTAAATAAATCGTTATTTGCGAGTAAATAAAAATAACTCAAAGAAAACATCTGCTAGATAAATTGAATTTTGACTGCGGCTTTTATACTTTCTCCTTATTTTAGGGTTACCACAAAGAAAAAAAAATGCATAAGTGTTCAGCTAAAGTATACGATAATTTAAAATGTAAAAAATGCTGTTTTTCAAATAAAATTTATAGCAAATAAAATTTAATAGATGAAATATTTTTACTTTCTTCTATATTCAATAGAAGAAAGTATTGGATTCGTAAAAATTTTCGACCTTGGGTTTTTGATGGATCTACACGTTTTGAGAGCTGTAGAACACGATTTGACCATTTTTAGAAAATGTCTGTCTGTCTGTCTCTCTCTGTGTGTGTGAGAGAGACAAAATTTTGTGGTAACTGTACAGATTTACATACAAATTGGTATGTAGTTATACCATGACATAAATTAGTGCCTATCAACTTTTGGTAAAAATTGTCTAACAGCTTGCATTGACATTCAGCTTTTTCTAAAGTTTTAACATGGTGGTACAGGACAAAATTTTGTATAAATGTGCATAAAAAGAATTATTTTTTACTAATCATTATGAAATTTAAAATAATTATTATTATGAAATTTAAAATAATTATTTATAATATATATAATCAGCTGGGAAAAAAATTGTATATGTAGGAGCCTCGCCGCCCCCCCCCCTCGAGGGAAGTAAATTTTCATGATAGGTATCTTTCAAAAGAGCTCGCAATACCTTTAAAACGAATGGTTGAACTATCGATCTGCGATAATTTAAAATAAAGTTATCGATTTTTTTCACTTAAAAAAAAAAAAAAAAAAAAAAAAAAATATATATATATATATATATTTAGACTATATATAACTAGTCTTATATACCACTTCTCTAATATGAAAATCCTCTGCATTATCATGGACGATAATTTTTTTAAATAATAATTTTAATAAATTATTTTTACTGAGTGAATTTGTACAGGGAAATATAGAAGAAAGTCATGTGGTGGCCACAACATTCTAGTTTTGAAACGTAATTATTTAGGTGGATTATTTTAATTTTGAGTCACAGTTAGATCATTAATGGTTCATGTTAGGGAATTTTGGTGGCCAGTAGTGGACGTTGAAATAAAAAATGTATTGCTGATGCCTGGAATAGCATTCTCTTGCTGAAATTTTCTAAAGCCGTCGGAATGCCCATCAGACATTATGTCAGTATGTGAAAGGAAAAGGTGCTTTGCCAACTTATTAAAGTAATTTGTAAAAATGCCTGCGATCTGAAAACGCTCCAATAACTTGAATGATTACCCTAGTGGCATGTAGGGTTCTATCATTAATTTCAATTAACATTGTAGCAACCATCTCTTTTTACTTTCTCTTACCCATATACACATTAGAGAAAGTATTGTTTTTAGGTCAAATTTTCGAAATCGAGATTTTGTTATATTTACACGTTTTGACGTCCCCTGAATCCGAAAATAATGTTTTTAGTGGTTGGTCTTGTGTGTTTGTGTTCCTGTTATCAGCATATCTCAAGAAAAAAAAAATAATAGCAGAAAGTCCAAACTTCGTTTTCTAAATGTGTATCATATAGGGATGCTATGTTACACTAAACTTTTCGTTGAGATCAAGCAAATGGTTCGCGTATAGGGACACCCAAGAGAATTCAAATACATTACGTCTATGGAGGAAATTGCAGGTAAGTATAGTTTAACATCTATAGGCTGCACTAAACCAAATCAAATATATATATATATATATATATATTACATGCGTTAAAGCATGTACTGCGTATATTGTGGTATGGAAATCATTCATCAATCGTTTACAAGGCTACCAAAAGTATTTGGATATATTGGGGCTATACTTGGAAATTGTTGGAATTGTAATTCATTTTCTGTTAGATGTTTTTCATATAAGACTAAATTTAAGTATACAATATTGTTTATAGTGCATATTGTTTATAGACAGTATACAGGGCTCCTCAAAATTGAGCTGAACGTTCCTTTTTATTGAATGTAATTGATGGAAGTGCTTCGATGCATTTTACTATGTCGACGAACAATGCTCAGAAAGGAAAATCAGTTTTTCATACCCAAGCTGTAAACAAAGTATTTTTTGAAGTTCTGTTTGATATATATATATATATATATATATATATATATATATATATATATATGTATTGTAGAGTATCAAGTTTTGAGGTTTCATGAATACGAAAGTCCAATATTTAGAGGTTGATATGTATGTATTATCAGCATAAAAAAAATAACTGCGGAAAATTCAAATTTGGTATTTTGAAGGTTGCTATTTAAAAATTCGATCAAGATTGTTAAATTTGAAGGCAGATTAGTAACAGCCTTGATTAAATATAGGCATTATAATTGAGCGGGAGGTTGAGGGGAGCAGCAGATTTTTATATCAAAAGTATTCCTGAGCCTATTTTAGATTATTTTAAATGCACATTGAAATTTATTGTCTTATACCTTATTAATCTTAAGACTTAATATGCAATCTGTTTTTATAGTATTAAAATACAGGGTAAGAGAAAGTCGTGTGAGTGGCACACCAGATTTTTTTATTTGTAATTCGTGTTTTGTTTTTAATATTTTACAAACATGTGATTATGAATAAAAATGGCAAGAAAAAAAAATCTTAAAATTATTACGATTTATACATATTGCATATGCGTATGTTTATATGAAAATAATTATGATTTTAGTTCTCTCTTTCCTCTTCTCAGAAGTCAGAAATTTTAAAGTTTTATGCATGAAACCTTCCAGAAAGTTGTCTGCACTTACTTTAGTTGTACTTATTTTAGAAAGCTGTCTGCCTTATAAATAAGATTTTTGAGCTGCATCCTTTTACACTTATTTAAAAGGTCCACGTTTATTTGGAAAGAAACATTTAAGACAAACTACTGCTTTGAATTACCTTGAACACCACAAAGATTTCAGAATTAATTAAAATGGCTGCATAACCAAATTTTATAACATTCTTTCTTACAAAGTTCGCCCTTTCACATTTTTAATTTCTTATTGTTTCCATTAAAGTTTTTACAGGCCGAAATGCTTGCAATATATATATATATATATATATATATATATATAAACTAGAATGTTGTGGCCATCACATGACTTTCTTCTATATTTTCCTATGCAAATTCACCCAGTAAAAACAATTTATTAAAATAATTATGTAATAAAATTTTCTTCCATGATAATGCAGTGCGATTTCCATATTAGAGAAGAAGTATAACACTAAATATATAAAAAAAGTTCATTTTATTCTCAATATTACATAATTTTTTTTTTCTTTTTTGTTAAAAATGAAAAAAAAAAAAATCGATAACTTCATTTTAAATTATCGCAGATCGATGGTTTAACCATTCATTTTAAAAGTATTGGCGAGCTCTTTTGAAAGATACCCATCATGAAAATTTATTTCTCTCGAGGGGGGACTTCCCCCCGGGTGGGGGAGGGGAGACGTTGCTCTTACATATACAAAATTTTTCTCCCAGTTGACTATCTCTATTATAAATAATTTTTGTAAATATCATAATAATTATTAAAAAATAATTCTCCTTTTGCACATTTATACAAAATTTTGTCCTATACGCCATCATGTTAAAAATTTAGATAAAGCGGGATAGCAACGCAACCTGTAAGACAATTTTTACCAAAAGTTGATAGACACTAATTTATGTCAAGGTGTAACTACATACCAATTTGTATGAAATTCTGTGCAATAGTTCCTGAGATACAGTTGCCAAAATATTTTGTCACACACACACATACAGACAGACATTTTCTAAAAATTGTCAAATCATGTTCTACAGCTCTTGTAAATCCATCAAAAACCCGAGGTCGAAAATTTTTACGATTCAAATACTTTCTTCTATCGAATATAGAAGAAAGTAAAAAAAAAAAAAAATGATATATTTATTTCAATCTTCTTTCTTTCTTTTTTAATTATCTATTCTTTTTATTTTATTTATTTAAAATCATGGAAAACATTATTTTTTCAATACATTGTTGCAGTTATGACGTTATTTTTTTTTCTATTAAATTAATTTTTTGTTTAATTAATTAATCTTTTCTAAACATGAATAAAATTTTATTCCCTTTATTGCACTGTGTTGTCGCAGCAGCAATGAAATAAGTTTCGAGCGTTATCTACGGGAAGTTTGGGCTTTTGTTATTAAGAAGATGAAAATTTTCTGACGAGGTATAAAAAAGAAAGAAATAAAGAAACTTTATAATTGAAAACAAAATGAAGCAAAGAATTTTGTGACCAAACACTATAAGTTGCAAAAACATATATCAATTGTTTTGGATCGAAATAATTAAGCACGATCCTTCACAAACAAAAAAAGTACGTAAAAAATCTCAAAAGCTGTCCATAACTTAGAAATTTATGATTACAGGGCTTATTATGATTACAAGGCTTATTACAGTGCTTATCAAATGATAAGTAAAAAACTTTGGATAAACATCATAAAATGCAAAAAAAAAAAAAAAAGTACTAACAACAAATGGTTCGGATCGAAATAACTTTTATCAGGCGAATGAAGTAAACACGTGTGCTGCAAAACAAAACAGTTGCGAGTTTTTTGCATTTTATAATCTTTATTCAAAGTTTTTACTTATTACTTTTCAACGCCAGTCCTCTGGAGAATTTTTATTACTTATCCAAAAATGTTGCGTATTTTTCGTTTAAAATAGACCTCCACAATATCTCCATAAACAGATAAGGTATAAAAAAAATACTATCAAATGCATGAAGTTACACTCATATTCAAAATATGTAAGCTAATATCCGTAATATACCGTAACGCATGCTAATATTATTCCGGTAGATCTCGTGTGACCATTCTTTTGACGTAAATACCATTGTCTGGAAGGTCAGTTCAGGTAGAATCATATGTGAAGAGATATATGCACATTCGGAAAGATAACTTCAAAACATCCGGAAATTTTTGTTTAAAATATATATAGCTACAAATAGACCCAAATGTGTTCAGATAGTTTTGATTAATTTTCTTGTCATTTTAATCAAAAGAATAACAAAATATATGTTTGACTAGATATAATCAGATAGTAGAGTAGATTGAGTAGATCTAATTAGATCTTATGATTGCAATTATGAAATCGAAAGGTATGAAATAATTTATTAGTCGTTTCTAAATAATTCGTATTATTTAACTTGGTAATAAGAACGTATGATAATATGAATGTACGTCTTTCTATTAATCCAGCAATCAATCAAGTAACAACCACCTGTGAAATTTAAAACACAACATTTGAATTGCCTGTAATTATTTGTTTTTAACTTACGCTGATAAGAGTCATACACAAAAATCAACTATTAAAAATTCTTTAGTATTCAGGGAACAAAACGCGTGATTATACATAAAACAAGAGCTAAAAATTTAATTAAAAAAATATATTTTATGTACCATATGTGTATGAGGAATTAATTTTCATTTCTGAGCAGTTTTCTTAGATATGGTAAAATATAATAAAGCACTTCCATTAATTACATTTAACAGAAAAGAATGTTTTTGCTTAATATTTGGTGGTGTCTTCCCATATGCACGATTCCCATTTGCGCGAAGTGGTGAAAAATTCCCATTTGCGCGAACAAAGTAAAAATACAAGAATAGTACGAGTTACATGCGTTCTCAGACAGCAAGTTAGGGGTGTCCAGTGATTTTTTTTTTGGTTTCCATGCGCGCGACGCGTATATACGTGCCGGGTACTAATTGCTACGAAAATGAGTTACCGGTGTTCTCAGATTCATGCACAGCGAAGTAGAGGTGTCCAGATATGTTTTTTTGTTTTTGGTTTTTACGTGCGTGATAGTGATTGCCGCGGAACCGAGTTACGGGCGTTCTCAGATTCATGCACAGCGTGGTAAGGGTGTCCAGTGATGTTTTTTTTTATTTTTACGTGCGTAGTAATGATTGCCGCAGAACCGAGTTACGGGCGTTCTCAGATTATCAAGTCAAAAAGGAAAAAATCCCCTGCACGCCCAGTCCTGTCATTTCCAGTAGCGCAAATGGGAATTTTTCACCCCTTCGCACAAATGGGAATTGCGAAAGTGGTACTAGTTCTTTTTGGCAGTCATGTAATCTTTCGAAATAATCTAGACACAATCAGCATATATAGTTACGCTCATCAGTGCCTGACTCTGTCACGCTTTAGGCTTAAGAGATTTCCTTGGACTCTGTCTGTGTGTGAATGCAAGTTGTCACCTAATATTCATACTTTATTTAATTAAAAAAAAATTAATTGTCCGATCGATAAGCTGTTTAATCCGACGGATTCATTTGGTACCTTATTTGTAACGAATTTTGATTAGATCGTTTTTCAAATTAATTAAAATATGAAAAATAACAGATTTAAAATAGACAGTTAAATTTTTAATTGCTGCCATTTTTTTTCAGTATAAAAAAAAACATGCTTTCACGTGAAAAAAAAAAAAAAATATATATATATATATATATAAAATATTAAATTTGCTCATGCATATGAAATAATCTAGTGTGTCACTCTTACCCTGAAATTTAATACTATAAATACAGGTTGGAGATTAAGAGGTAAGATAACGAGTACTGTTATGTAAACATATGTTAAACAATTCTAATTAGGCTTCGGAAGAGTTTTACATGATAATTAGTTCTGTGTGAGGGGGCTACCACCCCCCTCAACCCCCCGTTTCATCAATACACCGACATTTACATAGAATTTAATTCGGTTATTAAAAAGAAAATTCTGTTTAAAAAAAAATTATAAAAATTATTATTTAAAAAATTATCTTTTATGATAATACAGACGATTTCCATATTAGAGAATTAGTATAACACTAAATTTCCTAAAAAAAAGTTGAATTTATTCTCAATATTACATTAAAAAAAAAATAATAATAATAATATATATATATATATATATATATATACTGTTAAAAATGAAAAAAATCGATAACTTTGTATTTAAATTATCGCAGATTGATGGTTCAACCATTCGTTTTAAAGGTATTGGCGAGGCTCCTACATACACAGATTTTTTTTTTTTTTTCCAGTTGACTATCTCTATTACAAAAAATATATATTCGTTTCATTTGGTTTAGTGCAGTCTATAGATGTTAAACTCTACTTACCTGCAACTTCCCCCACAGACGTAATGTATCTGAATACTTTTGAATGTCCCTGTACACGAACCATTTGCTTCATCTCAACGAAAAGCTTACTGTAGCATCCCTATTTGATACACATTTAGAATATCGAGTTCGGAATTTCTGCTTGTATTTGTTCTTGAGATATGCTGATAACAGACACACAGATATCCAGACAGACCATTCGCTAAAAACATGATTTTCGGATTCAGGGGACCTCAGAACATGTAAATATAACAAAAACTCCCGTTCGAAAATTTGACCCTAAAATAATACTTTCTCGACCCTATGGGTAAGAGAAAGTAAAAATGACGTCTATAAAATAATAATAATAATTTTAAATTTTAAAGGTAACGAAGAGATAAATAAAGTGCGAAAATTTCGCACGAGTTTGCTAGCAAATGAATTATTTGAAGTGAGAAATAAATAAAATGAAATGATCATTTTTCAACGGGTGCCTTAGTCGCCTTACAACTAACTAGTATTTGATATTTGAATATAGTCTTATATTAATAACACCAACACAATATGAAATGAACTTACAGCAATTTCCAAATATAATGTTTGGGACAAAAAAAAAAAAAAAAAAAAATCTGGTGTGTCACTCACACGACTTTCTCTTACCCTGAAATTTAATACTATAAATACAGGTTGCAGATTAATAGGAAAGATAACGAGTACTGTTATGTAAACCTATGTTAAACAATTCATATTAGGCTTCTGAAGAGTTTTATATGATAATTAGTTCTGTGTGAGGGGGGCTACCGTCACCCTCAACCTCCCGTTTCATTCATGCACCTACATTTATGTAGAATTTAATTCCGCTATTAAAAAATAATTCTGTTTTTAAAAAATAATTTATTAAAATTATTACTTTAAAAAATTATCTTTTATGATAATGCAGACGATTTCCATATTAGAGAAGTAGTATAACACTAAATATCCAAAAAAAGTCCATTTTATTCTCCATATTTAAAAAAAAAAGAAAAAAAAAAAATGTTTTTTTTTCGTTAAAAGTTAAAAAAATCGATAACTTTGTTTTAAATTATCGCAGATCGATGGTTCAACCATTCGTTTTAAAGGTATTGGCGAGCTCTTTTGAAAGATACCCATCATGAAAATTTACTCCCCTCGAGGGGGGACTTCCCCCC
Source organism: Salticus scenicus (assembly GCA_963930645.1). NCBI lineage: Eukaryota > Metazoa > Arthropoda > Arachnida > Araneae > Salticidae > Salticus > Salticus scenicus. Next base: position 27,070,354 of record OZ005656.1, read on the forward strand.
AGGGGGAGGCGAGGCTCCTACATACACAATTTTTTTTTTTCCCTGTTGACTATCTCTATTACAAAAAATATATATTCGTTTCATTTGGTTTAGGGCAGTTTATAAACGTTAAACTCTACTTACCTGCAATTTCCCCCCATAGACGTAATGTATTAGAATTCTCTTGATTGTCCCTGCATTTATATATAATTTAATTCGGTTATTAAAAAATAGTTCTCTTTTTAAAAAATGATTTATTAAAATTACTATTTAAAAAAATTATCTTTTATGATAAGGCAGACGATTTCTATATTAGAGAAGTAGTATAACACCAAATATTAAAAAAAAGTCCATTTTATTCTCAATATTAAAAAAAAAAAACTACGATTTTTTTTTTCTAAGTTTTTTCCCCCGTTAAAAGCAAAAAAAAAAAAAAAAAAAAAAAAAAATCGATAACTTTGTTTTAAATTATCGCAGATCGATGGTTCAACCATTCGTTTTAAAGGTATTGACGAGCTCTTTTGAAAGATACCCATCATGAAAGTTTACTCCCCTCGAGGGGGGACTTCCCCCCCCCCCCCAGGAGGAGAGGCGAGGCTCCTACATACACATTTTTTTTTTCCCAGTTAACTATCTCTATGAAAAAAAATATATATTCGTTTCATTTGATTTCGTGCAGTCTATAGACGTTAAACTCTACTTTTCTGCAATCTCCCTCATGGACGTAATGTATTAGAATTATCTTGATTGTCCCTGTACACGAACCATTTGTTTGATCTTAACGAAAAGCTTACTATAGCATTCCTATATGATACACATTTAGAATACCAAGTTTGAACTTCCTGCCATAATTTGTTTTTGAGATATGCTGATAACAGACAGACACACAGACACACACACAGACACACAGACATGCACACAGACCATTTGCTAAAAACATGATTTTCGTATTCAGGGGACCTCAAAACGTGGAAATATAACAAAATCTCGCTTTCGAAAATTTGACCCAAAAAGAATGCTTTCTCAACCTTATGGGTAAGGTAAGAGAAAGTAATAATAAAAAAGGCCACACTTAGATATTTTTCTTTTCTCATTCTGCAATTGCCAATTTAATCGTTCAAAAAGCAAATATTCGAACAGATTTTATTTCGTCGTCCTCCACGTACACTTTAGGATTGAGTACAGTGTTAAAAACAAAATGTAATTGACCGGAAAATTGTAATTTTAGAAAATATTTCAAAAATGGCAAGAATATTGCAATTAACGATGCCGCAAAAAGTATCAATTTTAGAATGAAAAAAAAAAATATTTTAATACGCGATATGGGAAAATAATTAGATGTTAAAGTAATATTAGTGGGATAGCTTTTAGCAAGATATAAAATTTTTTGGCTGTTTAAACTGGAAATTTGGCCTTAGCGAGTTGCTTATCCTACCGAGATGACCGCAAGTTAAAAAGCAAATGTTTTAAAAATCGATTTGTATCATGTTCAGAACTTAAAAAATATTTAAAAAAAGTGTTTAGTAAAATAATTTCTTCAAAAACAGTGCAGCAACAATTAAACAAAGCAACTTAACAACCAGAAGATCTGCAAAAATGCCATTATTATGGAAAAGAATTAAAAAAACAAAGGTACAGTTGACAAAAAATTAAAAAAAATATATCAGTTAATTATTGGGCTGAACTGTTTTTCTCTGATGAGTCAATTTTAACTTATTTCGAGCTAATAGAAAAAGCTAAGAAGATGACCAAAAAATGACTGACTTAATGCAAATTACACTCTTAAAACAGAGACACATTCTCCGTAAATTATGGTATGGAAGCGCATAACTTTTCAAGGAGTCAGGTAAATTTTCATGTTCAAAGGATCAATTAACTCGAAATAAAATACGGCCATTATAAAAGTGGCTCCTCACTGACTATTTTGAAAGTATCTCAGACTTTTTCAAAATCAGTATTTCAAGATGGAAATGCATCTTGCTGCAAGGCATCTGTGGTACGTTTATTTGATTTAAATTGTTAAAATTATCTATATATATTCCCATGAGAACCTATAATTCTGTAAGTAATCATAACCTTTTCACTTTAAGTTAAATTCCACAAAGAATATCGTAGAATTTCTTCTTTATCAGAGCTGAAAATAGTTCTAAAATGTCTACGTTCGAAAATTTTTAGTCTCTAAAATGGGGGAAGGATTAGACATTTACAGCCTACAACTTTGCAAGAACTAGAAAAAATTATTTATGATATTTGGCGCTGTAAAATTTCTAAGATTTATATTAAAAAACTGTATATTACTATGCCATTGCGCTTTAAAGCAGTAATTTCATATAAAAGTGAAATTACCCAATGCAGAATACATATTTTTATTAAGAAATTTAGATCTGATAAATAAGTAGTTTTATTTTATATATTAAAATATAACGCGTTTATTTCATACAATAAGTCACTATAAAATACAAAGTTTATGCTTGTTATATTACGCTTAAAAAGTAAGTTTTAATTAGAGTTTTATTAAGTACTTCGTAGAATGTAATAAAGCAAATTTCTAAATAAAAAATGTAAATAGGTATTTATTTATCTCGCTGGTATTATGTAAACATCTCAGTTTCATTTGTTTCAACCATTAGTTTTGAAGTTATAACAAATGAAAAAGGTATAAGTCAATTTTCTGCAATGCGGCTTTTTTTTTTTTTTTTTTTTTTTTTTTGTCCTACACTGTAGTATACTACTATATTCTAGTTCTTTTTGGTAGACTTATAAAACGAATTGTGAATGAATTTCATATCATATTCTGAAGAAAAATGCTTTTATGCATATAAAAATATATGTTAATTTCATTTTGTTTAGTGAAGCCTATAAATATTAATCTGTACCTACTAAAATTTCCGCCCATGGACGGAATGTATTTGAATTATATTAGATATCCTTTTGTACGTGTCATTTGCTAATTCTCAAAGAAAAGTTTAGTGTATCATCTTTATATTATAAACATTTAGAATACCAAGTTTATACATATATATTTAAATTTGTTCTTGAGATATGCTAATAACAGACATGCACAGAGAGACCAATCGCTGAAAGCCAGTTTTTCGGATTCAGGAAATCTCAAAATGTGTAAAGATAAAAAAAAAAAAAAAAAAGGGTGTCGAAAATTTTGACCTCAAACGAGTACTTCTTCTACAGTATATATGGTGCGAGAAAACAAAAGTATATCTTCTGTGGTTTATATTTTATTATTTTGTGTGCATAATTGATTAATTTCTATTTATTTCTTCTTTGTAGATGTCTAATAATAACGTCGTTCTGAATATTTTGTATTTAAAACTTGTTATTAGCTCTATCTTTTACCTCACAACAGAAATTTTTAGAGCAATTTAATAATTTGTTCATAATCTTTAAAGCCGTAATAATGTCGGAATGCTATAATCTGTACGCAAGTTTTTCTTATTGTTTTCCTCTTCTGTTTATATGACAGGACACGGTCCTGTCATATTACCCTACCAATTATTATTATTATTTTTTTTCTCACTTCTTATTCAAGAAGGTGAATCCTTAAGAGTTTAACTTTTAAAAACCAACTTCTTTGAATTTTTTTTTTTTCACGAATTTATTCAGTTTACACGGCATGCTCTACAAACTTTAACCTTTCCTTATCTGATTATAACTCTTCGTTCACTTATATTGATAAAAGTATTAATCCCCAACTGTCACTTTACCGCTTTGCGAACTGCTCAACCACAGATACTTTTTTAAATCGAAAAACACGATTTCATTACCAAATCTGCGTAATGGTGGGCTTCTTACAATCTTTTCTATTCTTAGAAAGATTGCTCTTTTTTTATACGGCGTCTTATGAATTGACAAACAGTTTGAAGATAATGTAGGCGATAAATCCTCTCGTTTTTATTATGATTATTATTATGTGAACTTTTTCTGCTGACATCAGTAGATTTTGTTATAGCACGTAATAACTGGTGGGGATTCTCTTTTTAATCTGCAAAACAACCAATATCTTTATTGACACTATCGGTTATATCAAAGAGAAAAAAAAAGCGGAAGTAGCCTTTTTATTGAGATTTTTAGCGATAACAATATTAAGGTCTATCCAATCAAGTGTAAGGTAATCAAATGAACATGCGCAGTTTTTGCTTCAAGTGCTCCACTATGTTATGATTTTTCTTTGTGTTTTTATGTTTTCATTTTTACGTTTTTTCTCACTTTCTCTATTTCTGTACACATAAAAAGTCGGGCACTTAATTTCAATTGCTGAAATAAAACAAATTACCGTAATTTCTGGTAGATAACCCGCATGTAAGATGTGTCATTTCTCCACCAGAAATTTTATTTAATAGAGAAATCTATGCTTTTTCGAAGGAAGAGCTCGTACAAATATAAATTTATTTATCAATTGAAATTTCGGGTGCAAAACTGGATTATATAACCTGCGGGGTATCTACCATAAATTACGGTAATTGATCTAAATTGTTTTGTGTAACTTCAACCTTTTCAAATAGATGAGGTTGTATATTTAACAGATAATTAATAATCTGAATGCCAACTAGTTTATGTTCATATTTTCTTATATTTAAGATTATGAAAAGATTTTGTATTTTGATATGTTGTATTAAAATATTATATACACTAAATTCTCACGAATATTTATTTTAAGATTTCTTTTTTTTTTTTTTTTTTTTTTTAACTGGGTGAACACTTAATTCTACTGATCTAATACTTCAGCAACTAAATAGTCTTAATATGCTTTTGAATTTGTAGAATAATTAAAGTTTAATGGTTATTATCATTATTATTAGTACTTTAAAAAAAAAAAAAATCGATATTTAAAACTATCGCAAATTAAAATAGAATATATAAAAGGTAACAAACCACTTTAAAACACGTAGATACAATATTTTTTATTAAAAACGACACAAAGCTTTTCGCTATTATAACAATAGCATCATCAGGTGTAATTGCGTTACATACAACCAGCAATATATAAACAAGAGAAGTTCAAACGGTTTAAAGTTACGGTTACAATAACAATTTTTTTTAAATTACGGTTACAATAAAAATTTTTTCATTTCAATATCATTTTCAGTATTTTTTTCTCTATGAGCACAACGCGTGCCAAATTTTATGAAGTGATGCAGCATCCTTGGAGTTAATAACGTTATTGTACTTTATTGTACTGTAAGGATGTACTCCAATGATATTGTACTCCAATGATGCTGCATCACTTCATAAAACTTGGCACGCGTTGTGCTCATAGAGAAAAAAATACTGAAAATGATATTGAAATGAAAATTTTTTTATTGTAACCGTAATTTAAAAAAAATGTTATTGTAACCGTAACTTTAAACCGTTTGAACTTCTCTTGTTTATGTATTGCTGGTTGTATGTAACGCAATTACACCTGATGATGCTATTGTTATAATAGCGAAAAGCTTTGTGTCGTTTTTAATAAAAATATTGTATCTACGTGTTTTAAAGTGGTTTATTACCTTTTATAAATTATATATACACGTGAAATGTTTTCTAATTTTAAACTTTTAATAGTTTTTAATCTTAATTAAAATAGAATAAATAAATATGTAAATAATTATAATTAAAATAATAATAGTATATAGGGAAAAACAATTACAATTGTATTCAAATTAGAATGTTAAGGTAGAAATTAAGTTTTACACTATAACTAGACAAAAAAAAAAAAAAAAAAAGATTTTTGTAAACTTTAATGCTAACTACATTTCTCACATTATGACAAGTATTTCTGCTGAATTTTGGATAACCAATTATCACATTTAAATTTTTAACGAAGTTTGCTTTTGTAATGTTCTTTCTGTGTTAGCAGAGCGGGTTACTTGTGTAAACAATTTTTCCAGACCAGAAACTAGCAGATTCAGTTCTATATACAAAAAGTTTTGATAAAACATTTTTTTTGCAATGACGTAATGATAATAAAAAACTTTTACTTTGTGTAATATTTTTCCTAGGCGAACAGAAGGTTAAGAGCAACAACTAATTTTCAAACAGTCGGACTGATTTTTGTTCTTCAAAACTCTTCACGGCGGTGGCGGTGTCCCGATTCAGGTGTTCAAAGTTGAGGCGGTAGTCGAAAATTGTTCTATTTATGTCAATCCAGTGGATATTTGGATGTACAAGATTCATTTTATAGGGAAGTATATAATGTTGCAGAGATATCTGTAGATTGATATACAGTTATTGATTAGGCTAGGTTTCTCACTTTCAGCATAGTATATATTCAGTTTGGTGCGACTCTATACCACAGAGATATATGATTAGAGCTTTTCACAATATGATTAGCGCATTCTTAAATGAGTGCAAGTGCGTGGTGCTCTAAAGGGCTATAACCAAACCCTCTATAGTCCTTTAAGCACAATTTTTCACAGACTTTCCTCTATTAGTTTTCAAGTTACAGCTCTGACAATTTTTGGATCGCACAGATATTTTCTAAAAATAATCAAATAGTTTTTGAACAGCATAAATGTATAAATTGGTCAAAAACCGGCAATTGAATTTTTTTGCGAATCCAAATATTTTATTCTTATAAATAAATAAATGAAATAATTATTGATAATTTGTTTTAATAAAAGTATGTTTTTGAAATGTGTTACTAAATAATAGCCACATTATATGCAAAAATTGTAATGGTCAATATTCATTAGTTGTCTCGCAAGCTCAACATATCAAAGGATCTTAATCTTTGGGACGAAAAAACAGTCGCTAGTGGTTGGGTTAGTTGATAAAGCAAAAATCTAGAACGTTGGTTTTACACACACAATTTAATATATGCACATCTAGCTCTATTTATCTATTTACATTACTTAGCTATATATACAAACACGAACATTTATACAGGCTGACCTAAAATAACTTAATGGTCTAATTTGACTTAATTAATGAACATACAAAAACTTTTGCACAAATAAATGCTTCATTTATAATGCATTAGAAAATTAAAGCATCACTTTTTTTCAAAGTATCTAAAATTTCCTTTCATGCAGAGACACAAACATTTGAGGAAATTTTCTGCATTTGGACGCAGTTAGGCCAGTATGATTCTCTTCCATTCTCGAATCAATGAGCTCTTGAGAGTTTCCAAACTTTTTTTAAAACTTTGCATAGGCATTTTACTCCAAAATAGACCAAATACTGTAATCCTAATAGTTGACATCACACAAATAGGAAGATCATTCTTGATTAGAGAAATGGCTTGATACCAATTCTGTGTTGATTTCATTCGATAAGATTGATTACGCCGAAACTTGTCGAAATGTTCAAGCCCCGTTTCCAACTGTTTTTAAGCACAGGGAAGTACCACATCTTCAAGAATCCTTTTTCGGTACACACCTTTATTGATTTTGACTCAAGAATCAAGGAAAATGAAGAGAATTTTGTCTGTTCCAGAAGATTCTGCTCATACCATCACAGATTTGGGATTTCGACGATGTTGAACCATACAATATCTTCCTGGAGAAGTTGTTGATTTTTTTATCATTCTGACCACTGTACGATTGCTCTACCGAGAGTTGCTTTTAGTGAGAAAATAGCATCCAATACCAGAGAGGAGTTGCGACCCGCTTCAGTAGCTTAATGCATCTTTGAGCTGTATTCTTTTTATTTCAATGGGGAGAAGTGGCGCTTCTTTGAGCTTTTAATGAAATTGGTTCAGCTCCACTTTGGCTAAAAGTTGAACCGATTCGAGAACAATCCCTATCTGCCTCGCTATTATATCATCGATATCTGAGTATTTCGTGATAAGCATTTCTTGATCATTTTTTCAGTTTTTGGAAGATTAACACTTCTTTTCCTGTGTCCTTCCGGTCGGTCACCTTCATGTCCAAGCTCCTTGAATCTCTTGATTGCATTGGAAATGATTCGATGAGGTACTTGAAGCAATCGAAAAATCTCACATACGCGTTTATTTTGAGAACGGAACTCCAAAATGATATTCCGTTTGTTTTCCATGCTGTAAAAAATTAGAGTTAAAACAAAGATCAATGAGTGAAAAAAAAAAAAAAAACTGAGAATCGAATAATAATAAAAATTCTAAACTATGACATTGTTTGTATTAACTGTAATGTTATTTCTGGCCACCCTGTATATAGATATATACATACATTTTAAAATTATTACAAATGCATAAATACATACACATATACACACACATACATTTTTTATAAAAAATTACATCTCATATAGAGACATGATACCCCACGTGTATTTGTAGAAAACCACAATTTATAAAAGAATTCACTGTAAAACACGTATAAAATATATTTAATTAAAATCATTAAAAAACACATCGTGTCAATTTCTTTCGCCCTGAACATCAGGGCATCATCAGGGCATATCCATTTTTAACAAGTACGCAGTAACATTATATATACATAAGAAACATATTTCGGTTACAGTTATTAAACATGAAATAAATGAAACAGATCAATTACGAATGAAAACAGTCCGAAGGCGAAGAGTCGAGCTTCACTTGGTTTACTATGGAGACACATTTTTGTGGAACAGTTGAGGCCATGCATTAATCTGTGTTGAGGAACATGCTGAGGAACTTGCATTGATTTAGATCTTTACAAGAAAAAGTTGGCTAGATGTTCATGGGGAAAGGCCTTGACACGATGTTTTTTTTTAATGATTTTAATTAAATGTATTTTTTACGTGTTTTACAGTGAATTCTTTTATAAATTGTGGTTAACATACATTTTTTATTCGAAACTTATCCAAGATTAAACCTTATTGCGTGTAGAATAGAAAATAATTTCTTTCTAAATCTTTCGTCTAACGTGATACCATGTTAATTGACGAATTATATAATATGTTGAATTATATGGGGTTTTCCGCTTAGTTTCGTTTTGTTATTAAGTAAATGTAGCATAAAAATTTATTTATTTAACCAACATATATCTTACATATACGCTTAAAATTAATATCTATTGTACTAATTTATCTAACGAATCTCGAGAGATATGTCAAATAATTGGCGGGTAAAACTGTTTCTTTATCTTGTTCATTAGATTCATTATGTGTCACAGATCATTTTGAATGATTGCAAAACTTTCGCTGGATGAATAGTCCCTCATTTGTCGTGATATCTCAGAAATTGAGCCTATTAAGTGATAAATTTGTTTTAGATGGAGGTAACAAATAATGTCTCCCCCTTTCATTTAGTTGTTATCAGTGTTTAATGAGAATTAGATTCATTCATTTGATAGATTAGTTGATTTCACGAAATTATCTGAAAATAAATATTAGTTTATTGCATTAAAGTACTGTTTGCTGAACTGAGAAAATTCATGCAAAAATAACTTAAATTTTACATTAATACCTATATTTATGAAAATATATTTTAACTTAATTTATTAGCCAACAACGACTATTGTTTTTAAATTGCGATAAAAGCGTTTCATTCGCAATCTGGAATGAAATAGGATGAAACACTTTCCTATATTACGGGATCTAGTTATAGTTATATGCAAGTTCGCACGAAAGCACGCAGTAAAATCATCGCATGCATCACTCGTAAATTATAAAACATTTTTTCGAATTTGTAAAGAAAAAAAAAAAAAAAAAAAACAGACATTCCCTAGTCGTTACTAATATCTGAAGGAATCATACGTTTCGGTTTTGATTACAATTGATATATTATTGTGTTTAATCTAAAATTCTGCATCAATTTATAATTATAAGATTTTTCTAGCTTACTTTATTTTAAAATATGTCAAACATTACTTTATGAAATCAGTATCTGATTTTTAATAATAATAAAAAAAAAAGTCCTTAAACTCTAATTAGATTTTACATTCACATATTTAACTCAAATGACATAAAAAAAGACTATGAATCATAGCTAAATCTACTGAAAAAAATCCTGGCATGAAATAATCACATGACTTCCATGACTCATTACTATACATACTATAAACATTTTTGTAAATAGTGTGGTCAGACAGAAAGTATAAAATTGACCTAAATAATCATAAAGCCTACGAAATTTCTACTTGAAGTCAACTAATACATACGCCGTAAATTTTTCTAAAAGCGACATTATGTAGTGAGTTTAAAGAAAATCAGCAGAGTCGTTTTTTGAGACACCCTTTCGTGACTAAAATTGAACGACTTAATTAGGATGCCCATAAATTTTTCTGCAATAAGCAACTAATGCATACAAAAGGACATCTAAAAGAGAATTTACATAATAAATTTGAAAAACATCGTTAGAGCTGTATTTGAGATACAAATTTTCTACCCCCTGCCTTATTTACATTTTATGGATCACTTACTCCGAATATCAACTGTCGCCAAGTATGTTACATAACAATGAGAATAGCACCATGCTTATTATTGTCATTACGTCATTACACACAATTCCTGATGTTGATAATTTCGTAAATGGTGTTGTCGATTTGTTTAATATGCAGAAACGCTAGCTGATTTTTAATTTGAAAAATGTATTTAATAGGAGAACAACATGAGAGAAAACGTACGATTTTTCTTATATTGCTTAAGAATGACTATTGTTTCTGTATGGACTTTTGAGAACAGCCCTTAAGTTATCACAGTATTTATTTAGGAATAAAAAAATCAGGAATATCCAAGCGCTATTACGCAATAACTCACCGCGGAATACAACAAAAATTTCGAAAAACAACTTTGCGAACGCAAATTTAAAATAACTTACTCAATACTATTCTAAGGCTATGATCAGCGGCTCTTAACAAGTTTAAAATCTGCTGCACATTTTTTTTTTTTTTTTTAAGATTCTCTTTTATGTAGATTACTTCGCGATGTTTTTTAGAGAACCTTGCCAACATTCTCGAGTTTCTATGCTAAATCCTTAAATATTAGTCATGGTGCCTCGGAGTAGATTTTTATAGTAATTTGAAGTAGTAACATAAAGTCAGTAATGATGTGCCAATTTGCAAAAAATTTCTCAAAGGTCGATATGATCGATCAGGGCTCCCCCATAAAGTCATTGCAACGGGGAAGCAATGACATTGCCTGCAAATGTTGTTTTCTAGCAATGACAATATCCGCGACTAAAAACTAAATATTTCAACAGATTTTCTGAGTAATTTTTAAGAAATGAGAAATGATTTTTGCAAATTATTAAACACTATTGATGACTTTGCTCATTTATACTATTCCAACAGTACTATTTCACGCAAAAGCAAAAATTAAAATTTGATAATAAAACATTTTTCTTAGTTTTTACAGATTTCGGGGCGAAAAAAGAAGTATTAAAAAAATGTAAGATACAGATAGAAGAAATTTCATTATAAAAGCTTTCACTTTAATATATGCACTTTAGAATGATTAAGTTTAGCCTTTTCTTGTAAAGGAATGTATGGATTTTTCTGTTTTTACATTATATAATATATAATATATTCAATGTAATTTTCCTTATTTTCTATACATCTATCTATATATATATATATTCTGATATTAGTAATAAAAAGTTATTTTTCTTTCTTAGATTAAGCATAAAGATGTGTTAAACATATCGCATGTCTATATTGTATGTATATGTAAGTATGCATGCATGTTCGATGTTATATGGCTATGAGTTAATTGATAAGTTGGTTGATTAAAAAGTTTAAAAGTACACAACTTCTGCACTAAAATGCACCCAAAAATACAAGTTTTAGAGGAGGATGAATAAAATTTTGTATTCGAACAGTAAAAATTGTAAAAAGTTGCAACATATGTTTCGGATTGAAACAACCAGCCATGTCCACCATCACGGTGAAAAAAAAAATTTCTTATGATTCTACTCGACTTTCCGAACAATTAGTAGTTAAAAATTGTGTTTTTAAATTTAAACGAGAGAAGTCATTAAATAAGCAAAAGAAAAAAAAATATGATCGGCGTTTAAGCATTTCTTTTCAAATTGTTTGTAGTTTAATGGATCGTAATGTACACAAATCCTTTGGTGCGTCCCTATAAAAGGACTATAAATAACAAGCTCATATATATCCAATGTTTATTTATTTATTTATTTATTTTTTATGTTTTAGATAATTTAGTATTATGAAAGCGAGATTTAAACAGTTTCAGCCCATAGACCCCAATGTATTCGCTTTTGTATTCAGTTCAAAAAAAGCTGTAAATCCTACACTCATATACATCTGTAAAGTTCTTGCGATGATATCCTATTATATGCTTACCAATTTATTTATATCTTAATGTATTGACGATTTTAAACTTTAGCACACTTCAAATAAATGGATACTATAGTCCATAAGGTAGCAAATTTTTCTCTGTGTTCCTGGAAAAGAATCGTATGCCCTACATTCATCCAAATCTATATAAATCGTGCGACGGTGAACATACCTACCACCAACTTTTAGCTCAATTGAATAAGTCGTTAGATGCTATCGTAATTTAAATCTTTGAATCTGTAGGTCATAATGACAAAGAATTTTTCTGTGTGTCCCTGCTAAATACATTATATAACATACCTACCAATTTGCAGTTCAATCGAGCAAAGCGTTTAGACTCTAACGTGTTCATTCTTACACATGCATACATATGTATACACACATGCACAGGCAAATACATCGCCGAAAATATAGCAAAAATAAACTCGAGAAAACTCAAAACGTATTGAAACACTGAAATATCATAATCGAATATTTTGATGATTACAATACTTTTCTTAGATAACGTAAGTTTGGAAAATAAAAAACTTGAGAAAGAGTCATAAATTAAAATTTCAAAAATTAACACTCCAACGTTAAAGCAGCAAAGTATTCTTAATCTTTGTATCTCTCCACCATAAATGTAAATCCCCAATAAAATAATTTAAATTTTTTAATTTAAATTTTGTTTTCAAGCTTTTCTATTATTGTCTAAGTAAACCTTTTGTTTGTCAGAATGATAATTTTAGCTAGTACGTTGTTACCATCACTAAACTTTCTACCACATTATTGTATAAGCGCTATCTGCTTGTTAACGTTCAAGAAAAATAAATCAACATAACTTTTCTCAATTTTACACAGGCAGCTCGGTGCAATTTTAACCAATAGATGCCGACACCAGCCATTAAAAAAAAAAAAAAAAAAAAAAAAAACAGAAAGGGAACAATAGCAGTGTCACCAATCGGCTGATACATACCTAAATTAATATAACATTTCTTATTCGTAATGGTTATTTCACATATCAAATTCGTTGCATTTATGGGCTGCAGAAACTAAAATATAACCTTTCCATATACGGACAAATTGAAACATAACAGAAACATTTGTCAAGCTGATATGCAACCAAATTCAATCTGTATAGTTTTTGATAATGAACCTCTTACATATCAAGTTTTCTACATTTGTACACAATAGAAGATGAGATTTTGTCTCAATATGAATGGGAGAAATCACAGCGTAGACGCACTATTTGTTGGGCGGTTTGCACTAAATGTTGACGCACACCTATTTATGTCAAGGTGCAACTAAATATAAATTTTTATGAAATTCTGTGCAATAGTTCTAAATCTAGAACTGCCACAAAATTTTGTCCCACACAGACAGACATCTTTCTAAAATGGCGAAACGCGTTGAGAACCGCTTAAAACGTATAAAATTATCAAAAAGTGGAAATAGAGAATTTTTACAAATCCAGTGGTTTCTTTTATTGGACGTAGAAGAAAGTAAAAATTATTTAATATATTAAAACACTATAAATTTAGATGATTAAGAAATCTATTTTATTTAAAAACGGCAAATCTTCTTTCAAAATAGATGATAAAAGAGAAATAAACACGAGACATAAACGCATATAATCTTTATTTATCTATAAATATTCAGGAGCAGTTTTTCGTAAAAACATTTGATCACACAATGACAATCTAACATCGAGCTATCATATTTCACGACACGATATGTCTCCCGCTGAAACGTATTTCCTCACGAAATCGTGATTAATTCGTCATATTTTCCTAAAGCTGAAAAAAATGATCTGAGACATATGATGATAGCTTGATTGTGTATTCTGGTATCATTTAAAGGGATTATTATTAGTGCATCGCATTTCCAAAATATCAATTAGTCATTCTTTAAACAGATGCATCGCTTATAATTAGTCTTCGGTCGTTGATGGGAAAGATGTTGATAAAAATCTTTAAAATTAGTTCAAGTTTTCTTTATTATCATTATTACACTGCGTTATTAATTTATGTTAAAGTGTGTTCGAGAGTGCTTTGAAACATGAAATTAAAGTGTAATTACACTCTCTTGATTTCGTTTATTTCGCATATTAATTATTAATCAGATAATTGCCTCAAGAAAATGCCTAAAATATTTGAAACATTTAAAAATGGATTAAAATTTAATAAAGCGTTATCGTAAGCTGAAATTATGATTAAAAATTATTATTTTATTGAAAGCATAGTTTAAAAGTTTTAAAAAAGCTTATTTTTAATTATGTGCCTTTTTTTAATCTTTGAGGAAATAATCTTTAATATGCATGTATACTGCAATTATAGGCTTTTTTTAAAAAAATTTCTTCTTTTTCGAAATAGTGTTTAAAATACTTTTGTTTTTTAAAATTATCTTTTTAATGATTTTAAAAGATTTTAAACGGGAACAAGTGTAAGTTTATAATTTGAACAAGATATACATATTTTTATTTATTATTTTAAAGTTAATACTATTAGTACGTTAGGTATTAGGTTTATTACATATTCATTTTATTTTAATTGTTAATTTTCTTATTAGATTTTAATTATTAATTTTCTTATTAGGTTTTAATTATTAGATTTTAATTACTAATTTTCTTATTAGATTTTTCTTATTAATTATTATACATTTCTGGACTTTGAATAAAACTAAAATTCAGATTTAATGAACTAATAAAGACTTATTCATCAGGTTGTTTAAACAAGGCGTAAATGTATTTAAACAGTTCAAACATCTGTGTAATCATGGTAGATTCTATATTATGTACACAAAGGGATGTACTGAAGTCATATTATTTAGGTGTAAGACTAAACTGAGCTGGAATTCAGTTCGTGCGGGGAAAAAAAAAAAAAAACCTTGCTTGTAAAACCAAGCTGTGTAAATATAAATATGTATAGTTCGAAAAACTTTAGTTAGTTTTCTCTGATTTTTCTTTTTCTTTCCTTTTTTTAACGTTCCGAATATACATTAAGTAAGGGAAGCACTGCAGTCATAAAAAAATTCGATTATAAAATTTTGGTGTATTGTTTTGAGGTTTCCTGAGTTCATTTTTTGCTGTTTTGACGGTGATGTATATATGTATGTATGTGTTTAAATGAATGCAATAACGTCTAAACGCTTTGTTCGATTGAGCTGTAACTTGGTAGGTATGCTATAGGTCACCACACAAACTATATAAGTTTTATGAGTGTATGATTTGTAGTTGTTTTTAGAAGGACACAAATAAAACTCTTTTATCATTATGTCTATGGACTTAAATTATACAAAGCGCAACAGTGTCTAAATACCTAAATTGATTAAACTGAGAGTTTATCAGTATGTTATAAGTTACGAATTTTATAGATTTTAATGAATGTATGACTTACAGGAACACCAAGAAAAATTCTTCATTATTACGGCGTATGGGAAAAAATTAAACGCCTTATTCGATTGAGCTTAAAGTTGGTAGGTATGTTATAGGTTACCGTCGGACGATTTGCATAGATTTTAATGAATGTACGACTTATCGTTCTTTTAGAAGGACTAAAAAAAATCTCCATGATTCAGGGCTACAGACTTGAATTATATTGAAGAGCGCCAGTGTCTGAACTTCACATTCGATTAAGATATAAATTGATAGGCATGTTATAGATTATCATAGCAAGAACAGCACACATTTGTATGAGCGTAGGACTTATTAATATTTTTCCTACCGAATTACAATATATGTATACATATGTATATATTATAATTAATGAGATCAAGATCCATTAAATGACATCAAACATGCGAAAGTATTCAGACATCTATTATGATTTTCACTTTTGCT
Organism: Salticus scenicus; assembly: GCA_963930645.1. Lineage (NCBI taxonomy): Eukaryota > Metazoa > Arthropoda > Arachnida > Araneae > Salticidae > Salticus > Salticus scenicus. The sequence continues at coordinate 27,086,347 of OZ005656.1, forward strand.
TTTTAGCAATTTCTCTCACTTAAGTTTATTTAAACAACAGTCAGTTACTAAATATTTAGAAAATTTAATAAAGTCACTCCAGATTTTTTTTTTTTGATAAAATGGAATTTAGTTGAGTTTATCAGTAGACTGCGTATGAAATCAAATCACCTTTTATATAATTTCTTCTATTTCAATAAGCATATTTTTACTAGAGCGTCTGTATAATTATATGAAAGATTCTGTATTACGTAATACAGAAAGATGCTACAAATGGATGTTTTGCTGTTATAATTCACTGATCTTCGCCTAAATTTAACCTAAATTTAAGTCTTTGATTATATAAAGAAGTGTGTATTTAAATGATATTTAGTTATTTCAGTTTGTTACAAGCCAATGATTTTTAATTAATCAAAACTAATTTAGATATATGTATCATGTCAGTATAAAGTTAAACACTTCCTAAAATAACGTATTTATTTTAATAAACATATTTTTTATTTAACATCACATAATTTATTACATACATGTATATATCTTGCCAGAAAGGTGTTTGTTTCTTCGTTATAGCCTGTTACCAGAAAATCGCTTGCATTCATAAATAAATAAATAAATAACTTTGATGCTGCATGTCTTACATGATCTCATGTAAATTTTGCATGCCTTATATTGAAAACAGTTTTTTTTTTTTTTTTTTTTTTTTTTTAATGTGAATTTTTATACACTTACGAACTATAGATGCATAATTGTATAATATAGTTTGAAGCCAAAATTTGCATTATTGTTAAAAATCTGCTTGTAGAATGAGAAAACGAAAAGTATCAAATTTCTAAATACACTGCAAAATATGAGGGTTGTAAGGGTGGGATGAGGCTAACCGAAGCATCCCCTCCATGGGAGGATGAACATTGTAATGGCATGTCTCCGGGCCATCCTTTGGGGGTGCCATTTTGTCAACAGCCCATGCAAATAAATAAATAAATAAAAATTCAATAAATTTTACGAAAAATTTCTTTATCTGTCTTTTTTAACACGCTTTTATTAGATTCACCTGTATGTATGTTTGAATGTATCAATGTATGTTTGTAACCGCTCTGGAAACAAACAGAAAATCTGTATTGTAAAAAAAGACTTTCCATACGTGTACACTGTGGCTGTGAGGTAAAGCTCCTCGCTACAAACCTAATGGTCTAGCGTTCGAGCCCAGTTTGGGGAGATTTTTTAAATGTAGTTTTTGTTTAATTCTAAATTATTTTAATTAAAGATTTAAATGTATGTAAATATTATGGTGTGTCACTCACACGATTTTATCTTTCCCTGCATTTTAATACTAAGATAGATATTTTGTGCTTTTTAGTTCACATTTCTATGAAAGCGTGATCTTTAATTTTTAAAACTAAAATATTATTTTGTATACAATCTCTCTCTCTCTCTCTTTTTTTTTTTTTTTTTTTTTTTTTTTTTTGGAGGGAGATTAAAGTACAATATATACATATATTTAATTTTTCCATAAAATGAACCGCTTTTCATAGATTTTTAATTGGCACAGTTTTAAAAGTCAAATTTACATATTTTTTCTCATTTATAAAGGCATAATTTTCTTTTTGAGTGTTTATAGATCATATTACAGTTATTTTATTTTTCTTCTTTAATCAAATGTTTTTTTTTTTTTTTTTTTGTCACATATAAACAAATAATAATAATAATGAAACTCGGTGAATATAATTTCAAATCATTTTTCTCATGAATAAATTTATTACTTTATATAAACAATCTAATGAATCATACTTATCAACGGAAACAAGTCAAGGATAAAATTTTCACTTTCAGAAAATTCTTGAAAGCCCATCTTCAAACAATTCCTTTTTCCAGTAATTCCAGCAGTCTAGAACTTCACTAGTTATTGTGATTTCTTGCTTGATATGTTGGAAGCATGCCATCCTATGATGTTACCTGCCTACAGTAAAAGAATTTAATAGAAAAATATTCGAGCACTATATGTGATAAAAGGTAAAAAAATATATCACTTGTAACGAAAATGGAGATTGATTAGTTTAGTTGTCGTTTATATTTTTGTCTTTATTAGTCATTATCTCACTTACTTGTCAACAATTATCTATGTTTCAAGCATTGGTAATTGAATATTCATTGAATAGCAGTTAATTCGTTTGATATTTACATTCTTATTTTAATTGTCATTACCTCACTTAGTTGTTAAAAATTATCTCTGTCTTAAACATTTCATAATAGAATATTGGTTTAATATTGATTAGTTCTCTTGATATTTACACTCTATTAAAAAAAAAAAAAAAAGACGCACCAAGAAGGAGTTATTCGAATGGGACAAAAATTGGTAGATGTGATGTACATGTGGAGAAAGACAATTGATTACCGTTTTAGAAAATTCGAATGATTTAATCAAGAGAAAGGGTCTCACAAAGTAAACAAGTCAATAACGCGTTGGTCCACTTCTGGCCCTTATGTACGCAGTTATACAGCTTGGTATTAATTGATAGAGTTGGCAGATGTGCTCCTGTGAAGTATCGTGCCGAATTCTGTCCAATTGGGGCGTTAGATTGGCAAAATACCGAACTGGTTGTAGGACCCTTTTCATGATGTTCCAAACGTTCTTAGTGGAAGAGAGATCCGGGGACTGAGCTCAACCCCATTTCACTGAGCCGCCTATTAAGGTGTCTTTGAAGTCACTGAAGTATCAGTTGCACGTAGGATCGATGATAAGGATGAATTAGGGCTTTGAGTACCGCTTTACGATTGACTGGTTCTCACTTTCTGTCCTTTCTTTAGGCTGACCGCTTTCTCCCTGATGCTGTGTTCGGCCATGGTTCACCCATTCCTGCCAATATCATCTAATAGTGGTACCGCTCCTATCCAATTGACAAAAAATTCACAGATTAGATCAACCGGCATCTTTGAGCCTAACTACACATCACACTCAAATGCTGACGTCTGCGCATGTTGTTTGTGCATCTGTATGCGAGGTATAGTTACTGTCTTTCTGAATAGACGGAATAAAATTCTCCAATAATTTATGACCCGGAATCAAAATTTCTCATTTTTAATATTCTGCCAGTTGCGCAGTTAAGATGCGCTGCAGAGTCGCATGCTCATTCGATGGCAGCCAAACTTTAAAATTTTGCATTTTCCATCGAAACCTGTATGTATGTCAATTTGTGTCCAGTTTGCCTTACTCCTTCTTGGTACGTCGTTTTTTTTTTTGTTATAGAGTATATATATATATATATATATATATATATATATATATATATATATATATAATTTACTATTACTTCACTTAATTAAGAACTGTCTATGTTCCAAGTATGGCATAATTGAGTATGAGTTGAGTATTGACCAGATTATTTGGTATTTATATTTTTGTTTTAATTTTCATTACCACCCTTTGTTAATAATCACACAGGCCTGCGATAAATATTTTTTTCTTCAAGATAATGTGTTTTTCTGGTGTATTTTTGGATGCTGTTTGAGGGAAAATTTACCCTAACAGCACAGTTAGGCTTAACTTATCCACAGTACATCTTAAGGACGTTTCTGGGATGTCTTTTCATCCAGAAGACATCTTGAAGATATCTTGGGGAGGAGATGTGCTGTCTGGGTATTCAAAAATTTCCACCCCGTACTTTTTGACAAAAAATGGGATTGTTTGTTCTTAATGTTCACTTTTTAAAGTCCAACCTAAGTTATATCCCTGAAAATCTGGATGATGGGAGTAAAGAACAAAGATATTTATTTCATCAAGACATCAAAGAAATGTAGAGGACGTATAAGGGACGACAGAGAGTTAACATGCTAACAGATTATTGTTGGATGCTGCATAGAGAATCCTCCCTTAAAGTTATCAAGCCTTGCACAAGAGAAAAAAGCTCTAATGGGATCTTCTAAGTAAAGAAACACATTTAAGAGATAATGAGAGCCTATTTTAATGCATATTATATATACATAATTTCGTATTCATTACAGCCTTTGTGTGACATTTTCCATCTTCATCCTTACTTTGTGAAAAATCCTTACCTGGTAAGAAGAAAAAATAATCACTTCTGAATTCAGCGTATCAAAATACATTAGAAACACTCAATGCAGTGATAAAAAAAAAATTGAAAAGCATGATTTCACAGGCCTGTGTTGTCTATGTTTCAAGCAGCCATAGTTGTGAATATGCAGAGTATATATATCAGTATACATGGTATTTATATTTCTGTTTTTATTTGTCATTACCTCCCGCAGTTGTTGTCAAATATTTATTTTTCAAGCATGGCATAGTTGAATATAAATGTATTCATATTTATTAGAGGTTATGTTTCCTCTTCTGAAAATATCAATTTTTCAAAATAGACATAACTGAGTGTGCTTTTCTGCACGACTCTCTCTTACCTCGTACTTAAATATCATAAAGGTTGATTGCGAATTAAGGTGTAAGACCAATAAGGTAAGATAATAAAGTTCAATCTATTTTAAAAATAATCTAAAATAGGTTTAGGAATAGTTTTATTTGACATATAATTCTATATGAGGGGGGGATGGGCTATCGCTTCCCTCAACCTACCAAAAAAAAAAAAAAAAAAAAAAAAAAAAATTAAGGCTGTTATTAACTTGCGTACATACTTGCCTATCTTGATGAAATTTTTCAAGTGGCATTCTCATACGAACTTCGAAGTACCAAATTTGAATTTCTTGCTGTTACTTGTTTTTAAGTTATGTTAATAACAGACATATATACATATCAAAAGCTAAAATTTGAACTTTCATATACAGGACACCTCAAAACATGATAAAACAGAGTTGAAAATAGAACTTCAAAAAATAGTTTATTTGCAATATGGGTACGAAAAATTAACTTTTCTTCTGAGCAATGTTTGTCGACAAAGTAAAATGCAGCAAAACACTTCCATCAATTACATTCAATCGAAACGAATGTTTAGCTTGGTTTTGAATACCCATGTATATTGTCCATAAACTATATGCACATCACATTGTACACTTAAATTTAATTCTATATACAAAACGCACAGCGCAAAATGAAATACACTTCCATTAATTTCCAAGTATAGCCCCAATATATCCAAATATTTTGGGTAGCCCTGTAAATGAATGATGAAGGATTTCCATATCATAATCTACACAAAGCATGCTTTTATGCATATAAAATTATATACTCATTTCATTTTGTTTAGGGAAGATTCCAGATGTTACACTGTACATATCAGAAGTTTCTCCCGTAGACGTAGACGTAGGGGAGACCGAGGCTAGTAGTGACGTTTTCGTCATTTTTTATATTAGCTATAAGATTTAAATTGAAGGGAAACGTTTAGTACATCATACCATAGAGTAATAAATTTATAAAACTACTATTAATATTATTAATGTTTTCCATACCATAAAATAAATTCTGCGTAACCTCGAAATTTGTCACAACTTGTCCAGTAGCGAGGCTAGTAGTGACATGCTTGGGGCATATTGTGACATACAAATTACGCATACAAACACATTGTAACATATACAAATTACGTGAGAAAGGTAATTAAATGCAGCATTTTAAATCAACAATGAAAAATTTATTCATTTATATCGTTAATAACACACACGCACAAAAAAAAAAAAAAAAAAAAAATGAAATGAAAAAAAAAAAAAAAAAGTTAAATTACTAACACTTGTAAGCTCTTAGTTTTTTATAAAGCAACATTTAGAGACACTTAACAATAGAAATAAAGGAAGAAAACTGTGTTAATCAGGAAAGAAATAAAAAGTAGGCCAACACAAATTTTTGGTCATATTGATGTTTGACTCGGAAGCTTACTACAGCGTGTAGATCTATATCCTATAGGCATATCTATATTTTTAATCACTCGTTGTCATCGCTTGATTCAGCGTCTGATTTGCAGTTAACATAAATATAATAAGGTTCATATTTGGTACATTTGACATGAGCCCATCTTTTACATGTCATGCATTGCACCCAGTTTTCTCCGGGTCTAGAAATTTTGTAATACTCCAGGCAATCTAGATATAAGCAATTTTCACCCTCTTCAGAGCTATCTGTAACTTGCTACTTCATTTTTTTTTTTTTTTTTTAATAAAGTATGTTTTTTTTTTTTTTTTAATGCACTGTTTGGCTTTTTCCTATAGTCTAAATATCATACACGGTTTTTTATATACCATTTTAATATTTTCTTCCGTATTAGTACTCTTCTTTTTATTCTTATATATAAGAAGTTACATTGTGTTTACACTAAACAATTCTTGGACTTTCCTTAAATTGCACCTTCCAGAATTTACTTCTGTTGCAGCCCTCTCATACTCTTATAAAGTAGCTTTAGCTCTTTCAGTATGCTTTTTGTAAATTCGCAACCTTTTTTTTCTGAAATATAAAAACTTTCATTAAAAATCATGCCGGGGCAACTACTGACACTGTCACAACGTGCCTCCTACATCTCGTCACAACAAGCCCCGCGTTACGCCGCTTTGAACTTTATTCGTTAGTTTCCGAAAGGTTGTTATGATTAACAAATGAAATACATAGAATAAAAGTTCAAAGTATAAATATTCAAATAATGCTAAGGAAGTTTACATACCTCACGACTCCTCGTGACAATGACGATTCCATCGTAGGTTACAAAATTTATTTTTGCAACAGAAAACACTATAAGTAATCTAATCTCGAAAATAACGCAACGCTATAACTTCTAAACATACTGAGCACACTACAATAATCAACCTGATCACTCACATGACTTGACAGGTTCTGCAGCCTATCGGCTCATTCAGAAAACTCTATGGCTCTACTTGCCCGCTGGCACAACTAACCCCTGTCTCCCCTAATGTATTTGAATTCTCTTGGATGTCCATGTACACGAACCATTTGCTTGATCTCAACGAAAAGTTTCGTGTAGCTTTACTATACGATATACATTTAGAATACCCAGTTTGGATTTCCTGCTACAATTTGTTCTTGAGATATGTTGATAACAGACACACACACACATGCACACACACAGACCAACTTATAAAAACATGCTTTTCGGATTTAGGACACCTCAAAACAGGTAACCATAACAAAATCTCAATTTCTGAAATTGTACCCTAAAACAATACTTTTCATAACATGTATGTGCGTAAGAGAAAGGGAAAAGTTATACAGTGTGTTTGGAAAACTGTATTTAGACTTTAATTTCTCAAATATTCCTTTTACTCACTTTGTTTGTTTGTTTCTTCGTTATACAAATTCATCCCTTTGATCGTTTCGAAAGAAATTGGCGCTCATTTTCCTTAGCATCTGAAAGAAGCTCTTATACTGTAAAAATGTTTTTTCTTCATTTCAAGGAATAAAACATTTATATTGTAAAAGTAGGATTTATATTTTATAATATGGTAACAGCTTCAGACAGAAATTTTATATTTGATACGAAAATTCTTCGCATAGTACATACTTACAACACTCTTAAAAAATTGTAATATTAAAACTCGAATAAACTACTACGTCAGAAACGCCAAAGAAAAATATTTGAGATGCATACAGCCGTTTCGGTAGCCTTAAGCGTACCGTCTTCAGTGCAAAAATTTTTTGCACTGAAGACGGTACGCTTAAGGCTACCGAAACGGCTGTATGCATCTCAAATATTTTTCTTTGACGTTTCTGACGTAGTAGTTTATTCGAGTTTTAATATCAAAAAGTTACTACTCCATCTTGTTTCTCAATCCCCCGCCCCCTCTCCTTAAAAATAGGATCAACGAAAATGGGTAAAAAGCAGTGATCTGCAGTTCAATGTAGAAATTGTTTGAGCTCGAAAATTGTTACTCGGTATAAAAAAATTTCATTCCAGTTCATATTTAAGACGCTGTTTAAAAGTTATTAACCCCTAATTGTTCAATCCCTAAAAGAAGTGAAATGGGAGAAAAAAAGAGAGTATGTTTTGAGACTTGGATACCGCTCGAGCTAAAAATTTAATATTTGGTATGAAAATTCTTCTTCAACGTTCATATTCACTATGTTATTCAAAAGTTATTAAAAATTTCTTATGAGATTGGGGGGTGAGTTGTAAATTGAGGGTGTGAAAGAGTCTCTTTACATATATTGGCTTTATTTACATTTTCAAATAAATTTAATAATTACATATTATATTTTCAATAAATAGAATTTATATTAATCTATATAACGAAATCCTAAATTATCTTTTACATTTAATTATATTTGTTTTTCTAAAATAAATATCTTAATTTCAATAATAGAGTTTTACCTGTTAATTTATTAAATGAATCTGTTGAGAATAAAAAAACGTATTCTTTAAAATTAATTTATTCCTAATAACCTAAATGCATTTTTATAAAATAACGGTCTTTCAGAATTCTTATCTTCCAAAGCTAAATCGTTTTATAAATAAAATAAAAAGAAATATTATTGCCATATATTAACTGTTGCCTTATTCTATAAATTATAATTCATTCTTTTAAATTACGCAAGTTTATTTTATTATAGCTAATTTGAGCAATAAATGTCCGTTGAAATATCATTAAAGGGTATAATTTATATTTCTTAATGACTGGATGTCGTAATAATTCATAGTCTTTCCGTTTCTCATGCGCAGACAATTTTTGAGGCAAAAAGTTGGCATAAGTGTTTGGCGTTAATTTTATAACGGACTCTCTAAATTCAAAATATTTATACTATTTTATTCGAGAGACAAAGGAATGTGTTTGGCTATGAATTTGGCGATATTTTCGAAAAACTTAGCGTTATTCTGCAGTTGGATGTTGACTGTCATATTGAGAACTACTACACTTCGCTCCTAGATTTTGGTTCAGTAAATCCGTACCCTTGAACCCTCTCTCTCACCTCCAGCCTTTGCATTGTCGAAACTCACAGACTATGTGTACTACCACAACAAAAAAAAAAAAAAAAAAAAAAAAAAAGAAAAGAAAGTTGAATTGCTCTATGAAGTCTCTCCGAAATAAAATTGTATTATGCACACTGTAAAAAATAGGTTCTTAAAAATAAGTATATATTGTCTCAAAATAGCCCCGAAACAATATATACTTAAATTTGAAAACCCATGTACTCATTTTTGAGTACATTGACATGTCAAACATGGTGATATTTGGATTCTTATTGGTCAATCCCATTTTTCAGCATGTCAATATACTCAAAAATGAGTACATGGGTTTTTTAATTTAAGTATATATTGTTTCTGGGCTATTTTGAGAAAATATATACTTATTTTTAAGAACCTACTTTTTTACAGTGTGCAGTGTCTCTAGTCTTTTTTATTTTATCGGCCATCTTTTAGAGTAGTTTGAACCTGGACTCTGTTATGGTACGACTTATACTAGAATCCCTGAATTCAGCGTTATAGAGGGTATATTGAACAGTTTGAAAACATCTTGAGCCTGAGCTAAAAACATCATACTTTATATAAAAAATTTTCATTCAAGTTCGTACTTATTTTGCTATTAAAAACGTTGATCAAAAGTGTTTTTATTCTGATTGTATTCTTTTTTTTTTTTTTTGCAAAAACCTCGGAGATACTGCGTATTCTAGCTAATACACTATAAATTGCAAAGCTGCGTAAAAAAATGCTCATAATTTTATAAAGTCTATGACAGATTTCAGGAGATTATGTTTCAAAAATTACAAAATTTTAATTTAGTCTTCAAAATAAAACTATTTTCTATAAATTAAACGAGTCGCGTTTACTAATAATACGATATAAAACAGGAAAAATGACTTATACCTTTTTTATTTGTAATAACTTCAAAACTAATGGTTGAAACAAATAAAACTCTCATGTTTGAATAATATCAACGTGATGAAATGATACCTATGTACATTTTTGATTTAATAATTCATTTTATTACACTCTACGAAGTAATTATTAAAAATCTACATAAAACATTCTTTTTAAACGTAATATAGTAAACATATACTTTGTACTGTATTATGATTTATTATATGATATAAACAAGTTATATTTTAATACATGAAATAAAACTACTTATTTGTTAGATCTAAGAATTTTTTTTAATAAAAATATGTATTCTGCATTGAGTTATTCTACCTTTTCATAGAATTACTGCTTTAATGCGCAATGGCATAGTATTATGCAGTGTTTTAATATAAATATCAGAAATTTCTCTGTGCCAAATATCATAAATAATTTTTTCTAGTCCTTGCAGAGTTGTAGGCTGCAATTTTTTAATCTTCATCCCTTTTCCGCGCTTTTTTATAGATTAAACATTTTCGAGCGGATTGAGATTAGGGCTATTTCCAAGTCTGATGAAAAAGAAATTCTACTATATTTTTTGTGGGATTTAACTTAAAGTTAAAAAAGATATGATTGCTCATAGAATTACAGGCGCTCATGGGATAAGGTAGGTAGTTTTAACAATTTGAATCGAATAAACGCACCACAGACTCCCTTTAGTATCGTGCAATATCATCTTGAAATTCTATTTGCAGGAAAGTCTGAGATACCTTCAAAATAATCGGTCAGGCGCCGTTTTTATAATGGCCGCGTTTTATTTCGAGTTATTTGATCCCTTGAGCATTAAAATTTGTCCAACTAATTGAAAATTTATACACCTCCGTACCATAATGTACTCCGTAATATACTCCGTAATTATCTCCGTACCATAATGTACGAAGAATGTGTCACTGTTTTACGAATGCAATTTTCAATAATTCGGTCACATTTTTATCATCTTACTAGTTTTTTTTTATCAGCCCCCAATAAAATGAATTTGACTCATTAGAGAAAACCAGTTCAGCCTGATAATTAACTAATAATTTTTTTTAATTTTTGGTTAACTGAAGTCTTGTTTTTTTAATCTTTTTCCTTAATAATGTCTTCCTTTTTCACAAATCTTCTGGTTTTTAACATACTTTGTTTAATTGTTCCCGCACTGTTTTTGAAGAAATTATTTTGCTATGCACGTTTTTTAATCTTTTCTAAGTTATGATTATGTACAAATCGATTTTTTAAAACTTTTGTGTCTAAACTTGCCATCATCTCGCTTGGATGGGCAACATGGCCGCCTAAAGTCACATTTTCCGTTTAAACAGCCAAAAAATTTTATATATTCTTAAAAATCATTTCAGGAATATTCCGTTAACATTTAATTAATTTGCCATCTCACGTATTAAAATATTTTTTGACTTTCATTCTAAAATTAATACTTTTTGTGGCATCGTTAAATGCCTTATACTTGCCATTTTTGAAATACTTTCTAAAATTATAATTTTTCTGACAGTTGCATTTTATTTTCAACACTGGGCTCAATCCTAAAGTGTACGTGGAGGGCGAAGTAATAAAATCTGTTCAAAAATTTGCTTTTTAAATGATAAAAATGGCGGTTGCAAAAAGGGAAAAGAAAATATCCAAGTGCGGCTTTTTTTTTTTTTTTTTTTTTTTTTTTTTGTCGTTTAGTGTATTTCTAAAATTTTAAAAAGTTATTTTAAAATCGCTTTTCAGGGGTTATGCACAAATTACGAGTGAAAACATTATAATGTACAGTAATTTTTAATTTTCTTCAAGTTCAGCGACAAATTTGAACACTTCTGTAGGACATTTTATGAAACAACAATGAAGTTTTTTACGGGATATTCTTAGAGTATGAAGCACATTTTACTAACTGCTTATGTATATATATGAGCTCAATAAAGAAATTTAAATAGTGTAATTATTCAAATTGAATAACTTGGAAATTTTGATACAATTTTACACTTTTTTTTTCCCACACGTCTGTGCAATTTGTTATGTAGTCTTAAATTTATTTATAAGCGATTAGAGCTGAGGTCAAGATTTTTTCAGCAACCTGTAAGAAAATACAAGGCTTGAAAAAAAAAAAATCTTATTTTACAAATTTGTCGCATAAAACAATTTTATAAGTAATTAACACTCTTTCTGGCACGACCCTTCCCGCTGATACATTTCTAAGGAAATTATATTTCATTTTTTTTTTTTTTTTTTAATTTTTCCTGTTTAGGTAACAATATTAAGAGCAAGAAATTTTGTAAAATATGTGAAAACTTTTACATTTTGATGGCGAACTAAAAAATTTCTGTTAATTAAACGCAAGTATAAATTTGATTTTATGCGATAAAAACTTTTTTCCATCAAAAGTTTTATAAATATATTTTTTAATTATAAACATCCATTAAAACATTTAATTGTTTAAACTGGTGTGGAGTACCTTTAAAATATCAAAAAAGTAATTTATTTTGTGTTTTTGTGTAGTTCATAAAATGTAATTAAAATAATCTGGCGTGGCACTAACATGGTTCTCTCATACCTTACATTATTATAGACGTAGTTTATTAGTAGAATATTTTAGTAGAAGTATATTAGTAGAAGATGAAAAATAGGAAATATGAATTGTAAACTTACAAATTGCTTTAAATAATATTTGAAAATTATTTTAGAAACAATTTTATTTGAAATACATTTCTGTATTTGAACATTTGCAAAGTGCTTTAAATAACAATTGAAAATTGTTTTAGAAACAGTTTTATTTGAATTTTTTTTTTTTTTTTTTTTAATTTGGAAATGCTTTAAATAACTATTTAAAATTGTTTTAGAAACAGTTTTATTTGGAATAATTTACAAAATGCTTTAAATAACAACTGAAAATTGTTTAGAAAGAGTTTTATTTCAAATACATTTATGTATTTTAACATTTACAAAGTTTTTTATTTATTTATTTTTTTTTAAAAATAACAGTTGATTTTTTTTTTTTTTTTTTTTTTTTTTAAGAAACAGTTTTGTTTGAAATATATTTCTGTATTTGAACATTTACAAAATACTTTAAGTATCAGTTGAAAATTATTTTAAAAAGAGTTTTATTTGAAATATATTTCTGTATCTGAACATTCACATCACTAGACTTATCAGTAAATACCTGATTTTTTAGATTTAGGAGGGCCATCAAAACGTCTAATGTAGCAAAAACTTAATTTCGAAAATTTGAAGGAAAACAATATTTACTCTACCATATACGTATCTGATTAAGAAAAAGAAGAAGAAGAAGAAAAAAGTTTATTATTATTATTTTTATAATACCTCGTAATTTTCTATAGAGAATTACGTACAAAAAAAAAAAAAAAAAAAAAAAAAACATATACTTTTTTTAAAACCATTTATTAAACCATTGAATATTATATCATCGTACTTCTTTCATATTCAGAAGTTTTATTCTGTATATAACGTTTATTAAACAGAAAATTATAAAATAATAGTTAGAATAAAATAAATAAAATTGTCAAATTCACAATTTTTTTCTGTTATATCTTATTTCTTATATATCAATAATTATAATAATAAGAATAACAAACATTGCTTTAAGTTATATTAAGGGGGAAAATTCATTTTTCATTAATTAATTATTATTATTTTAAAGGATCAAATCACAAATGAAATAATGCTTATAACTTCTTTTGTATTTGACCTCACTTCCCCATGTCTTTTCGATAAATCACGAAACTTTCGTGGTTTGCTGTTGGTGAAGTCTGAAAATTGATCGATCCTTTTTCATAGATAAGAGAGTTCGGTAACATTTATGTGAATTTATTCAAACAGCCACGTGTTATCATTTCTGGAGTTAACATAATTTACATTCTACTGAATCTTTTAGAGCATAAGTATTTTCTCAAATAGCGTGAGTTATTGATACATAGATCATAATGATAAAGAATTTTTCGTTGTGTCCCTGCAAAAATCTATAAGGGCTAGATTCACCAAAATGAATAGGGTTCGTACTATGGTGACTTAATGACGTGCAATAATGACCTATAACATGTGTATAAATTTTCAGCTCAATCGAATAAGATGTTTAAACATTATCGCACTTTAAAAAATTTGGGCCCATAAGCCGTAATATTAAAGAATATTTTTTTGTGTCTCTGTAAAAAAAAAAAAAAAAAACTATAAGTGATAGATTCATCAAATTTTATACAGCTAGTGCGATGGTGACTTATAATAAGTATATAAATTTACAGCTGAGGAGAATAAGGCGCTCAGACGCTATCGCGCTTTAAAAAAATTGGATCTATAGGCCATAATGATAAAAAAAATTTCTTTGTGTCCCTGTAAAAAACTATATATCCTAGATTCACCAAAACTAATAGGGTTCGTGCTATGGTGACTTATAAAATACATATGAAATTTCAGCTCATTCTAACTAAGCGTTTAGGTGCTATTGCGTTCACTCACACACATACATACATACATCACCGTAAAAATAGTAAAAATGAACTCAGGGGACCTCAAAACGTATACAAACACCAAAATCTCAAAGTCGGGTTTTTGATATGATTACAATACTTTCCTTACATATGTACGTTCAGAAAGTAAAAATAGCATTTTAAATTTTCAAGAAATTTCCGGTTTGAAACATCTGTATATTAAGTTGATTAAATTCAAGTGATGTTTAATTTAATAAATAAAAAACTTCGTAAGCACATAAAGATTTCTTGATATGATACAATGATACAGTATTTTTAAAAGATTGGAGCAGACGCGCTTCTATTCTTTTAAAAGAATTTAATTAATTTACATTCTCAAACATAAGTTAAGTTTTGAATTCGACTTGTGAAAAAAAAAAAAAAAAAAAAAAAAGGCTTTTGTTTGACTAAAATAGTTGCTTTGTGTAGTGTTGAAAAGAATAAAACTTCTTACTTCCATCATATGTGATGCTGTAATAAAAGAACATTTACACTCGAGTAGAAAATGTTGAAAGGGTTTAACTAACCTCTTTTCTGCAACAAGAGGGCTGTTGCAGTAAAAGTAGATTTTTTGTCAAAGGGAAAAATGCTGCAAAGGATTAAACCTCTTTCTTGCATCAAATGTGTTATTCCAGTAAAAACAGATTTACAGTCAAAATGGAAAATGTTGAAAAGGATTGTTACCTGCATGAAATGAGCTGCTGCAACAAAAAATGGACATACAGTAAGAGTGGAAAAATGTAACAAATGACTAAACCTCTTACCTACATGAAATGTGTTGCTGCAATTAAAATAGATATACAGTCAGAGTAGAAAATGTTGCAAAGGATCAAACTTCTTACCTGCATTAAATGAGTTCCTGCAATAAAAATAAATTTATAGTCAGAGTGGAAATTATTGCAATGGATTAAACCTCTTAGCTGCATCAAATGTGCTACTGCAATAAAAGTAAATCTACAAGCAGAGTGAAAAATGTTGCAGTGGATTAAACTTCTTTTCTACTTCAAATGTGCTGTTGCAATACAAGTAGATTTACACTCAAAGTGAAAAATTATTGCAACGAATTAAACCTCTTGTCTGCATCAAATAAACTGCTGTAGTAAAAGTAGTTTAACCTTGATAACAATATGCTTCGAACGAGTTAAAGAATTGAAATTAATTAATGAGTGAAATTAACACTTGAGTTATTTATGCTTTTTTATGGTATACTGGTAAAAACCAATCTAATACGCTATAATTCAATTCGTTTGAGAATGATTCAGAGCGCAAATAGGTGATATACAACGGTGATATAACTTCTTGCGATACGATAGGCATTTCTTCGTTCTTCTTTGGACACTAAGTTTCACCGACACATCCGCACCTCATAAATTGCATAGAAACTGTATTGTGTAGAAGACGCACCAAGATGAAATTTGCTATAAATGAAGAGCTAGCCGAGGGAAAAAAAAAATAAAAAAATAAAATAACTTGGAAGGGGCGAAAAGTGGCTTGGAGAACCACAGTAGATATTTTTGCACAGAGAAATTTTAAATAATGAAATAGTTGAAGGTTTAAAATTAAAAGAAGAAATGGGAAAGGGGAAACACATTTAATGATTCGTGGTCGAATCCCCAAAAGGCAAAATGTGACTATATTGTCACACATGATTTAGCTTCACTGAAGGGCAAACAATTACAGTAGATTCTACTGTCAAAATTACAGATATGCTGTACGCTTTCTTTACAGAGGTGTTTGCTGTAAAATAAAGGCAAAATACATCTTACACAAATAAAGGAAAATTATACTTTAAAGTATCCTCATAGATGTAAGTTACGTCGAACATTAAAAGATGTAATGAATAGTACGATTGAAAAGTATTTTTTACAAATGCGAACCGCTTTATTATATAAAAATATAAATAATACATTTTTACTTTCTTCTCTCTATATAAAAATATAGAGAAGTATTCGTAAAAGCTTTCGACCGCCAGTTTTCTGTGTATTTGCACTTTTTAGAATGGTCTAAAAATGTGTTGACCATTTTTTAGAAAATGTCTGTCTATTTGTCTGTTTTTGAGTGCATCTAATATTTTGTGTACCTCATGTGCCGATGGACGGTATTAAATATAAATTTATATTTGGTGGCACTTTAACTTAAGTTGGTGCTGATTAGCTTTTAAAGCATACCATTCAACAGTTAGTGCGGTCGTACCATTTTTCAAAATTTTTAATAAGGCTTGTATAAATGTATACAACAAGGATTATTTTTCACCAAACTTAGCAAAAAAAAAAAAAATAAATAAATAAATAAATAAATAAATAAAGAAAAAAAATAAATAAAATAAAATAAAAATAAATAGAGAAAGAGAAATAAATTCAACTTAAAGGTTTTTCAAAAGAAACTGTCAGCACCTTAAAAACGAAGGATTAAATCATAGGTTTCTGATAATCTGAAACAAATTTATCAATTAAAAAAAAAAGGAACAACTAAACAAATAAATAAAATAAAATAAAAGTAAAAAAAAAACGTGTTTTTTAAGATATTTCTTGTGGAGCACAAAATTGGCAGACTTTCGACTTTTAATCTATACTTTCCTGAGTTGACAATCGTCTGATTTTATTATGGAAAATAATTGTAATATTAATTTTTATTGCTAATTTAAACTGGCGTAATTTGCACAGGAAAATATAGAAGAAAGTTTTGTCATGCCTACATCATGCTACTTAAAATTATTTCAAAACATAAATGTGTTTTTATCAATTTTATTTAAAACACAATTTTAAAAATTGAGATTTTTTGTCATTACGAATGAAATAGTATTTAACTTTCCAGATAAAATCTTTTCACATTTCTTTGCTATAAATCATGAAATTTTCGTTGCTTTGTGTCGGTGAAGCGAGTATATCGATTGGGGAACATATCTGTGAATCCATCCAAAGGGCCATATCTTATCATCTACAGAGTTAACATAATTCACTTGCCATTTAACCTTTTTGAGCATAAGTTTTGATACGTTGTGTAGATATTTATTATAACACTGATGTATTATTATAGAGAAGCAACATTTCTCGATACGAGGAGAAGATAATTTCAAAAGGATAAAAGTCCTACATCGTAATATGTCTTCTATTTTTTAACACGGGTTGTTTATCGATAAAAAATAATGCTATAAATGTAATTGTGAGATATAGAACTTTTCAATTATTAGTTAATGTTATATAAGAAATAAAAAAAATATATATATGTGAGATCAAAATTGCTTAGAATTTATTAAATCGCGATGAAATAAATTTTAAAAAGAGGCATTTTAAGAATAACACTTCTTTTGAAAATTGTATTACTAAAAATAGAATTGTAGACGATTATTAAAACTATATATATATATCTATATATATATATATATATATAGAGAGAGAGAGAGAGAGAGAGAGAAATTTAGATCAAACTACTACATAATACACATTAAATGTTCACTCTTTCTTTTTCTCATTTTCATTCATTCTATATGCATTATGTTTCAACGATTGTATTAAACAAGAAAAAAAAAAGAAAAAGAAATTATGCTATTTATATAAGTAATAAAATTTTCACCAACTATGCTTACCTGTTACGCTGTTAACTTTCGATGTATTATAACTTAGTGATGGCATTTAAAAATATATCTGTTTCTATCTTGGAGAAAAAAAAAAATCCCACAAAAATTACACTGATAATTATTTTTAAGAGAGAGCTGAAAATAGATTGCTTTTGTTAGTAGTTCATATACACCATAATATGTATTAAATTTTAGTTTAAGGGAAGAAATTTAAGAACTCTTATCACAAACACTATCATAATACAGATGTACTGATAATCCCATAACGTATCCGGATATTTTTGTAATCTGCAAGAAACATGTTTTGTGCATCTGAATAATTTAGGTTAATTTAGTTATGAACCATACAGTATATGAAACATTAAAATATTCTCTAAAAAGTACCTGTCATAGACCACAATGGATCCGTATGCCTTGCGGGCCCCTATACACAACCTAGTAGTGATCGTTATGACCATTTTAAATAGAATACAAGTTTAAAAGTATTCTAAAATTTCAGATATGAAAACATGGAAAACAGACAAAACGGATATATATTCATAAACACTTTTCAACTTTTATAAATCGTTAGAAAAGGCTGGGCATTGAATTAATGCTTGTATTACTGTTTTTGGATTCTTTTTGTATTAAGCTTCAACGACAGAAATGGAAAGTAGATACAATTTTCAGAATGGATAAATCAGAGATAGCAACAGTGATAGAATATGAAATTTTCCTATAAAGGAAATGCGTGCGCTCTGGTCGAGAGGGAGATACTAGCCTAGTGGAAAGAATAATATGACGGTTAATGTCCGATTCCATTTGCTTCATGACATTTCCATTTTTAAAAGCAATCATTCGATAACGGGGAGAATCGAATGATTCAGAACACTTATATTTAGAAAAAATAAAAACACTTAGCTGTAAAATGAAATTTAAAGAATATATTTTTCAGTTTTATTTGTTAATTTACATCAGTGACATGCATACACATATCCGAACACAGAGAATCATTTTAGTTTTAATTGATACAAAGACAACATAGTACTGTTTTGAACCGTGAACAATTTTTATAACGATGTTATAAGGGGTCATTTATACATTCGAAAATTGGAATCTGATATTCAAACTTTAATTGTAATACAATAGTTTTATTGTAAAATAGCAATCTTCAGCGACCAGCTATAGTTCACGACAAGTTGTGATTTAATGGCACTTTCATTCGAAGAAATAAAAAATAGTATCAATAAATGCAATGATAAATGTAAGTGTCTTAAAAATTTCTAACGATTCTTGTTGAGCAGTTTGGTGAGAATCCTGCAGTAACATGTGATGCTTGGTCAACAAGAATTTGGTGTGTAAAGACAGTAAAGATTTAATATACACAACGTTATGCAAGCACTGAAAGTGCAATTATTAACCGTAAAACAATAATTACATACAAAAGGATAGTTAAAAGTGAGTTAATATGGCGAGTTTGAATAAAATCCGTACAGCCGTTTTTAAAGGAATGCACTTGCTAGACCTGAAATTCAGCTATTTATACAGGATGCCTATCAATTTTCCTGAACTAACCAACTATATGATTCGAAAGGTTATCTAATAGAGTGTTTTATATAGCAACTTTGAAGAAAATCGTTAGAGCCTTTTTGAGATACGGACTTACGGTCTCACCTCCGGTTTCCGATGTTCTACTTCCGGTTTTTCAATTTTCACCAAAATATGGATAATTCATTTATACAGCAGACCTGTCTCAATTCTGAAGTTTTGTAGTACTATCTTTATTAGTTTCGGAGATATGATAGCCAGAAGTTTCCGCACATACATACACACATACACACACACACTGACCAGTTACCCAAAACCACTTTTTTGGACTCAGGGTACCTTAAAACGTGTAAATCAGGTGAAATCTCGATATCGAATTTTTGGACCGAATATAATACTTCCATCACCTACGATAATAGGGTAATGGAAGTAAAAGTTAAAGTTAACTAAGTTAGTTGACGAGAAAAAAAATAAAAGGTATTTTTGTCCACTTTTGCATGAAAATAACCTAAAGTGTGAACGATCTTGTGTATTAATTGTTTTATTGCGATGAAGATAATGAACACCACTTGTTTAAGATAATTTATGAAGATAGGTGCTGGAAGCTCTTATTTTCAGCTGTTTTAATTACTCATATGGTATTGTTATTAATTTTCAATCTCACCATCATCAATTTTTTTTTTTTTTTAATATACGAACAGTTCGAATTACTAAATTTATAAAAGAGAATATTTCTTAAGTTCTTTGTTGTGAAAAACCCTTATCATCTCACGAATCTTAGTAAATAAACAAAAATTTGTTAAAGTTACAAGCTTATAAGGTGTTTTTCACAAAAATGATCTAAGTGGTTAAAATAATTGGATCTTTAAATTAATTACGCGGCATGTGAAAAACCTCTTAAGAAATATTTGAAATCTAGCTCGTTCTTTTTCGTGTAATTTGCTTAATGATTACTCTATTCAAATGCACTTTTTAAAAAAGTTGTCCAATATATCTAGCTTTCGAACTGTATAATGATTTTTTAATCTTTCGCACATGCGCAGTGAAAACGTTTTTCATAAAAATGCTCATATTTCCTGAGATATTTGTATTCCGATTGTAGTATATTGTTTTAAAAGTGTTTTTCCAACTTCTTTGAAAGTGGGAATAATTTTCTTAAAAAACTCTGTGTATTATAAATAAAAAACATGTTGATTTTTTTTGGTGTTTTAAAATGAAAGCTTACATCTCCGTTATATAATATGCTATCATCACACTTCATCAAGAAATTGAACTGAGTCTATATTAACATATCCTGAAGTTACAGATCATTTCGTTCACTTAACGATACAGGGTGATCAGAAACATAATTGATTTTGTTCAATTTGTTACCGGCCCCCTAAATGTTGTCTTAAACCAGTCTTCAATGAAAAACATGAAGACCTAGTTCCTTAAATGCCCAATGCCTGAAAACTTTTCATCGAGAAATAAGTTTTTAAATTGAAAAAAAAAAAAAAAAAAAAAAAAAAAACTGATCGTTTGCAAATATTGCTAAACTTTTGAAAAGGAGTGTATAATGATATAGCATATATTAATATCTTCGCTGTTCCAAAAAAAAAAAAAAATTCTACTCTCCCCTCCCTTCTTCCCCCCCCCCAAAAAAAAAAATAAATAAATAAAAAATAAATAAAAAAATAAATAAAAATAAAAATTCGTTTATTTTTTCATATTGAGAAAAAAGCAAGAGCACCAAAATAATGCTAATAACAACACTAAAATTTAAATTCTTCGCTTACAAAACTTAAGGAACATTTTCGCATTATTTTAAAAAACATCAGAAAAAAAAATCAATAATCGTTAAGCATGTTTTTAAAACACAGTGTTAAATATTAATGAGCCCAAAATTACAGTGTAAGTTGACACAAGATTTAAAAATCTTAGCTTCATTAAGAAAGAAAAGTTTATCTTAGTGAAAGCAAAATATTTGAGTTTTAAAATTCATCAAATATTTAATAATTCTTCGTTAAACGAAAGTTGTTAAAATAACTCTGATACTTCATTAATAAGGCTTTTCTCACTTTCAAAATTCCGAGGAAGATTCAAGGAAAACTTATAAACTTACATGAAATGTTGTAAGATTTTGAAAAGTTAAATGTAATATGGTAATCACAGGTTAATTCTTGAAGGAAACATGATTGCTCCACTGAAGAGAAACATTTTTAGTTACTCCAATTCTTCTTTATTTTATGAATTTAACTATCTACTATGAAAAGTTAAGTATGCTAAAATAATTATAAAATAAATAAAATGAATAAACAAAATCTAAGCGTAATTGTATTAGAACAAGTTGACTTAAGTGTACTCTGCTCAATTCCCCATCATATATTTGTTTCCATAAATTTCTACTGCAGGGTACATACATATTAAGATAAAGGAACTTTGCAGTCACTCTTAATATGGTCGCAAACTGAAATGCCCCACCCACTAGGCTATAATACTTGCGATTCGATATAATAAACTTACCCTAATTTGTTGAATAATTTTATTGGGATCATTTACGTATTTTAGTCCATGCATTGCAATTCCATACTATTTTAATGCAATTAAATATCTAAATAATGCAAGTTTGTGTAGAATATTACCATGTTACGAAGTTTTAAAGTAGAATGTTCATAGTATATTATTCTTATGCTTGTATCATAAATGATATTTTAAAATTGATCCGACATCTTTACGATGAAAATATTCCTCATAATGGACGTTCATGAGGGAAATTTTGCCCGATTCTACTATGTGAAGAAAATGGTAAATTTCGATTTACTTACGAAGTTTTTGAAATAGAATGTTCATAATTAACAATGTTTGTGCCAGTATCACAAATTACAGTTTAAAACTGGTGTGATACCGTTACGATAAAAATATTTCTTATGATGCATTTTTAAGTGAAATTTTTGCCTTCTTTTCCCATGTTAAAACTAGTATGTTGTGGCTACCACAAGACTTTCTTCTATATTTCCCTAAACAAATTCACTGCATTTTAGAAATCACTGTGTAGCAGCCTACCTGTTGAGCGGTTGACACCAAAAGTTGAAAGGTATTAATTTATGTCAAGGTGCATCTACATATAAAGTTATATGCAATTCTATGCAGTAGTTCCTGAGATATAGCCTTCCCTTAAATTGCAGAAATCGCTGTATAGAAGCGCCACCTGTTGGCCGATGAGAATTTAAATTGATCCAGCTTAATGTCTCATAATGACCATCTTACACATCAATTTTTGTTTGATTATATGCAATAGAACCTGAGATATAGCCTTCTCTTAAATTGCGGAAATCGTTGTATAACAGCGCCACCTGTTGAGCGATTGACACCAAAAGTTGGTAGGCACTAATTTAGATCAAGGTACATCTACATATACATTTGTATGCAATTCTGAGCTGTAGTTACGGAGATACAATTGCCAAAAAATTTTGTCACACACACACACACAGACAGACTTTTCTAAAAATGGTAAAATCGTGTTCTTGACCTCTCAAAACGTGTAAATCTGTCGAAAACCGGAATTCGAAAAATTTTACGAATCCAATACTTTCTTCTATTGAAGATAGAAGAAAGTAAAAACTGTAAATTTCGAATAGCTTATTTAAATTTTAAAACTAGAATGTTGGAATTTAATAGGGTTCTCGTAAGTTTGATAAGGGAGATTTTAAAACTAGTTTGACCTCTTTACGATTATTTGTTCTTGAGATAATGTATACACTTACTAACAAACTAACGAATTAACTAAATAACATACTGACTAACTTACACTTGAATACGACATCAAATATGTCATTTTCGGATTCTCCAAATCTGAAAACGCGCAAAATATAAGAAAAACGTGTTTTAACGAACGTCTGAGTTCCCATAACTATATTATGATGGGGAACTAAAAAAAAATCTGTCTTCTGATAAGTTTTGATTTAGAGTTGTAAGTTTATAGTCATTCAGTACAATATGGGTCTTTCCTCTCTTTTATTCGTCTAAATTAAATGATTTTTATTTTTATGTCTAGTTCACATTCTAAATTAAAATCATTCTGTATAATTTAACCAATCGCGATTCATTATCTAAATGGCTATAGCCATTTGCTTTCTGTAATGTTTTTTTTACCTGGCAATGATTTAAAGTTAACATCAGAAATTAGTTTTCTTGGAGATTTACATCCTATCAGATCAATTTCTAATCTTCCAAAATTCTTATTCTTCGGTCTTTTATCAATGTGTATAAAATTATCTCATGAAATGGAAACGAGTCTTCGACAATTACAAAAGCGTGTGGATTTTAGTAAATGCTATCAATCCTCATAGTTAGAGCCACTTCTTAATGTATAAATGAGAGGATTGATGTAAGACTAAATATATCTGAAACCTGCTGCACAAGAAAGGAAGTTTAAGAGTTTAAGTGGAAAATGTTTGACGACTGAGTAAAAAGTAATGTGAAATGAGAGTAGTATGTTATGTTGCAAAGAAAATACAAATTTTACATGATATATGTTAGAAAAAAAAAACTATGAAGTGACTCCATTCGACTTTCTAAACATTTAGTTAGTTACCAGGATTTACACAAATTTCAGTCACTGAATAATACAGTAAATAAACAAAAGCGAAAAACATAATACAGTTTTTGAGTGTGTCTTCGGAAGTTTGTGCATTCATAGAAAGAATCATAATTTATCTGAATTCTTGTGTGTGTGTCTTATAAGCACGTAATTTGTCTGGTAAGCAAATAGGATGTAAGATGTGCAAATGATTTCTTGCTTCCTATAAAAGAATGTTAAGTAATACGCATATAATTTTCCAAAATGATCGTAATTTAGCAAAACAATATAACAGTTAAAAGAAAAAAAAATCAATATAACACATTAAACAATTGAGTTCATAGACCGTGATGTATTAGAATTAGAATTTGTATCTCTGTGAAAGTATTCTAAGTCATTTCTTTTTAAAAATTCTTCAGCACTTGCTACGATTATTTATATCATTTTGATCTAAAATTAAATGTAGAGTTTAAAAGTTAGCACACATCAAATAGTTTGAGTCTATTAACCATAATGTATAAAAATTCTTTGTGTTCTCGTAAAGAAATTATATGTACTACTGTCATGTTACAGTTTATATGATGGTGAACTACATGATACTTGACAAATTTAAGCTCAGTCAAAAAAAGCATTTAGATGTATCGTGATTACTCATGCATATACACAGACATACATCATCAAAAAATTTCCAATACACTGAGTATGTGCATATTCACCGGAATTCCATGATAGGATTCTTATACGATTACGACAATAATTTCCTTACATGGTATGTATTCGCAAAGTAGAAAAAGTAAACCTTTAACAGAAAAATAATAATCAGAAAGTATCCTGGAATTAATTCACGTAGGAACTAATGCTCACTGTGTTGGTCATAAAATTATAATATTCCATACTTAAAGAATAAAAAGTTGGTAGAAAAAAATTTCTTTCTCAAAGGATATGAAAAATCATAATAAGAATAAAGACCAGTTCAATAAATATTAATTAATGATAATAGCAAAAATGATTAACTACTTTTTCTACTTGCGTCAGTCATGAAATTGTAATAAGGTAGAATATTGAAATCGTTAAAAATGATTTCATTATGAAATGTTGTGATGAATAATAGAACTGAAATTCTAATGGACATCATAAATTGTGTTCCTTGTTAGGTTAAGACTTAAAAAAAAAAAAAAAATTCTTTGTTATTGACATTATTGTAAAATCTAAAAAAAAAAATTCTTTGTTATTGACATTATTGTAAAATCTAAAAAAAAAAAAAAAAAAAAAACTAAATGAATACTATTAACAAATAACATAAAATATTACAAAAAAAAGTATTTTATCACAGTCCAACAGAGAAAAAAATTGGTATGGGTGGATTCTGCTTAGTTCCCTATCACGTTCTACTGATTTTCTACTGTAGAATATACTATACTCATGATAAGAGCAATGACTTCGGTTGATTGCTAGGAACGATCGAATGCTGAAATGCTCCAACCACTAGGATAATCTTCCCCACTTAAATACGTTTTTTTCCCTGGTATCCTACTTTTTTGTAATCTCCTTCATGTTAGTTGTTGACATTTAAAGATGTTCATGCCAATATCATATATGATATTTTGATACTAGTCCGACTTATCAGGTAAAAATAATTCCCATAATGTACGTTTATACATAATTTTACCACATATTCTGTTATGTTAAACAATCGTAAACTTTGGACATTTTACTAAGTTTTACAAGTAGAATGCTGAAAATGCATAAGATTCTATAGTTACATCATAAATGTTATTTTAAAACTGGTTTGAATTCTGTATAATCACTCATTTTTTGAGATAATATCAACAAAGTCTAACAAATTAACAAATTAACTAAGTGAATAAAGTTCAGACGAACAGTTTTGTGATTTTTAATATTCCCAGCACCCCAAAAAGTAAAAAAAAGTTAAAAAAAAAAAAAAAAAGAGGTCGAAAACTTTTACAAAAACACAAGTTTCAAATACATATAATTCGATTGGGAACTAAATTAAGATGTATGTACATCTGTATGCAATGCATTGCTCCCTCCTCCACTCCACTCTAAATTGCTAATTTTGCTAAAACACATAACGTTGAAAAGTGTATAAAAACCTGAGCATGGCGCGAGATTTACTTTCTTGCTTCAATTTATTTTGAATTCATTAAGCTAACCTCTTTTTTCTTTGATTAACATTTTCCAACAAGGTTGAAAAGCGTTAATGACTTCGGTTTGTCTGTCTGTCCGCTCTCTAACTTCCGCAAATATTCATAGAATTTCTTGAAACTGATGTATGTTATTTAAGTTCACTATCGGATGTTCCCTATTGAAAATGGAGCGAATACCTTTGCTGGTTTGTGTACAGGGATTCCCGAAAGTATTCCAAAGCACTGTGTTCTATGAGATGTAATTCTATAAACCGTATTTTAATGCCGTTACTTTATACAAATCTTAATGAAATTGAAATATATTATTCAAGTCCACTATCGGATGTTCCCCATTGAAAATGGAGTGAATACCATCACTGGTTTGTATACATGGACACCCGAAAGTATACCAAAGCATTGCATTCTATGATGTATTTTTATAAACCAAATTTTAACAACTTTACTTTTCACAAATCTTAACAAAATTAAAATATATTATTCATATGCACAAAAGAATGCTTTGCATAGAATACAGTGTGATTAGCAATAAATTTCCAGGGCCACACAAAAATATTCAGTTACATTAATGGGTATTATTGGAAATTTACTGGAATTGCATTTTCGTTTATAATAATCGTTTTTATCATTTTCAAAATGTTTCTAACATTTTCCAACATGGTTGAAAAGTGTTAATGACTTCGGATTGTCTGTCTCTCAGTATGTCTGTTTGTTTCCTATCCGCTCTCTAACTCCCGTAAATATTCATGGAATTTCTTGAAACTGATTTATGATATTCAAGTTCACTATTGGATGTTAACTATTGAAAATGGAGTGAATACCTCTACTGGCTTGTGTACAGGGACACCCAAAAGTATTCTAAAGCATTGTGTCTTATGAGAGGTATTTTTATGAAATATACATTTCAATTATTTTATTTTACACAAATTTCAATGAAATTGAAATATGTTATTCAAGTTCACTATCGTATGTTTACTGTAAAGAAATGATGTGAATACCACCACTAGTTTGTGTACAGGGACACTCGAAAGTATTCCAAAGCCATCGTTCAAGGAGAGATATTTCTATAAACCAAATTTTAATGAATTTATTTTGAACAAATCTTAATAAAATTGAAATATGTTATTCATACGCACAAACGAATGCTTTCTACAGAATGTAGCATGTTTAGCATTAGATTTACAGGTCCGCACAAAACTATTCAGTTTCATTGAGGGCTTTTATTGGAAATTTGCTGGAATTGCATCTTCTTTTAAAATAAGCAATTTATCACTTTTTAACATTTTTTAAGTGTGAATATGATTTCAATTTGTGTATCTATCCGTCCGACTGTCCATCTGTCTGTCTGTCCGCCTCCAGCGTCTGTAAATATTTTCTCCCTATTTTAAATGGCATTAATAGGTCCTGTACAAGTAGTTTGTGTAAAGGGACACCCAGATAAATGCCAGTGCATTGTATATATTCATGCACTGGCAGTATTTATAGTGCATTTATATAGATTACATTTAAAGAACTTTCTATTGTAAAAATCATAAAGAAATTGACATTTATTGTTAATATGCTAAAATAATATTTTGTATAGAATATGATTTTATTAACCTTCAGATGTACAGGACTACACTAAAATATTCAGGTGCATTAAGGGCTGCAATTAGAATAAAAGAGCTACGTTTTCTTTTGTGTTAAGCATTTTTAACACTTTCTAACAATGTTTAAGAATGAATAGGAATTCAGTTTCTCTATCTGTATGCCTTTCAGAACTACTGTCTGTCCGTTGTGTGATTACGTAGATAAAGAGCATTGAAAATTATACGATACAACAATTACGTACATTTGAAAAGTGTTAATGATCGATGCGTACCGCATGATTTTTCGTTCTTGTTTTTCTGAGTTCTTTTACAGATTTGTGTAAAAAAAATATAGTTTCTGTTAACTTATAGAAGAATTTATAACCTGGAATTTTATGGAAAAAAAAAAAAAAGTTGTAGAGAACGTATTGGATTATCTATCTAGTATCTATCTATAAATGCATCATTTTATGCACAAATAACTTCGTAAATAGAAACAGAGTACTATTATAACTACTGAACGATACTAACTTCTCTATTTCTTGAGAGAAATAGTTTTTGACATTTTGGTAAAATGCCAAGAAGAAGTGTCACTGTATTTTACTTACTATTTGCTTGGCAATTTGGAATTCTGGACACTTAGAGTGAATATGAATTGCTCCAAAACTTACTCCTAGCAAGAAGAAGCTGCTTTCAGAATAAATAGAATCAGTTTACGGTTCATAGTATATTGGTTAATGTTCAGACGAAACTGGTTTATGTCTGAGATATTTTTAACACTTCTTAAAAAAAAAGGAGTTTTATACAGGAAATATATTTTTGCATATGTTCACAACTTCTTAATTTTTCTTACCTTTATATATAATACAGAAAGTACCAATTTTGGTTCAAATTATTGAAACTGGGTTTTTGCTTTAATTACGCATTTTGAGAACCCCTGAATCTGAAAACCAGATATTTAGTAGTTAGTTTGTCTGTATGTGTGTTTATGAAAGAGAATCTATTAACATTATAACTTGAAAACACGTATTATAAGGAATATAGTCTAAATATCTGACAAAAATTTAGAATGCCGAATTTTCAAATTCGGAATTCTAAATTTGTATGACATAGCAATATTTCTTGAAACTTTATATTTAGATCAGATATATGATTCGTGTACGGGGAATATAAAGGAATACTTTGGATTTATGACGGGTTTAAGCAAAATATTTGGATGATGCATTTTAACATCTTTTGATTTAATCAAACAGAATTAAATTACGTACATTACTGGCTATCAAATTGCAACACCTTTAAGAAATATAATTAATAGAAGGATATATTTAATTGGGTACATAAATTAGAGTGGGAGGAATCATTGATTATTTTTTAGGATATTTGGAGTTATATATACTGAGAAATCAGTACATAAAGCTGCGACGACCTCTGGCAGCAATAGTAACCACTTAAAGATTAAATCGAGCAGTGATTGAATGATATGCTTGTATACACGATGCCACTGTTCATCGACCGTAGTTAGTGGAGAATGGGGGCGTGCCAATTGCTTAGCAACGATTGACAAGACGCTTTTAATTGTTGTGAGATAGGAGAACGTGCTAGCCAGAACAACTGTCGAACGCATTATCTATCAAGTAAAGTCTTGACAACACTGACAACATACGATCGTGCATTACCCTGCTTAAATGGTGCATTATGGAGGCCACGAATATAATCAAAATCATGGGCTTTAACTCATCAGAAATGTAACGGCTGCTATTCAGAGTGCTAGAAAAAGGAATAAGAGGCGATTGAGATTTGTATCCATTGGAAGCACATATCATCACTCCAGGTAGTGAGCCAGTGAGCATGGCTTAGACAACTTTAGAAGCTATTTAACAGACAGGAGCGCCTTTAATGTATGTTCAACTATTAATTGATAGCATGAATGGCATGACGTCGTCATTTTATAGGAATCACAATTCTGTTTACAGATTCAAAGTAATGACCGTATCTATATTTGCGGCATCATGGAGAATGCATATTAGAAGCTGGCTTTCGACATCGGCATGCTGACCCATCACCTGGAGTGATAGTATGGGGAAAAGTTAGATACACGCCTCGATCAACTCTTGTTTGCATTTCCACCAATTAAATAACGTCATTACATTTATGAAGGGTTAAAGTCCATAGATCTATGCTGTATTCGAGGCCTACGTGACGCAACATTTAAGCAGAAAACGTCCGCATGTTGCCTATACTTTCCTTAATCCTAAACCAGACGCGTGATCGAGTCGGTTTCGGGTAAAATCAGGTGATCCGACATTCAGGACACTATTAGACACTTAGCTAAAAATACATATGCTAATAAGTAAATAAAATATTTTTAATTGTCTAGAAACTTTTGGTTTGAAAAAAGGTCTATGTGTTATTCTGATTAAATTCAAAGAATATTTATTTGATAAAGAACTTTTTAAGTAAACATTATAAATTGTAAAAATTCGCAACAGTTGTTTTAGGTGAAAATAACAGCAATAATATCAGGTGAAAAAACGAAAGTCGAATGAACCTTCAAAGCATCAAGGTGCATTAACACCTACTAAGAAATTTGAAATGACTTCTTTATTTGATTTCCTCTGAGATATACATTTATCAGTTTTCGGAGTAGTGCCGTTATCTGCCATACAAAGAAGGAATAAGGAATTGAATTTCGATTGAAAGAAAGAAAATATATTGAAAACATTTTACACAAAAGTGCTAAGTTATGTTAAATATCTTGTTTTTGTGTGAAACTAATGAAGGTTAAAGTGTTTTAAAAAATGGTTTTATTCCTTCTTCTTTTCCAGCCATGAATATTTATATGCAAGTTTCGTTAATTACGTAAAATTACACACACAGTATCATCATTCTTATACACACAAAATATCACAATTTCTTTCTAATCGCATGATGAAATTAGGATGGCCATATGTCCTCAAAATTCGTAATTTGAAATCGTTTTACTAAGTTTTGAAGAATTGTAGAAAGAAAATTTTTTAGCGTAATTATTACCGATTTGCTCTTCATTTACTCACAGTTAAAAAGACTTTCATAATTGGATAATTATAACGGTTTTTAACATTATTTTGTTATAAAGGTATTCTAATATAATCACTCTAGATAAAACACTAAATATTTATAAATATAGAATTATTTACATTCCTATACAATTCACATATAATGTTAATTAAAAGTTTTAAAAAAATCACAGATCCACTAAGTTGTTGAATTAATTTTCACTGCGTATACGTTTCCCTTGTTTATAAATTTAAAGCATAAATATTTTATAATTTCGCCTTGTATTGTTTTATTTTTAATTATTTTATGTGTTTTAAATATTGGTTTTCATATTTAAAGAGTTCATTTATTTAAGGCAGAAATTATGTTTCACTTTCACATATTTTATACGGGGACTTTTTCTTTGCGTTGCTAGAAAAATATCCCTCGTGGTTATTGATGGTTTAACATGCGCCACTTATCAGCAGCTATGTATTGATCAAATATGTTGAATTATTAGGTTCACCGAAAGACAATACTGTGGCAACAGACAAAGATTTATTGGGGGTGAAATATTAGACTGAAAACTGTACGTGTACTAAAAGGAACTCGTGCTTTGTTTTTAGATAAATGGCATTACAAAAGACAGATAGAAATGTAGGTTCTCTTAGCGAGATTATTGAAGTTATTTTATGTATTTTATGTTATATGTGTATTCTAAAAGAAATTTATGCATGTTAATGGAACTGTAAAATTTTGATGCATTAAATAAAGATTTATTTTTTAATGAAAGAAAAGATATTTTAATTCTAAATATTTTGAAAAGAGTTTTTTTTTTTTTTTTTTAAATCTTTGTTTATATAAAATTTTGTAAATTTCACAAAGATATATTTCACGTAAATTTCGAAATCAGATAATTTAAAAATGAGATTAACCCTTGGCTGTATGCCACATTACCTTGGTCCATTCAAACAAAGTATGTAAAAAAAAAAAATAAAAAAAAAAAAAAAAAGAAAACCTCGTGCTTTTTATTACAACGATTTACACCCCGCGAAAAAGATAGGAACAAAGGGTCTTTTCTTTGATTTCTCATAAAATAACGTTATCTAAATTGTGCTTATTATTTATTATTATTATAAAATAACACTATTCCTGTACTAATTTTTGTTTTAAGACTAATTTAGAAAAATTTTACGACTAAAATTTTTCTAATTTATGACTACACAAGCGCGACAAGAAGATAGGAACAAAGTTTTTTTTTTTTTAATTTTTGATTATGATTATTTTGAATATGAATATTTTGAATATGATTCAAATATTTAATATGTTTTTGATATGATAATATTTTGTCATGATAATAAATGATCAGCACAATTTAGATAATGTTATTTTATGAAAAAAAAAAAAACCCTTTGTTCCTATCTTTTTGTCGCGGAGTGTAGTCTTAAATTACAAAAATTGTACTCTTAAAACTTTTCTAAATTACAATTTTTATTAAAATCACACAATCAACTGATTGGAGCTAAATTAGTCTTAAAACAAAAATTAGTCCAGGAATTGTGTTATTTTATAATAATAATAAATGATAAGCACAATTTAAATAACGTTATTTTATGAAAAATCAAAGAAAAAACCCTTTGTTCCTATCTTTTTGTCGCGGGGTGTATATTGACATTGTTATGGTGCGTGAGAAGTTCGTGAAACTTAAGAGTGACTATAAAATGAAATATTTTGGAGATTTATTTCAAACATTCAAGCTATTTTTCTTTATTTCACAATAATTAGTAAGTAAATGTATGCATAATTTTTTCTCAGTAATTAAACTATTTTATTTATTTTTGTACTGCATGGTGTATTATTTTCTTTCATTTTCAGTAAAATCTTATAATACTGCGTAATTAAAATATTTTGAACGGAATTATTAGAATATTTTTACCTTCAAATATTAGTTTTGATATTGTGTGTAAGATATTAAAAAAAATTATAGACTCCTATTTCAGTCAATCGTATTGTTATCATTATGTATCCCAAACATTACAGGAAAGAAGAAGAGGAAGAAGAAGAAAAAAACAAAAACAATATTTTCGTGAAAATCAAAGTTTATATATATATATATATGTGAGTGTGTGTGTGTGCGTATAAGGTAAAGACAACAGTGTTCGTCACTCCTAAGATTTGCACCAGTGTTCGTCACCTTCACAAAGACATACTAAAACAACCATTAATTAATATTTATGAATTTGAATCCGCTGGAGCTACATTCTCCGTTTCTAAGGAATCTAATTCAAGTGGATTCAAATTTATAGATGTTATTAAGCACTTATTTTAACAGGCTTGTTGTGAGGATGACGATACTGGTGTCTTTACCGTATATGATTATAGGTATATATATGATTATACATATTTTGTGGATAGAAATCCATCTCGAAAGATGTTATTACTGGCCAAATTACATTTTTATTGATAATATGGTCTTTGAATGGAGTAAAAATGCTACAGAATACAAACTGTTCAGAATATTT
Source organism: Salticus scenicus (assembly GCA_963930645.1). NCBI lineage: Eukaryota > Metazoa > Arthropoda > Arachnida > Araneae > Salticidae > Salticus > Salticus scenicus. The sequence goes on from OZ005656.1 coordinate 27,119,503, forward strand.
CGATAAAATACTTAGAGATTTATCTTTCAAGGTCCCAACAAAAGCAATAATTTGATAAACTGTAGTCTTCTGGATTTAAATTAAAATTTTTTATAAAAAAAAAAAAAAAAAAAAAAAAAAAAAACTTCATTTCTTTTATTTTTTAAGAGGTATCTCTATTAGTTTGGTTGGAAAGATGGAATGTTTGATCTTCTTACATTTGTTTAAATGTAATATTTAACATTTTCTAAACGTTTGATTGTAATTTGTGCATAATTCCTCAGGTACTATGCAACTGCATTAGTTTATACCATTACATCCTTCACTTTATTATTTTATTTTTAGAATTTCAATTTCATTTTTTATAAGGAAATTCTAATATAACATATTTATGTGTATGTCACAATAACTATAGATTCATGAGAAATATATATATATAAAATGTCTTTATAAATAAAGTTTTACTTGTAGAAAAAGGATTTATTTTTTAAAATGGGTGAGAGGTACATTTTTCTTTCGATTTCATCATCTAATAAATATACCATTTGGAAGACAAATTTTCATTTTGCTAGTAAATTAAAACATATAAATATGCGTCGCATGACGAATTTAAGTAATCTAAGGGGAAAACAAATTTAATAACAAAAGTCAGAGAATATTTATGTCTGATATTTGTATGTAGTTTATTTATTTATTTATTTATTATTATTATTATTATTTTTTTTTTTTTTAGTTTTTCTACATATAACGGCCTTTTCTTTTTTTCGTTTTGTAATGTAATTCATTATAATTACCATTTTTTAATTTATCATATAAATTTTGTTTTACCTTGCTTAATTATTATTGCTCTTTATTCGGACAATGTTTCAATTTATTCTTCATTCAATAGCTTCTTTTTACAAATTTTTACTTATTGAATATATATTGAATTATTCTATATTGAATTATTCCATTTATATATTGAATTATTCTAGTTCTCCTATAAACAAATTTTAAGTTAAAATCATTCTTTATGATTTTTTCTCGTAGTAAAATGAGTTTTCTTTTTTATAACTTTGTTTATTTTTCTAATAATAAAATCACAGAAATTGAATTTATAACGCTATATCAAAATTAAATAGTTGCGATCGCTATACAGTAAAGAAAAACGTAAGTGTAAATAAAATAAAAAAAAACGATTCTAGCATTTAAAATAATTATTTTCAATTTATTTAGTCAAAATTGTTTAAAATTTGGCACTTAAACGAAAAAAAAAAATCTTTTTTAATTTGAAACATAGAATAAAATTTAATTTCAGTAAAAAAAAAAAAATCTGGAGTGACTCCACTTGACTTTCCGAACATTGAGTAATTAACGGTTCTGTAGATAAAGTAAAGTAAGAGGAGTTGTTAATTAGAGAAAATTATAATGGGGTGTTTGGGTATTTTTCTTTATGTAGTACACGATGTTTAATTTAACGCTATTTTACCAAACACGTAGATAATAATGATAAAGAATAATTCATTGTGTCCCTGTAAAAACCTACAAATGCTAGATTAACCAAAATGCTTGTAGTTAGTGCAACAGTTACTTATAATATTTATATAAATTTTCAGCTCCATCGGACAAGGCACTTAGACGCTATCGCACTTTAAAGTTTGAGCCCTTATGCCACAATTATAAAGAAATTTGAATTTTGCACCTGTAAAAAGAACCATAAGTGCTAGATTATCTAAAGTTCATAAAGTTCGTGTGACGGTGACTATAACATGTATATAAATTTTCTGTTAATTTGAATAAGGAGTTTAGTCGTTTTCGCACTTTAAATAATTTAAGCCTATAGGTCTTAATGATGAACATTATTTAATTGTGTCCCTGTAAAACTCGTTAACTGCTAGAGTAACCAAAATCCATACAGTTTGTGCGATGATGACCTATAACTCGTATATAAATTTTCCACTCAAACGGATACGGCATTTAGATGCTATCGCACTTTAAATAATTTCACCCCATAGGCCTTAATGATTCAGAATTATTTGTTGTGTCCCTGTAAACAAACTTGAAGTGCTAGATTCACCAAAACCTATATAGATCGTGAAACTGTGACCTATAATATGCGTACAATTTTTTTGTTCAATTGAATAAGGCGTTTAGACGCTATTGCACTTTTAAAATTTGTTCCCATAGGCCGTAATGATAGAGAAATTTTCTTTGTGTCCCTGTAAAGAAACTATAAGAGCTAGATTCACCAAACTCTATGCAGTTCATGCAACTATTACCTATAATATGTGTATAAATTATTTTCTCAGTTTAATAAGGCGTTTTGACACTATTGCACTTTTAAAAATTTGGTCCCATAAGCCATAATGATAAAGAATTTTTCTTTGTGTGCCTGTAAAAACACTATAAGTTCCAGAGTCTCCAAAATCTATACAGATTAAACAACTGTGACCTATAATATGTGCATAATATTTTTGCTCGATTGAATAAGGCATTCAGATGCTATCGCACTTTTAAGATTTGGGTCCCATAGACCATAATGATAAAGAATTTTTCTTTGTGTCCCTGTAAAAAAACTATAAGTGCCAGATTCGCCAAAATCAATAGGGTTTGTGCTACGGTGACTTGCAATATGCATACCAACTTACAGATCATTCGAACCAAGCGTTTAGACGCTAGCGTGTTCAGACCCACACATACATACACACGTTCACACACACACACGCACATATATCATCGTAAAAATAGTGAATACGGACTCAGGAGACCCCAAAAAGTATAGAAACACCAAAATCTCAAATTCGGATTTTTGACATGATTACAATACTTTCCTTACATACGTATGTTCGGAAAGTAAAAAAAAAAAAAAAAAAAAAAAAAAAAAAAAAAAGGCTAGATTATAAACTTCATAACAAAATTAAATCTTTCTTTCTTTCTTTTTGACACATATGTATTTATTTGATAAAAATGAAAAAAAAAAAAAAACTAATTTATTTTGACTTAGTTAAAATATTTTCATTTCATTTAATAATTACCTAATAATTAACAGCTCTTATTTTTTCTTATTTGTCTGAATTCTCTTATTTATTAGAATAATATTTACTCAAAACAAATAATGAAAATAAAAATAATAATAATAGAAAAAGAACATAACCTTAAGAATGTATGAGTTACTTTATAAATAAATATTCTGTAATATTATACTCCTTCTACTGTCGCACTTCTTTAAATCTGCTTAGATTCCTCTTTTGACACTAATTTTTCTTTTCATTGCTATTTAAATATGTACACTTGTGACTATCACTCTTTAAATATAAATAATGTTCGGATTTAAAAAAACTCAGGGCATGTCAAACACAAAAAAATACGATGGATTATTCGGATACTCTATTTTTAAAATATAAAATTTATTCGAAGCCATAGAAGGACATTTCTAAGAAGACAATGTAGAGTGATGGCGAATCTTTTTGAGAAAAGGGTTAAATTTTGTTCATTACACTGATCACAGAGTGTGAGTAACTTGGAGAGGAGGAGGGTAAAATGAGTACACTAATCTAAAAACGCCGAAAATTTATTTTATTTTACTTTTTTAATCTTGACAATAGACTTTTTTTCATTTCATTTCTCTTTTCTTTCACTTTTGAAATCCTCTAAAAAGGCTTACGTTACTTTTCTGTTTTACAACTTTTACTTCTGTTTTACAACTTTTGCAAGTAAACAGAAATAATATAAAGGTCGAAGTAAAAAGTGACCAATGGATATATTGTTTGAATTATCGCAGTAGGTGACACCTAATAAAAGCGCATATATATTATGAAATACAGTAATCGCTGCTTACTAAATTCACTGGTTAATAAAATCAGCCGCTTAATCTGATCAAATTGCCAGGACCTGAATGAAAACAATAGAAACTACTTTCAAAACCACCGCTTAATAAAAAAATTCTCTTCAGCAGCAAAAATGTCATTAAATCATGCTAAACAAATCTTTTTTTTTTTTTTTTTTTTTTTTTTTTTTTTTTAAATGAAAAAGAAAATAAAACATAGATATTCCTCCGTTATCTCTCTTTGTCGAAAATTTTACACTTGTAGCATAGTTACAAATTAATTAGTAACAATTTCAAGGAACGTATTCTTCAAACCGCGGTAATAAGTTACAAATTTGATTTGATTCGTAAGTAATATATACATTATTTAATTTTTAAATTATTAAAAGACAATTTTTAGTTCTTAAATTAAAATAACTAAAAAGCCAAAGTTTAAATAAAAGGTTTTAAATTTAAAAGAAAAGCGTGAATTTTTGGCAAAGTAATGATAATTTTTCTCAAAGGAAAGCGCGCTGGAACTTGAGATGTGTTCAATTTACTTATTTTGAAAGAAGAATTAATTAATTAATACTATTTATTAATTTCATTATTCATTACATTTTGAAATTTCTTTTCAATTAATGGAAGTAATACCTTTTTCTTCTGCGCATGAACGTTCGCCGAATATAAAAATCAGCCGCTTAGTAAAATCCTTTTGGCTCAGGACGAATGTGATTTTAATAAGCGACGGATACTGCATTATTTATTAATAAACCTATGTGTAGGTGTAATAAAGTCGAATAATTAAATACTTTTGAACGCGTTCAATACTGCGAGCTGGTATATCATACCCTTTCTACGATGCAAGGAATATCGATGTTGAGTTTACGATTGACTGTCAATGAATGATGTACAAGTGAAGTGTTGCAACAAAAAATTAATTAACCAATGTCTACTCGAAAATATATTATTTAAAATTTAAAATTTAAAATTTAGATATTTATGCTACAATTTTCAATATTTTCTTTTTCTTTTTAAATGAATAAATAAAATAAATAAATAGATAAATAAGTTTATAAAAACCAATCCTTAGATCATTGATAAAACCTTGTCGTCAGTATCTAACCTGTGGATTATAAATTTACCTTCACAGATATATAGTAACGCAATTTGCGAGCTTTAATTCGACCATTTAAGAATGGAATAAGATTTCTCTCTAAGATTAATTATTATTAGGTCAAAGAGCTTTTTTATATGAGATGCAACCTATAATTATTTAATTGATTTTTACGAACATATAGCAAATGAAGTACATTTTTTACTAAGAAAATACTCGATTTCTTTGTTGAATGCATTGAAAAGAGATATTAACGTATTGTATTTCATTTTCATAGATAAAGTTTATACAGACTGAAATGTTTCAAAGTCATTCCGGAACGGAACTTGGAAGGTCTTGCTATCGAAAGGAAAGTACTGCTCATACAAAACCTAGATACTGAGATTTTGGTTTTACTTCTTTAGTATATTGCATGATTATTACAAATGTAGCATAATGAATGACTAAGTTGCATTTTTAAAGAATTTTCTGATTTTTTTCCTTGTTAACTTGTGAGATAAAATGGCAATTAAAATTGTATTATTTTCCTTAATATTTGTTTTACGAAAATAAATAAAACTTATTTTAGTCATAAACACATGTATACGAGTTTTGTATAGTTTATCATATAAGTAAAGAAGACTATATATAAACTTAAAAAAAAAAAAAAAAAAAAAAAAATCTGGTGTGTCACTCACACGACTTTCTCTTACCCTGTACTTTAATACTATAAATATAGGTTGGAGATTAAGAGGTAAGATAATTATGTAAACCTATGCTAAACAATTCAAATTAGGCTTCGGAAGAGTTTTATATGATAATTAGTTCTGTGTGAGTGGAGCTACCGGCCCCCTCAACCCCACCACCCTCGTTTCATTAATGCACCTACATTTATATAGAATTTAATTCGGTTATTAAAAATTAATTCTGTTTTAAAAAAATAATTTATTGAATTTATTATTTAAAAAAAATATATTTTATAATAATACAGACGATTTCCATATTAGAGAAGTAGTATAACACTAAATATCCAAAAAAGTTAAATTTATTCTCAATATTACATTTTTTTTTTTTTTTTAAGAAATGAAAAAAATCGATAACTTTATTTTAAATTATCGCAGATGGATGGTTCAACCATTCGTTTTAAAGGTATTGGGGAGCTCTTTTGAAAGATACCCATCATGAAAATTTACTCCCCTCGAGGGGGGGGGGCGTCCCAGGGGGGAGGCGAGGCTCCTACATACACAATTTTTTTTTTCCCAGTTGACTATCTGTATTACAAAAAATGGATATTCGTTTCGTTTGATTTAGTGCAGTCTATAGATGTTAAACTCTACTTCCTGATTACCGAAGTTAAGTTTTTTAAAGTTTGATCTTTGTCTGTGGGAGTAACTTATAAACGAATAATTTCAGGAGATCCAAAAGTTGTATTTTCAAATTAGTATAAGTTTTTTGCTGGAAAAGTTTGTTTAAGATTGATAAGTTTCAAGGAATGGTGCATGTGAAAGTTGTCTGAATAGTTTTAAGTGAACTTTTAAATTCTATATAAATATAGGTGCAGTAATGAAAGGGGGGGAGGGGTTAAGGGGTGACAGCCCCCCCCCCCACACACACACAGAGCAAATTATCATATAAAACTTTTCCGAAGCCTAATTTAAATTGTTTTAACATAGGTTTACGTAACAGTACTCGTTATGTTACCTCTTAATCTCCAACCTGTGTTTATAGCATTAAATTTCAGGGTAAGAGAAAGTCGTGTGAGTGACACCACCAGATTATTTTTAAATCATTTTTGTATTAGAAATTATATAAACTAAATGAGACATTACTATATCTAAATTAAATAAAAACCTTTTAACACTTGCCTCATTACTGTGCCGTAAATTTTAACTACACAGTAATGAGGCACAGTAATGAGGCAAGTGTTAAAAGGTTTTTATTTAATTTAGTTATCATTTTTGTATTCTGTCTCGTTGCGTATGTTTGTAAAATTTGATTTTCCAAAAGAATATGTGTATTACGTACATATTCACTACATATAGGAACTTTTTTAATAACTGTCTTTTTTTTTTTAGGACTGAGGGCCTATTAGTCTCAATCTGGGATTTTTGCGTTGTCGATTTCGATAGTTGGACACTTGTCGATATCTAAAATTTATCGAAAATATAATTGAATAATTTGAAAACGATGTTATAATTTGAAAAAAAAAAAAAAACTAATAGTCCTCCGTCCTAAACTAAATTCTGCTTTTGCCAGAATTTCATCAAATTTTTATTATTATTATTATTATTATTATTATTATTATTATTATTATTATTATTATTGAAAGAAAAAGAAAAGAAAATTAATAATATTCAGTATCGTTACAAGCGATATCGAAAAAGTTTCTTTTAATAATTTTGAATTAGGAAATAAAAAGTGCGCGTGAAATAATATGAAATAAAAATAACTAAAAAAATGAATTAAATGATTTAATGTTTTTGTTTTTCGGGGGCTGCTCATGCATATAAAAAATGCGTATTAAAACGAGCCGAAGAAGGAAGCGAAATAAGTATTGAGTTATATTACGATAAATACGATATATAATATGATACGATATATTAGACCTATCGTTCAGGGTTAGTAGGCATTTTCGTTGAAAGAAATAGTTTGTTCGTTCGGTGCAACATGCACATTAGTCCTGTGAGGTACAACTTTTACATTAGTCCCTTGAGGTACAACTTTCACTTTAGTCCCGTCAGTTACAACTTGCACATTACTCCTCTTTAAATATAGTGACCAGCGAAGCTGGCAAAGCATTCGTTAATTCACTGCCTTAATTGATTTTTTTTTTTTTTTTTTTTTTTTTTTTTTTAATATTAAAGCTGTTTCAGATGTGAGTATTATACTACTTAGAAAAGGTTTTTTTCTTAAAATTTCTTCTTAAAATAATAATAATAATAAACAATATTTATAATGATAATAAATAAATAAATAACCAAAATAATATTACAAAGAAACTACTACAAAGTTCAGAATATACAAAAATAATATTAATTATTTTAGACACATACACGCACACAAATATATTTATATTGCAGTACTTGACGCATAAAAAAAAAAAGAAAAAAAAAAAAAAAAGAAAGAAAAAGAAGTCTAATAAACACTTTACCACAACACAGTGAAAACTTCCTTTTAACGCATGCAAGAAAATTGCAATTATAAAAAATAAATTAATAGTTAAGAAAGTATTTCTATGTTAATTGCTGACATACATGGTATAATATAATTAAATATAATTATTTTTGAATCTACGTTTTTAAAGCAATCTTTTAAAATACAAATTAGCTTTTTATTACTATTCTAACATATGTACTTGTTTATAAGCTTTTTTATTTATTTTTATTTATTTTTAACATATTAACTACATCTATTACTTTCTTAAAATAAATGAATTAGAAGTTAAGTATAAACTATCATTCTCTTTCCTTTCTTTGAAGCGAAAACAATTAAGGCTATTTTGCAATAAAATTATCTCAAGTTTAAGTTGTTTCCTGAGATAAAGAGATAAAGCTTCGAATTAATATCAGTTTTAAAAACTTTGTAACATTTACGATACCTTTTATTTTTAGTTATTGAATAAAAATGATATTAAAATGATTTTCTATATATTTTTACAACACTTATAATTATCTATTGTAATTATTATTTTACAAAATGTATTATTGTAAAATATATCATTTAGACAACTAAAAGTTTAGTGAAGGAAAAGCTACAAAATGCAACATATTGTAAATGTATGTCTGTAGCAGAATTACTTAAATATAATATATTTATTATTTTGCATTTCAATATATATATATATATATATATATGCAAACAATATTTTCCTTTTACATATAATGTTTTCTTTTTTTTACAAAACAATTTTTGGTCAATTTAAATTTTTTATACAACTTGAATTGCAGAGCATAGCGGAATCAAATGTATGCAGAATTTAATACGTAAACGGTAACGTTAATTTCTAAAGTAACTCCTAGCTTAGACTAACCAATATTCGTATTCCATAATCACCGATAACACTGATCGGCATGAAAATTGCCTATGACACCAATTTAACATATTCTTATGTAAAATGACCTTCTGAATCCGAATATGACTACCATTTTGCCCAATCACTCAGAGTTTTAGATACATCCCCTCCCTCATTTTTATCATTTTTTTTTTTTTTTTTTTTTTTTGAATTTCGTTTTTTTCATTACTTTTAGAATTATACAGATATAATGATACATTCTTTTATTTTTGTAAAATATGCGTGCTTAATTACGATTTTAATTGAGAAATTTCTTCAATATTTCCGTTTGATTAAATTATACATATGAAACATCATAAAAAATAAGTGGAAGTGGATTAAAAAAAAAGTATATATATATATATATATATATATATATATATATATAAATAAAATATTTCAATTAACGAGGGGTAAGGGGAGTGGTTTAGACAGATATATAGAATTTTTTTTTTTTTTTTCGATTAATTTTTTTTTTCAAAAAATTACATTTGTATAGATATATAACTTATTCGTGCGGACTGGAGGGAATATTTAATCCAATTTACATGGGATACTGATGGCACGATAGAACATGAAATTTTCAACCATCTGGAACAATCATTTCGCGCAACTTTAACTTTTTAGAAAACTTTGGAAACGCAACATCTACATGTAAAATAAAAGATATTCAGCAATAAAAATAAAAGCCCAGTTCCAATAGCATTTGTTAGTGCCTGCTGTAGTAGTAACAGAAAAAATCAACCCACTGAAAGAAATTGTCTTGGCCACTGAAGCTGAAAACTGCATCAATTCGTCAATATCTGAACAGAAATCGTTTTCCTTTTTTCTGAGGAAAGTGTGCTTTAGAAGTACCACCCTCTCTTTTTTAGAGAGGAAAAAAAAAAAAATAAAGATTGCAGGATTTAGTTTCTTTTATTTCACAGAGAACATTTGTTTTATAATATTAGTCTAATTTTTAAGTTCCACCAAAATATAATATAAATAAATAAACATGCATGATGGTAATTTATTTTATTTAAAAAATGCAACTTTACGGGAATTATTTGTGAAATTCAATAAAATTTGTAAATTTTTCAGAAGATATAAAAAAACTTAAAAAAAGTAGTAAAAACCTAACATTTTTCTGGTAAGATAAACTTTATACACATGTAAAGACATATAAAACGAAACTTACATACAGCGAGGTAAAAAATAAGAAAAAAAAATGTAGAGTTATTTTTTGAAAAACCAATTTTCGAGGTCTACCTAAACTTCTGACCTACCTAAACAGGGTAGCTGTTAATTTTCCTCTAACAACTACGTGATACATAAGAAAGAAATGGATTTATATAACAATTTTCAAGAAAATCGTTAGAGCCGTTTTTGAGATACCAACTTTTACCAAAATTCAATTATTGACAGGAAAATAATAATTACATGGAAAAGCATATTTAAAAGTGAGTTAATATGGCGAGTTTAAAAAAAATCGGTACAGCCGTTTTTGAAGGAACGACCTTGCGAGAACTGAAATTTAGCTATTTATGCGGGACGCCTATCAATTTTCCTGAACTAACCAACTGTATCATTCGAAAGTACATCTAATAGAGTGTTTATACAGCTAATTTGAAGAAAATCGTTGGTCCGACTTCCGGTTTCCGATGTCCCACTTCCGTTTTTTCAATTTTCACCAAAATTTGGAAAATTCATCTGTACACCAGATTTGTTTCAATTCTAAAACTTCGTAGTTCTGTCTTTATTAGTTTCCGAGATATAATAGCCAGAAGATTCTCCAGATGCACACACACACTGACCAACTGCCAAAAAACATTTTTTTGGACTCAGGGGACCTTGAAACGTGTAAATCAGGTGAAATCTCGATATAGAATTTTCAGACCGAATACAATACTTCCATAGTAGAGTAATGGAAGTAATAAAAAAAATTCTAAAAGTTGTCTTAAATTTTTTTTCAGCAGTATATTTGAAAAAAAATTATTATCTTTGCTTAAAATGCATTGTTATTGTTGGGCAAATATTATCACTTATCGCAATTTATATTGTTTAGGCAAATATATCAGTTCTTCGAAAGAAATTTATTCAAATGATACTATCTTTCGATAAATAACCGGGCACTTTCGATTTCAGACGTTTTTTAAAACATCTCAAAAAGTACTGGACAAACTATCTTGAAACTTCAGGAGTGTGAAGAACATGTCTTGTCTCATATATTTCTGTGAATGTTTTGCCCCGAAAGTGAAAGGAGGTTCAATAAAAAACTAAAAAATAATGGAAGTGTTTGGCATAACCCAGTGAAAAGCAATGCTTGAAATGCAATCTGGTTGTAGCATATGATTATGGGTTTTTTTCTTGTTATGTATATAAATTTTTCTGTTTCTGCCGCAAGTAATAGGCAAGATATAACGGTTTCTTAAAAAAAAAAAAAAAAAAAAAAAAAAGAAAAAGAAAAAAGAATGCAAAAATAACTGTCACTTTTTTAGCTATATCACGCTAGGTATTAAACCCGGTTCAAAGCCATTTTCAGGAAACTTGACATACAATATTACACAGCATACTGCAATCAGAATGAAAAAATATTAAATATGTAACGAAATATTAGCATTTTTACTAAATAATTTTTAACTACGCATGTGCAAGATTTAGCGAAATTTCATTTGTATGATTTAATAGAAAAATGTACTTATGTGTGCTACTTATATAAAACCCCCAAATAAGTATCGTGTACACACAAAAAATTTTACGTGATAGAATGAACTAAAATTTTAACTGCTCCCAAAAATAAGAAAATGATAAGGGTTTTTTTTCCAATATTTATTTCCAATCATCGAAAACTATTACCTTTCATTGAATCAAAATAACAATGTAAGTAATCCCCCTCATAGATTAGTTTCTTTACGAGAGAAACTGAATAGCAGTTTATTCTATCTCGTACAACATTTTGAGTTTACACGATACATGTTTGGGGTTTTTATATAAGTAGCTCAATAAATTTGGCTATTAAATTACGCAAATGAAATTTCGCTGAATCTTACGCATGCGCAGTTAAAAATTACTTAGTAAAAATGCTCATATTTAATTTGATATTTAATATTTTTTCATTCTTATTACAATATACTGTGTATAATATTGTATTTTAAGTTTCCTGATAATGGATTTGCATTGGGTTTAATACCTTGCGTGTTATAGCTAAAAAAGTGATAATATTTTTGGCAATTTTTTAAAGAAATTTTTACATCTCCCTGATTATATGCGGTAGAGACATAAACATTTTTACAGATAATAAGAAAGAGCACTATAATAACATGCTATAGCCAGATCGTATTTCAAGCAATATTTTTTACAGTGTGATGCCAAACGCTTTCATTTTTCTTTAATTTTTTACTGGTCCTCCTTTCTCTTTCGGGGCGAAATTTTAACTGAAATACATGAGGTATAACACGTTCTTCTCATTCCTGAAAATTTAAGATGATTTGTTTAGTACTTGTTCAGATATAAAAAAAAAAAAAAAAAAAAAAAAAAGTCTTAAATTGAAAGTGCCCAGTAATTTATGGAAAAGTACTGTAATATAAGCAATTAACAACAAATTCTATATAATAAACTAAACCGACAATGGCTAAAAAAATGAATAAAATTTACAAATCCCACAGACATTCACATATGGACGGCTCATTGTAAAAGAGGTGTAACTCCATATTTAAAAAAAAATATATATATATTTGCTTAATTGTATCACATTTCGTTACATCTTTCATTATAAAAAAGAGAAAACTCCAATAATTGCATTAAAATCCCATAAATGACATTACATGTTTTTCCCAGAAAACTAAAACTTCTAAATATTCATTAAAAAAATGAAGTTTCTAAGTTACTTCAAATTATTTTTAATATAATTTATAAATTCTTATAACTATGATTTGTATTAAACAAAAAAATCGATAACACTTCCTGAATCTGGATTTTTTTTCTTACGCATAAATCTGAAAAAAGTTCGTTATATCAAAATCTGTTTCCAAGGAGATAATTCACTTTTACAATGAACGACCCATATAGGAAGAATACAATTCTATAATTCTTCAAATATATATTACCCGAATCGCCAACTTGGAGAATAAATCAATCTCAACTACTTGTTGGTAGAAATAAGCTCATGGTAATCAGACTGTTAACTAACTCCCCTTCCAGGAATGGCTCTATGTTTGTACTCATTTTACTGCTTCGTAAATAGATTACAGAATTTGTAATACTTCCAAAAAAATCTGAGTCTTGATAAACCAAAGTTGTATGACACAAAACCCGCTCTTTTCACTGACTTGGAAACATTCAAAATGTGTCGTCTTCAAAACGATATTGAATATATATATATATATATATATATATATATATATATATATATATGATTCTACTTTTCATAAAACACCAGGGAGTGAAATAATTATTGGCTGAAATGAATTGCAGCGACCACGAAAAATTATCAAAATTAAGCATATTTGGCAATTTAGCGCTGTTAGGTGTTCAGTTTTCTAGTACCGAGGTTGCCGTGTACGAACAGAACCGTGTTTTGCTTCTCCGCCAAGTACTCAAAATCAATCGCCTAACAGTGTGAAACCGCCAAATATGCTTAATTTTGATAATTTTTTGTGGCCGCTGTAATTCATTTCAGCCGATAATTTCTTCACTTTCTGGTGTTTTAGGAAGAGTAGAATCACATATATTTTTTTCAATATTATTTGAAGGCAATGACCTTTTGAATGCTTCCTTGTGAGACAAGGTGAACTACAGTTTCTATTTGAGGCCCAGTAAAGACGTTTGAAGTGCTTTCGATAGGTTGCAGCTCCGCACAGATAAAATGTAACTTCATTCTTTTTTACCCGATTGTTCCGTATTCCCCATGGTTCCCATATATAGTGATGTATTTTAGTCAGAAGAAATTCGTCTGTATTCATCACAGAAAAATAAATAAATAAATAATAGTTTTAACTATAAATTGCACTACTTGAATTTGTATTGGAAAATGTAGAAGAAAACTTTGTTAGAGCCATAAATTGCTATTTTTTCTGTAAGAATTTAAATGAAATTTTTCCCTTCCCATTAAAAAAGAAAAAAAAAAAAAAAAAAAAAAAAAAAAAAAAGCCTTTTTAAAAAATGTTGGCTATTGGGCACAATATTCACAATATTGACTTTCTTTTCGATATTTAGGCTTATAATGTTTTGAGAGGAAAATTACCTGCACTCATTATGAAATTTTTTTTTTATAAATATCAACGTCACTAAATATTTTACACTCTGTGAATTTACATAGGAAAAAAGTATAGAAGAAAGCTTTGTAACTGCTACAACATACTACTTTATCCTCTTTTTGCTTTAAATAGTTCTAGTAAATAATTCATTAAAATTAAAATAGAATATTTTTTTCTTCATTTAAATTAAGAAGTTTATCTTCTCTTCTCTTCTTTTTTTTTTTTTTTTTTTTTACTTTACGAACACTATAGTGAGGAAAGTATTATAATCATGTCAAAAATCCGAATGTGAGATTTTGGTGTTTCTACACGTTTTAAGGTCACCTGAATTCATATTTACTATTTTTCCGAGGATGTATAATGTAGCCATGTTTCCTAAAACTAGCAGTGAGGACGAGTCCAAAAAGTTGGAGGGGTGCCAACTTGACCGACAGGTTGGAATTTGGAAAACACCCAGTAATTCGGCTCTCTTTTATCGCTTATTTTCTCTGAATCAGATGACTGTCACCCCTATTTTAACACTGGACTTGTTGAGTTAAAACTTGCGCAGAGGCTTTCATTTGGTTTCGTGAAATGTGGTCGAAGAATATGTGTATATGTATGTGAGCGAACACAATAGCGCCTAAACACTTTGTTCGAATGAGATGAAAGTTGGTACGTAAGCTGTAAGTCACCATAGCACGAAACCATCGATTTTGCTGAATCTAGCAAATCTAGTCTGCAAATCTGCTGAATCTAGCTTTTTTTTTTTTTTTTTTTTTTTTTTTTTTTACAGGGACACAAAGGGAATTCTTTATCATTATGGTATATGGGCCAAACTTTTTTAAAGTTCGATAGCGTCTAAATGCCTTATTCAACTGAGCTGAAAATTTCGACACATATTATAAGTCACCGTCGCTCTTACTGTATAAATTTTGGTGAATCTAGCGTTTATAGTTTTTTTTTACAGGGACAAAAAGAAAAATTCTTTATCGTTATGGTCTATATGGGCCCAATTTCTTTAAACTGCGATAGCGTCTAAACACACCTTATTCCACTGAGATGAAAATTTATACGCATGCTATAAGTCACTGTTGCACAAAGTGAATAAATTTTGGTGAATTTAGCACGTATAGTTCATTTACAAGGAGACAATGAAAAATTCTTTATTATTATGCCCTACGGGCTCAATTTCTTTAAAGTGCGATAACGTCTAAACGCCATATCGAATTGAGCTGGAAATTTATATACATTATAGATTGCCGTCACACTAATTATATCTATTTTGGACCATGTAGCACTTATTGGTTTTTTAAAGGCACTTAAAATTTTTTAGCGGCCGAGCGGCTCTGCGCTCAAAACTGGTAGACGTGAGGTGCCGAGTTCGATCCCATGTTGCGCTTGTCGGCCTAGTCTTTCGGATTTTCCCATGGTTTTCTACGAAACTTGAGTATATACGTGTTAGGACCCCTTAGAAAGACCCCCCACAGAGGGCACTTCCTCTCAGGCCTAGGACCCTATTCAGTCAATCGGCCTTAATCCCCACAACCCAACCCAATCCCGCTCTATTTTCACGTAATATTTAAAAACAGTTTTCTGTTCATACGTTTGACCGTATTTTTAGATAACAGTTATTTAACTACATTATGATTTTATGGTTAAAAGACCGTAAAATAAACGAAATAAATCAAAATTAACCACTAAATATAACACAAAATATTAGAGTCTTACTATTTCTTTTACAAATATAGTCCTTGTATCCTTTCATTTAAGATACAAGGACTGTTCTGAATTAGTTTTTCTTTTACAGAAATGCTGAATCCAGTCTGCAACAAAATAAATTTCAAATGTCGGCTTTGCCAAACAGTCAAACTACAAGCAAAATTATGATTAATTGACCTCAATCCAGTTAAATGACTGTAAAACAATTTTTTTACGCATAATATTAAGAAGTCTTTGCAAATTAAAGGTGTTTCTACTGTTTATAAATAAATGATAAAATGAGAGTAAAATAAGAGATTAATAAATCATTTTTTTACGAAAAATTTTTACAGTGTACATTAGTTTCTTTTTTTTTTTTTTTTTTTATGTTATATTTAACAGTGATAAAACATGGGAATTTAAAGTTTAGATAGTTTACATTTAATTGAGCGTAAATTGAAGATGAGTAATTAAATTTCATACAGAATGCTTGAGTACTATTATGAAAGTAAGAAAAAAATCTTCTGAGTTGAAACTTTATAGAAATGAAATTATTTTAATAATTTAATTTTTAAACATAAAATATTTTTTGCAGTGATTTGCTTTATGATTGTGGAAAGCAAATTTCTTACTCGAATTTTTACTCGAATTTTTCATTGAAGGAAATTTTTACTTAGCACCCTTGGGTTAATTTTATGTCACTTCTTTTAGGAGGTAGCTTTCTAAGCTCTAGTGTTCTTAAAGCTTTAATATATTAACATTATATTTCTTTGAAATGCAATAACCTCCGTATTTATAGTATTTTATGAATCGCTGTAACAAAAATGTTTCTTGGAAATAAATTTTTCTGTCTGTATTTCAATCAAAATATTCAATAGCAGACGATCATTAAAGAAATGCCAAGTCCTTATTTCAAAATACTAACGGAAAACAAAATTCATAAAGTGTGAACTATTTCTGTATTTCTACAAACAATTAAAGTTAACTAATAAAATTTGTTATTTATTTATTCTTTATTTTTTGATGCATTACCAACAAAAACAGTATTAGAGATTAAGAAATGAAACAAACTTTTATAATACTCGCAAGAGTTCTTATAGCTGGAAACTATTTTAAGCCGAATTGAATATTAAAATTTCAAAATATTTCAAAATAGGGGAATAATAGAGATCTATCCAATGTGCTAAATTTTATGCTTCTAACAATGTATAACAGATTTTCTTAAAAAACAATCTGGTGTGTCACTCATACTACTTTCTCTAACTTTTGAGTGTCCCTGTACACGAATCATTGGCTTCATCTCAACGAAAAGCTTACTGTAGCGTCCCTATATGATACACATTTAGAATACTGAGTGTGAAATTTCTGCTTCTATTTGTTCTTGAGATATGCTGATAACAGACACACAGACATCTACACAGACCATTCTCTAAAAACGTGATTTTCGTATTCAGGGGACCTGAGAACATGTAAATATAACAAAAACTCACTTTCGAAAATTTGACCCTAAAACAATACTTTCTCGACCCTATGGGTAAGATGCTTGTGACTCGCCCAGCCCGAAGGCACACGAGTACGACCCTATGGGTAAGACAAAGTAGAAAAGGTGATGGATTTTTTACACATTATTCACATGCAGCTGCAATTAATTAGACAAAGCTAATTCTCATAAAAGCATAATTTTGTTTGGTTTCATAAATGCATAGAAAAAGTTAATTGCAAATTACTCAAATCTAATGGCAATATACCTATTTTACGGATTTAGAGCTTTTTATGAAATTTACGACTAATAATTCTGAACAAAGATGTGATTTTACTTTTGTGAAGCCATACAGAAGACAGATTTACGGAAAGATTTGGAAGAAAAGGAATACTTTGCGTAATTGTTATTACATTAAATAACCGCTAACGCATTCATACGAGCTTAATAAAAGTTCCTTTTATATAATTTGTAGCTTTTTCTGAAATAAGCTTACTCTAGTAATTATGGTCAACCTTCAAGATTTCATACGTAAGCTGCTTTTTTTTTTTTTTTTTTTTTTTTTTTTTAAATCTATTGTACGTTTTGTTTTCGCACAGTGTGTTGTTTTCATTTCTTTAGTAGGCTTTCATCGACTTCTTATAACACTTTGATCGATTCAAACTGCTTTAAAAAAAACCCGAAGCATTTGGTAGGTTTCATTTATTTCAATTTAGAAATTCTCAGAACTTCTGTTTGATTACTCATTTCTCAAGTTAAAAGTTCAATGCCATTAAACCATAAAAATACTGCATATAGTAAAAGGATTCACAATTCGAAGAAGCATACATAAAATGGAAATTTTTAAACTCAATATATTAATTGTACAGTGACCCTTTTAACATGCACGTCTACTCCACGTGTTCTTGAGTCATACGCAGATTTTTTAATATCATGCCCAAAGGAATTCAAATACAATGCTTTAGACTTCGTATTTACAAGCATTACTTTTAATTGCCTATTTTAATGGTGAATAGAAAAAGTATCGAGCGTTAAAGTTAAAGTGTTTTCTATTTTAACGTATAGTAATCGAATGCTGTACATTTCCACCCATAAAACAAGTATACTGGGACCATCACAAAATTATTTTCTGTATCATTCTATAGTATTAATTGAGCGAAAAATCTGTCCTAAACTTTAAAAGATCTACAAACAAGCGCCACCTATGCATAAAAATTAAAATATTATAGATTTTTATAAAATCTCTTTCACATATGAAATTTGTTCCACTTATACACAATAGAAGCTAAAATATAGCCTTTCAGTAAATTAGAAATTTTTAACATAGCAGCACCACCTTTCGATATATATGTTTCTAAATCAAAAGAGCATAAATTTTCATAGCATTCATCTTAGTTATCAAGTTTGGTGCATTTAAACACTATTAAAGTTGGGAAATAGTTGGAAAGTTCCACCTATCGACCTAAATTTTAATAGCAATGCCAGCTATCGACCAGTATACACCCAAATTGAATCATCATAGTTTTTCAAAATGAACAGTTTACGTATTAAGTTTTGTGAATTTATACATTGAGGGAAATTGCAGCACAGAAGTATCACGTTCCATACAGTGTAGGCCAAAACCTAATCAGAACGAATTTATGCTAAAGCCTGAACAAATGTAAAGCATTCTGGAATTCCGTCCCATTATTTCGTGAGAGGCAACGCCCACAACATTTTTTAAAACACCGAAATAGACATTTTATAAAAGTAGTCAGATCGTATAATCAGGATATCTCGAAACATGGAAATTCAGCGAAAATCGGAAATCGAAAAATTTTACGGATCCTATGCTCTTTTTTTGTATTTAGAAGAAAGTAAAAAACAATGTATTTTTTATCACAACTTATCTCTTAGGCGTCTATGTCTATACTTCTGTTTTGTGGAGGTAGGATGAGCTTTCTGGTTTGATAAAGAAAGATAAATTATATGAAACTGTGCTTGAATTTTCTATATATATATGTAATATAGTTATTAATTTTTTATTATGTAGACTTTATATCGAAGAAGAATGTTTTCCTTTTCCTTTGTCTTTTTCCTTGAATACTTGGATTAAATTGTAAGATTAAAAAATTTTGAAACGTTAGAATTAAAGTATGTATCAAGTTAATGTCTAGTATTATGTGTAAATATCAATCAAACCAAATCAAATTTTTGTCACATCAGTTACAATATCCAGTTTAAAATTTTATTATGTTATACAGAAAATTAAAAAAGGTAGGAAAAAAGCTTATGCTGTGAAGTGTTTTCTTAAAAATATTTGAAGCTTCAATGCATGGGTTGAGTTAAAAAATGTTTTATATGTAAGGTTCAAAATACTATATTTTCAATTAAAAAAAAAAATCAGTTAGCGATACATAGCCGATACATTAACACTATTATTCCGTCAAAAATTTTAGGACTTTAAAACTTTCAACTCAATAAAATAGTTTTTCAACTTTAGCTGAATATTGAATTTCTACGTGAGTAACCAATCAAAAATTTGAACTTAAAAAATAGCAAGCTTAGATTTCAAATCAATTTTATTTTAAAGAATAAGCTATGAGATATCGATATCATAGCAAAAATGCATTTCTTGCCCGAGAAAATTTTTCTTTTAGAAAATTATGATTTGAGATGTCAATAATGAAAATAAATCGAAGAGAATTATTGTAATAATAACGATGAAACAGTAATATGAATGTTCGTATAAAAAAGGAAGAGAAATGTGATAAATTACTGATAATACTTTTGCTAAGTAATATCATAATTATTAGATCATCATTAGATACAACAATTGAACTTTCTTGATAAATCTTGTATTTTATTTATTTATTTTAATTCTCAAAATTACAAGCATAGCCGACAACATCTTTGTACTACATTATTTTCTTTTACATTCAATAGAGGAAAGTATTGGTTTCGTAAAAGTTTTTTGTTTCTAGTTTTCGATGGATTTAAACGTTTTAAGAAGTCTAAAAAAGGATTTTATTATTTTTAGAAAATCTCTGTCTCTCTATTCGTGTGTGACAAACCTTTGTACGATTGTATCTTAAGAACTACTGTACAGAATTTCTAACAAATTGATATGCATTTTCACCTTGCAAACATTAGTACCAATCAAATTTTTGTGAAAATAGCCCAACAGGTAGCGCTGCAGTGCTACTTTATTCTAAATTTTTTATTTTATGGTTTAGAACAAAATTTCCTATGTATGTACACATTTCCTCCTCTTTTTTTTTTTTTAAACAGAATCATACTGAAATTAAGAAAAAAATATTTATAATAGTGATAGTCAAGTTGAAAAAACATTTTGTACTTGAATGAGCATCGTTTTTCTCACATCCAAAGGTAGGGATTTAAATATTAATGTCTTTCGAAAGAACTTGTCAATACTTTTAAAATGAATGGTTGAACCAGCAATCTATGATAATTTTAAGTAAAGTTGTCGATTATTTAAATTTTCAACACACACACACCCTCCCCCCCCCCAAAAAAAAAAAAAAAAAAAAAAAAAAAAAAGAAGAAGAACGCATATTTTAATATGTGTTGTTGTAGCATTTGACTTTCATTGTATACTTGCCGAAACGGCAGTGGAGGCCTCCATCTGAGGACGAGGACCCAAATAGTTTATGGGTTCTGTCTGCGTGCCATCTGTCTGTCTGTATGTCTCGTGTTGGCGGCCGCAAAAATCACTCGTTTGACTTGCAATTTGGTACACATGTACATTAACCACTCAGAAATAGCTGTATAGTTTTGGGAGTGTATTCGTGTACAGGGACGCATTAAAGTTTTTCTTATCATTACGGCCTCTGGTCAGAATTTGTGTGTGCCGCAGCAGCAAGCGCAAAAACTCTTGGATTGACTTGAAAATTGGTACACATACTCAGACGTTACACAGAAATATCTGTATGGATTTTGGTGTTTATATTGTTTATGGATCGTGTACAGGGATACACCAAAGGTTTTCTTATAATTATGGCCTATGAGAAGGATTTAATTTAAACTCATTTTAACATAGTTACACTGCATTCAACAAAATAAAATTCACATGCATTATTGAGAAGCTTAAAAGCCTTTTTCCGGTAGAAAATGTTGCTTAGACTGAAAACCAATGTACAGGACATCACAAAAATGTTTCCACAATGCCACGTAATCATCCAAATAATGTCAAATTTCGAATAATCATTGATGAGTTACAGTCAGTAACAAAAGTATCCGAACACTAGCAAAATTTCCTATATAAAAAAAGAAGAGTTAATACTGTTTTGTAAATAAATCCTTGTCGAATCATGTTCTTAGACTGACTAAGAACATGATTTGACAAGAATTTATTTAACAAAACAGTATTAACTCTACGTTTTTTTTACATAGGAATTTTTGCTAGTGTTCAGATACTTTTGTTACCGACTGTACATGGAATAAGTTGTACATTTTTTATTGTTTATATAATATTTATGGTTCGTTGGCAAGGAATCAGAAAAGAATTTCGTGACATTAGAACCAATGGCCAGATTTTCATCAAGCTCAATTTAATGCGTTTAAGCTGCGTTCAACAAAATAGAGTTAGCATATATTATTAAGATGTTTGAAAGCATGTTTTTCTTAGAAAAAAGTTATATATAGACTAAATAATTTATTTAGGGGACTTCACAAAAGAATTCTGATGACATTCTAGAATCATCCAGTGACGTCAAATTTGGTTCAATATTAATGAGTTCCAATGAATTAGTTTATACTTTTTATTAGTGTGGCTTTTGTAACTAGTGTGGCTCGAGTACAGGAACATTCAAAAGATTTTTCTAAAATTACGGCCTATAGATGGCATTTTTTATAGGTACCTTTTATCATGATTACACTCCATTAATTAAATAAATAAGTATTAATAGAATGTTAAAAAGCAAGGTATCTTTGAAAAATGATCGGCATAGAATAGGTAAGTATTTTACAGGGCTACACAAAATTATTCCGATAATTTAAGCAATCAATTTGCATGAATTTCAGTACAAGTGTCTATGAGTTTAAAGGAATTAACACAAGGCTATGAGTTACAAAGAAATATATCTATACACATATGTACAGAGAGATATAAACAGATGGATATAACGGGCTTGAAGGCGGGCGGTAGCATCCCTCATAATCATATTTATTTATGCAGTGAGTTAATCATATGCATAATTATTTTAAATACCATATAATTAGAAAAAATGATTTTCTGAGTAATGAATTATACAAATAGGACGTTGAGGCTCCTGATCTGCAGATCCACTAGTTAGCGTTGTAGTTCACTGGGATGCAAATTGTCAGCATTCATCATAGAAGATAACTTTTAACAAATAATCATTTAAATTTTTCTGTAATAAGTGAATAAGTATAATGTAATGTAGAAGAAAGTTTTGTGATGTCCACAACATACTAGTTTTTTAATAGAAATCTCTCATATTAATTTTACAAGATAAAATAAATTGAAAGTTGTTGTAATAAATTTCTGTACTACATCTCTCGGAAAAAACGAAAAAGTTTGAAACTAGGATTATAAAAACTATCTTTTACTCGATTTTATTCCTAACATATAGGGAGATTAACTCTAAAAAATTGTTTATGGAATGGTTTTGTATTTTAAAGCACTGTTAGACAAAACAATAACCTACTTATATTAGTAATATTTTCATTTTGTTGTTTTAGATATCCGAGGGATATCTTTCTTCCACTGTAATAATCTGTTGTGCAATTGTTTGGTCATCGATTAAAAAGTACTAGATACAATTTACAACAATATGCTTTTTTTACTTCTTCTTAGTTGCCCATCATAGTATGAGTTTCGTTCTTCTACGGCTATGTTGTCTTTTACACATTAATGCTATTTAGACAGAGAACAATGGCTTAAAGTGGATTACTAAACCACTTCGGACATTCATGCCGGATCCGGGATTCAAACCTTGCACTTTTCAGCTAAGGATCAGAGCACTAACCGTTTGGAGACAGACAGGCAATCATAGTACAGGTAGGGGAAAGTTGGGTATTCGGGGAAATTTTATAAACAGGTTTTTCGACGCTTTAACACGTTTTGATGTATGAGGAATCCGAAAAATCACAAACTATTGAAAACTATCAGAAAGTAGTTAAAAAAAAAAAAAAAGTTAAAATTTGAAATATAGTTTATTATACCATTGAATGTAAGTATAAATGTAAATATTATCAATTTATGAGTTTGCAAATAATAATATTTTCAGTTAAATTCATTGTTTTTAATATTAATTCATATCTGTTCGTAAATTTAAAAAAATAGAGTTCATTATTTCTAGCTACTTTGCTTTTTACTTTCTTCTATATATGTATATGATTCGTAAAAATTAAAAATTTTGTTCTTGGATTATCGATGGATTCCCATGTTTCGAGATGTTCTGAACAAGATCTTCCAAATTTGTAAAATGTCTGTGTGTCTGTATCAAAATTTTTGTGCACGCTATATCTCATGAACCAATGGACGAAATTCGATATAAATTTACATTTCTTTGGACATTGACTTAATTTGCGACTGATTGAATTTGGGGATTAATCGTTCAACAGGCGGCGCTGTTATCCCAATTTTCATAATTTTTTTATATGGCAGCATAGAATAAAATTTTGTCTAATTGCACATGATGAGAATTATTTTTAATTTTTAAAAGTGAAATTGAAAAAAAAAAAAATGTATTTATAATATTAATAGTTAATTAGGAAAATTTTTTGTATATATAAGGGGCATCGCCATCCTCTCCCTTCCTGGAAGGAAAATACCTCCAGGGATACATGGATCCTTCAATTAGGGTATTCCATAACCACAGCGGTGTAATTTTTCAATATGAGTATCTCGTCAATATCTTTAAAATGAGTTATTAAACCATAGGTCTGTGATAATTTAAAATAAATTTATCAATTTGTTTCATTTTTAAAGTGAAAAAAAAAAAAAAAAAAAAGCTCTTCCATTAGATGTTTGCAGAGAATTAACTTCCTTTGAACATTTGGTGTTATACTTCCTGAGATGAAAATCATGTGCATTCATCATAGAAAATAATTTCAATAGATAATATGCACTGCATAAATCTGTATTAAAAAATACAGAATAAAGTTTTGTGATGACAACAACATTCTTTTGATTTTTATATCCACTGTAGAAGAATAGTCAGAAGGCCAATGTTTTAAATTGGGGACGTTAAAAGAAATATATCTAATATTCATATAATTATATTGAAAGATTCCATTGTACAGTATTAGTTAAATATAATATGTATTTATATGTTTACCACACACACAACATATTTTTATACGTTTTTAAAAATGACGTTAGTATTTATCAACTTTAAAGTAAAACTATATGTTTTTGTAGTTTATTAAAAGTCGGAAGTTTTCTATATTTATATACTTTGTGATCTGTGAATACGTGCTTTCGTTGGCAGTTGATACCCTTAGGCATCGATGAAACTTTATTCTGCTAAAAGCAACATGGCAACCAACTAGATTTTAGAAGCTGAAAATGTTCTTTCGGTATCAATGTACGCAAATAATTGGGGAACGTTTGTAAAATTCTGTACGCTTCGATTAAACTTTTCATTGGTAGTTCATGTCCCTAGGTACTATTGAAATAATTTATTTCTCTGAACTCAATGAAAAGTGAAATGTTTAAAATAAAATATTTGTATTTGTTTTCTTTTCATAGTTATTATATGATCATATAAAGATATTTCTAACGTTATTTCCAAACTGTAAATGAATTTATATTGTTATTCATTATTTATTCGTGAAAAAATTTCATTATCTTTTCAAAAAATCTCGGTCTTATTTTTTTTAGGAGAAAAATAATCTGGCGTAGCATACATGCGACTTTCTATTAATCTGCATTTTAATACTCTAAAGACTGATTGTAGATTAAAAGGTAAGACAACAAGTGCTTTTATATAAACATATGTTAAAAGTCATTCAAACTAGATTTAAAAACAGTTTGACAAATAACTCCGTGTAAGGGTTTGGCTAACCCCTGTTTGAATGCAGTACCTACATCAATACAGAAATAAGGCTGTTATTAATTTTAAAGTTTATTCCAAACTATTCAGACGATTTTCACCCCCCCCCCCCACACACACACACTCCAAGAAACTTATCAACCATGATCAATCTTTTCAAGAAGCAAACTTATATGAATTGCAAAATGCCACATTTGAAATCCTTGTAATTATTTTTTTATGTTACGCTGATAACAGGCATATACAAAGATCATCTGTTAAAAACTCGACTTTAATATTCAGGGAACGACAAAACGCATAATTATACGAAAAAAAAAAAAAAAACTGGTAAAAATTTAACTTAAAAAATGTATATATATATATATTTAACGTATGGATATTAAGGATTAATTTTCATTACTGAGCAGTTTTCCTGGACATGGTAAAATATAGTAAAGTACTTCTACCAATTATATCATTAGAAAAGAATGATTAGCTCAATTTAGAAACATGCAAAACATGCTTTTATGCATATAAAAAAATATATGTTCATTTAATTTTTTTAATGCAGCCTAGAGATGTTAAATTGCACCTACAAAAAATTTCGTCCATAGACGTAATGCATTTGAATTCTCTTGGATGTCCCTGTACACGAAACATATAGTTGATCTCAACAACAAGTTTAGTGTAATACCCTTATATGACATAGATTTATAATACAAAGTTTAAACTTCCTGCTACTATTTTTTCTTGAGATATGCTAATAAAACATACACACATACAGAGAGACGTACGTCCACCCATACAGACAGACCAACCGCTTAAAGCCTGATATTCGGGTTCAAGAGGCTTGAGAACGTGTAAATATAACAACAACTCAATTTCTAAAATTTAACACAAAAACAATACTTTCTCTACCATACATATGAGTAAGAGAAAGTAAAAATTAGAGTAAGACCAATAATTGTTAAAGAGGCAGCATTATTATTCTCTGAATAATAAACAGCGTCTATTACACAAGATGACTTTAAAAATTTTTTGAAAGCTTTGTGAGGAAAAATCTGTTTACATTTTTTTTTTTTTTTAATAGAATTTAATTTAGTAAGACAGGACTTATTTTAATCTATACTTCCATATAAAGTCATGTAGTAACTGTATTTAATTCCCTAACATAGGTTACACTATTCATTTCTTGGTATAGCTTTAGCATAGCAGCCCTTTGGCTGTTTTTATATTTTTGTTATCATTTTGGCGATGAATTAAAATGCGTACCGAAATTCTGTAAATAAACATCTTGGCGAGGAACGACCGAGCTACTTCGGCGGGAAATTTCAAACGCCATGATATGTCCAAGCTATTTCATTGGATTTGCACAATTTTTTTTTCAATTTTATTTGAAATATTTTTTAACTTAATGTGAGAGGTAGAAAAGGAAAATAATTTTTTAATTGGTCTAAATATGTAAAATATCTCCAAGTAAAATAGTACCCGTTTTAAGTTATGTTTATTATTTGTAAGGATATGGCTAAAGTACCCGGCAATTCCAATTTATCAAGGTCCACGAGCGGCCGAGCGGTTCTGTGCTCTCAAAACTGGTAGACCTGAGATGCCGGGTTCGATCCCAGGTCCATGAGCGTCGGCTTAGTCGTTCGGAGTTTTCCGTGGTTTTCTCAGAAACTTGCGTAAATATGGGCTAGGACCCCTTAGAAAGTCCGCCATGGAAGGCACTCCCCCTCGGGCCTAGGACCCTAGGGTAGACAATCGGCCCTATTCCCAGACATCAACACTAACACCAATCTATCAGCTCTGAGAGCAGAACCGCTCGGCTACTGAAATAGGCCTTTTAATTAAAAGTCCAAAAAATAGTATTAAGTAATTTCAATTAATTGTAAAATATTATATTTTTAATAAATAAATTGTTATTTTTTAATTAGAATATTTTATTGGATGATTTTTTTTAACTAGCTTTTATTATTAATATAATTATTATTATCGTTCATAGGAAATAAAATATTTAATAATATAAAAAAAAATTTTAGTAAAGATTTTTCTATTAAAAGCCGAAACAATAATACTAAACAATCTCAATTAATTTAATTTAGTTATTAAAAAAAATAATAGTTAAATTAGGTTTCTAGATTTTTTATTGTTTTTTTTAATCTTTAATTAAAATATTTAGAAATAGATTTTTCAATTAAAAGCTCAAATAGTTCTATTGAACAAATTAATTTTATTATTAAACATTTTGATTTTTAATAAAGGCAATCATTTATAATTATATTTTTATATTAAATAACTCTTTAATTTTTTCTCTATAATCTCCCATAGAAAAAAATATTTTTTTTTTTTCAGGGATAAGATTTGCAGAAATATAAAAAAGCTGAAACTGTACGTAAAGGCAAGACAGCTAGAATTTCAGTGACAAAATCCATTATATTAGAGTAATAAATATCTATTTTAATCTTCAATGTATAAAGAAAAAGTATTTGTTCTTTCTGGTGTGTTACACCAGAAATATAAAAAATGCTGAAAAAACTAAAAAAAATCTGAAAAGCTAAATGTACAAAAAAGCTTAAATCAGCTGAAAAGCTGAAAAATCTCATTCCCGAGTATTAAAAGTATTTTAATACAGATTTTTCAATTAAAAGCATCCATATATATTTATCTATTTATAAAACAAGCAATAACAATGATTTAATCTTAGCAGAAATGTAAATCATTTTAAAAATATTGGAGAAATGGAAGTGTGTAGCTAAGCTTGTAACGTTAAGCAATGGTGTTTTATCCCACTTTTTGTCTAAATTCTAAAGCACGTGCGGAATCATCTGTCAATGTTTATCGCAGTGACGTCACATGCGCCTGCTCTATTTGAGATACGAGTTACGTGCGCTACGGCCACGGTCTAATCTAATCCCACCTGTCAAGTTGATAAGTCGGGGGGAAAGGGGTAAATATATTTGTGAGCTTGGGACACGAGATACTAATCTATGTGAGCTTCAGCTACGATTCCCCTACTGTGAGCTTGAAGCATGTGAGCACGGCGTTGCAACTCAAAAAGATTTTGGTAAATTGTCTACCAATCTGTTTGTACCACAATAAAAATCATCTGATTGATTTTAAATTTAATAAAAGTGTTTATAAGTTATGTGGAATTATTTGTTTAGTTTTTGGTGCATTTAATAGTTGCAGCTTATTTACACAGACACTCAAAATTATTTCACACCATCATGATCTATGGACGACATTCCTTTAAAGCATCGTTTTAACATGGTTGCACAAAATAAAATCAACATACATTTTAAAGATTTTCAAAAGTAGGGCTTCTATAAAAAATGCTCTACCAAGAATGAATAAGGGCTATACAAGATATTTCCAATGTATCATTATCATGTTTCGTTACATCTCGATGTGTATTGTCGTTAATGTTATATCGATATTGTGTAAAGAGACCAAATATTCAACGAAGTTTCTAGTAATGGCGTCTTGTGAATTATGTTTTGTGTTATCTCCATACTGCTGGCTAGAAACAGTCCGTTTTCATGAAGGGATCATTCATCTAATTAACAGTTAAAATTCATTATACTCTACGTTATTTTTTAAAATATGTGAATCAACGAATAATAAGAATAACTATTCCATTATGAATTATTTTTAGTCACCCATATTGAGTAGTTCAAAATGAATATAAAATTAGCAGTATGACTTTTCGTTATGTACATTGTTTGAGTATGGAGGGGCATATAAAACAATTTTGATACATTCATAGACGGTATTTTTTTGAAAGGAATTTTAAAAACATTACATTTCTTTAAATATAATGAAATTAATATACATTATAAGGAAGCAAAAAGGTGCTTAAATGCATAGTTTTTATAGAAATTGGTTTTCATAATTTCATAATTTGTTTATAGGAATATTCAAAAGAATTTTGATGCGTTATTCTTTATATTTCATTCTAGTAAATACTTACTAGTAAATATTGGTAAAGAAAGGAAATATTGAACGGAAGGTTGGTGGGGATGGTGTATATATCCATCTCTTTCTCTGTCTCGCTGTATAAATTCGTGTGTGTTGGTATATATATGTAAAAGAATAAATAAAAATTAACTGCTAATTAATCAGTTATAAAAAATTAAATCTAAGGCTTCTGATATGCAGATGCACTAGAATTATCATATATTCCAAAATTAAATAATTATCAAGCATCGTAAGAAGTTTTACGGGATTAAAGTTAAAATGTTTGTTTTCTCACTTAAACATATGATTACAATTCATTAAAGTAAAAAACAATTGTGCAGTTAAATGCATCAACATATTAATGCATAATGACTAAAAATAAGCAACTCTGTAATCAAAAAGCTATAAATTAATAAAGTATGCCACGATTTTTTTCAGAACGAAATCATTAAATACAATTTTTCATCAGGCGTAAAATTCGCCAAATTATTTTAAACAAAAACAGTTGCGAAATTTAGAAATATTTGTTCATGAATTCATCAACCGTGAATATTCATTTTAAGTAAATTGGAGTGTAAAGGTTGATATTTTTATTTACCAACTATGTGAAAAATACCAGAGCCGGGAATCGAACCCGGACACCTCCGCTTAACGCACGGATGCTCTACCACTGAGCTACCCTGGCTGACAACCCGCTAGTCATTTCTCACATAATATTCGTTGCACAAGTCACCGAGTCTGCAAACGCAGCTGTATCAAGTGACAATATTAATCGCAGCACAACTCCATAGACCACGAAATTTCAATTTAGAAATATTTATTCATGAATTCATCAACCGTGAATATTCATTTTATAAAATGAATATTCATATAAACTATTTGTATAAACCAATTTGTATGTATATGTTGGTAAACACGTATGATTTTGTATGATTAAATTCATATGTACATGGATATAAACACACTTCATTTAATCTATATTTAGATTTATTTCAAAACTTTTTAAAACATTTAATTAAAAAAAAAAAAAATGCACGGTTATACTAAAATTCAAAATTTTATTAAACTAAAAATGCAAGTAGTTCTTTTAAACCAGGGGAAATAATCTGGTTTACTGTACTGTCCCTTCAACACCTCCTACATTTAAACTTTTATTTTAACAATTTATGGCAGAAAACTTTACTCATAAATATTTCTCTAGTATCTCTATTGTCTAGCAACTGAGATTCAATCTTCATATATCCTGCAATGTCATTATCCTCTTTATCTAGAAACCACGAATCCCGCAAATTTTACTGCGTGAAATCATCTTCAGGTCGGCAGTTATTCTTTTCCTAGACTCTCTTCAATGCGAAAATTTAGATCGCTTTTGGTACTGTTTTGTGGCGAACAAAATGTGTATGAAAATTTTTAGGCTTAATTTTCCTGCATCTTTTTTATGATTTATCGTAAATAATGCAAATAATATGTATATTATATAAGAAAGTTACAAAATCTCTTATTATTCTCTTATAAACAGAATTTTTAGTAAGAAATCGTGCTTGAAGCATTATACATATTGTAATGACAGTGTGATTAAGATTTATCTGGTGTGTCACTCCCACAACTTTCTGTTACCCTGCATTTCAATAATTTAAAGACAGATTGCAGATTATAGAGTAAGATAAATAAGGTAAGATAACAAAGTTCAATCTAGTTTAAGAGTAATCTGAGTTAGGTTTAGCAACAGTTTTATTTGACGTATAATACTGCGTGAGAAGGGACTACCGCCTACCTCATCCCAAATTCATTTGTATAACCTGCATTTATAATAATAAAAAAAATCAAAACGCTATTAATTTTCCTTGAAATTTGCCAATGTTGATCAGTTTTTCAAGTGGCAACCACATACCAACTTCAAAAAACTAAATTTGAATTTTATTTATTTTTTTATTTTTTTAAGTTAAGCTAATAACAGATACACATACAGATCAACCGATGGAGTTTTGTATTCAGAGGACCTCAAAATATGATATTGTACAAAAAACTAAAGTGTACTATATTGTACAAAAAACTTAAAAAAAAAAATATTTACAGAATGGGTATGATAAATTAATTTTCTTTTCTGAGCAGTGTTCGCCGATATAGTAAAATGTAGCAAAGCACTCCCATCAATTACATTCAAGAGAAAAGAATGTTCAGAACAAAACTGATATATATATATTCTCGGATGTACCTTTTACATCCTACCGTACTGGTTTAGAGCAAAAGCTTAGCCTCCCCCCCCAAAAAAATAAATAAATAAATAAATAAATAAAAAATAAAAAAGCATTTCTCCCACTCATATAAGAGAGTAGGATTGGTTGATTGAGTAATAGGAGAAAAAATAGTAAAATAGTGATTGGTCATATGACACTTACGATTTCTGAAGTTAAATCTGGTAATACAGCTATGTAAATTTTCATTGTATCAAATCAATTAAAGAATATTAAAACATATGGTGCGTGTATATTAAAATACACTTAAATGTATTACACTTAAGATTGGTCAAACAAAGCTGTTTGGAAAATATGCGATATCTTTCAATTAAAAAGTGTCGATTTTGGCAATACTGATCAGTAGTAAAACTTAAATTTTCTTTTGCGTGCTGTATTGTTTTCTTTTAGAAGAACGTCGAAGGGAGGGGCTTGTTTCCTTTAGAAAACAAGCTTGTTTATAAAGACTTGGTTCCTTTAGAAATTTCTCGTTTGTTAAGACCAATGTTTTAAAATCGCTTCTCTGTTGAATTTTTTTTGCGTTTGACGTTGTTGTTTTGTATAGTTTCAATAGTATTTAAAAACTAAACATATTTTGTTTAATTTTCTCTGTTACTTTTAAAGATTTTCTTCGTTATCCCATGCTAAACTTTATAAGAGATGGCTTCCTAAACCTAAGAGAAAGACTTATAGATATTTCGAAAATTAATTACTGGAACGAGCTACAAAATTTCACACCTATATTTTTCAGCATTAGGATTCGTTTTATGTAAAAATTAATTCAGGTCATAAATCATAATTTTATTTAATATGAATTTATTAATATATTTCATAAAATAAATAAATAATTAAATAAAATTATACAGGGTGGCCCGCCATTTTCCCCCGATTCTTTCACCAATATATTTATATCATAAGTATTTACTTAATAAATGGTGTAAACTTTCCAAAAAAAAATACTGGTGGAAGAATCAGGAAGAATATGACCTGTCACCCCCCTGTTATATCAATCAAGCTATTTTTGGTGAAGATATTAAAAGAATAATTTGCGGTATGAGTTTAACATTAGGATCTTCAAATTTTGAACTCTTATAGCTGTATAAAAAATTAAGTAAGTAAAATATACGACCAATATAATTTTTTGCTTTTACGCGACCTCAGGAATTCAAATATAAAATCAAAATAAGGCATTACCATTGAAAAAATAAAGTTGGTGTGCGTTTATGTAGACAGCACTTAATTCAAAATTTTACTTCATTAATATATATATATGTATATATATATATATATATATATATATATATACTCACAGTTCCTTATCGAAGGATACTTATTGCCTTTTCCTGCATCGAACAACAACGACGAAAATTATGTCGAATGTTACTTTTTTTTTTTTTTTTTTTTTTTCCCCGACTGTACATATTTACTTCACATACCTGTGTTGTTTCTCTAGCATCGACCATCATTTAGTTTTTTTTATTTTTAATCATGTAATGTTTTCTTTACATAAAACACACATTTGAAAAAAGTTAAACTAATATCCGGTTACAAATTATTCCCGATACCCAAGTAATATAAATATCAAATAATGATTTGATAACAGACATGTCATCCAAGTTTCAAATTCCTATTTTTTTTTATTTAAGAAATAGCCGGAAAAAAAAAAAAATAAATAATAATACAAAATGAAATAAAACTGATTTTTGATCAAACGTTTGAAAAGCACGTTTATTTATTTTTTACTATTTATGTATTTTATATTTGAAATAATAGTCTACAAGATTTTTTTTTAGAAAGGAAAAAATGAAGCTCCATTTTAAAATATTTAAAATATTTATTGGTATGTATTTAAAAATATTTATTGGTATAAATAAATAAATAAATAAAAAAAGTTTGAATACAGGAATATATTTTTATTTACGAGACTGTATAGCATTAATTCTACAGAAAATGATTAGATTTTAATATATGTAAAAGATATGGTGCGTGAGAAAACACACAACTTTCATTACCCACTACATAAACTCATTTTGGCGATGGCGTGCTCAGAAGATATAAAATTGACCTAGCTAATAATGATTCCTATTATTTTTACTGTAGTAATCAACTAATACATACTTAAAGAGAGTTAAATATCAAACTTTAAGAAAATCGTTAGAGCCGTCCTTTAAGACAACAGCATAATATATCTACCTAATCAGGAAGCCTGTCAGTTCTCTTGTAGTAATCAGCTAATATACACGAAAGGATATCTAAAAGTCAGTTTATATGGCAAATTCGAAAAAGTCGTTTGCAACAATATTTGACGTACTGACTTTCTTTCTCACTTCCGATTTTCACCATAACTTGCAAAATTCATCTATATCTCTTCACTGGGTTTCAACTAATATATACGAAAGGGCATTTATAAGAAAATTAATATAGCGAGTTTTAAGAAAATATAGAACCGTTTTTTTGACACCCACTTCTGAGATTTAAAATTTATCTACCTTCAGGACGCCTATCAATTTTACTCTTGTATTTGACTAATTCATGCGAAAGATGACATCTAAAAGGGTGTATATATAGCAACTTTGAAGAAAATCGTTAGAGTCCTTTTTGAACTACAGACTTGCAGTCAAATATATTTAATAATTTTTCAATATTAATAATGAACTAGTCTAAAATTATTTTACACGCAGGAGCACTGCTTTCTTGCTGGAGATGAAAATTTTCAATATAAGTATTTCTTAAAAGAGCTCGTCATTGCCTTTAAAACGAATGTTTGAACGATAGATCTATGATAATCTGAAAGTAATCGATTTTTTATAGTAATAATAATAATTTAAAAAAGTGAAATAATGCATTTTCTACGATAATACCTAAAGGGCACAAAATTGGCTTTCTTTCGACATTTAGTGTTGTACTTTTCTGATGTGAAAATCGTCTGCACTCAGTATATATAAAAAAGTTTTGATAAATAATATTTTTCATTAATAATTTGCATTTCGGTAAATTTTATAGGAAAATCTAGAAGAAAGTTTTTTGATGGCCACAACATGCTTGTTTATTAGAAAAGTAATATGGAATGCATAATATGCATTGTACATAAATAATTAAATAAAGCTTTAAAAATGAATTATGATTAATACGATGTTTAATTTTAACGGTATCTGCGAGGCCATACGATAGGAATCAGCTTAAAAACAGAAACTGCAATTTTGTTTTTCTTTCGACGATAAGTATTTATAGTGAGCTTTTGTATGTAATCATTAATAATACTGCTTAACTATTTTTCGTTAAAGCTAATAATAGCAATACGAAATACTTCAATTTGAAAATGTATCATTTATTTAAGCGAATCCCTTACGATAAATTATGGTTGTAGAGAACATCTGTATGATGATTTTCTGTAGGACATTTAGAAATTCTTTGGTAATCAGTGTGGTATTTTCAAAGAATAGGAATTTGTAAAAAAAAAAAAAAAAAAAAAAAAAAAACGTAAAATTCAAAACACACAAAATTTTTTTTTGGGGTCGAAGCAGTTAAATCACGGCCCTTCGTAAGACAAAAAAGGTTGAATCGAATGCAGCGCAAAAGCATCAACGCGTAATTCTTGCGTGTTTTGAATTTTAAGGCGTTCGTTTATAAATTTCTATATTTCCATACTTGGGCACTGAATTTCTGTGCTTTTTAATACGGTGGAATTTTAGAATTTTAAAACTTAAGTTCCTATTATTAAAATTTTCTCTTGAATAAGCAAATGACAGATATAAAAAGCCAGAGAAATAAAAATATCTATTAACTGAAATGTCCCACCCACGGTTAGACTTATAAATCTAGTATATATTTAATTTACGTTAATTTGCCTTCTACTTTTATTGGTGTCAATATTTTACCTCTTACTCGATACTTTTTTTTTTTTTTTTTCGACGTGTTTCCCATTTGAGAATGAGATGTTTTTAAACCTTTCTTCATGTTATTTTTAAGCTATTATAAGTTGCGGTAGTCGTTAAATACTTTTTTAATTTTCTCACGGCAGTTGAAATTTGTAAAATAATCTCATCGAATTTAATAAGAAAATAAAAAAATTCGTTCTTACTTCTTCTTTTTTTTTTTTTTTTAAATTGAAAAGAAAAGAAAAGAAAAAAAAAAAAAAAGAATAATAATGCATTGTCGATTATATTTTTAAAAAGTCTCTGATCAGAGGGTTTAGGAACGTGTGATTGAAGCTGAATAAACTTCGTCTGAAGTTGAAAGCCTGAAAACTAGAAATGGAAGGGTGGGGCTCAACTTTCAGAGTAGAAGTTTTGATCAATATCGATCAATATTTTCTTTCCCAAGAAAAATGCATAAAAAGTTAAACATCTCCCTCCAAAGAAATCTCGGACGAACTAATTCTTTTGTAAATTTAATTGCATAACAATTTCGATATTCCGTTTTCTTATGATTAGATTTAGGTAGTGTTTTATCAGAACAATGAATGAAATCGCTGTTCGCATTATGAGAGAGAAGGAGATTGGGTAGATTTTTTTTCTTTGTTTTCTTTGAAGAAATTATTATAGTTTCAATAAATATAATATTAAAAGTACTAAAGATAACATTTTTTTTTCGTCGATGCTACTATCATCGTCTATCCCTGCTTCCATTGTAAAATAAAATAAAATAAAATAAATATAATTAAATAATTTATATATATATATATATATATATATATATATATATATATATATATATACTAGCAGGCTACGCCCGCTTCGCTGGTCACTATTTTTAAATGAATCATTATAATTAACGAATTCTCAAAATTGCATTAATTTTGATCATGTGAAAAAAAAAAAAAAAAAAAAAAAAAACTCTGATCGGGAAAAATGTCGCACCGGGTCCCCACTGCCTTCGGCAGCGTAGACCCGTGCGCGATGCGCACGCGCGAATGCATATATATGAGCACCCTAATAATTTTACAAATTCGAAAATATCCGCAATCGATTTGTAAGTATCAAAAACCTCTATGCACCAATTTTGAACGATCTATCTCTATTTTTATTTTTTTGCCCCTCCGCTCCCTCCCCCCTTCCCGCCCCTCCCAATAATTTTAAAAATTCAAAAATATCCGCAATCGATTTGTAGGTATCGAAAACCTCGATGTACCAATTTTGAACGATCTAACTCTATTTTATTTTTTTTGCTCCTCCGCCCTCCCTTCCCGGCTCTTCTAATAACTTTACACTTTCGAAAATATCCCCATTCGACTTGCAGGCCCCTAAAACCTATCTGTACCAATTTTGAACGGCCTAAATGTATTTCTATTTGTTTTTGCCCATAGCCCCCCTTACCGCCCCATCCCCTTCCCGCCCCTCCTAATAATTTTACAAATTCGAAAACATCCCCAATCGATTTGTAAGTATCGAAAACCTCTATATATCAATTTTGAACGATCTAACTCTATTTTTATTTTTTTGCCCACCCCCTCTCCCCTCCCCCTTCTCGCCCGTCCTAATAACTTTACATTTTCGAAAATATCCCCATTCGACTTGCGGGCCTTTAAAACCTGTCTGTACCAATTTTGAACGGCCTAACTGTATTTCTATTTGTTTTTGCCCATAGCCCCCCTTACCGCCCCTCCTAATAATTTTACAAATTCGAAAATATCCCCAATCGATTTGTAAGTATCGAAAACTTCTATATACCAATTTTGAACGATCGAACTCTATTTTAATTTTTTTGCCCCCCCTCTCCCCTTCCCCCTTCTCGCCCCTCCTAATATCTTTACACTTTCGAAAATATCCCCTTTCGACTTGCAGGCCTCTTAAACCTATCTGTACCAATTTTGAACGGCCTAACTGTATTTCTATTTGTTTTTGCCCCATAGCCCCCCTTACCGCCCCTCCTAATAATTTTACAAATTCGAAAATATCCCCAATCGATTTGTAAGTATCGAAAACTTCTATATACCAATTTTGAACGATCTAACTCTATTTTTATTTTTTTGCCCCCCCCCCTCTCCCCTTCCCCCTTCTCGCCCCTCCTAATAACTTTACACTTTCGAAAATATCCCCATTCGACTTGCAGGCCTCATAAACCTATCTGTACCAATTTTGAACGGCCTAACTGTATTTCTATTTGTTTTTGCCCCATAGCCCCCCCTTACCGCCCCTCCTAATAATTTTACAAATTCAAAAATATCCGCAATCGATTTGTAAGTATAGAAAACCTCTATGTACCAATTTTGAGCGATCTGACACTATTTATATTTTTTTGTCCCCTCCCCTCCCCCCCCCCCCCTTCTTGCCCCTCCTAATAATTTTACACAATCGAAAATATCCCCATTCGACTTGCAGGCCTCTTAAACCTATCTGAACCAATTTTGAACGGCCTAACTTTATTTCTATTTGTTTTTGCCCCATAGCCCCCCTTACCGCCCCACCCCCCTACCCTCCCCTCCTAATAATTTTACAAATTCAAAAATATCCGCAATCGATTTGTAAGTATCGAAAACCTCTATGTACCAATTTTGAACGATCTGACACTTTTTTTATTTTTTTGCCCCCCCCCTCCCCTTCCCCCCTTCTTGCCCCTCCTAATAACTTTATACAATCGAAAATATCCCCATTCGACTTGCAGGCCTTTAAAACCTATCTATACCAATTTTGAACGGCCTAAATGTATTTCTATTTGTTTTTGCTCCATAGCCCCCCCCCTTGCTGCCCCACCTGGGGGCTGAATTTTAAAAATTCCAGAAATTGGTTTTTAGATAGTTGCATTAGCTATATTTTAGAGCAAAAATTTCACGTATATCTATTTTTTTTTTTTGTTTGAGATATATAGGATTATGCGAAATCACGTTTTACGCATGTGAAATCACGTTTTGCCCCCCCGCCCCCCTTGGGGACCGAATTTCAAAAATTCCAGAAACTAATTTTTAGACATTTGTATTAGCTATATTTTAAAGCAAAAATTTTACGAATATCTGTTTTTTTGTTTGAGATATGAAGGATTTTGTGAAATTAAGTTTTGCCCCCCCCCCACTCCCCACCTTGGGGGGCGAATTTTGTAAAATCGCTTGCGGCGTTGTCTTTCTCGGGTCGTAAACATTAACCGTGCCAAATTTGGTCCCGCTCGGTGAAACGGCCTAGGATTCTATAGCGGACACACACACACACACACACACACACAGACTCTGCTCATTTATATATATAGATATACCCTTCGATTGGTAATTTTACTTGCATTACCCTACTATTGTAGCTAATGGGAGTATTGTGTTTGGTCCAAAAATTCGATTTCCAGTTTTCAACTGATTTACATTATTTAATGTCTCCCGAGTCCAAAAAAGTGGTTTTTGGCAATTGGTCGATGTGTGTGTGTGTGTGTGTGTGTGTGTGTATGCTTGAAGGTGTCATATGTGTCTTCTGACTGTCATATTTACGAAACTAATAAAGGTAGAAGGACGAAACTTCAGAATTGAGTTAGGTATGGTGTAGAGCTGATTTTGTTTAAATTTTGTAAAAATTGGAAAACCAGAAGTGGGACATATGTAACCGGAAGTAGCACCGTAAGTTCATATCTCAAATATAGCTTTAGCGAATTTTTTCAACGTTGCAATGTAAACATCCTATTTGACGTCCTTTCATATGTATAATAATTGGTTAGTTCATGAAAATTGATAGGCATCCTGTATAAGTAGGCCAATTTGAGGTCTCATAAGCGCATTCTTTTAAAAACGGCTACATGTATTTTTTTTTTTTTTTCTTTACTCGCCATAATAATTTGTTATTTTTTAATTACTTTTCAAGCATTATAGATGGCCTGGAAACATAGCATTACTATTCTGATCATCCGTGGAAATGGGGAAAAAAGTTATTTTAGGATGGAAGAAGTAATTCCAGTCTGTATGCCATACGGAGCCGCTTGACATTAAGGAGAAAATTTTTATAAGATCAGGAGAAAAATCTTACAACGATAAATGCGGGAAAACGAAATTTTGAAGCACGATACATGCGGGTTTCGTTAAAATTATTTAAATACAATTTGTGCAGGAACCATAGAAATAAAACGATCAATGCGGGAAAACGGTGGATGCGGGAACAATAGATCGGGGTTTAATTGTGTTTCGTAGCTCAGCTTTCGGTACCCAATCTATAGATTTCCTGGAAAATTCAAAGTGAGAAAAGAAAAAAATATGGAAAAATATTGAAAGGGAAAAATATTGAACTTAGTTTAATTTAATCTAGGGCATACAAAATTTATTCATCCATGGCGGAAAAATCTAGTGCTATAATCTGATAGCTTAGATTTTAAATGTAATTTTGTACTTATATAAAATATTATATAAGTCTTATTTGATTTTAATTAATACGCTATTGTAAATTTTATTTTCATAATTTTACCGGAAAATAGTATGTTGTGGCCACCATAAAACTTTCTTCTATATAATTTTACACAAATTCAGGCAGTACAAATTATTTATTAAAACTATTTTTCATGATGAATGCAGTCGACCTTTATCTCACAGAATTATAACTCTAAATGTAAAAAAAAAAAAAAAAAAAATATATATATATATATATATATATAAATAAATAAATAAATAAATAAAAAAAAAAAAGTCAATTTTGTACTAACATCAGAAGAAATACGATTTTCACCCCTTAAGTTTTATTTCTCTAAAAATGGGGAAAAAAAAATAATCGACAACTTTGTTTTAAATTATCACAAATCTATGGGTCAACTATTCGTTTTAAAGTTATTGACGAGTTCTTTCGAAAGATAGACATATTGAAAATTTACGTCTCCCGGGAATGTACGTCTTCCCTAGGGGAGGGAGGTAAGCGATGCTTTTACATGCGTAAACTTTTTTTCCCTAGTTTACTATTACTATTATCAACAATTCGTATTAATTGTATTATCACACGTTAAAAATAACTCTCAATATGTCCATTTATATGAAATTTTGTCCTATACTGCCATGTTAAAACTTTAGAAAAATATATTATCTCTGCGCTACCTGTTGAGCGATTGATTCCCAAATCTAACCAGTATCCGTTTAGATCAGGGTCCAACTAAATACCAAGTTTGGTTAAATTTCCTTTATTGGTTCGTGAGATACAACGTCCACAAAATTTGTGATGCACACAGGCAGACAGACTAACAGACAGGCATTTTGAAAAACAGACAAATCGTGTTCAGGACATAGCAAAACGTATAAATCCATCGAAAACTGAAGTTTGAAAATTTTCATGAATCCAATGCTTTCTTTTTATAGAAGAAAGTAAATTTACTCTGTTAAGGGGGGGGGGGGAGAGCTAGAATTTCCTTTGTGTAAATCTTACCCTTTTAAATTTTATTCTGAAACAATTTTTTCTCATCTGGTAAGACGTTCATTAAAGTTTTATTCCCAAACACTTATTGGAATTTTACTTGCCTTGCATAGACTTTATGTTAAGTATGCTAAATTTCCAGTTAGAGTTTAATAACGTAAATATACATTATTAATTTGATAAATATTTTTCTTTATTTTTAATAGACATTTGCTTAATTATTATGAATGTTTCATTTTTATTTTTTATTTCTTTTATTTTTCAGTTAATATATAGAATAGGAGGTTTAAAATTGATTGTGGCAATGTTTCTGATATTAATCAGCACTGTTAAAAATAAAATTAAGCGTTTCACCAAAAGAATGGTGCCTGTTTAGGTGAAATTAACTTCAATCAATATTTCTAGAAATTTGGTGCTATGTTTACCCATTTTAATAGTCCCATTTTAGCAATGAACGTTGCTAAAATGGTACTACCAAATTTTCAAAAATATTGGTTGCATAAAAATTATCTTAAATTGGCAATATTATTTTTAATAATGTAGGTAAATTTGGGACCAAAAGGAGGGAGTCGGGAAATTCAATGGTTAAATTTGAGACCAACATTTGGTCCCGAATTTATCTATGCTTTTTTGAAGGGATAAAGTAACTCTCTTCTACTATCGTAAAACGCGAGGGATCAGTCACAAGTTTAAAAGAGGATCTTCACTCTTCAAATCTTCCGTATAGCATAAGTTTGATACCGTAGCGTAATCCTAGTTCGATCTGCGTGTTATTATTATTATTATTAAAGTTTAAAAACATTTAAAAAATGAATTTTAAACAGTTTTCGACAAAAGTTAAAAATTTAGTATAAATTATCATTATGAGATCACAGTTCTAAAATCGCTAAACTTCGCAGAAAATTAGAGATTTAAAAGAAAAATAATCTGGTGTGTCACTCACACAACTTTCAATACTATAGAGACAGATTTCAGATTAAGGGGTAAGATAACAAGTAGGTATAGTGTAAAAAATCATACTTTAAAAACAGTTTGAAACAGTTTTATTAGATATATATTTCTATGTGAGGGGAAGGGGGTTACCTCCATTCTTAATCCTCCGATTTACCATTGTACGTACATTAATAATAATTTAAGGCAGTTATAAAATTTAAATGTTTATTACAAATTAAGATAATTTTCTCACATATCCCTCTTTGAAACTTGCCAATCTTGGTCAAAATTTTTATATGGTAACCTTATGCAAACTTCAAAATACTCTATTTGGATTTCCTGAAACTATTTGTTTTTGAGTTAGGCTGATAACAAAAACATACATAGATCAACCATTAAAAATACGATTTTTGTATTCAGATGACCTCAAAGCGCTTAATTACAGAAAAATCAGCTTTGAAATTTAGAATCCAAACTAATACTTTGCTTACCATGGGTATGAGAAAGTAATTATCATTCCTCGGCAGTTTTCCTGGAGTTGGTAAAATTTATTAAAGCACTTCCATTAATAACATTCAATAAAGAAAAATGTATTTACTTAATTTTGGGTAACTCAGCGTATTGTCTGTAAATTATCTACACACCACGCACATTGTACTTAAATTTAGTACAGGTTGATCGAAAATAAATGTGACCAATTTCTGAGCATCAGAAATTTTTATTGAATTAAGTTATTTACATGAAATTTTCGATGTAGTTTCCTTTAGCATAGTACACTTTACGTAAACATTTAGGCCAAGCCAAAAGAGCTTTTTCGATCATTTTTGGGGGTATTTTTTCAACTTCCTCTTTGATTGCTTTTTGAAGCCCTTGAAGTGTTATTACTTTATGTCTACTTAATTGTTTTTTTAAGTATCCCCATAAAAAATAATCGCAAGGAGTACAGTCAGGGGATGATGGTAGCCATTTCTCAGGAGGAAGAACATTTATTTTTTTACTTTCAGCCATTTTTTAGTTGATTTTGCAGTATGATTTGGTGCATAATCTTGGTGAAAAATAAAGTTTCCTTGAGAGTTAAAGACGTTTACTTTTTTTTGATCATGTGCTTCAGAACTTTATTCTGATAGTATTTAGCATCAATTTTAGCCTTTGATTCTATAAAAAATGGTTTTGTTAAGCCTTGAGAGGACATTCCCATCTATACCATAACACCTGATGGCCAACTTGCCTTTTGCAAAACAGCTGCGTCTTTGCGACGCTTTTCGCTAGAAATATATTGTATCTTTGTTTTGCCAGTTGTGGATGACAAATGAAAAAGTGCTTCATCCGAAGTTATCCATGTTTTGTATCTACCTTTGCGTAACATTAAATACAGAGGCCATGAACGTTTTCTTCATTTTTCTACGGTCTTTGCAGACACTTGATGATAGACTGGTTTACTCACTTTTTTATAGTCAATTTTCTTTATCTGACGACAAATTGTCGATTACGATACCTGTAGTTTCTTTGCTAAAGTTCTTTGAGGCAGAGGATTTTCTACAGCGATAAGTCTTTTCATCTTCTTTTTTTCTTTTCACCAAGCACTTCCTTTCGTCCACATTTTTTCCCTGGAGTTTTTGATTGCCAGCCAAATTTAATTTCATTTTGAAGTTTAGATAGTAATCCATTAAAAAAATTCCTTTTTTGATTTTTAAATGCTTTATTTATAACAGAATTTGAGCAACCATCCTTCAAAAGGCTATAAAATTTCGTTTCGGGTTTGAGGATCTAATTTCGGAGCCATAATTTGCTCCCACTAATAAAAATA
Source organism: Salticus scenicus (assembly GCA_963930645.1). Classification (NCBI taxonomy): domain Eukaryota; kingdom Metazoa; phylum Arthropoda; class Arachnida; order Araneae; family Salticidae; genus Salticus; species Salticus scenicus. The sequence continues at coordinate 27,163,037 of OZ005656.1, forward strand.
GCTAGACTGGTAATTTAAACGTCTCACTTTTAAAATAAAACCGGTTGTAAAGCGATTAAAGTTTATCATAAATAGTTACGTGCTATTAAAATTAGTTACACTAATTTTGAATCAACCTGTAAAGAAGCAAAGTATACAAAACGCATAACACAACTTGAAATGCACTTCCAGCAATTTCCAAGTACAATGCTAATGTATCCGAATTCTTTTGCGTGACCTTGTAATGAATGGTAAATGATTTTCGTATCATATCGAATAATAAATATGCTTATGCTTCCCTTCCTATAAAAATTATGCAGTCTAAAAGTGTTAAACTTTATCTACCAGAAATTTCGCTCATAGGCTTAATGCATTTAAATTTTCTCGGATGTTACGGTACACAAATCCTTTGCTCGATCTCAACAAAAAGTGTCGTGTAGCATCACTATGTCATACAGCATTTGAATACCGAGTTTGTGCTTTTTGATACTCTTTGATCTTGGGTTATGCTGATAACAGATTTAAGACAGACACACAGACCAGCCGATAAAACCCCGATTTTCGGATTTGGGGAACCTCGAAACGTGTAATTATAGCAGTAATTCAATTTCGAAAATTTGAATTCAAAACATTACTTTCTCTAGCATTATATGGGTAAAAGAAAATATTTAATTATAATTATAATTATAATTATTTTAAATAAAGTACTCATTTGTAATGAAAAAGTTTGTTATTATTTGATTTCTTGAAAAGTATTTAAAATTTTAAATATGTTCAGACTAATATTAAACTAAACTATGTGTAGATTTTAAATACCTTAATTATTTACTCTTAAAAAACACGCAAACCAACCGGCAAAAACCCGAATAATTATAGGATCTCAAAAGTGTAATTATAGCGAAACTTTCGAAAAATTTGACGCAAAAACAAAACCTTTTCTTTATTTGTGTACTAGTAGGATTTGCCCACTTCGCTGGTCACTAAATTTAAAGGAAACTCTTTTCTATATAGCTTTATAAAAATAAAATAAAACAAAATACTGAAATTGCTCAAAAGCTCGCTTCAGGTCCCTGCTGCCTTCGGCAGCGATTTGGTCATGCTTTAAAACGCGGGCGCCTGTCCCTATTACCTGCGACAATGCCATAACAGTGGTCTTCTATTTAGGTGCTTATTTTCGAAATAGATAGTATCGAAAAAAATGAAGTATTATCTCTTTTATATTTGAATACCAGTTACATATGAACAACACTATACATGGTGCACATAATGTTTGCTTTTACGTTATTTCCTATGTTTATTTTGTTTATCGATCAACCAGCCAAGTATTACAATATGCTATGACCGGCTACGTCTGTCGCATGGGACAATTAATTTTTCTGGTTATATATAATTAATGGTTTGTAAACCTGATCATAGTACAGCCATGATATAGTTCTCATTGGCGACTTTTGAATTTTTGTCACCATTTTAGACTTAATCCACGCGTAGGTAAATTCGGAATCAACGTTTGGTTCCGAATTTAGCTATGGGATTGATCGTGAGGAAAACTATATAATTACTTTGGTCCCGAATTTATCTTCTCAGATTAACAGTGAAAGAGTTTTTTTTTTTTTTGCTTTGTTTTGTGGGGAAAGACTATGCAGCACCAGAGCTTGAATTTCTATTACTTTGAATAATGCTTTTCCCTTATATAAATGGTACATATCTTAAATTACTTTAAAATATCTAATTTCCCGGTATTTTTTAACACTGTTTTAAGCTAAAATTTAAAAACAACGACAAAACATTTGTAGAAAATGTTTTGTCTCTAAAAGGTGCCCATTAGAGACCGTTTTCATCCCTTTAATGAAGCTATAGTCCCAATGCAGCTACAGTCACTTGCAGATACTGTCACAAAAGTGGTGTCTATGTGGCTATACGCTATCAGGCGGAACAGCTTAAAACGCCACCTGAGGAAAAATAGTGGAATTGGTATTCCCATCTCGAAAACGATTCTAGATAGAAGGAAAAATGAATTACAAAGTTGTAGTGCATCATCGATTTAGTACAAAAAAAAAAAAAAAAAAACACACAAAAAAAAAAAACACATCTTGTAAGCAAGAATGTTAAAAATAGAACACTTAAAACGTGCATTTGTTCGTGATTACCTATACTGTGACGTCAGGAAACGAACTTAGAAAGAAAAAATAACTAACTACCGCAAGATACCTTAATTTTCGATATTCAAACACCTCTCCTTCAACTGCAATGCATAGCTGGACCTTTGTTTAGTTAAATAGTACATTCTATATCCAACTACCTCTAGACCTTGTTTAAACTTTAAGTGGCTTACATGTCACCCACTACGCTACGATGTGTGCAACATAAAATTCAAGCAATGGTCCAAATGTGCACTGCAACTGACGGACAAAAGTCTGAACAACGAAAATAAAGGAATTATTTGGTAACTACCCTGTTTTCCTTTCTAAGATCGTTTTCACACATCACAATGTCAAAAAAAAAAAAAAAAAAAAAAAAAAGAACAAACAAATGCACGTTTAAAACCTTCTGATTTTAGAATTCATACAACAAGATGTTTTTACTTATAAATCGATGGTGCTCTACAACTTTGTAGTTCGATATTTTTCCCTATCTCGTAGCTTTTTTGAAATAGAAACGCTATCTCTGCTGTTTTACACCAGATGGTGTTGTAAGCGGTACCATTTGGTAGTACATAGCCACTTTACCATACCTAGACACTACTTTTAAGATTCTAGCTACATCCATTCATCAATTAGAAGCGTGAGAATGAACTTTAGTGTGCACTCTGTATATTTAATATTCAGCATTTAACAAACATGGAATTAAACAAAATATGGCTCAAAATCCGCAAAATCACGAATGCTTTTGTTGCTCGAGGCTTTGACAAAATCGCGACGAATACGTTCCGCTGCATTGCATAAGTCTTAGAAGCAGCCCTTAATAAGAACTTTAATGTTAAAATATGAGTAAAATCTGCAGCTCGATATCCTTGAACGTGACTTTCCAAGGCTCTGGAGAGTAGGAATAAAAAAAAGATAAAGTTGTATTTTTGCAGCAGGAAAAACCAGTTATTTGTGATAATCTATTGCTCCGATACTATAGATTATAAATAATCGATATTATTGCCGAAATATCAATTTCTAAAGCAATTCACTTTTACTGGTATATATTTACAAAAGCAGTGTGCTTAGTAATTTTCTTTTTAAATTTAATAATAATTACAATATTAAGATTACTAAATTAGACATCTGCATACTTTACATAATATTTCTTCACAAATATCATTAATGTCAGTTTGCAATTAATAAATTAGTTTTATCTATAAACGATTTTTAAATTAATTTTTTAATATTTCACTCTTATTTTAATTTTTAAAGTTAATCATACATGGCTAGAAGAAAAGTAAAATTGAATGTATATCGAACCGGACGATCGAAAAGCTGTAAACAAGCAGGGTTAGAAATTGAAATGTGAAAGTCAGGTATCAGTGGTACCTAACTATTTTTTCTTACTTGCCAAAACGGTCTAATCAGGTGTATATATATATATATATATATATTAATTGTTTATTGAGATAATAACAGGATAAAGTTTAAATTTTTTTTATTTATTTATTCAAATAATAAATGCAAACACAAAAGTTAAAAACAAATACATTTATACTTTAAAAAAAAATTAAAAAACTTGCTTAAAACAGAACAAACAGTATAAGAAAAGTTTTAATTATTTGCTGTTTAACTGATTTTTAAAATGAGTCCAAATACCATGTATTACATTTTCAAGCAAAATGAGAACTACCAGAAAAATTAATTTGCAAAAATTTTTTCCAAACAGCATTTATGCATTTTTGTACTTGCTGTTTTTTTTTTTTTTTTTTTCTTTGAGCTTATGTATGTTTTATGAAACTGACAACGTAAATTTTTTTAAGATGATAAAAGAACAAGCATTTTGTAAATAATAAGGAACAAATTATTATTAAAAATTTGATTTTTTAAAATCTGGCCGAAAGTTAGGCGTCAGAAATGACGCCTGGGTGGGATTTTATGATCAGCAAACTAACTTTCTTGGTGCAAAATGCGCCTAACGACTGCTTATTTCGAACTCTGTAAACAAGTCAGGATACAATAAAATGCGTATAGATAATATGATAACAGTCCAAATAATTAAATTGTATTTGAAAATTACATGAGTAATGTAATTTTTATTTAAATCATTCACTGTGCATTAATTAGTTCATACCCTTAAAAACTTTTAAAAAAATGTTTTGTACTCTACATTTTATTACACGTAAAAATTATAATGCATTTTATTATTTAGATTGTGTTAAAAAAAAAAAAAAATAATCGAAATAAATAAATAAGGTAAGACTACATAAAATAAAACAAGACAAAGAAATAAACAATGCTTTGTGAAGATAATAGTTTAAAGGTAAAAATTAAAAATTTGGAAATGTAGCACATTAATTTAGAAATTAATTTTTTTTTTTTAATTATCTCTATATGCTTAAAAAAAAATACTGTCAATGCGTCTCTTTCTTCTTCTTTTCTTTTTTTTGTCTGTCACCGCATCTACTCGCGGAGGGCAGTGTCCTCTGCATCATGAGACGTATCAGTGAGTGTCGAATACTCAAAGGAAGACATTTCAGCTAATTAGAAATTTTTATTATCTTAATTAACGAAGTTATTAATTAAAAATATCGGGTTAATAAAAGTGCTCTGTTTCTCATCATGAAAAAAAAAATTCTCAAATTTGTTGTTCTTTCAACATTGATGTCATTTTCCCCAGGAAAATTAAAATGTGATCAATAGAGCAAAATAAAATAAAATAATATAAAATAAATGTCAATGTTGCAGTTGGTAACAAAAAAAAAAAATTCATCTGAAAATAAATAATAAAAAGCGTTATTTTAGATATTTCCAATGAAAAAATGAATTTAGGATTGTAATTTGTCGCCTGCAGATATCATTTTTTTCTAATTTTAGAAAATTAATTTTCTTACTAGCAATTTCTTATGTTCTTAAAATTTCCTTTTTCGTATGTTTTTGTTTTTATTTTTATTTTTGTATAATAAAATAATGTTGTATCTGCGAACTGACTGCATTTCGATTTGTCTTTAAAGTTCATTTATCTTTTTTTTTTTTTATTAAAAAACATATTTTAAAATATTTTGAATATATTTTGGCAAATAATATATCCGAAGTATTTTAAATTTATAGAAAGAAAAAATATCATCACTTAAAACTGTTATGCAGAATCGAGTTTATATAATCCTTAGTTATTTTAAGAAGTAGGTAGGAGAAAATTAAAAATTGAAGTTGTAGTTCATTTTTCCAAGTTTAAATAAATATAATAATAAACTTTTCGAATGTGTAAAATTACTAGCTATGAGAAATGTATGTAGAGTATTATATACTGCCCTAAATTAACTAAAAAGTTTCAATAGTAAAAAGTATAGGCATTAGAAATAATAGGGGAACAGATTTGACATCTGTCGTCCTTGACGGGAAAAAAAAAAAAAAAAAAAAAGCCAAGTTATCTGGCGAACATATTTAGTTCCTTTCAAAAATCATGCTGTTTTAATAACGTATATTAAGAAAGCGATCAATAATATGAAACAATATTTCGTATAATATATATTGCGCATATATATATATATATATATATATCTGCTATATATATTTCTGTATTAAGTTTCTGATCGCCAAATACAAAAATTATCAAGGACGACCGATATCAAATCTATGCCAAAATAGGTACTAGATTTTTTTAAATTGTTATTTAATAATCAGTTATACCAAAAAAATTATTGTCTAATTGTGACAAAAATTTAAAAGGGTTACAGAATAAAGCTGTAACACAAAATGGTCTAGATGTTACGGATTTCTTACTGTTCTGAAAAAATTACTGATTTTTAGCGTATTTCATTAAATAAATAAAATAAAATAAAATAAATGTGGTATTAAATATTATGTATTTCAATTTGGCATTACATGGATTTCTATAAAATTTTTCTGCTTTTGTCTTGCGTTATGTACTTTTAATATTCCTGTTATGAAAGGGAAATAAGTGAATACGAAGGCAAAACCTCGCAGGGGTGAATCGAGTCGTTAGTAGGTGAGCCGAGCGAGCAAGGGGCAGAGTTGAAATATCAAGTTGAAATTTAAACAACAATTACTTTTTTATACAAGAGAATGGTTCTAGAAATATCTTAGTACTAAATATATAAGCTCTGCCTCCCTGTAACGCAGTTGACTCACGAGTTCTTTGGTTCTTTCTCGCTTGTAAATACCCAAATGCTTTGAAAATATGTCAAAACAGTACTTCATAACTGTCTGATTATTACAGTAATGGTATTAACGTTTTCTCTTTTAAACTCTATGTTGCGACTTTCAAAGTTCTAAATAACTAGTATGCCTGATGTTTGCAAACATATTTTTATAATGCGCAACCTTTTGAAATTTTTGGACCGTGGAATTATTAATTATCACACGAAGTAGTTATAATTAATTAAATTCATTCTCCTAACATTCGAATTTGTTTAATCCACAAGTGCGGTGAGTAATAATAATAATAACTTGCCCTCCTAAGTTTTTGGCAAGTAGTCCAAAATTGATATTATTATTGATTGGTTCAATGAAATAACTTCTGTTAATTAACACTATTCATGAATTCAATGTCAGAGACCATCTGCATATCAAAAATTCATCTAGCGATTAATTTTTTTGTAAGTACTCATTCAAAAGAAAGAGTTAACTCCACTAAAGTTTTGTGGAAATGTTCTTTTTCTTTGTCTTTTTTCCTTAAAAGTATAAAACCAACTGCCAAATTTAAATTCATTACGATTAAAGTTCAACACATTTTAACTACTTTTCATTTTTGCATATAATTGTTTACACTGCAGATGATCAGAAGTTTATATTAAAGTAAAATGCGCATAAAAAAAGGGAAAAGAAACTCTGTGTTAAATAATGAAAAATAGAAATTTCGTTATAAAATATCATAGATTGAAAAAAAAATCACCTAACAATGGTTTCGGATTAAAGTAATTAAGCACGATTCTTTATCGAAAGAATAAAAGTACTGATGAGTGCTGTGTGAAAGCTCTTAATTCTGTATTTAAAATGTCTTTCAGTATAACCAATATAATTTACATTATAGAAAGAATAATTCATAAATTAATTACTACACTGATTTTTAATAGAAGAAAAATTTTATTAGCAAGTCTAAAGAGAATTTGAAATCTAATGCCAGAAAAATATTTTAAATTTTGAGAAAGAAAAAAAAAATAATAATAAAAGAATGAAAATGTAAAGAACACTTTTGATACAGTCAAGCGAAAATTGAAACCAACATGAAACAGTATTGAGATAAGTGTCAAACAACAGAACCGAGAAAAGTGCAAGATAAAAGGGATAGCATTAATATTATCTGGAGAAAATAAATTAAAGAAAGGTAATTTTCTCATGCTAAAAATAATGAGCAGAATTTTGAAAGATATGTAAAAAAATAATTATAGCAATTTACACCCCATCACTCTAAATGTATATTCAAATATACATTCAGGGGGAGGGGTGGGGAAGCAACACTCGATGTTATTTCGTTATTAATTGACGCAAAAAATAAAATAAAATAAAATAAAATAAAATAAAAAAAATCCAATAGATATTATTCAACGAGAAATTAAGTGTAATTTTCGAAAATGATGAGAAAATTTGAATTAGGGTTCATCTAGAAATTAAAATGAGCACCAACTTGATTTTTTTTTCCATGACAACACCATATTTTAATTTCTGAGAGTCTGGCAGTATGTTTCATTTAGTAGTCACAGGCCTGTATTCTAATCAAACACTTACCGCTCGCATATCAATTTCTATCGCAATGTTTTGGAAGGAGAGGAATCTGCATTGTCAAGTCCACTGAGCTAAAATAATAACTGGAGCAAATGAGTGGTTCTTGTGTGCCAATTTGAAAATTTATTTTTTCTCCCTAGCTTTGTTTCCAAGTGGATACTGCACAAAGCTTCCGATACGCATATATTACAATACAAAATGACGTAGTCTAATGCATTCTTATCAGCTTTATATCAAAAGTGTTTAAGAATTTTATTGGTGAAATATGAAGAAACTAATTACATTTATTTTTTTACATAGCTATATGACTTTAAAAAAGAATCGTATTAAGAAAAATTATATCTTCTTTGGAGTAGTGCATGAGCAATAAGTAATTCTTTCGGTTAGTTTATTTTTTTTCTCCCCTCCTCTTTATTAATCTCCTTATTAATCGATATTGTCAGTTTTTACCCAACCAGTTTTTATGAAAAATAATAATTTTGTGAAACCATGTAAGTACTTCGTTATTTATATATTAGTATATTTCGTGCATTTTTCATATTTGTAAAAGTTTTCGGCTTCAGCTTTTCCATGGATTTACACTTTTTGAGATATCCTGAATATGATTTGGCTATTTAAAAAAAAAAAAAAAAAAAAAATTGTCTATCCGTGTGCCTGGATGTGTGTGACATAAATTGTGTGGCAGCTCTAGATCAAAAACAATTGAACAGAAATTCATGAAAAGTTATATTTAGTTTCACCTTAACATAAATTGGTGTCTATCAAAGTTTTCTAAATATCGGCCAAAAGGTGACGCTGTTTTCTCATTTTGTGATATTTTTTAATATGATAGTATAGGCATAAATTTGTGTAAATGTAGCCAATAAGGATTATTTTTAACAAAACATTGGGAAACTTTGTTTATAATAGAAATTGTCAACCAGAATAAAATTTTGAAGAAAAAAATTTTGTTGGAGAATCTTTTCCTACTCGGGAGTGTAATTTTTTAATATGATACTTTTCAAAAGAATCCACAATTAAAGTACTGTACAACACATTAACACTATCATATTGCACATTATGAATGAAGAACGAACGCTCTGCCGTACCAAATATTTGACCTTCACTCCAACAGAAGAATTCTTGAAAAACCCGCTTGCAAGACTCTCATTAAATATATTGGAAGGATTTACATAAGTTATTATTATAATCAGTGAATTTCAATAGAGAAATTCGTTTTCTTCCACAACTTTTAATAAATAAGGAGATCCGAACCATAAATTTTAGGTTAGAATATAGGCCAATTACTATTGTAAACAAATTCATTCCAATTTTACAATGATTGATTAAAATTATCCTCAATGTGTACATTCATACATTTTTTTTTCCTTTACGGCCATATTAAAGATTGTGATAAAACAGGAAAACAGCGCCACCTGTTGCAGATATGCAGAAAAAGTTGATAGACAACAATTTATGTCAAGGTGCATTTAAATATAACTTTCATAAAGTTTTTTATTATAGTTCTTGACCTAGAGCTGTTAGAAAATTTATGTCACCCACATCAGATACATGGAAAGACATACATTTTCTATAAATTGCCAAATTGTATTCAGGTAGTCTCAAAACGTGTAAATCCATCAAAAACCAGAAGTCTAAAATTTGTATCTACAGTAAACAATTACAAAATTAACTAAACAAATAACCTAAATAAACAAATGCAATTATTTACTTTCATATTTCATCAATAAAATTTATAAATATTTTTCATATAAAGATGATACAAATGCATTATACTACACCTTTTTACATTGTTATACATGTGTATCAAAAGCTTTCTGCCATGTCCACCTGGAATGCCAAACTAGTAAGAAAGAAACACTCTTCGAAATTGCTCGGAAAAACCACTCGTTTTAGCTCAGTGGACTTGACTAGGCAGATTCCTCTCCTTCCAAAACTTTGCGATAGAAATTGAGATGCGAGCCATAAGTGTTTGACTAGAATCAACACCATAGAGTTTTAATCAAAAATGTGTTAGAGGGATTATCCAAAAATCCAGAAAAATAAAATTAAGATCATGCAAGAAATAGAGAGCCCGTAAAAAGCTTGAAACGTTTAAATTTATGTTTTGTGTGTTTTAATGTTTTAAATTGTATATTTTTTAATGTATATTGTCTCGGTTTTTGATGTGATTAAAATTTAATTCTGGTATAATTTATGTATATATCAGCATATAGGTGGTCCTGTTATTACTCACTTTCAGTGATTTTCAATACAGCTATATCTCAGCATTTGCTGGTTAAATCTGCAACGTACTGCATATGTTAAATTTATATTGTGATAATCAGAGCTAAATAATTGTTTAAGTTAATAAGTATGGGGCGTTATTATACAGAATGATATAAAATAAAACTTTTGTGATAGCCACTACATAGAAGTTTTTACATTGGGTTTGTTATCAGCCATTAAAAATATCGAATAGAACAAACATTTCGTACCTCTAAACTTCACCTTTGCCTGAATGACTATAAATAAAAAATAATTTCTGAATATAAAGAAATTATTTCACAAACAGTGCTGTAAATTTAATATCAGACATTCTATGAATTTTCTAATTATTATATAAAATAATCATTTCAGTTCTCCAGATACCTTATTTAAGTCTTGTAAAAGAGATGCGTTAAAAATATTTCATATGACGCAAACTTATATCATGCCACTATTTGATACTCTTACATTAGACTTTGAAACGATCTTTAGTGAATAATTAATAAAACAAACATTTCAGTTTTCTAAACAAATAATTTCATTTTGTAAAACTAACTCTCGTGAAAAAGATATTTAAGTACCGAAAATTTATTTCGTGATATATCCTACCAATTTTCACTGACTAATTAATAAAACAAGCATTTTAATTCTTCAACACAAAATTTTATTTTGTAAAACTGATTTATATGAAAAACATATTTAAATATGAAAAATTTATTTCGTGAAATAACATATCAAACTCACTGACTAATTAACAAAACAAACATTTCAATTCTCCACATAATTTCATTTTGTAATACTAATTTATATGAAAAAGTATTTTAGCACTGAAAATTTATCTGTGTAATAACGTATCAGACTTTACTTACTAATTAACAAACATTTCAATTCTCCAAACACATAATTTAATTTTGTAAAATTAACTTGCATGAAAAACACATTTAAGCAGTGAAAACTTATTTCGCGAAATAACATACTAATCTTTAGTGGCTAATTAACAAAACAGAAATTTCAATTCTCCACATCATTTCATATTGTAACACTAATTTACATGAAAACATATTTTAACACTAATTTATATGAAAACATATTTTAACACTGAGAATTTATTTAACGAAATAACCTACCAGTCTTACTGATTAATTAACAAAACATTTCCGCTCTCCAAACACATAATTTCTTTTTGTAAAACTAACTTATGTGAAAAACATACTTAAGCATAGAAAATTTATTTTACGAAATAACATATTAATTTTTACTGGCTAATTAACAAAACAAACATTTCAATTCTCCACATAATTTCATTTTGTAACACTAATTTATACGAAAAAGTATTTTAGTACTGAAAATTTACTTAACAAAATAACCTATCAATCTTTAGTATGATAATTAGCAAAACATTTTAACTCTCTAAACACATACTTTCTTTTTCGTAAAACTAACTTATGTAAAAAGCATATTAAAGAGCAGGGAATTTATTTCGTGAAATAACATTTCAATCTTTTCTGACTAATAAACAAAACAAACATTAAACACATAATTTTATTTTGTGAGAAAACTTATACATGAAAGGCATCACCGGACATTTATTTCACGAAATCCTCTTAGATCATACTTCTCTTTTCCAAATCTTAGTTTACACATTCTGTCAATCTTAAAAACTTATTAAATAAAATATGTATAACAGTACTCGAAATTCAACATTCAACTTCATATGTCTGTAACATTAGCTATCGGTTTGTCAAATGGTCAATATGCTTAGCACGTGTTTAAAAAAAGAGAAATATATTTTATTTATAGCTAACTCCACGAACTGAGGGACTACATCTAGAGAATTTAAAGGTTCCTTTGATCTAATAGTATTTAAACGTTGATGGAATGAATAAATCAAGATCAAGGAGCGTGTGATATTATCATAATTGACAACATTCCAATCAATATTTCGTAGTATTATTAGTACCGCTCCTTTTTTGATACCACTTTATTTGTATTTTCATACCACTTTATCTAGAGTAATTCCCTTCAAATGCAATTACAATTCAATAAAAAAAAAAGGCTAAAAAAAAAAAAAAAAAAAAAAAAAAAAAAAAAAAAAAATCTGGAGTGACTCCACTCGACTTTCCGAACATTGAGTAATTAACAGTTTTGTAGATAAAGTAAAGAAAGAGGAGTTGTTAAACAAACAAAAGAGAGAAAACCATAACAGAGTGTTTTTCTCCATATATTACACGATGCTTTATTTAACGCTACTGAACTTAGAGCCCATAGATCATAATGATAAAGAATTTTTCGTTGTGTCCCTGTAAAAACCTATAAATGCCAGATTCACCAAAATGCTTATAGTTAGTGCAACAGTGATTTATAATACTCATATAAATTTTCAACTCAATTGAATAAGGCGTTTAGATGCTATAGTACTTTTAAAAATTTGGTCCCTTAGGCCATAATGATAAAGAATTTTTCTTTATGTCCCTGTAAAAAATCTATAAGTGCTAGATTCTCCAAAATCAATACAGATTGAGTATTTGTGACCTATAATATGTGTATAAATTTTTTGCTCAATTGAATAAGGCGTTTAGATGCTATCGCACTTTTAAGATTTTGCTCCCATAAGCCATAATGATAAAGAATTTTTCTTTGTGTCCCTATAAAAAAACTATAAGTGCTAGATTCACCAAAATCTATAGGGTTCGTACTATAGTGACTTACAATATACGTACCATCTTTCAGGTTATTCGAACAGAGCGTTTAGACGCTAGCGTGTTCACTCACAGACATACACACATACATACACACATACATACACACACACATACATACATCATCACAAAAATAGTGAAAACGGACTCATTGGACCTCAAAACGTATAGAAACCTCAAAATCTCGAATTCGGATTTTTGACATGATTACAATACTTTCCTCACTATAGTGTTCGGAAAGTAAAAATGTGGTATGAAAAAGGCGCTACTAAAAATTTTACGGAATATTAATAACAATGTTGGCAGGTATGGATATTAGGTGAAATATGATGTGAGGTGTAGACTTTTTCCTTTTTTAACAATATGCCAATTTTCTTAATCATTTAGACAATCAACTCAATGTTTATAGTAAAACAAATTTAATAATTTATGATTTATTAAAATTTATATTAGAAATTCTGTAAATTTTTATAAATTAGTAAACAAGATATTATTTTCAATTCTACAGATACACTACCTCGGCCTGTTAAAAAAAAAAAAAAAAAAAAAAAAAAAAAAAATCAAATGTTTCAAATTTATTTAATGCTACAAATTTGAAACTGTTATACTAGAAATTTTTTCAAACTTTTAATCGTTTTTTAATAAAGCAACATATTTATTCCCAAAATAATCCGGAGTGGCACTCACGCGACTTTTCTTACTCTGAAATTCAGTACTATAAAGACAGATTCAAGATCATGGTTAAAAATAACGAATACTGATATATAAATCTACGCAAAAAAAAAAAAAAAAAAATCAAACTCGGATTTGGAACAGCTTTATCTGACAAATAATTCTGTGTCTGTGTGTGTGTGTGGGGGGGGGGGGCAGTGAGCTTATCATTCATACAGCTTTCTAGAGAATCATTCTTTGAAACTTATCAATTTTAATAAAATTTTTCCAGAAATAACCTTATATTAACTTCAAAGTACAACGTTTGAATTGCCTGAAATTATTTATTTTTAAATTACTCTGATAAGAGTATTGTATATATAAGTATAAGAGACAAAGATCAAACGTTAACAACTTAACTTCAGTATTCACGGAACCTCAAAACATGTAAATATATAAAAACAAGCACTGAATATTTATCATTAAAATACTTTATTCACCATTTTGGTATGAGAAATTAATTTTAATTTCTGAGCAATTTTCTTGATTATGGTAAGACATTATATTAAGCACTTCCCCTAACTACATTTAACAAAGAAGAATGTTTTCGCTTAACTGTTGCCAGCGCCATATATCTTCTAAAAATTATGTACACACCCAATTGTGTACTTAAGTAAAATTCTATAATTATAACTCACACCACAATCTGTAATACACTTCCACCAATTTCCAAGTATATTATCCTAGTCTAGTTTTTTGTATAGCCCTGCAAATGAACGGTAAATGATTTTTGTACGATATTCTACATGAATATTGCTTTTATGCGTATAAAAGTGTATACGTTCATTTCATTTTGTTTAGAGCAGCCTATAAATTCTAAACTCTACTTACCTGCAATTTCGTCCATTGACGTAATGTATTTGAATTCTCTTGGATGTCCCTGTACACAAACCACTTGCTTGATCTCAATGAAAAATTTAGTGTAGCATCTTTATATGATACAGATTCAGAATACCGAGTATGGACTGCCTGCTACTACTTGTTCTTGAGACATGCTGATAACATACACACAGATACACACACAGACCAACCGCTAAAAACCTGTTTTTCGGATTCAAGGGACCTTAAAGCGTGTAAATATAACAAAAACTCAATTAAAAAATTTGACCCCAAAACAATACTTTCTTTACCATATGCTACATGGGTAAGAGAAAGCAACGAGTGTCCTAACACAGTGAGCCATAACTTTTTAGGAAAACATACCCTTAGTAAAATGTCAATTTTAGGCGCTGGGAATCTGTTTTGTGCAATAACCTAGCATCATAAGCTTTTTGTTGTAAATCTTTTGTTGTAAGCTTTTTGTTGTATATGTAGAGAAGAATTAACATTAATAAAAACATTTTACTCCTCTTTAACTGCATATCAATGTCAACTTTCTTTATCATTTAACGAATCAATCAGCGCAATAGTCTAGATATTCTAAATTTTATATTAAACGTTCTATAAATTTTCATAAATTACTAAATAACATATAACGTTAATGCACAAACCAGTTAGGCCTGTAGAATTAATTTTTAAAAAAGGAAAAAAAAATCAGATGCAACAAACTTATTTAAAGCAACCTGATATTTTTTCCATTAGACTTCTTCTATGTGAATAGAGAGAGGTGTCTGTGCGTTTATATATGCTCAGGAGCTTAGGTCACTGATGGTAGAGCTTCAAAACTCAGCAGAGGGCAGGCATGGATCATGCAAGTGTGCACATCATAAAGATTTTTTTTCACTTTTCAAATTTGAATTGTTTCAATTTTTTTTTCCATTTTCTGTTTCATGTTCTTAAATTTTGTTGAAACTAAAGGATCAGAAAGATTGATGATGGCACGGAAGACACTGCTGAAGGCACAGGTGTACAAAAGCAGGCCTCACGGTTTTCTTAAAATTTCATTTACCCTCATTTTATCATACTGTCACCACTATCTTTAAACAATACTTCGTTACATAATGTTTTAGCATTAAAATCTTCAAAAATATTCAGAGGAAATTTCTTTTTGACGATAGTGGTGGCAATATAATAAAATGCGAGTAAAATTTAAAAAACATTGCGAGGCCTGTAAAAGTGAGGTTTTGAGTATTTACTAGTTTTTTTTTTTTTTCCTTTTTCCTTTCTTCTTTTTTTAAGCTTTCATTTATAAGTAAAGTAATTTTTTTTCTGCAAATTTACGAAATTTATTTAATGAAAAAAAAATTTAAATAAGTGAAAATGAAAATGAATTATTTTATTTATTTATTTATTCTGAAGATTCAAGGTAGGTTTTGACAGATTTTTAGGGTTTAGTTTTTATTTATGGAGTGTTATAATATTAATAATAATAAAAAGTTATTTAATTTTTGTAAATTTCATATACATAAACAAGCGAAGTACACTAGTTAACAAAATAAACATTTAATTTTTTGAAGTATATCATCACATTTTGGGACACTAATTGATTATAAAGACATTTTTAAGCACTGAGTCTAAAATATTGTTTCACGAAATATTCTAACATTACACGGTAGAGAGAGAGAGAGAGAAAGAGAGGCTTCCAAATTTCGTGTTACACGTTCTATAAATTTTCTCAAACTTTAATATAAATTTTAGACTTTATTTTTACAAAAATATTACCAAAGACTATAGAACTTAAAAAAAAAAAAAAAAAAAAAAAAAAAAAAAAAGAAAAAAAAAAAAAAAGAAAGAAAGAAAAGAAAAGAAAAGCTAGAAATATTTCAAATGCTACAAACTTATTTCCTGCAATAACCTTACATTGTTACACTAAATTTTCTATTATTTTTTAATGGCTAATTAACAAGACAAACATTTCATTTTTTAAATATGTCATCTTATTTTGTGAGACTAACTTATATAAAAGATATTAAGCACAGAAAATTTATTTCACGAGATAACCTAACATTAGATGTTTTTTATTGTAAGTTTTATTTTTGCTCTTCTATAAATTTTCAAAAACTATTAAATAAAAGAAATATCTTAATTCTCCAGAAACAGTCCCTCAGTATATAAGGTTAACTATAGTAAAAATATTATTTTCCTTCTAACCTCGTGTGTGTCAGTTGTCTTTAATATTTGACAAACTAATCATTACAATACTTATATTTAGATAAATTTTATAATTTATGTTTAATTTTTTTTAACATATTTAAAAAAAAAATTAAACTGTAAAATAAAATATTCTTTTCATTTTTCTAGATGCACCATCTTAGTTTGTACGTCTAATTGTTTAAATAAGTCAGGTATTACAAACCCATTTAAGGCAAACGCCTGACATTGTCACACTAGAATTTGCAATCTTTAATTGCTAATTTAAAATATAAATGTTTTAATTTCATAAACACGTAATTTCTAGCTTAGTGAAACTAAGATTTTTAGAAAGAAATTTTTAAGCACTAGGGATATATTTTAGGAAACATCCTAATATTACCTTATTTTAAATCTTACTTTAAACATTCTGTATGAGTAACAGAAAGTCTAAAGTAAAAAAGTATTTAATTGAAAATATACGGGTAAAAATTACTTTGAAAAAGCATAATAATTCACCAGACACAGTCTCTAATGCATGTTTAACTATAATAAAAGATTTTTTTTTTAATCTTTTAATTACGTTCTAACACTCTTGACGACATTTTTACTCTAACAATCTCTGATAAGTAATTTCAATTCTCAAAACACGCCATCTCATTTTGTACGACCAACTTATTGGGAACTCACTTTAAGCGCTGAGAATTTATTTCGAGAAATAGTCTATCATCACATTATCCTAAATCTCGCTTTAGACATTCTATCAATCTTCAAAAACTATTAAATAAAACAAACATTTCAATTCTCTAGACACTGTCCCTCAATGTGTAGGATTAACTATAATAAAGACATTTTTCTCCCTTTTAACCATATGTCAACTTTCTTCATCATTTGACAGACCAATCATCGCCGGATTCAACAAAGAAGGGATCAAAAGTTCCTCGGAAGTTAGGGGGCGCAGCATGCACCAAACTCTGGAAAAGAGTAAAGAGGAAGAGAGAGACAAACTCATCATAACTCTCCGCGGCCGAATTCGTTGTGTCAGTGTTTGATAAGCTGGATCAGTGCCACAAAGAAATTTTCACCTGCTTTGCCAGCACACAGAGATGTAACATCTCAGGGCATCTTTTGTCCATCCGAAGAGGGATTTTACAGATTGGAAAATATGACAGGAGGAGATGCTAAAACAGAAATGTATCACGTGAGTTATTATTTTTTAATTAGTATTTTTATGTAAAAAATGTTATTGTTAATATGAATTTATTATTTTAATGAAAAAGTAAAGTTCGTATTTTAGTCATTTTTGATTTTACAAGTGAGTATGTCAATTTTTATACGAAACTATTTTCAGTAACACATAACTAAATTTTAACTATGGTGAGAAAAAGTAAATTTCGCAATTTATACATATTTCTCTTTTTTTTTTTATTACATAATTTTCTTATCTACATGGTACAATAAGAAATATAAATTCAAATTTAAATTATACGCGTAAAGTTATAATTTTAACTACTATAATAGAACTATAGTATGTAATAAAATCATTTAAAAGAATCGAATTTAATAATTCAAAAATATTTTATATTCAATTCTCTGTGGAAAAAAAAAAAAAAAAAAAAAAAAAAAAGTTATATTAGTGTAAATTCATTTACATTGAAGTGTAAATTTTTAAATGAAATAATGTATTTATTTTGTAATTAAATTAGTTTATAATTAATAATTTAAATAAAATGTTTATTAGATTAATTATTATTATTATTATTATTATTTTATGAAAATAAGATAAAAAGAAAACAAATTTTTCGCATCTCCATTATATAATAGAAACGTAAATACGAATATTAGTAGATACTAATACATTATAATTTCACAAGCATTCTCTTTTGTCATTAGGATTCTTATATCATTACGATCTTTATCTCTCACGAAATGTTATAAAATTAGCTAAAATCTTTTTAATAAATTTAATATAATAATGAAACACAATGCAGTCTGTATATATGACACTTTATTTACACTTTATTGTTACTGTATATTTTAAATTGTCTTTTAATATTGTATGATACGATAATTACGGAATTATATTTATTTATTGTATAAAGGACATTTATTAATTTCATTGTAATGAATAGCTATAACATTCGGAATAATTATTAATTTAAACTGTAATGACAAATAAAAAGTGATAAATAACTAAATAAAAACCGCACTTAAAATTACAATCTTAATGCATACGAGAAAATGATAATATATGATCGAAAAATTTATTTGAATTTCTTGCTATGGAGAAACAATACTTCTACATTTTAGTACCTACTATAACTGTTGCAAACATACAATTTCTATTACGAAGTAAAAATTTTTATTAAAAAAAAAAAAAATCTTTTATATTATGATGAAAAAATTCGTTATAATCAATTATCTTTCTTTTTTATACATGAGTAATTCATAAATTTATGCTCGAAAGAAGTTTTTAATAGAATTATTAGTGAGAAAAAGCGCTTTTTAATTTTTTTCAACTAAGTGGAAAATTGGCTCAATTGTTTACTGTAAAAAAAAAAAAAAAAAAAAAAAAAAATAATAATAATAATAAATAATAAATAATAAATAAATAAAAAGTCAAAACTGCAAATTCTAGTCTTTTTTTAAGGCGAATTTTCCATTTTTCATGTTAAAGGAGCTAAACTCAAACTTTTTTCGCACCTATCTTTTCATGGGATTTCTGCAATAGGTTCATTGGAAATTTCTGTTTCAACAAAAAATGGATGAAATTTTACGGAGTTTTCCTGGGATATTTGCTGCTAGGATTTTACTGCAATCTGAAACTCATTTTTTTTTACAACGTTTGTTCGCATTTTCACTTACACACACACATATAAGTTATTAAAACGATAATCTGTTATTAAGTTTTTATATAACAATCATTGTATGGAAAATGGCACAGATAACATTTCTAGATTTTATTTAGCGACCTACAAAATAACTCAGATACATTATGGTCCAAGAGAAATATTTTTATAGCACATTTAAAATTCATTAAAGCGAAAAAATAAAAAAATAAAAAGAAATTAACAAAATTATTCAGATGCGCAAAGGAATGTTTTCTTAAAAAAAAAAAAATGGTATGATTAGCCTTTCTATTATCATACAGGCCACACAAAATTCAGATGAGTTTTGGGTTATAAGTGTAGATTTCTTGAAGTGCATTCCCCCATACTCGATCGCATTATGCATAAAATACATTGACTGATAATAGATATAATAGATAGTTACAGTTGAATAGTGTTTTATGATGAATTTCAAAGTATTTGTTTTCTTAATATTAAGCATAATTATTATGACACAGTATATATTGCTAGTAATAATTTTTTTTTTACCCCAAATCAACTGCACAAGGTTTAACCGTTCAAGAATTCAACAATAATGTGAATAAGTTATTTTTATTTAATTATTAATATATAGAAAGGACTTTTTTGAAATGCAATAATAATAGTAATAATAATAATAATAATAAACTCTATTTATAATATGCATTGTTTTATAATGAAACTGCATACTACTTTTAGTTTTTAGTATTAAAAAGTGCATCGATAAATGAAGTTTTAACGCCCAATTCGTTGAAAAAAAAATCATACTTATATTGCAAAGAAAAACAAATATATGTTTTAACTTGAAACTTTACTTTTGTTAAAAACAAAGCAAAGTTAAACAGATGAATTAAATTCAAGAGAAACTCCAATCAAGTATAGAAAATGACATTATTACTCTTTTTTACTTTTTACTTTTATTTTAAAATTAAAAATATTTTTTTGTCAAAAATTCATTATACTCTAGTATTTAACATGTAATTGGAGACAGTTGGTTTATTTTAAACTGTCAGCACTATACAATTTTAAATATTTGTAATACTTATTTTATAATCTTAGCTCAGTAAGGCTTTTGAATGCACGTGATTTTGTGTTCTGCCGTAATATATATATCTATATATCTATATATATATATATATAATATTGTGTACTTTCTGTAGTCAGAATCACAAAGCGTTTCGAATTCTAATTTTAGTATAAATAAATCTCAGAGTGATTCAGAAATAAGTGATATTTATGAAAGTTCTGATAGTGAATCTGAAAACAGTGTATTATACGTACAGTATTGTATTATACGTAAAATTCTTTTTATAAAATTCTATTTTAATGTTTAAAACACATATCGTTTATTTTTTCTATTTACTGGAAAACCAACATTCAATTATAATAACTCTGATTGTTGGTTTTTCTGAGAAATTAAATTTTCTTGATTTCAAGCTAAACAAGTAATATTAAAAAAACAAAAACAAAAAAGTCAATTCCTACTTAGGTCAAAAAAGAAAAATTTTATTTTAGTTATTTTTTATTAAATAATTACAAATAATTGAAAAAACCGTATTAACATCAAGTGTCATCCACTACAAGTTAAAAACAAATGTATTTGAACTTGAGTGGATGAATAAAAAGTATTTTATTAATTATTGAAAAATTGAACAAGATATTTAAATATATATATAGGGAGAGTGTGAACTAATAGTGGGAATTGAATAATTATAAGATAAAAAAAACTTTTTATATACCATGTTTTAAATTTTCTGATGAATTACAGAGCTCTTATCAATGTGCATAAAATTCTTAAAGTGATAATGACGTCAATTTTTGTAAGATGCATAATTTAACTTTTTATAATTTTTTAATGTTCACGTTTAATTAAATGTATTCATTTTTATGTTGAAAAAAAATTAAATCGTAATTTTTTTTTTTTTTTTTTTGGCAACAAGTAAATCATAGCTAATATTTTAATGGCTATTTTAACGCTATTAGGATGTTATTATTTTCATATTTTAATTAATTATAAGAAAATTAATGAAAAATTCGAAAATCGGACTTCGAAGTAATGTGTTGTCATCGGGATGTGAGCTATTGTAAAAGTTTCAAATGTCTAGCTAGTAGGGAAGTTAATTAAAAATTGATTGCAAGATTTGAACAAGATATATGTAGGGAGAGTGTGAACTAATAGTAGAAATTGAAAAAAATTCCAAAAATTAAAAATGAATAAATATATTGTTTATACACTTTATTTTATACAGTTTTCTTGAATAAAAATAATCTGGTGTGTCACTCACACGACTTTCTCTTACCCTGAAATTTAGTACTATAAATACAGGTTGCAGATTAATAGGTAAGATAACGAGTACTGTTATGTAAACCTATGTTAAACAATTCATATTAGGCTTCTGAAGAGTTTTATATGATAATTAGTTCTCTGTGAGGGGGGCTACCGCCCACTTCAACCCCCCGTTTCATTAATGCACCTACATTTATATAGAATTTAATTCGGTTATTAAAAAATATTTCTCTTTTTAAAAAATAATTTATTAAAATTATTATTTAAAAAAATTATCTTTTATGATAAGGCAGACGATTTCCATATTAGAGAAGTAGTATAACACCAAATATCCAAAAAAGTCCATTTTATTCTCAATATTAAAAAAAAAAAAAGAAGTACGATTTTTTTTCGAAGTTTTTTTTTCGTTAAAAGTAAAAAAAAATTCGATAACTTTGTTTTAAATTATCGCAGATCGATGGTTCAACCATTCGTTTTAAAGGTATTGGCGAGCTCTTTTGAAAGATACCCATCATGAAAATTTACTCCCCTTGAAGGGGGACTTCCCCCCCCAGGGGGGGGGAGACGAGGCTCCTAGATACACAAATTCTCTTGATTGTCCCTGTACACGAACCATTTGCTTGATCTTAACGAAAAGCTTACTGTAGCATCCCTATATGATACACATTTAGAATACCAAGTTTGAAATTTCTGCCATAATTTGTTTTTGAGATATGCTGATAACAGACAGACACACAGACACACACACAGACACACACACAGACACACATACACACAGACATACACACAGACATACACACAGACCATTTGCTAAAAACATGATTTTCGTATTAAGGGGACCTCAAAACGTGTAAATATAACAAAATCTCGTGTTCGAAAATTTGACCCCAAAACAACACTTTCTCTACCTTATGGGTAAGAGAAAGTAAAAAAGGCTCTTCTTTTACCGCTTTTTTGAAAACTACGAGAACGTTATTGCTATATAACGATTAAAGATGAACATAGAAATCTTCAAAATTGTTATACTTAACTATTATTAAAATGCTTTTCCCAGAATATTTTAATCTAACAATTTAAGCTTATCGAGCTCAAATTGTTTTGTAATATAGACTCGTAGCAGAATAAATATTGGAAACATTTGATAAAATTCTGAAATAAAATAATATAGTTGAATTTAACGAAGGTAATCTCAATAATAAGACGAAGAAAGTTTGAAAGTTTTTTCTATCGATCATTTCCTGAAATGTTTCACCCATCACAAAATTTTTAAAATTAATTTTAGAAAACTAAATTGTAGAATTGTTTTGATGTTGCTTTAGAATAAAGCGCAGAATGCTAACGTATCATTATAAAGCAATAAC
Source organism: Salticus scenicus (assembly GCA_963930645.1). Classification (NCBI taxonomy): domain Eukaryota; kingdom Metazoa; phylum Arthropoda; class Arachnida; order Araneae; family Salticidae; genus Salticus; species Salticus scenicus. The sequence goes on from OZ005656.1 coordinate 27,186,068, forward strand.
AAGAAAAAAAAAAGAAAAAACCTCATAATTTTCTAAAAAATATTATTTAAATTTTCTGACGGGTGTGACATTTTGCGGAATAATCTGTCTATCTATCTACCTATCTATCTATCTACCTTAAAATACCGCTCAAACGCCTTCTCAATCTTCAAGGAAAATCGGGATATATTTGGGAAGAGGGCGGATAAATTGTAAAAAGGGGCAAATATAAAGAATTTATCGTGTATTTTTCTTTTAAAATTAAGTGATATAAAATTGGTTTTAAACCAAATCATGTATGTATTTTTGATTTTCAAGGATTAAAAAAAAGTATTAAATACAATAAACTCTTAGTCAATCATCATTGAACTAACAAAAAAATTCGGAAAATTTTTTATTACCCTTTCTGCGGTAAATATTTTAAATATTTTAAAATATTTGCAGCAATTTTAGGAATCTGACGGTTTCCATTTTCCAATAATAGGTATCTGATTTATTAAAATACTAATCAATGTTTATATTTACTAAAAACGAATGTTGTAAAAGAACTAAATAACGTAACAAATTGTGGCTTATTTGGATAGTTTACCGCTGATCGTAAGGGGCCGTTTATTCAATATTTTAAGAATAAACGCAATTCATGTGATGAGAAGAAGGGGAAGGGGGGGGGGGTGTTAATCGAGGAAGAGCCTTTTTGGGGTATTTTACGATATATATATATATATATATATATATATATATATATATATATAGAGAGAGAGAGAGAGAGAGAGAGAGAGAGAGAGAGAGAGTAACGACATTTATTTGGTTGTTAATAAAAAGAATAACGGTGACATATGATAACAAAAAAGAGGGTTTTCATTTTGAACTAACTCAAATACACATTTAAATAAATAACTAAAGAAAATAAGAGGCCATAAGAGGCCAAATACATAAACGAAATAAGAGGAACAATAGCTAAAGCAAAAATTTTTCTTAAACTTCCAGAAACAGCTGACCTAATCTGACATACTTTTTAATGAATCAGAGAAAGTACTAGCTGAATGTAGTTCCACAAAGCTGTAAAGACAGAAGAAGCAACAATTTTGATTCTGCTCTTAACGAAGACAAAGTTTTAAAAAGAATCCTAAAATTAATGAGTTTCACTTTTGTAGCCCGATAAACTTAAGTCTTCCTGTCATGAAGGCAAGTTTTAAAATCTTAAAATATTTTTGTAAGTTTCTTTATAACTCTCTCAAAGTAAAAAAATAAGCTTGCGTTATATTTGAGTTGAAATTAATTATAAAATTTACGATTCAAAAATACTATATGCATATTATATATCTAAAGATAAAAGACTAATGATTTCAGATTTATATTTGGAAATTGATTAATCTATTTAAGTTTCTTTTTCTTTTCTTTTTTCTTTCTTTCTTTTTTTTTTTTTTTAAATAAAATTATCTTTCATTATATTTCAAAAATATTTCTTGTTTTCTCATGTTGTAACAGCAATATTGAATTTTAAATTTATTATTATTATTATTAATTGGTGCGTGTGTTTTTAATCTCTATATTGTTAAATTATTTTGTTAAAGTTTGTACATTTTGTTCATAAAAGTTGGAAAAGGAATACAGATAAAGAAATTTCATAAAGAGAACCTAATTTACTTAAAATATAAATATTACATAAGAATCCAATTAGCAAATTATTATCCTTATCTTATTTGCCAGATAAAAACAACATCCAAGTGAATTTACAATGGCAGGCATTTTGTATATTTTGAACTAAACAAACTATATATTTTTATTTATGTATGTATTTTTGTTTATTTTAAAATAAGGAAAAAGCGTTTCATGATAATTTTTTTATAAAGAATTTTTAAAACGATAAAAGTTTAAAATAAATTTTAACTCAATTTTTATTTTATTATTTTTTTTTAAAGTTAAATATTTCTAAATATTAAGAGTTTTTCCGCGCAAAATGTATAAACATTTTAAGAATCTTAAGTATTTTTGAATCGTAAATTTTATAATTAATTTCAACTCAAATATAACGCAAGCTTATTTTTTTACTTTGAGAGAGTTATAAAGAAACTTACAAAAATATTTTAAGATTTTAAAACTTGCCTTCATGACAGGAAGACTTAAGTTTATCGGGCTACAAAAGTGAAACTCATTAATTTTAGGATTCTTTTTAAAACTTTGTCTTCGTTAAGAGCAGAATCAAAATTGTTGCTTCTTCTGTCTTTACAGCTTTGTGGAACTACATTCAGCTAGTGCTTTCTCTGATTCATTAAAAAGTATGTCAGATTAGGTCAGCTGTTTCTGGAAGTTTAAGAAAAATTTTTGCTTTAGCTATTGTTTTAATTTTGCTGTACCAAATGATTTAGTTAGTTGTTTTATTATGAATTACGAGATGATGAATTTCGTCAATTTCTTTCTTTTCTTTCTTTCTTTTTCTTTTTTTTGAAAGAAAAAGAAAAGAAAATTAATAATAATTAGTATTGAAACAAACACTATCGACAAGTCTTTTTAAATAATTTTGAATTAGGAAATAAAAAGCGCGTGTGAAAAATGAAATAAAAATAAAGAAACAAGATAATTAAGTTTGAATTTGAGATGCTAATTTAAGGATGCCATTAACATAGTAACTTTTTTGTTGTAAATTGTTTTTAATAAATTAAAATGTGGATATCATAATTGCGCTAGTAAAGACCTTTGTGAGAAACATCTGAGTTACTTCGGTGCCAAATTTAAAATTTCGCCAAAAGAGTCCTATACTAAAGCTTTTCCGATGTTTTTTAATCTTTTGAAGGAGATGAAAAGATTGTAATAATCTGTCACTAATATATCTTTTTATTTTATTTTATTTTATTTTACTTATCAGATGTCACCAACCTCGTTAATTTATAATGGCAGACTGTTGTATTGTACACACTATGGTATATAAACAAAAGTTATATACAAAAAGAAACAAAAACAAATGGTTGCTATTTTTATACGAAGAAAAATGTAAATATGAAGAGAACTATGTTGCTGTGTTATATATATATAGTAATATAATATTATCAGTGCAAACATTTGAAATTTAAAGATGATTTAATTTCAGTATTCAAACAATTATTCTGATCAAAAACGAAGACCACCCAAATAAAAAAATTAAAGTAATATATAAATGAATTATAGCAAATTGGAATGAGAAAAAAGCTTTATTTGCATTCTAATGTTTTCAAGGGCCTGGTAGAATGCAAATATGCTAAAAAATGGATGTTTTTCTGTCACAAAGAAAGCAAAAGCTAAGAATTTCTTTGTTCACAGGCCCGAAACACCCATTGTAAAACAAAAACAAAAACAAAACACACACACACACACAAAACGAAGATCAAAATGAAACTCCTCACTAAAAATGATAATCTAATAACCATTTAAAAACGTAGGTCAAAATAAACTCACCACTACAAATAATAATCCAAAAATTACTGAGAAATTATTATTGTAAAAGAGGCAACGCATAGTTATGAAAAACGAGACACATGTATAATTTAACAAGCAGATATTAGCTAAAAGCACAGTTAGTCAGTTCTAAATTAGCAGTGAACATGGAGTAAAATAAAGAATTCACAATCCTATTCAGGTTGGATCCTAACGTAAATTAGGATTCAAATTTATTATAGTAAATTAGGAATCATATTTATTATACAGTGTGTCCTAAAAGTTACAGTACTCTAACTTAAAGAATTCATTGTCCATGATTTTTATTATTATTATTTTTAATATTAAATTTTATCGTTTGCTTATCATTGCATCAATTCTTTAATTTTTATCGTTTGCTTCTTTTCTCGCTCAAGTTGTGTGAGAATAAAGTTTTATGTTATTTAGTTCTTCATAGTGAAATGAGTTTATCACGCATTCAGAGAATTGCGCTGCTTGAGGCTTATTTTGAATGTAAATCGTTTGAAAGATGCAAACATGTTTGGCGATATAAATATCCAAATGATGCAATACCGAGTAAAAATACGCTATATCAGCACGTTCGACAATTTCGTAATACAGGCTCTGTGGAAACAAGCACAGGAGTGGAAAACCTAAACTTGTTACACCAGCCTTTCTGCAAGGCACTCAACGAAGAACATTCCAAACTCCTCAAAAATCCGTTAGGTGTTTGGCCTAAGAAATGGGCGCATCTCGTGAATCAACATATATGGCTTTAAGAACTTTGAATTTCCGTGCTTATCGCGTAAAAATGGTGCAGGAGATAAAGCCCCAGACATTGACGATTTCAATATTGCCAATGATTTCATAGATTTATTCTCAACAACATCAACATTTTGGAAAAAAACATTTTTCTCCTATGAGGCATGGTTTCATTTAAGTGGTTAACACGCAAAACTCTCCCTTTTGGGCAACAACCAATCCTCATTCATTAATGCAAAAGCTTTCACATTCTCAAAAAATTGGCGTATGATGTGCTGTGTAACGTAAAAGATTACTTTTCGAATCAACTGTTGATGGTTCTGTATACAGGAAACTTATCCAGCAATTTGTTGCATTGTTAGAAGTGAATGAATGAGATTCTTGGTTCCATGAAGATGGTGCAATATGCCATACAAGTAATGAAAACATGGACATGTTTGAAGATTTTTTTGGCGATCGACTCGTCTCAAGGAATATTTGACCACCTCGATTCCCTGATACGACCATTCTGGACTTTTTTCTGTGGGGATATTCGAAGAACAAAATTTATGCAGATAATCCTTAAATAATAGATGATCTAACAATTGCCATTACTCAAAGGATACAAGAAGTCACTCCCAGCATGTTAAAATGCGTTTCTAAAAACTTGCGCAAATGAGTTCAGCTTTGCCTCCTAGAAAAGGGTGGGCATATTAAACATTTATTATAAATGTAAGTTCTGTATTTTTTCCTCCGTTATTTTAAATGTACCTTTTATCATTATATATATAGTCACAAGTCTTGCTGCCTGTGCCTCCTTCCTTCCTTTCTTAAGTTTTTTAAATTAATTTATCATAAATTTCGATTTAGTTTATGTTTTTCTGTTAAGATTTTGTATAGTTAGTTTATTGTTTCGTTTGTTATGCAGGCTGTTAATAAATAAATTTGTTTTCTTTAAATATGTGTATTTCATCCTCTGATGAATTTTTTTCACCTTTCTGAGCTTTTGCTACATGAAGAAAGTTTACATTCTTATTGGTCTTTGTGGTTTCGGTGATCTTGTATCTATTTCTTGGCTTCTACAACCCTTAATATATCATTATCATACATTACACACACACACACACACACACACACATACACACACACACATATATATATATATATATTGTACAGTACAGTACACTACCAGACATGTTAAAATCATTTTAATTTATTTCGGAGCATTGCTAGAATCGCCTTTCATTTTTACCAATTTTCTTGAATGGTATTTTTCTTTTTCTTCAACTGATATTACATATTGCACAAAATTTCACGACAAATAAAGTGGTGTGTAAAAAAGGCGGATAATTACAATGCTCTGGAATAAATTAAAATGTTGGCATGTCTGTGGAACTATTTAATTCAATGCATAAATGAGCTTACAGATTGTATTTTAGCTCCATCAAAGGTACACACATTTTTGTTTAATATTATTACAAAACATTTTTCAATTTTTTTTTTTTTTAAATATAAGAAGTGTATAATTTTAAAATCATTTAAAACATAAAAATTAAAATTACGTAGACACATATTGTTTGTTTAATTGAGTAGTCGTTTTATTAAGCGATTTGGCAGTTTTGTAAGTAGTTTTACATTAAAATGAAAAACACTTCACACACACACACACACACACATATATATAATCCTTTTATATCTACCGAATTATGAAAGAGATAAAAAATGTAATTGAAATATTTTTTTTAGTTACTTAAAAGTAATTTTTAAAAATATCTCCAATAAAAATTATGCATATCACCTAATCTTATTAATTAATGAGGGTTTTGTGAGGTGGTTCTTTAGTGTACCACTGGTACATAAAGGTAAAAATGTGCTTTGATGGAAATCCATCAGTGTTCGAATATAACTTCATATTTTTTAACCTTAACAATATCGCCCACCAGCGGCTGAGCGGTTCTGCGCTTAAAGCTGGTAGACGTGAGGTGCCGGGTTCTATCCCCGGTCGCGCTCGTCGGCCTAGCCGTTCGGAGTTTTCCGTGGTTTCCTACGAAACTTGCGTAAATACGGGCTAGGACCCCTTAGAAAGACCTCCACGGAAGGCACTCCCCCTCAGGCCTAGGACCCCAGTGTTGTCAATCGGCCTTAATCCCTAACACCAACACCAACACCTTAACAATATCTCATAGATAATTTAGTAAAAGTATTAACCTATAGGGAAAAACGTCATATTTCTGTTCAATAAAATGTACCGTAATCCCAATATTCAATCTGAGAATGCTCTTTAGCCCCATTAGTTTCTTGTATTTTTTTTTTAAACAAGATAGGGTAAGTGCTCCAGTGATTGACACTTTTAGAGCAATCTCTGATGTTTTTAATGTTCTAGTCATCAGAAAATATTTTTAGAAATCTTAAGTTAGTACATATGGCATGAAAGACATTCAGAACCACATATATGTTAAAATATATACATTTGATAACAATTATTTTTTTGTGAATTTTTATTTTACACCCACTCAATGTTCCAGTAATTGACACTGCCAGTTTTTCATTTTATCAGTAATTGGCCCCCTATGAACCAGTGTTTGACACTGCTAGTTATTCATTTTACCAGTTATTAGCACCCTATGCTCCAGTGTTTGATATAAAATGTTAAAATTCTCATATGTAAAATATATGATTTTATTATTATTTTTTATTTATTAATTATTTAGGGATAGATGTCAATTACTGAAGCATGCCATTCACTGGAGCACCTACCCTATTTAGTACAATTAAATAGTTCTTATGTTCAGAGAAAATTGCGAAAAAGGCTATGTTCAAATTCAGTTCAATTGCACTGTCAGTTGTTTTAGGTTCTAGGAAAATAAGTTTTTACCTTGCTAAACATAGATTATTTTATATTCCATATGATAAAATTCTACCTTACATTTTTATTTGTCAATAAATAAATTTTGCTTTTAATTTCTTAATTGAATTGTAGAATTTGATCGTTTTTATTAATATTTAAGGAAAAGAAAAACACCACACATTGCAAGGGTCATCCAAAAAAAAAAAAAAAAAAAAAAAAAACATTTCTTACATGCCTGAATATTCCTTCACTCCTCTATATAAACACCTCTTACATTTAAATATCCTACAATTTTTTGTATCTGGTCACTAGCTTCAAACCTCATATTATACTATTATTACTTACAAACTTTGAATAAACACCATAAAATGCAATAAACTCGCAACAATTGTTTCGGGTCGAAAAAACACACGACCCTTCATCAGGCGAATAATGTAAGCACGAGTGCTGCAGTCAATGCGGCTCCTGCTTCCAGTTCATTTACACCTTTCTTGATCGGATTGTGGCTCTCAAGTGAGTGTCTCTCATCACCCCAGAGAGCAATCGTCAGTCACTTGAGTGGCATCAGCAATCACCACGCCAAAATTCTATAAAATTCACCTTTACGAATCCATGCCAAAAGACGGTTAGCATTAATTTTTGTGTTCAGAAAGTCTGTTTGGATTTTCCAGGTTTTTGATTACGAGGGCTGATGGCACTCAAGTGATTGGTAATTACTCTCGGGGTGATAAGAGACATCCACGTATTTTAATAACTAGCCATAATCTGATCAAGAAATACATGGATTAACTGGCTTAATAAAGTGGCGGCAGAAGAGTACAAAAAGGGAATAGTTTGTGACAATATACAACAAATGTTTAATTGTAAAAGCTTATCATGTAAAGAAACGAAGGAAACTTCAGGTATGTAACAGAAAAGCTTTCCCAATAATTATTATATTTTTCACTTCGTATAACAAAATGGTCTTTGTTTTCTGTATGACCCTCGTATTTTACTTTTCTCGCTTAAAAATCAGTGTTTAATATGTATTTTTTTTTCAGCAAATATTTTATTTCCGTTAATATATAAGTTTTTTTTCAATTATTATTTGAAGCAGTATAATAACATTAAAATTGATCTCAATCATTTTTCTTCCTTAGTTCATAAAGCATAAATGTATAAGAAATATTTTGTGTACCCTTGTAAAGAACCTGTAAAAGTAATATACAGTTTCAAATGGGAAAGCACTGTAGTGAATCTAGGTACCAGACATAAATTGCGTAGCTTCTGGGGTATATATTTATGGAGGATTTTGCTCAAAGAGATAGAGAAATCGGTGCCATGAACACTTTTGAACTTTGTTGTTAGAATGAATGAAAAAACTATAAGGAAAAATTTTAATTCAAATTTTGCATTAAAAGAATTTTCACTTTGAGAGAATTATAAAGAAAATTCTAAAAACGTTTTAAGATTTTAAAGCTTGCTTCCATGACGTGAAAGGTGTGGTGTAAAAGTGAAACTCATTTATTTCAGGATTCAGTTTTTACACTTAGTCTTCGTTAAGAGCAAAATAAAAATTGTTGCTGCCTTTGTCTTTACCCCTTTTTGGATATCAATTCGGATAATGTTTTCTCCGATTCATTAAAAAGTATGTCAGATTACGTCAGTTGTTTTTAGAACTGGAAGAAAAAAATTCTACTTTCACTAATGTTTTCATTCCGCTGTTATTATTATATTTTTAACCAATTTGTTATTATTTTTGATAACATGGTTATCAAGGTAATTTCTGAAGATTGAACTTTTAAAATATCAAGAGAAAAATTATAATAAAATATAATTAATTAAAACAAAAATATGTTTTTGACAGATTTTAATCATTTACCAAAGGTAAGGTAACCAGAGATGCCAATTTATTACAGATTGTCCGTAACAAACTTCATACTGAGACTTTTTAATAGTATACATTGTTAATAATTATCTGCTATTAAATGAAGACTACTGTTTGGTAAATAGTGGTATGACATTTATTTTTAGCTAGTAATAATTTAAAACCTCTGGGTAAGCCGATATATATTATATATATCGGCATATATAATATATATCGGCATTTTATGCATTTGTCAAAATCCTAAAAAAGAGGACAAAACTTTTTTTTTAATATACAATCGGTAACAAAAGTATTTGAACACTAGCAAAAATTCCTATATACAAAATGTAGAGTTAATACTGTTTTGTTAAATAAATCCTTGTCGAATCAGGTTCTTAGACTGACTAAGAACATGATTCGACAAGCATTTATTTAACAAAACAGTATTAACTCTATCTTTTTTTACATAGGAATTTTTGCTAGTGTTCGGATACTTTTGTTACTGTCTGTATCTGAAATGTATCCTTTACGCGAGATTTTTTAAAAAATTCATATAATTTTCAAAATACATTAACAAATAACATTTAAATGTATTATTTAAAAACAGTTTTTTTTATTCATTAAAAAGATACAGTGAATTCTGTTAGATGACTCTGTTGATAAATTAGCTTTAATTTTGCTTATCCTCGTTGTAATCAGGATAATTTATAAAATAATAATAAAATACGAACGATTGTGTGAACCAATACTTGACGAATCTATTAATTTACGCATTTTTTTTTTTTTTTTTTTTTTTTTTGTACCATAGAAATATAAAATAAAAAAATCTGATGTGGGCACCACATGACTTCCTTATACACTTTTAGAAATATACATAATGTTAAAAAACATTGACATTAGACCCGAAACAGTTGGCTAAAAATATTAAAAAAAAAATGAATTATCACCGTGTTCTGAGCTTTTCTGAAAGTTAGCTAAAAACCGATTGCAAGATTTATACTGGTAACGCTGACGAAGGCAGCAGGGACCCGAAAAAATTGGCTAAAAGCATAAAAAAAATGCATTTTCACCGTGTTCTGAACTATTCTGAAAGTTTCAAATGTCTAGCTAGTCGAGAAGTTAGTTATATAAATTTTCTGTTGAATCATATAAACGCTGCCGAAGGCAGTAGCGACCTGAAACAGTTGGCTAAAAGTATTAAATAGATGCATATTCACCGTGTTCTGAACTATTCTGAACTTTTCAAATGTCTAGCTATAGTCGGGAAGTTAGTTAAATAAATTTTCTGTTGAACCATATAAACGCTGCCGAAGGCAGCAGTGACCGGAAACAATTGGCTAAAAATATTTTTAAAATGCATTGTCACCGTGTTCTGAGCTTTTCCGGAAGTTTTAAATGTCTAGCTAGTCGGGAGGTTAGTTAAAACTCGATTCCAAGATTTGTACTGGTAACACTGCCGAAGGCAGCAGGGACCCTACTCAGTTGGCTAAAAGTATTTAAAAAATGCATTTTCACCGTGTTCTCATCTAGTCTGAAAGTTTCAAATGTCTAGCTAGTCAGGAAGTTAGTTAAATAAATTTTCTGTTGAATCACATAAACGCTGCTGAAAGCAGCAGGTATCGGAAACAGTTGGCTAAAAATATTTAAAAAATACATTACCAACGTGTTCTGAGCTTTTCTGAAAGTTTCAAATGTCTAGCTAGTCGGGAAGTCAGTTAAATTGCAAGATTTGTCTAAACCGTTTTTGAGTTATTACCGTTTTTTGATACATTATGGCCAAAACCTATGTATTTTTGTCATTATGAACCTGATTTTTCTAAATATCTCGAAAACGGAAAATCATACAAAGTCCAAAAAGGGAGGTGCACAACTAGATGTTATAACAAACCTATGTGCCAATTCGCAACTTTCTACGTCCAACCATTTACACACACACAGACGCACACACACACATACAGACGTCGCGAAAAATTGTGTAAAATCCCTTATATCTCTGAAACGAGAGCTCGTGTTAAGACGACACTTGCAGGTGTACAACTAGACATCATCACAGTCACACGTATAAATTGGCAACATTCAGCGATCATTCGTTTTCGAGCAATGTGAAATACAAAATCCATTTCGCAAATCGGGATTACTATACTTCCTTATACTTTGTATAAGGAAGTGAAAATATGTTTTTATTTTGAGTTCAACTTTTAAAACATTATTGTGATAAAATTGAAATTATTACGCTTCTGAAAGTTACTTGTTTTCAAAGGAAATATATTTGTTATTTGGTGGCAAGTAACTTTTATATATGCATCATATTAATCATTGGTGAGAAACAAAAATGAGATGATTACATAGAAATACTGTAAGATTAAAAATTGCAGGAATCATGCGCTGATTATGAGATGATAGTCAACCAAAAGTTTTCTTTATATCATGAAAGTATGTAGAAGAGAACGATTTTTATCTCTTTATCCCAACGTAATACCATTATCCTATTTGTTTGGAAAGCGAATCGAGATGAATGCATAACGCATGCAATTTCTTCCTTTTATCTTCAATGAAAGTTTACCAATTGAATTACTCACCAATTATTCAAATGATTAAACACAAAAGAGAGAGAATCTAGTGGATATAGCTGTGCTAAATCCGAATCAGCGAATCCCTAGAAGATTCGTGAAAGGCTTCTAAACCATTGTCAATACCACAGCGCTTTGCAAAAAGACAGTCTTATTTCTACTCCGTATCGTTTTAGGTCTGTTTTCATGTCTGTTTGGATTACAATTACAGTCGATTTTTGTCACGCAAATTATTATGTTTTATGTATCATAAAACGCGTAACTTGTTTGCGGTGAATAATGAAGTAAACATAAACAAAATGTGTGGGTATTTTTTATTTATTTTTTCTTAATTAATAATGATTATTTAAGGAGACTAAATATTTTTATTTATTTATTTATTTATTTTTCAGAAAGTAATTCTCAACGGGACATGCTAAGCCCATGCACGGGGCTAAAAATATCTCCGACATTTTTTTAATTTTATTTGTGCATATGAAAATATATGCCTTTTGAAATTTAAGCAATAGGTGAAAATCACAAATCGGTTGTCACTTAATTGTTTCATTAATTATTTAGTGTTTATATTCAGTTTATAGTGGTCATATTAGAATGCGTTTATAATAAAAGTTTGTTGAAAATATAAAATGTCTCTCAATTACGGAGTTATTTTTTATTCCAAGTTAATGAGAACCGATAAAGTTATAATTATGCTTGAAAATTTCCTTGCAACAGTTTTTCATAACTTAGAAAAATGATTTCAAAATAAGGACTGACCTTAACTTTCGAGGACACACGGTCACCTTAATTTAAGTGTCATCAAAACCTAAATTCATCTTTTTTTTTTTTCTTTTGTGTGTGTGTGTGTGTGTGTGTGTGTGTGCTATGAAAATTTATTGTAACATTGCACAAAATGGAATGATAAATACACAGCAGCAGTCCTATATTTTTACGTGAATTTTATTATTTTGCCACCATTTTAATCAATGAGTATAGTTTTACATATTGTTTTAGCTTTAAAATCTTGACATAATAATAATAATAATAAATAAATAAATAAATAAATGAATAAGTAAAAAAAAATAGTGTTATTAACATAATAAAACTAACGTAAAATTATAGGACAGCTGTGCCATCTGTAAATAATCTATTAAAATTAAATAAAGAAATAAATTAAATTAAAAGAAATGAGAAAAGCATACAATATCAATGCTTCAACTGGAGCTTTGATTGAATATTGCCATAGGTGTAAAATAGGTGTAATTTCTGTTACTCTGTAGGCGTATTGTCAAAAAATATACAAAGCCCGATTATACCTGAAAGGCCATTACAAATAAAAATCACAAACAAGATTTAAATAAAAAATTCATATATGAAATAAAACTTACACCATAGCTGCCAACCGTTACGATTTTTTGACATCTGTATTTTTTTTTTATAGAATTTTTCTTCATATATATTCATAGAAAACTGCTGTATCTTATAAAAAATATCTATAAAGAGATACCGGTGTCAAAAAATCATGATGGTTGGAAGCTGTATTACACCCATGAAAAATTTCAGAATAAACCATAAAGCTTTGATCCATTTGCTTGGAATTTTAAAATTATGCAGCGAATGTTGAAGTTAAAGAATTGCAGTTCGTAGCATAAGTTAATTTAGAAATGAGAAATCCACATAAAAAATAAAACATAATAAAATGAAAAATTATTAATTTGATAACTAATAGCTTAATAAGAAAACAAATATTAAAGTAGAGATATGAATATGTAATTTATTTATGAATATGAATATGTATTTATTTATTTATTGAAAAATAAAGGAAATTTTAAGAGTTGAAATTTTTTGCTGGCAATTTTGCTTTTGGTACGATTTAAGGATCTCAAATTGTGAATCCTGCCAAGATGCTCTAAATTCTGGCATTGATAAGAACTTAAGAGTGTATGTGTGTGTATGGAAGATTTATATTAATAGATTATTTTCAAATGCACTTTTATTAAAGTGTTATTTGAGTTTATTAAAAACAAACTATTATCTGGAGCCCCCAGATGCGTAAATCAGTCCTTAACAACTTTTGTCTTTTTAAAGAAAAAGTAAATAGATAATCAGTTTTTAGGTAAGGCGATTTTAACCCTTTAACGTACATTTGTTTCGAACTCAAAACAAACATTTGACATAATTATTTTCGATATTTCCTCTTGTTTTAATCGTTTTTTAAACTTTTGTTTCTTCTCTATTCGGGAGATTGCAACACTACTTCAGAATTAAAAAAAAAAAAAAAAAAAAAAAAAAATGCGTTTCAGAGGAACGTTTCAGAAAACATTTCAGAGGAAGCCAAATGCAAAAGTCACTTGAAATTTCTTAATAGACGCGTTTGCACCTTGCTGTTTTGATGATGCACTCACGTCTGCTTTTTTCACACTTTGCAGGATTGTGCTATTATTTTGACCTGAAACAACTATTGCGAGTTTCTGAAATTTTTAATATTTACTTACAAAGTTATTAAGGGGGGGCAGACGACTTTTAAGAATTAGAAAATGAAGAAAATTTTCGATCAACTTTCGAATTTTTGAAAAAAGTAGGAGTGCATGTACAAACAATATATGTATTTTGTTAACTATACATTACACTATTGATTAAAAATATTATTTTGGTTTATTTTAAAATGGAACATTATTTTATTGCAGATCACTTTTTAAAAAATTCAAGGATACTTTTTCACTGCGCGCATGACATTTGAAAAAGTATTTGCGATACGAACACTGAGAAAAAAAAAATATACCGCCTTTCTCTAGAATGAATAAGTGACCATTTTCTAAATCCCTTAACTAGAAATATAGATTTCCGAACTTTGCACATAAGGCACGCCAATAAACTGAATAGACGAAACTATCGAGAATTTCTAGTATACACATTTCTAGATGGTGAAACAATATTCTGAATCATTTATATTGCGAGAAAGTCTCGCTTGATTTTCTAGAATTTGGTAATAAACCAAGATTATAGTTGCAGAAACCCGCCTCTTGTAGTCTCATTTACTTGCAGAGATTTTTAAATAACTTTTCCCTCGAGAATATAGGCAAACGCTCTAGAATTCTAATAGGGGCTTCTAGAACTCGCTTTCCAAGAGGACTAGAATTTATAAGGATGACATGGAACTATTTTTTCTAGAGCCACAATTTAGATTCTAGATGTCAGTGACAGAATTTTTTCTCAGTGAACTTAAAATTTTTCTCAACCATACATTTTGACATAATGCATAACATGAACCAAAGATAAGAAGTTCTGTTCACCAGAAAAAGAATTATGATTGTGGGAAATATAAAAATTTTAATGGTAATTTCATATTTCAAATTTAATTATTAATTAAACACCATATTATTAAAATAATTAAAACCTTTTAGTTCAGATTCTTAATTTCCATGTTTTGTTTCATTTAATGTAAAAATTATAAGGATAAAGGATATTGTAATTGAGATATCCTGCGTGCAATGGGAAAGCACCCTTGAATTAAAAAGAAAATAAACTACAATAAAAATAATTTTCTATTTTAAAGTAAACCAATATAATATTTTTAATCAATAGAGTAATGTCATACTAGTTAACACATACACACAACACACACAAAAAAGTTCGTACATGCATTCTTCTTCTTCTTCTTCTTTTTTTTTTTTTTTTTTTTTTCTGAAAGTTGATCGAAATTTTCTTCATTTTCTTATTTTTAAAAGTCCCCTTAATTAATTAAATTAAACATTATTTGAATTTAATCAGGTTAACATATAGTTTCAAGCGAAAAATTTCTCGAGTACTAAAAATGCTATTTTCTTTTTCTTTTTCTTTTTTTTTTTTTTACATTTTTATGATCAGCGATGTCTCTAATAGCCGTTTTTACATTATTAAAATAAAATACAGAATGACCGTTTAAGTGTTAAAGGGATTTTATGTCTGGGTGATTTTCTTAATATATGAACAATTTTAAGGGAAGCAGATATTGTCCAAGATTTTGAAAATATATTTTCAAAGAAATCACCTATCAGTATATGTGTGCTTAGTGACAATTTCCAGGGGAAGAAATTAGACAATATATATATTTTTAATGATATTATTTAAAGAGAATTAAATATGTGTATGATCTTCATAACAAAATTTTAAAGAAAATGTACTGCCAATAATTTTGTAGACATTGAAAATGTAAGGTATAAATGTAAGGTAAGAACTAAATTAGTAAATTATAAATGATGATTTTCTTTAATGATGTTATTTAAAGAACAAATAAATTTATGATATTCTAATTAAATTTTTAAGGATATCGACTGTATGGAGAACTTTTTTAATGAAACTTAATTTTCTAGTAATCAAATATATGGGCCTGGTAAAATTCCTAAAATTTTATTCTCATTTTATTGCATTGTAACCACTATCTTTAAACAATACTTTTTTTATATTATATTTTAGCATGAAAATATTAAAAAGTATTCAAGAACAATTTCTTATGGACGATAGTTGTGACAATATAATAAACCGTGAGTAAAATATTAAGAGCTGCGAGGTCTGAATATATCAATGGTTTTCTGTATAATTATAATTTTAAGAGAGGATTGACATAAGAGCTATTCACTTATTACCACAGTTTTAAGGAGATAAAGAAGTAGATGATTTTTTTAAATGATACAATAGTAAGTGAATAAGCGGATAATTTTCTGAGAAGTACAATCCTAAGTAGATTAAATACATAAATGGCTTACTTAATAATACATTTTAAACGATTAAAATAAGGGAGTACTTTTGATAATGATACAGTTTTAAGGACTCAAATTTGTAAATATTTTCTTAATAATAAAATTTCAAGTAGATTAAATACTGTTACTAATACAGGGATGTCAACATTTTAAATTTATTTCAGATCTTTGTTAATACCCGCCCTTTTTTCACACCACAATTTGTGTAGAATAACATTCTCCAATATGTGAGTACGATTAAGTAAGAATAAGTGGGTTTACGTCGCTCTAGTGCTACGCTCTGCGGGAATTGGCCATGGTCTATGGGTGCTTCAGAGGCATTCCATCACCCCCCCCCTTTTCACGCAAAGAAAGTTACTGTTCAAAAATACTGGTATGAAAAGAAGGCGGGTACTAACAGTGCTTCGGAATAAATTATACAAATTGACAAATCTGCTAATAGTATAAATTTAAGCTAAAATTTTCATATCTGTCTACATTCCTTTTCATGTAAATACCTCTGTATTATTTCGATTTTATTAAACTTCATTAACTTATAAAGGAAATAGCAGAAGAATATTTGACAATTTTTTGTTCTGAATAGGTGAATAAAAAAAAAAAAAAAAAAAAAAAAAAAAAAAAAAAAACCTATTTGCTAAAATGTATTGTATTTTTAGTTTTTAAATTAACTCTCTTCATTTACCTTTGAATAATAATAATTTAAAAAAATCTGGACTGATTGTTCACGATTATCCGAGCATTTAGTAGTTACCAGTCCAGTAGCAGGATTTCTGTACTTATCTGCAGTAAAAAAAAAAAAAATGCGATCTAGAATGCCAAAAGGAATACAAATCCAGTAAATTAGAGACTTAAGTCTCTAATTTAAGAAATACTAAGCTTAAAAATGCAAGTTTCATTAGCAATTTTAAGTATTTCTTTTTGCGCTGTTAAATTACTGTGCAGAGTTAATATGCAGCGCTCGCTGTCGTGTTGAACTGTTTCTGCTCTAGTATTAACAGATCTAGCATTAACAGGTATTTAACTTTTTTTTTTTTTTTTTTTTTTTTAATTAGTAAATAATTCAGTAAACAAACAAACAAACAAACAACAACAACAAAAAAAAAAGTGTAATAGTATCTTAGAGTATTTCTCAACAAGATTGGCATGTTTTTATGATCAACCGTAATGAATTCGAATTATTTTGTGCAATCCTGTAAAACAGGACTGCACAAGACGAATTTGCAGTAATGATCTTGTTGTAGCAAAATTCTAAATAGTATATCAGTTTCATTTCCATTTAAAGTAATTAAATTCACTTTACAAAATTAGGTCACATAAAACATTAGTATGAGAAAACATTTTAGACTACCTTGTAAAAAATTTATAAGTATTAAGCATACTTTTCTTCATAATGGTCAAATCATAAAAAAAGGTATAACATATATATTAATCCACAACTTTAGTCCATAGGCTATAAAGTATAAAAATTCTTCTTTGTATTGTGTAAAAGCGCGATAGTCCTATGCATAGTTACTCATAGAAAGCAAAACAGTTAGTGAGAAGATAAGTAAAAATCCTTGAATAAACACCATAAAATATAAAAAACTCGCAACAATTGTTTCGGGTCGAAATAAAATACGACCTTTCGTCAGGCGAACAAAGTAGGCACGATTGCTGTAAAACAAAGCAGCAACGTTCGCCCCCCTCTCTCCAAAAAATAAAAATAAAATAAAAATAAAAATAAATAAATAAATAAAAATAAAAATAAATAAAAATAAATAAAAAGAATAAATAAAAAAATAAAAAAAATGAATAAAAAATAAAATAAACAATGAATAAACAAATAAATAAATAAAATGTTGCGAGTTTTTTGCATTTTTGCATTTTATGTTGTTTACCGAACAATTTTTACTTATTACTTTTCAGCTTCACTACACTGGTGTATCTTTATTATAGTGATAAGGTGATCTATAAAAAAATTGAGATAAACCGAAAAAAAAATTATATATATATATATATATATATATATATATACTGCTTTCATCTAGAATGAATATGTAGCCATTTTCCGAATGATTAAACTGGAAATATATAGATTTTTTAGTTATGTGTATAAGTTAAACAAATAATCTGGGAATACGAAAGGATCAAGAATTTCTAGCCTGTACTTTTCCAAGTAGTGAAACGATGTTATGAATATTATGAGCATTATGAATCTTTTGTATGACGAGAAATTCTCGTTTGATTTCCTGGAATTGAGATATAAACCAAAATTACAATTACTAAAATTCGCCTCTTATGTTCACACTTATTTTCAGAGATTTTTATGTAAAACTAATCACGATAAAATAGGTAAATGCTCTATAGTTCTAATAAACGTTTTTAGCAAAGAGATCTAGCATTTATAATGGATGACATGGAACTATTTTTATTAGAGCCAATTACAGTTGTAGAATTGTTTTTCAGTGTATTAACTTCGACCATTAATACTAATAATTTTTTATTCTGTTTCCGAATAAATTTTCAAGGGACTTAAAAGTGACCAGAAAGTGACTCGAATGTGGAACTTCTTAATGTCTTAATGTTCTGGACTTTCAGAAATTCCACGTTGCACGATCGGAATAGATCAACTAGTAGAGATCAGTTGAGCTATTCCAATTCAAATCTCACGCACTCAATTCGCTTATATAAAAGTTGGAAAATTAATTATTTTTAATCTATTCTGGAAATACAGAGAAACCTTTTAAATGAAATATTTATTTATTTATTTTAATGTCATAATTGTTAAATAATAATGAATAATTATCACTCTTGACCATTTATATAACTATAGGTTTTCGAATAACTTTCTATTTTTGTGAAAATTCTTTCGGCGAATCCATTAAAAATCTGCACACTTTTTCCAAATTTGAGCTGAATCATACATAATGTTTAGATGCTGACATGCTGATTCATACATTTACATGTATACATATAATGTTAAAGTTATTTCAGGGCACCTCAAAACGTATAGGTATAGTGAAATGACATAATCAAATTTTTCATGATTTCAATGCTTTTCTGATTTATCATGACATTTTGGTTTTGATATTTAAATGAATACGCATTTGTATAAACAAGAGTATAAAAAAGTTCAGGTATATATTTCATTTAATGTTATTTTTATTAATAATCATTATTTTTTTTTCCTGCTCGTTTAAGATTTAATCATGTCACATTAGTCTTGAATGCAGCAACTGATAATTATTCATTCAGTCGAAGTATAATTTGAAATCTGGAAACTTTTCACATATTGGGAGAAAACTAATAATTGAATTTTCATTCTACACTAGGACTTTATTTAGGTCTAATTAATTGAAACTTGTTATTACTTACAACATCAGCTAAATTAATGTTTCTAATTATATAAGAAGTAACTCTGTAAACTAAAAGTTCTTTACATTAAAGTCGGAGATTCCAAATATTGAAATATTTCACTAAATGCAGTTCACGTCGGAGTTTGTTTCATGTGTAGATACTTCGCACCACGTTATTTTGTGCCGGCGGCATATACACAGAATATTACTAATCATATTGTGCACGAGAACATGATCAAACATTCATGTTAGGGGAAAGCTAATGATGTCACGTTTAATTCCAAATCATAGTACTTCGACGAATATTTAACAATGTTTGCTAGTTACGGAAAATTTGGCACATTTCTATAGATTAGGAAAATATCCGTTTATATAATTAATGTACATTTTCATTGTATTTATTTTTAAAGATATAACAATAATTGTTAGAATAATTAGATGAGGTTTTTAAGGAATTATACGTATTTTAATATATTTGTCTCTTTAAATCGTATTTAAATTTTTAGAATTGAAATATTATTTTTATTATATAAACTAAATTAACGTTTCTAGTTATGCGAAAAATTATCGTAATTTTACTTCGACTTAAATCTGAGATTTTAATTGTGCGAATGCTTATCGTACTACATAACTAAAATTTATTGTACATTCAGAAAAAAAAGCCACCTCCCTCCAAATATTTTCATCGCAAATCGTTCTATAAATATGCGCCTGGTGCCAGTCGATTAGTAATAACGTCCAGTTTATAACGGTATAGTTGGATTTTGCTTAGGGGTTCATCTACATATTAAAACTAGCATCAATTTCAGTTTTTTCAATGACAAACCTCATTTTTGTCAATTTTTTGGTATTATTTAAATCAAATTAACCCGAAAAAAGGTATACTTTATATATGTCTCTCACTTTTTCACAGAGTTATAAATTATCAAAATATGGGGATACTAATGTTAAATGAATGCGACAAACATCAATTCATATTTTTGCGAAAAACTATTATATTCAAATTTCATTTATTTATGAGCTAAAATGAAGGGACCCAAACATATTACACGGATATTTTTGATTAAAAAACATTTCTTGAATTACGAAAATTATCAATTAATTAATTCATAGTTGAAAAAATTATGAATTATGACCTACATTAATTCTTGCAAGAATAGAACGATCATTATCCAAAATATCGGCTCCCAAATTTACAGCTCATTCTTATCATTATTTTTTGAATTACAGTGATATTTCATTTTTATTACTATTAGGGGGGCACTTGTTAGTATTTGTGCCTTCTATAACCTTGCATACACTTGATTTAAAATAGTTATTCAAGTAACTTTAAATGCATACATCATTTATTTATTAGCATTATTTTAGTTTATTTTATATTTCAAACTGTCATACCTCTTTTCCGGTTATTATCTGAATGGATATAATACTTTTCTGTGTGAGATCTGAATTTAATTTTTTTTAAGTGTAGAGATGAACCCCTAAAAATTTTGTTTGTAACCCTATCAAGAATTCATTAAAAGTATATAAATCATGCATTTTTCCGAATCGCCTTGATCTTAGAAATTCAAATATGAAGTCAAAAATGAGTGTTAACAATGGAAAAGAATGAAGCTAGCAAAATATAACTATTAAATTAATAACAAGATGTTATTATAAATCGATCGGCACCAGCTGCATGTTTCTACGATAATTTACGGAAAAATAAGTCTTTTTTTTTGGGGGGGGGGGAGGGGTTGATTGTACATACGTGCAAATACAGATTTTTTTTTTTTTTAATCTGACACATGTAAGTATACGGAATTAAATTCGTACATTCCTTTTTCTAGAGTTATAATAATTATTTACACTAATAATTAGATGAAAATTTTAAGAAATTATTGAACTTAAAAAAAAAAAAAAAAAAAAAAAAAAAAAAAAATCTTTGTATAGAATTTTTACTTTTATATTTGAATTTAAATTACTGAAATGTGTTATTCACTGTTATATACAAAATACATTAACTTCTTTAATTACCCTAAAAGTAATAAGATAAAGTATTTTATCTTACAGCTGAAATGTGGGAGAGGTTTGAATCGAACGAATTTTTAATGTATTACATGCCTAATTATTAATATATTTACGTTTATATACATAAAATTATATGATACATTTAATTTGGTATATATATATATATATACATACATACATTTTCATTATGATTCTTTATAAAAATATATTTATACCAACAATTAGATGAGAAGTTTAGAAAAATGCCAGGCATTGTATAGTCGGTAACAAAAGTCTCCGAACACTAGCAAAAAATTCCTCTATAAAAAATGTACACTTAATACAGTTTTATTAAATAAATCCTTTTCGAGACCTGTTTTTAGACTGACTAAGAACAGGATTCGACAAGGATTTATTTAACAAAACTGTATTAAGTGTACTTTTTTTATATAGGAATTTTTGCTAGTGTTGGGAGACTTTTGTTACCGACTGTATATATGTATAGGTATATTAAACAGAAAGCTTGATTCCTGTAAACTATACTCGCTTTAATATTACTCTTTATGGTATAAACTAAACTAACATTTTTGATTATGGGAAAAGTAATAGTACACAGAAAATTTCTTCCAAATTAATTTGGATGGTACGAGTGTTTAACTTACTACGTAATCAACGATTGATATGTAGATGTTTTAATATATTTAAGCTTACGAAACATTTAAATTTTTAGGCATAGTTGATCGTAGAACATGTAATCATCCGTATAAATTGCGAACCATTTGTTTTGCTTAAAAAATAATAAAAAATGTTAAAAAAAAAAAAAAAAAAATGGTGCTTTTTTTTTGTACACTAAATTGCGATATAATGCATAAAAATGCAAAATGCAAAAAAAAAAAAAAAAAAAAAAAAAAAAAAAAGATTATTTTTATGCTGTATTTGTTTATTGGCCTTCACTTTTAATTCCAGCTTAAAAGTAGCTTTGATTCGAACTGCAACCTACATTTCTGCATGTTTAAAAGTTCGATGTCTGTGATTCACCTGGTAGGCAGACTGTCTTTATATTTATGTATATATTTATATATGTATGCACTGAATTATATCGACCAATGTTTTTATGTACGGGCTTAGAAACGTTGAACTTAGGAAGGATAAAATTCCTTAAACAACAAGGTATCGATTTTGAGTCAATGGCCTTGAAATGTCAGAGAAGAAAGCTTAATATTGGTACGTAACAAGTTGATCTCATAAGAATAAAATGGATTTCATGAAATTTTTCAAAACACTGTAAGTCTATAAATTAACACTCCTTTCTATTTCTGATAAATTTTTACACAAACCGAGCGTAATTGTAAAATTAAGGATTTGTTCATACATGAGTATATAATTACTTTCTTTTCTTTCCATATTAAACAGAAAAAGCATTGGAGTCGTAAAGATATTTCTCCCCTGGGGAGAAATATCTCTCCCTGTAAATTTTCAATATGTGTGTTTTGCTAAAGAACTCGTCAGTACTTTTAAACTGAGTGGTTGAACCTCGTACCTGTGATAACTTAGAACAATTACCTGTTTTTGATGGAATTCCACGTTTTCATAGGTCCAGAACAGGATACGATCATATTTGGAAAATGTCTGTTTGTGAATCCGCGTGTCTCTGTCAGTATGTGGGTATGTGGGACAAAAATTTTGTGGCAGCCATTAGCTCTAGAACTTATAAAGATAATTGCATATAAATTTATATATAGTTACATCTTGACATAAATTAGAATCTATGAAATTTTTGTAAAAAAAGTAAATCGCAACACAGGTAATGTTGCCACCCCCCCTCTTTTTTTACACTTTTTATTATGCAGTACAGGACAAAATTTCGTATAAATATACGGAAATGGAATTATGTTTGATGAATCACTGTGAAATTGAAATATATATATATATAATACAGTCGAACCTCGTTAGCGTGAACATGTTTAACACGAATTGCTTTTAACTTAACATGAACTGTTTCCACAACCCCCGTCAAAATGAAGATTAGTTTAATTACTGATATATGAACTACTGGTAACATAAAAATCCCTCCCCCGCCTCCCCCCAGAGATTCACGTTAACGAGGTTCAACTGTAATACTCGTAACAGGCAAACAAGAAAAAAGTTTTGTATATGTAGGCGTACTATTTCTCCCTTGGGGAGAAATATCTCTCCCTGTAAATTTTCAATATGTGTGTTTTTCAAAAGAACTCGCTCGTTAGTACTTTTAAACTGAGTGCTTGAACCTCGTACCTGTGATAACTTGGAACAATTATATATATATATATATATATTGTATATGTGTATAATTGTAAAATAATTTAAAACTTCTAAAATTAAATGTCAAAGGAAGCCCCATAAGTAGTCGAAAAGTCCTGTTCTCAAAGCTGGGAGACAGAAGGTGTCGGCCTCGAATGCAAGTCAAGCCTTTTGGGATAACCATTCAGTTTTCATTTTTTTTTTTTTTTTTCACGAAACTTATCTAAATACGCGTTAGGACTTATTAAAAAACTACACGGAAGGTGTCCTAATAAAATGTAGGTCCTTAATGTAGACAACTCTCACACCATACCGCACCACAAAACCTATAAAAGAAAAATTAAGAAAAGTCAAGTCCTTTAAAATACAGTTAATGTGTAAAATGTAAAATTCAATGTAATAGAGCTTTTTTTTTTTCTTCTTTAAAGCTTAATTTCGAAGTCATTTGAAATGTAGTTAATTTCTTTCTTTCTTCTTCTTCTTCTTCTTTTATATATATATATATATATATATATACATGTAAAAAAAAGAGATTCAGACGTTTACATGTTCTGAATATAATTTGCTCCAAAATAAGATTTTTCGAAAAATAGGTTACAAATTGGTGCTAATTTTTATTCATTTTAAAGGTACTTATCTAGTTAATCTTTCCATGAAGCTCTTAAAATGCAGATTAAAATTTTGTGTTCGGTTTTACATGTTTTATTATGCCTAAGCTGAAAAGACCAACTGAAAAACTTCTTAAGCTCTGTTGAATATAATCTGTCGAAAAGTGTTGTACGGAAAAAGAAAGTTTTTATAAATTACCAATTTTTTTTTAGGACTGAGGGCCTATTAGTCTCAGACAGCGATTTTTGCGTTGTCGTTTTCGATAGTTAGACATTTGTCGAAATCATTTTTCGATAGTTGGACATTTATCGAAATCTAAAGTTTATCGAAAATATACTTGAATAATTTGAAAGCGATGTAATAATTTGAAGGAAAAAAAAAAAAAAAAACTGATAGTCCTCCGTCCTAAACTAAATTCTGCGTTTGCCAGAATTTCATCAAAATCTTTCTTTTTTTTTTAAGAAAAAGAAAAGAAATTTAATAATAATCAGCATCGTTACAAACGATATAGAAAAAGTTTTTTTTTTTTATAATTTTCAATTAAGAAATATAAAGTGCGCGAGCAATATGAAATAAGAATAAGTACAACAATGAATTTGATGATTTAATTTTCGTTGAAAGAAATAGTTTGTTCGTTCGGTGCAACTTGCACATTAGTCCCGTGAGGTACAACTTTCACATTAGTCCCGTCAGGTACAACTTGCACATTAGTCCTCTTTAAATATAGTGACCAGTGAAGCTGGCAAAGCATTCGTTGATTCACTACCTTAATTGATTTCACATTCCGTCATTTTTTTTATACTTCTCGAGCTTAAAATTTTCAATATCTGAAATGAAAGCAAGTGGGAGAAAAACAAAATTGGCTGAGAAATCAAATCATGGAAAAATGATTCGACTTTTGAGAGAAGATATGATCTCGTTTGAATTTCCTTTGAGTTTTTATGATTTATTTATTTATTTATTTATTTATTTATTTTTGAATAAAGACGTTTATTTTTCTTTTTTGTAAGTAAAAACCATAAATTTCAAAACTAATATCAATTATTTCGAAATAAACGTAATTATTCATTAAGCAAAGCAGCCTAAAAAAGTAAATAAATAAATGTGGTAATGCATTAAAACGGAAAAATAAAATATAATAATAATAAATCGTCCTTAAAAATACTCGTGTGGACTAAAATAAAAACTACTTTTCTGAAAAAATAAAAATAATAAAATAAATAGATAAAGAAGTAATAGAAATAATTAAAAATACAAATAATTACCAAAATAAGTACCAAAGTAAATGTGTTTAATTATGAATACGATTTTTTTGACATATTAAAATTAGACATTTGTAATCTACTTTTAATCGAACTGATTACTACATGTTAAATAAACTTATCTACTTTTTAAATAAACTGTATATGTTTATGAAATTATATTTGTTGATTATATATTTTTATCTTATACTTTTGACCAAAATGTTTTTAAACTCTGATGAAGACTCTACGAATTTGAGTCGAAAGCTCAGTAACTATCAACTAATTGACTATTTTTAATAAAGATGTTTTTAAATTAGTTGTGAAAAAGTTGTATGCATTGTTTTAGTATCTGCGTCACAAATGAAATCAATATTATACAATATAATTTACCTAAATCATTACAAATAATTACTCATAAAATCAACGATACTTAACTTTAAATGAAAATACACTAAAATGATAATGAATAATAAAAATAACCACGAAGGAAGTAAATTATTAAAAAATAATATAATTAAAATTTCAAAATTTCAAATGGAAAGCGCGAATATATATTATAGAGTTGGACCTCTTAAAAAGACCCCTGCAGAAGGCAATTTAAGTGAGATTTTAGGCCACTCAGGCCTAGGTTGCTAGTGCAGACATTTGGCCTTTACAACTACACATACACCAAAATTCATATGAGTAAAGTCTCAGAAACGACTTTGGGCTCAACTCAGTTGGTAGAGCATTTAAGGCGGCTATCCAAAAGTCCTACGTTCGAATCCTGGCCAGTTTTCAGTTTTCACATTTGTAATAATTAATTCGATCAGTCTATAGAAGGTCATTAGCAGCTTGCTTATTTCGAACTTTGATTCCTTTGAAGTATATATTTAAAGTTTTTTTTCCAAGGATATTATTTAAGAAATGGTTATTTAACCAAATGTAATTTTTAACCACGAAGAATTGATGATACGACTAACTGAATGATATAAAATTGTTTCGAAGAGTAGATGTCATGTCAAATTGTTGTCAATGAACTGTCCCAAAATCAAGCTATCTGGCATAAACAGTTTTTATGTTATTAACTTACAATTTAATTGAAGCTGAATGCATCACATAATGAGTAACAATTTTGTAAGTAAATATTGTGCATTTCGAAAACATATAGTGATTATTTCGGTGGGAAATGCTTTAGAACGACCCTTCATCAGATGAAAAATATGTGAACAGATATGTACGAGAGCGGTTCTTGCGCTTAAATTCTTTCGCCTGATAAAGGGTCGTGCTTAAATTCATTAATTTAAAACAACTATGTGCTTTTCAGTGGCGTATCGTGTATATTGTTTGGGCTACCCCCATCGGGTGGCTAGAAACAGTTCGCTATCCTGAAAAGTTCATTCATCTGATTGACTACAGAAATGTTGTCATATTTACGTTATTTCTCGAAATAAAAAAATTTCTGGAGTGACTCCACTCGACTTTTTTGGACATTAAGTAATTAACGGTTGTTTAAATACAGTAAGAGAAGTCATTAAAAATAATAAAAAAGAAAATTATAATAAGGTGTTTCAGTGTTTTTCCCTATATAATATGTTGTCGGGTTTGATGGCATTGCATTTCAAATAATTTGTGCGCATAAGTCATAATGATAAAGAATTTTCCGTTGTGTCCCTATAAAAATCTATAAGTGCTAGATTCACTAAAATCTATACTATTTGTGCAAGATTAAATTTTAATATACATATAAAATTTCAACTCAATCGAATGAGATATTTAGACATTATCGCACTTTAAATAATTTGAGTCCATAGGCCATAATATTAAAGAACGTTTCTTTGTGTCTCTGTAACAATCTATAATATCTAGATTCACTAAAATCAATAAGGTTTGTGCTGCATGAATTATAACATACGTACCAACTTTCAGCCCATTCATACAAAGCGTTTAGACGTTTTCGTGTTCACTCATACACGTTCAGACACATACATACATTACTATAAAAATAGCAAAAATGAACTCAGGGGACCTCGAAGCGTATACATACACAAAAATCTCAAAGTCAAATTTTTGTCATGATTACGATTACAATTCTTTCCTTACATATGTATGTTCGGAAAGTAAAAATCGATAAAAAAAAATTTTGCGACTTTTACCTTTTTTTTTTTTTTTCCTACCGAGAATTTTTACAAATTTGGCGAAACTTTTCCACGCTTAAATAAGGTGAACACTTTTACTCAGAAAAGGTGATATTAAAATACCGAACAAGTTGGCAGATGTGAACAAAGAATAAATGAATATTGTACTTTTCTAGCCATCCTTATAAAGATAGACCAAAACCTTATACACAAGACGCCCCTGGAAAACACATAGTTTTTCAGGTACATATTCATAGTATAATTTGTGATGTTTATTTTCAAATTATATTTCATTATACTGAAATGGTCTGCAAATATAATAATAATAATAATTAATTAATTAATTAATATATAAATAAATAATAATAAAATAAATAATAAAAAAATAATAAAAATAATAAAAATAAATCATATAATTAATTTAAAAAAAAGTAAATAAATAAAGCAACAAAATAATTTTGAAAATAATCATAATTGCCTTATATCCTAATTTAATATCTTCATACGTTAAAAAGTATCATTCACATTCTGATATGCTGTAAAAGATCAGCATCTATAATGTGACTTATGAATAATGAACATCTGTAAGCGCCTCTTTGCGATTTCAGGTGTTTGATTATAAAGTTTTTAATCACCATCATTTAACACCAACAATATTTCGGTGGTTTTTACTGAAAATTAATGTAATAGAGATTTACCGGATTTATTCTTAACATTTTAACTGAAATTTAATTAAATATTCATTCTAAATTACTCAAAAATAATACAAGAATTAAAAATTATCATGTATCCTGTTAACTTTAATTTACTTCTGTAAAAGAATATGTAATCGAAAAGGTATATATTCTTTATATGTTTTTAAAAAAACACATAATGAATATAAAAAATACCACACATACATTTTTATATGTTGTATGAGATCAGAATATATAACTGGATGTTTACGATGTAGCGCAAATATAACGCGAGTTTGCTATTTCTGGTGGTTTTACAGTAGTAGATTTTCTTCTTCTGTAAAAGAATATGTAATATATATAATTTTTTTCTTTTCTTTATATATTCTTTAAAACTGTACATAAAGAATATAAAAAAATACCATACATACATTTTTATTATGTTGTAAGAGATCGGCGTATATAGTATGACGTATGAATAATGACCCCATGTGTGCAATGTAGCACGAATATAATGCGTATTTGCGATTTCTGGTGTTTAATTATAAAACTTTTATTAAGTATAATTCAATTCTATTATTTCGCTGCATTTTACCGCAAATTAATGTACCGAATTTATTCTTCTTAAACATATTGTCTTAAATTTCATTAAATATTCCTTCTTAATAACGCAAAATCTTTAACAGTACAATAGTTACATACTGTCCTGTTTACTCGAAACTTAATTAAAATCGTCAAGAAGTATACAAACATGTATATTCAAATGTATTTTTCAGAGGTATTATTTGAGAAATGCTAATTCAGTCAAATATAGTTTGTTTAGTAAAGAAAAAACCTCAGATAAGGAACTCTTAATTGTAACTTTTCATTTATTTTAAAGAGTTACAAAACCTTTTTTGTGCCTTAAAAAAAAAAAAAAAAAAAAAAACTTGAATCTCTATCACAGTTTTCTGTAAGCTTGCTCGAAACAAACAAAGGATGGTTTTTCTTACTAAAAATGCAATAAGGAGAATGTGAAAAAAAAAAAAAAATAATAATAATAATAATTAACTACCTTAGAATAAAGAATCCTAAATAAAGATAATCGTTAACTTATGTAATTACAATCTCTTTTTACCAGAGGCAAATTATTTAATGATATAATTTATATTTCTTTCAACCATATTAATTATAGAAATTTAGACTAGAAGGTTCATTACTTATCACAATGCATATTGTTAGGACTTTTCCTGATTTGCTTTTATTATCGTTCATATCATGGTTAATGCGATGAATATAGAAAAGTCTAGCAAATAAAGTCAAGCGGGAAACTTAACGATAGCTTAGTAGTCTGGATCACTATATCGGGTAAACTTGACCTGCAACTCCCGACATGCAAAATAATTTTCGACCCGAACCTGTAGCTTCTGACCCGAAACTTCGATTCGCGATTCGCAATAAAATAATGATAAATCAGTTATGTTATTCAAACTACTGCAGAAGTTTCAGAGAATTGAATAATGCATAAGAAATTACAACTATATATACATATATATATATCTTTTTAAAAAAATTAGCGTAACCCCTCCCCCCCTACTAAACTTTTGAAAACCAGTTCGTAGATGTTTCGAGCCTGAGTCCTACACATCCACTTCAATTTCCCATATTTACAACAGACTTAAAGACGACGATCTCTCTGTTAAGACATCCTAGTAGTTCGAGGAAGTATTTTTTACAAAGTATTTTCTCGCAGCTTAATTTCTGTTATCTTTTAATACCTTGCAAATTTAACTTTTATTACATGTGATTTTGATTTTTTATTTAATAAGGCAGACCCCTACACTCTATTAAAAAAACTGTATTAATAAAAAACATAAAAATTCTCTGAAGATAAAGTTTTTGCGAGTAGATCCACGAATATATTTGCGGGTCAAAATTTACTGATAATCTGATCGCACGCGACTCGCAAAGCGTGTAACACACGAGTGATCGTAGTTGCCCGTCCCGATGTGGGAGTTTACTCGGCTTGAGTTATTACCCGTTATTAGTTAATTAATTATATCTGATGCCGGACTGCAAAAGCTCATAATTTAAAGTACCTTTTCTAGTTCAAGCCTTCAAGTTTGATATTCTCTAATTAGTATTTAATAAATAAACTAGTATGTTGTGGCCACCACAAGACTTTCTTCTATATTTACCTATAAATATTCAATCAGTAACAATATTTAAAAAAAAAGTGAGATTTTTTTTCTCGAAGTTTTTTTTTTTTTTTTTTTTTTTTGTTAAAAGTAAAAAAAATCGATAACTTTGGTTTAAATTATCACAGATTTATCGTTCAACCATTCGTTTTAAAGGTATTGACGAGATATTTCGAAAGATACCCATCTTGAAACTTTGCCCCCCCGGGTGGGAATTCCCCCCCCCCCCCGGTGGGGGGGGCAACCGATGCCCCCACATGCACAAAAATTTTTTCCAAGTTAACTATTACTATTATCAACGAGACCTTTCGAAAAATACCCATCTTGAAAATTTACTTCCCCGGGGGGGGGGATTTTCCCCCCCCGAGGGGGGGAACCGATGCCCCCCCCATGCACAAAATTTTTTTCCTAGCTAACTACTACTATTATCAATAATTCATATTAATTTTACAATCACAAGTGTAAAATAACTCTCTTTATGCCCATTTATACGGAATTTTGTCCTATTCTGCCATGTTAAAAATTTGCATAAAATGCGATCACAACGCCACCTATTGAGCGATTGATCCCAAAATCTAATCAGCGCCAGTTTATGTCAGGGTGCAACTAAATACCAAGTTTGGTTAAATTTCATTCATTGGTTCGTGAGATACAGCGTCCACAAAAAAATGATACAGACAGACAGACATTTTCTAAAAACTATTGATTCGTGTTCTCCATATCCCAAAACATGTAAATCCATCAAAAAGTGGACTTCGAAAATTTTCGCGAATCCAATACTTTCTCTATATTACATATAGAAGAAAGTAATAAATAAATAAAATCGCATTTCGACATTTATTTGTTTTTTACTTTCTTCTATATTCAATAGAAGAAAAAATTGGATTCGTAAAAATTTTCGACTTCGTGTTTTTGATGGATTTACACGTTTTGAGAGCTGCAGAACACGATTTGACCATTTTTAGAAAATGTCTGTGTGTCTGTCTGTCTGCCTGTCTGACTGTCAGTCTGTGTGTGTGTGTGTGAAAAATTTTTGTGGCAACTGTATCTCAGGAACTACTGCACAGAATTTCATACAAATTGGTATGTAGTTGCACCTTGACATAAATTAGTGCCTATCAACTTTTGGTAAAAATTGTCTTACAGGTTGCGTTGCCATCCCGCTTTTTCTAAATTTTTAACATGGTGATATAGGACAAAATTTTGTATAAATGTGCATAAAGAGAATTATTTTTTAGTAATCATTATGAAATTTACAAGAATTATTTATAATAGAGATAGTCAACTGGGAAAATTTTTTTGTATGTGTAGGAGCCTCGCCACATCTCCTGGGGGGGGGGGGGAATCCCCCCTCAAGGGGAGTAAAGTTTCAAGATGGGTATATTTCGAAAGGTCTCGTCAATACCTTTAAAACGAATGGTTGAACTATAAATCTGTGATAATTTAAAACAAAGTTATCGATTTTTTTTACTTTTAAGAAAAAAAAAAAAAAAAAAACTGATTTTTTTTTTTTTAACGAAATTTAACCAGATTTGGTATTTAGTTGTCCCCTGACATAAACTGGTGCTGATTAGCTTTGGGGATCAATCGCTCTACAGGTGGCGCTGTGATCGTATTTTTTCTAAATTTTTAACATTACAGTATAGGACAAAATTTCGTATAAATGTACATAATGAGAGTTATTCTTAACCTGTGATTGTAAAATTAATATGAATTATTGATAATAGTAGTAATTAATTAGGAAAAAAAATTGTGCATGTGGGGGCAACGCTTCCCCTCCTGGTGGGAAGTACCCCACGGGGGATGGGGTGGGGTAAATTTTCAAGATGGGTATCTTTCGAAAGATCTCGTCAATACCTTTAAAACGAATGGTTTAACTATAAGCCTGTGATAATTTAAAACAAAGTTATCATTTTTTTTTTTTTTTTTTTTTACTTTTAACGAAAAAAAACTGAAAAAAAAAAATCCTTTTTTTTTTTTTTAATATTGTTACTGAGTGAATTTGTATAGGAAAATATAGAAGAAAGTCTTGTGATGGCCACAACATACTAGTTTTTTTATGGTACTGAATCATACTAATATGTACATATATAAATGTACCAATAATCGGACATTGGAAATTTGGCTTATAATGTGAATGTTATATACATGGTGGTTATAATTAAACTTCCCCTATAAACATTATCCTACAGCGCAAACGGGTGAACGGAATGCAACGAGATTTGATATATAGACTATACACGAGATGCGCTCACGGAATTAAAAAATAAATAAATAAATAAAAATAAAAAAAATAAATAAAAAGTTCCAAAATGTCCACCAGAGGGCGCCTTTTCCGGACAAACATTAAATTTAACACAATAAACGACCAAAACGGAATACAGAGACAACAGCTTTTCCGGAAAAGGCGCCCTCTGGTGGACAGTTTGGAACATGAGTGCATCTTGAGTATATACCAAATTTCATTGCATTCCGTTCCCCCGTTTACGCTGTAGGATGCTGTTTATAGGGGAAGTTTAATTATAACTACCCTGTATATATAAACTTCAACCGTATTAATTGCAGAAATTTGGAATTGAAGATTCATTTCTTAGCACACTGCACAGTGTTGGGAATGTTTGTGATTCGTATATGCAATAGTTCAAGTCAGCTAACAGGCAGAATTTGATAGATATAGCCCTCCTCTCTATTTCTAATAACTTTCTCGACTCCAGAAGTTAAACCTAATGTTAATCTATGGGGAGATTTGTTAACAGAAATACTCATTACCTAACGATTTTTTTTTTTTTTTTTTTTTTTTTTTCGTTTTCATATTTTATATTTTCATTTTTTTTTTGTTCTCCGTTTTCATGTTCAGAAGATTCACAACCATCAAATTTGTTTCTGTTTTTAATTTTTTTTTAATTTTAAATTTTTAATATTTCATTTTGATACTATAATGTGCGAAAAATGCAATTAGTTAATTTTTCGCAATTTTTAGCTCTAAAATGAACGATTATATATGTATATATATATATATATATATATAATCGTTCATATCTATAAATATAAATTCCATTATATATATATATAAATATAAATATAAAACACATCTACAAAAATAAAGTGTGCAAAACTTGATTTGATAATTTTACCTGATACATATGTTTTTTGGTGTACTGAAACCGAAAATGAAGCCAGTTTTTCTCCTGTCACGTATAGATCTTTGTTAATACAGGGTAGTTTCTAGTATGTTTCTATGATTAATTATAACTAATCAGCGAAACATACTGTAAAAGTTACTATAAAGTTACCATAGTCTGATGTAAAAGTTACTGGTGGAAGAGTCGCGGTAGAAATTGTGTCGGTAGACACTTTATATCGACAATAAATTATAAATGATAGACAAAGAATGGCTTCAGCTTTGGTTTCAGTACACCAAAAATAAAATAAAATAAAATAAAATAAATAAATAAATAAAATTAAGTAAAAAAAAAATAAAAAATAAAAAAAATAAATATCAGTCAAAATTATCAAATAAAAATCTTAGATGTAGTATTTTAGATGTGTTATTTCTACTCCATTAACTTTTGATTATTTCATACATCAGTGTTATATTATATAAAAAAAAATCATAATTTTATACTTGACAATTAAAAAACGTCATACTTATTAAATTAAAAGTAATATTGAATAAATGTTAAAGTTTTTATTACGGATTGATTGAAATAAGTCTTTAATACAAATAAAGAAAAGATCAGTTTTTATTCATTTACAGAGAAATTATTTCTTACAAGTTAACTTTTGATTATTTCATAAATCAATGTTTTATAAAGAAACGCAAAAATATCATATTTGACAGTTAAAAATGCCATATTTATTAAATTAAATGTAATATTCAATAAATATCCTTTAACTGCTCTATTTTACTTTCACAATTTATTGTGTAAAGCAATATAAATAAACACAAACGCTTATCAAATTTTTAGTATTTCAAAAGTGTATGTTCAAAAAAAGAAAAAAAAAATAGTCTAGCGGCGTTCACTTTAATAATCTAGGCAAATGACCGCTTCTTACATCTAGACATTAATCTCACTGTCCCAAAATTATAAGTATTAATTATTGAAGATGAACTTTCTCTTCATAAAAAGTGTTGGAGGAAAACGCCCAAGAAGATAACGAGCTTCTAATAGCAGATATGAAACATGCATCTTGCAAAACTCACAGAAATTATAATGTTCAAGGGAAGATGAAATATTCAAGAAAAACCACGGAATTAAGATTTTTTGAGAAAAATCATTATTATTATTATTATTATTATTTTCATTAATTTTAATCACTTTAGTCGTGGAAAGATTGTTCGCAATAATCTTTCTTCTCCACTTTCTGAGACGAAATAACAAAAGTAAAATAATCTTTGTAATTACTGTCAAAGATAATAGTTCTTTTTTTTTTTTTTTTTTTTTTTTTTTTCTATGTGATAAAGGTTTGTTTTCGTAAGCTCAGTTGAATATAACAGATATTGATTTTTATTCCTACTTGAAAAAAACTGCTTTTTTTTTTTTTTTTTACTACATTTAAAAGTAATGTTTGTGTTAAATAATAGTGTTATTATAATACAAGATGTGAAATAACAGAATATTTGTAAACTTTTTCTTCAAATATTAGAATATTGAGTATCAAATATAATGTGATGTACTTTAAATTATAATTATTATTTTTTCAATAATCATAAATGTTTTTTGAGAAAAGATAAAACATTTAAGAAAAACTAAAAATTTTTGAGAAAATCGTCATCATCATCATTTTTACCTTTTTTCATTCATTTTAATCAATTTAGTCGTGGAAAATTGTTTGCAGTAATCTCTCTTCCATTTTTGAGACGAAATAACAAGAAACAAAATAATTTTATCTTTGCAATTAGTGTCAAAGAGGATTGATTTTTTCTTTTTTTCTTTTTTTTCTTTTTTTTTTTTTTTAAGTGAGAAATTTCCTTTTCATAATCTCAATTGAATGTATTCGATATCGACTCTGATTCCCACATGTGAGGTGTTAAAAAAAAAAAAAAAAATGCTTGGAACATTTAAAAAGTAATATATACAGTGTAATTTACTTTTATTTTATATTATTTTTTTATAAATTTACCACAGTATTTATTTAGTCTTTGGATATTTAAAATATTTTTCAGTTAAAAAGGACTAATAGAGATCTTCAATATTAATTCTATACTTTTGTTTATAAAAATTTTGAAATGAATGAATATGTTTTAGAAAAGACAACATACATATATTATATTACTTTCGCCAATAATAAATTCAAACAATATTTATCATTGAAATGTAAATATAAATACATATTTTTTTAAATCTGTGTTTACTTTCCTTTGTAATTTTGCATAAGTGTTAAAATAATTTGCAAAAGTTTATTTGCTGTACTTTTTTTTTTTTTTTTTTTTTTTTTTTTTTTTTTAAATGTATGTCAAATATTTAACACTTTATGTCAAATAATAGTAGAATTATAATTAAAGTTATGGAAATAGTAGAATATTTTTAAATCTTTCTTTCAAATGTTAGGGTACTGTGAGTCAAATGTATATTTCAAATGCATTTTTAAAGAATTTTTACATTCTTTCATAGTATTTAAAATTTTTCAGCATTTTTAATATAATATAAATTGTAAGGAAATGGTAAAAATATAATACAAGGATACTTTCTCATCACATTATAGATATTGACAATTTGCATTTCTGTTATAAGGAAATCTTCCTACTGTAAGTAAACTTATACTTTCCTCACGGAATTGATGATTGAAATTTTCATTTTAATGTTCAATATATTATTGTATATAGAAATAATTTAATTTTTTAAGTTACCAACCTCTATTAATGATATTGTCCTTTTAAGCATATTGTGCCTAAAAGTTATTTCATACTGACTTGTAAATTTTAAAAAGGCAAAAATGTTTATTTTAAAACCACTAGTAAATACTGTTTATATATATATAAATATCCTTACAATTGTTATTGTAGCTTGTAGATGGTATACATTTCATACTCTTCCCAAAGTGCATATATGCATATTTGAGTGAAACACAATTTTTCGACAAGTTATAATTTTTTTTTTATTATTTCGAATGGCCTTAGATGCCTTTAATTAAAGATGAATTATTTAAATAACTAAGGTAGATAGTTGATATGCAACCTTGTTAATTACAGTATGCTAAATTATTTATAAAAGTTATAGTCATTAACAAATAATTCATAAATAAATTATTATATTAAATCAAATTATTATATTTGTTTATTTTAAAAATGTCATGTGGTAATTGTTTTTTTCTACATAATAAAACTATTTAAAATATTATTAGAAAGTTATTTAAAATTATTACTCTCTAAAAAAGGAAAAAAAAGGAATTAATTCACTATGTAAGTGGGACTTTTTTTTTTTTTTTTAATCGACTTAAGTTAAAAATGCAATTCTTTGAGCTAATTAGTAGCTTTTTATTTAAGAGAATTTGAGTTATGTACATTTATCGATACTTGAGTTATTTCTGCTCATTCAACCACTTACAAGTGGAGACATTGTTCCCGCTGCAAC
The DNA here is from genome assembly GCA_963930645.1 of Salticus scenicus. Lineage (NCBI taxonomy): Eukaryota > Metazoa > Arthropoda > Arachnida > Araneae > Salticidae > Salticus > Salticus scenicus. The sequence goes on from OZ005656.1 coordinate 27,223,181, forward strand.
TCATTTCTTCAGTAGCGAGTAAGTGCAACGTTTAACGTTATTGTGAAGTGATCCAGTGCATTAAAATCATTTGTATTAAAATCAATTTTTTTTATTAAAATCACACAATCAACTGATTGGAAGAAAATCATATTTATTGAAATTTTATTTTTTCGACTGAGTGAAAATAAAATTTCAATAAATATGTATTAAAATCATTAATAAAATATATAAATTACTCAAATATAATAGTAAATAACTCAAGTTTGAGTACATTATGTTAACTCATTCAATTTTTCGAATTTAACTCAATAAGAGAGGGCGCGTTTATTCTAGACAAATGAGTGAAAATTCACTCAAGTCGAGTTATTTTCATTATTTTATTTTAAGATAGTGAAAACTACTGAATTACAGACATTTGTCCTTTAAAAACGTTATAATATACAAGGCAAAAGACATATAAGTATAAATATTTCGTGTTATATCATAACTCCTCCTCAGTATGTGCATTTAGCGAACTCGGAACTCACATCTATAATAACAAAGAACTTAGAACATGATTGCGTACTCCGATAGAACTACGTATTTGTCGTTCACAAAAAAGACTGCAAAACTAACGTTATCAAAAATTGTTTTGATAATTTTAGCTGATACATATGTTTTTTGGTGTGCTGAAATTGAAAACGAAGCCATTTTTTCTTTATGATGAATAGATTTTTGTCAATACAGGGTGTCAACTAATATATTTCTCTATTTTCGGTTGTTTCTAGTATGTTTCCATGATATGGAAACATTCTATAAAAGCTACCATATAATTATATTGGTGGAAGTGTCACAGAAGAAATTGTGTCGGTAGACACCTTGCATTGACAAAAATTTATACGTGATAGAGAAAAACTGGCTTCAGATTCGGTTTCAGCACACACACACACACACACAAAAAAAAAAAAAAAAAAAAAAAAAAAAAAAGTGATAAATAAATAAATATATAAACAAAGATCAGCCAAAATTATAAAATCAAACTTTTAGATGTAGACTCTTGTTCTCAATTTAATTTTATTTAGCACACAAACCATAATTTAAATATAATTTTATCTTTAAAATTTAGAAACAATATTATATATATTAAAAACAAAAACTATTTTATTTACGAGACAAATTTTAAGTTAAAATACATTTAAAAACAAAATATACCTATAAAAATAATTAAAATCTAGACGTTTCGAAACCCATAACCCCTTCTCTGGATCTAACTGGCGTAATATATTTAATTCCTTGTAAAATTGTTAATATGTTTATATAGGCGAAACTGGTCATACAGAAAAAATTAGACTACAGGAGCACAGACGATCTTTTAAAAATTGCAACCAAAATTCTAAAATTGTAATCCATTCAATAGAAACCGATCATATTCCTGACTTCGATAATATAAAAGTTCTAAATTCTGGTTTTGATAATTATAAATCACGTATTGTCCTTGAGAGCTGGCACACTGCCAGGAATCTCCACACTATCAATGAAGCATGCGCACTGGCTCCTCAATATTCGGTCCTTCTTTAAATTCCTTGGGTATTCATGTAATGCTTGCATATTATGTTGTAATTGATACTGATGAGGAAACCCGGACGGGTTTCGAAACGTCTAGATTTTAATTATTTTTATATGTATATTTTGTTTTTAAATGTATTTTAACTTAAGTTTTATCTCGTAAATAAAATAGTTTTTGTTTTTAATATATATAATTGAGGCGGTCTGATGTTTGTGTACGTTAAATATTATATATGTGGTGACCGGCATCCTGCTTCCCCTAACCTTGCTTCCCCGAACATTGGAATCTAAAGCTACGCAGTTTTCCTTTACCGTACATGGAATCCTAAACGGTTGAGCTTCGATGGAGAGTGCAGAATATTAGCGGAAGTTCGTGCCTGTGACGAGAGTGACGCCATTTCCGGAACGCGCCGCTGCTAACAGCGTTTGAAGAGAGAAGTTCAGAGTCGACGAGGCATGCACACTGGACGGGTGTATTGCTTGTTTTAGACAATGTTTACGAGTGCTGGAGTTTGGCACTTTTTATGAACTTTGTGTTTCGACGTAATTAGAAAGCGAAGTAATAAATAAATTATTTATGGCACGAACTGAACTACATAGACGAAATGTCAAATGGACATTGGCTCAGTAAAATTCTAATTTATTAACGTTTTCTGTAAATAATGTATTATATTTTAACTTTCTTTATTAAATATTCAATAATTAGTAAATAATTGAATTAGTACGTTATTGTTTTAAAAGCCAACATAAATTGGATATTACATCTCAGAAGTGGGATGAATCGTGAATTTTAATTTAACTTAAACTTCGGATTGAACGCGAATTTTAATTTAAAGTAAATTTTAATGGTGCGTTAAAAAAAAAAAAAAAAAAAAAAAAAAAAGAAGAGAACTATTTTTACTTTTATAAAACGTTTCTACTAATGATGATGCGCCTGGACTGATAAAATATAAGTTGATAAACTGAACTTTTAAATTATAGACTGAACTATTTATTTATTTTAAAAACTGTTGCAAAACTGTGTTGAAATTTCTTCACATGCTTAATGCATATGGGATGAATAATTTTTAAAGTGTGTAGTGATACTTCATGATCAACAGAAATGTTCACACCTGTGAAATTTGCTTAAACTAAAGCAACGAAGTGTCTGTGAATTCTGCGGAACAGCCACGAATCATCTACATGGAAGTTTCATAAAGAAATTTAGGATAATCAAGCATCGGCTGCTGTTTTGGTTCTACAAAGGTACGTGTATTTTTGTTTTGTTGTACAATGGTTTCGCTTTGGGATATTCCCAAAATTGGCGCTGCACTGAGGGCAGAGAAATACAGTAAAATTAGAATTCTGCATCGATTTTTATTCAATGACGACGGTGATCGGAGGAACAGATGCAGAATAAAAAAATTCTCAGGATTCGCGTTTGCCGTAGATGACGAAAATTATATTAAAAAATAAAAATTCATCGACGAAAATTTTTCGTTGAATGAATTAATTATTATAAGTAACTTATTAAGTGTTTCATTTGACGTCACGAAAGAAGAAATACGTGATAGATTATTATTAAAATTAAATGATATTGAATTACTCAAAGAGGAAAACTCCGACAATGATTCGGAAGATGATGAGTCTGAGAACGAATTTAGCAGTGATAATGACGTCGAGAAAACTCCTCTGTGTAATGCCATATAAATAATGATAATGAATGCCATATAAATAATGATGATAAAACTAAAAAAAGTACAAATTGTAGTAATAATGTGAATTTTGGATGACTTGGTGCAACTGTTTCTTTCAATGACTTTGAAAATAATATTTCCAAATTTAGCGGCGAGCCGCATGAAAATATTGTTGAATGGCTTACTGAATTCGAAGAGATGTCGAATATGTTTAATTTGAATGAATTACAAAAAAATATTTTCTGTAAACGATCGTTGAGCGGAAACGCTCTACTCTTCATCAAGTCTGAAAAAAGATTACTAACATATAAAAAATTAAAAAATGCACTCATCGAGGAATTTAAAATCGAGATAAATTCCGCCTCTTTGCATGAAATATTGAGAAAAAAGAAAATGAGAGGCAATGAAACTGCTACATAGTATTTTTTTAAAATAAGAGAGTTAAGTAAGAACGGGCACATTGATGATGCTGCGTTAATGCACTACGTGATCCAAGGAACCAATGATAAATATGAAAACAAAATTATTCTTTATGGTGCTAAAAATCTTCGCGATTTTAAAGAGAAAATCAAAATGTATGAAGTATTTAAACGTGATAGTGAAAAAAGTAAACATAGAATTGATAAAGTAGAGTATAGTGCAAAATTGAAACCCATCAAACATAATGTATATGAAAAATTTAGTCCTAAGAGTGAAGTAGCTAAACCGTGCTATAATTGTGGTGATAAAAACCACTTATCTAGAGATTGCCCCCATAGAATGAAGGGTTTTAAGTGTTTTGCATGCAAAAAATTCGGGCATAAATGTTCGGAGTGCCCAGGTTCAAAACCAGAAGTTGAGGCATTGTATATTGGTGTAAATCGTAATTTGAATAAAATTATACAAACAAATGATGTTAATTTCAGTGGCATAATCGATACGGGAAGTGAAGCAACATTGTTGCGCAAAAATGCTTTTGATAAATTGAATGTGAATAGATTAAATTCTATGAGTACTACTTTGAAAGGGATCGGGAAAAGTTCCATAAAGCCGTTAGGCTCATTGGATGTCAATCTTAAAGTTGATGATTTCGAAACTAAAACTGATATTTATGTTGTAGATAATGATGTGATACCCTATGATATAATCCTTGGCATGAACGTGTTAATGTTAAGTGAAACAACCATTAATGAGAAGGGCATTTTTGTGAAAAATAAATCTAATTCTCTCGAGGTAAATTTAGTAACAGTACTTCCAGTACATGCATATAAAAAAGAAAGTAAAACGAATGTTGTTATTGATGCCCCTTTTAACTGTAAAAACAAAATTCTTGAGAAATCCCCAGAGATAAATGAAACATTGAATAGTGTTAAAAAATGTAAAAATATAACCCCTCAACCTGTTATGCTGTCAAAAAAATCATTAGAACCTTCCGAAAAAGCCGTAAGTGAAAATGACGATGACGACGAAAATGACGAAAGTGATGACGATAAGATGCTTTTGAAGGACGATAACAGTGTAGATGATGACAGTGAGGAAGAGGAGGAGCCTCGACGACAGAAACAAAGTCAGACGAGTATTTTCCAGATAGATGATGATAGTGAGGAAGAGGAGGAGCCTCGACGAAAGGGACGAAGTCAGACGAATGTTTCCCGAATGAAGTCACTAAATCCAGAAAACACTTATTCGAAGAAAGACGAGAAACGAATTCTACTTGAAAAAATTTCACTGTTAGCCGAAGAGTTGAAAGAGTTAAAAGAAAAAGTTGACGATAATTCCAAACTCCTTAAAAGAAAGAAATCGAGAAAAAAGACTGTGACGATAGATTCCATTGAGTGTAAAAGACAGAATTTCCCAAAAGAAGAGACTGCCAGTATAAATTTGAGAAAATTGTTCATTCCATCACTTCCATTGACGTACACAATTAGCGAAAAAACTGCATTATTTCCCAAAGCTGTGCAAATACAATTAGAAGTTTTCCCTGCATATAAGACTGCCATTATAGACTTTTTGACTGAACAAGATGCTGCAGAAACCTTAAAAGACATTAAAACTGAAAATGATCAATTAGAGGTTCTCGAGTTCGAGTGCCAAAATTATTGGGCTTAGAAGGCAGAGCACGCAAAATTATAATGCATATTAATGAGTCCATATTAAAACGAAACACTTTTAATCAGACGAACACTCACATCACATAGTTACATATAGAGAAACAAATATTCAAAACAAGGTACAGGTAAAAGATGCGCCGTACGAATAGTCCAAGTGGTGGCGCGCCAGTCGTTATTGGAATGATCTATTATACAGTGAAGGAGGGTAAATACAAGAGGCATTGGTAATGGAAAAATAAATGTAACCTAACACCCCCCCACAATGTCGACGTATTTACCTAAATAACAATGTTACATCTTCCAATCCCATAATTTTACAACAGTTGTAATGTTTTGATGATGTTAATGCTTTTGTAAGAATATCAGCCCCCATATTTTCAGTAGACACAAAATTTAAATCAATAATTCCATTTTTCAGTGCATCCCTTATGAAATGATGCCTAATATCAATATGCTTGGTGCGCTTATGAAAGATCGGATTTTCAGCTAATTTAATAGATCCTAAGTTATCTGTAAATATACTCACTTTTTCAATTTTGCCTTCAGATAACTCATTTAGTAATTTACATAAATATATCCCTTCCTTAGTGGCATCGGATAAAGCCATATATTCGGCTTCCGTTGATGAGAGAGCTACGGTACACTGTTTACGGCTTTCCCATGTAATTGCACTCCCGCAAAATATGAAACAGTAACCTGTATATGACCTACGGTCATCGAGGCAATTCCCCCAATCCGCGTCAGTGTAACCGAACAAAGGCTCATTACTTTTCCTAAATACAAGTCCAAAATTTATTGTTTTCTTTAAGTATCGTAAAACTCGTTTAGCGGCAGTCCAATGAGTTTTATCAAAGCAAGTTAGAAATTGACTTAATTGACTGACGGAATTTGCAATGTCCGGCCTGGTGGAAGTTGCAAGATACATCAAACTTCCAACTAATTCACGGTAGGGATATTCGTTTTCACAACATTTTTCGGCCTTTTTTAATCGAATGCTTGTATCCATAGGACAAGCTACGGGCTTGGCTTCTGTCATGCCAAAACGCTCTAAAAGCTCTCTAATATAACTATGTTGACTCATTGTTATAAGGCCATTTTCTAACTGAAAATTTATCCCTAGACAATATTTAACTATGCCTGAATATTTAACATCTAGTTTTTCATTAAGATGAATTTTGAAGTTTTCTAACATATCAGGGTCCTGTGACATAAACAATATGTCATCAACGTAAATCATTATAAGAGTCAACCCTTTATCACTTTTAATATAATATAAACATGGATCTGCATTTGTTTGTTTTGCTCCGAAATCATTCAAAATTTTATTTAATTTAGTGTTCCAACACCTCCCGGCTTGCTTGAGGCCATAGAGCGATCTTTTTAACAAAAGAACTTTATTCCCTACATTTAGATATTTAAGAATCTCGGCTGCTTTATCAGATATGTCCCTATCGCAATTTTCATTTATAATTATTTGAAGTATTTCTTTAAAGTAATCGGGAACTTCCATAAAAATTTCCTCATCTAATTTTCCATTCAAATATGCTGACGTTATGTCAAATTGATGTATTTTTATACCTAATTTTGCAGCATAACCTGCTAAGATTCTAATAGATCCCATTTTTGCTACCGGAGAAAAAGTTTCACGAAAATCTATACCAAATTTTTGACTAAATCCGCGAGCTACTAATCTCGCTTTATATTTCAAAAGAGATCCATGTTGATCATATTTATTTGTAAGGACAAATCTACCTTTTATGCATTTTTTCTGGGGCCTTTCTACTACTTCGAATGTATCATTTTTCAATATTACTTTTATTTCGTCAGTCATTGATTTATACCAATTCAAAGCTTCCGGACTTTTCAAGGCATTATTTATTTCTATTTCCGAATTAAAACTACTAACAGCATTCGCAATAGATTCTGGCTCCCTAATTATTTCGCGATTACGCAATGACAATATATTTTTATCTTCGAGCGCCGATTCTGAGTCACGTGACAGTTCATCTTTTTCATTTTTTATTTGAGGAGGAGAAATTTTTTCTTCTGATTGCTGCATGTGTGAGTCATTTTGCGATTCGCTTAATTGTATTTCTCTTTCAAAAACATATGGATACAATTGACCTATTTTTGAAACATCATTAGATTTCGCTTCAAAAAATTTTACGCTACGGGAAATAATTACTGTGTTTGATTCAGGAAGATAAATACGAAATGCTTTAGAATTTTCTGAATAACCCACAAATATCCCTTTTTTAGACCTTGGGGAAAATTTGTGTTTAGGGTGGTTATCGAAAAAATAAGAAGTGCAGCCAAAAGATTTAAAATAGCTAACGTTAGGTGTTATATTATTCCATAATTCATATGGGGTTTTTCCATTTAAAGCTTTTGTTGGGCATCTATTTCTTATATAATTAGAAGTATTAATAGCTTCTGCCCATAAATTTAAGGGTAGTTTTGATTGTGATAATAGACAACGGGCCATTTCGACGAGAGTTCTATTTTTCCTTTCACAAACACCTGATTGTTCCGGACAATAAGGGGTTGTTAATCTATGCTGAATACCATTTTCTTTTAAGAAATTTTCAAATTCAGTCCCAATAAATTCGCCCCCATTATCACTCATGATTTTTTTTATTTTTATAGATTTTTCATTTTCCCAAAGAAGTTTGATTTCTTTAAAAGCATTTAGTGCTTCATCTTTAGTTTTTAAGAATTTTACTGCACAATAACGAGAATAATCATCAATAAAAGTAATAAAATAAAGGGACTTACCTATTGAGGGAACCCTAATAGGCCCACAAAGATCCGAATGAACTATTTCTAACATTTTTGTAACACGATCTGAGTGCTTAGGAAAAGGAGCACGGGTCATTTTATTTAACGCGCAAACTTCACAATTGAAGTCGGATACCTTTTTAATATTTAACCCCCTAATATGACCCTTTAAATTTGAATCAATCAAATCTTTTACATTTAGATGACCCATTCTACAATGCCATTTTTCCACATCGGCAAAAATATTTTTAGAACTATCGATTGATTCACTCGAAAAATTAACTGCATTATTTATATTTGCATTATTATCCCGCAGATAATAAAGTTCATTTTTTCTGTCCGCAATTAGAGTCACATTTTTTTGTCTGTTATTTATAATAGCACATTTGTCTTTAAAAGTTACGGTGAAACCTTTGTCGCACATTTGTGATACAGATAATAAGTTAGTTTTCAATTCTGGAACCAATAGAGCATCATTGATCTCTACATTTTGAAGTTTGGAGTTGACTTTTGCTTTGATTAATATTTTACCAACACCGGACACACCAGTTGTTTCATTATTCGCTAAATTTACAGATTTTATATCCGTATCCTTTAAATCGTGAAACTTGGAGTCATTTTTCCCCATATGTCGAGTACAGCCGCTATCAACACACCAAAGATTCTCGGATTGTTCTTTGAATAATATGTTCGTATTCGTTGAATTTGTGCTGGCCAGTAGTCCTAAACTGTTTTGTCGATATTTAAATGATTTATCTTTTTCACACTGATTAGCACGGTGACCGATACGTTTACATTTCCAGCAGGTAATTTTTGAATTATCTCTTTCGTTCTGAGTATACTGTTCAGTAATCTTAGGATTCCTTTTATTTTTATTCCACGGAGCAGGTTTCTTTCGGAAATTCCCAGTCATGAACGCTCCATCGTTCGGTCTGTCATCATGGCGTCTGGCGTCGTTTTCTTCTACTATTTTTATTCGTAGTACTTCTGGTTTCGGTAGCTCATCCCTGGATTCTATCGCGCACCTGAAATTTTCGTAACTGGATGGTAGGCTGTATAACAACATCATAGTTAACAAGTCATCATCTATTTTAATGTCCATTTCAGATAGTTTATCAACTATGTCAAAAAACTTTCGAAGATGATCTCGAATGCTCACAGAAGATGAATCTGCCATTTTATGTTGAATAAGCGATTTTAACAGTGACGCTTTTCTAGCGGGGCCTTTAGATTGATATATTTCCTCTAATTTTTTCCATATATCCAGGGATGTTTCACAGTTTTTTATTTGTTTCAGTTCAGAAGGCGATATACACAAAATTATGTCGGCTTTGGCCTTTTCATCCATATCAGTCCATTTATCGAACGTTTCTTGTGATTTCGCATCACCAGCCACGAGCTCTGGCTTTGGTTTAGAGCCAGATACATAAATCCAAGATTCATTTTTTATCAAGAGTGCCTTCATTTGTATCTTCCATGTTTCGTAATTGTCTTTGTTTAGCGTTTCAATACGAAGTGTTCCATAAGACGCCATTTTCAAACGTGGTCGTCTATTTAACAGATAAAAGTCTATTTATCGTAAATAAAAATTAATTTGCTCTGGGCCCATAACCTATTGGGCTTAGAAGGCAGAGCACGCAAAATTATAATGCACATTAATGAGTCCATATTAAAACGAAACACTTTTAATTAGACGAACACTCACATCACATAGTTACATATAGAGAAACAAATATTCAAAACAAGGTACAGGTAAAAGATGCGCCGTACGAATAGTCCAAGTGGTGGCGCGCCAGTCGTTATTGGAATGATCTATTATACAGTGAAGGAGGGTAAATACAAGAGGCATTGGTAATGGAAAAATAAATGTAACCTAACAAAAATAACTTCGAGTCCCAAAGTAAAGATTTGCGTAATCATGACAATAAACAATTTTCCAAAGTAAAAAAGAAAAATAAAGCAAAATATAAATTGAGTAGACAACCACCAAAAACTGTTACCGTAGGCAACCAAGTTGCCGTAAAGCCAAAACTGACTTTTTTCTGTGATTATAAAACAGTGAAAATTAAAAATGAGAATATTAATGATATTAATTAGAGATGGATGCCATGAAGGCTCCTATTGCACACCTACTCATGCTAAGATCCTCAAACGTGGGATCACTTAGCTTAAAAGCAAAAAATATGAAAATTTGTACATAAACTGTAAATAAGCTTGTTAATATTTTGTGTTGCTTTTGGGTTTTTTTTTTTTTTTTTTTTTTTTTTTTGTATTTTTCAGTGTGACCGCCTGGAGGACCAGACGACGCAGGATGGCCGAATGTGGTGACCGGCATCCTGCTTTCCCTAACCTTGCTTCCCCGAACATTGGAATCTAAAGCTACGCAGTTTTCCTTTGCCGTACCTGGAATCCTAAACGGTTGAGCTTCGATGGAGAGTGCAGAATATTAGCGGAAGTTCGTGCCTGTGACGAGAGTGACGCCATTTCCGGAACGCGCCGCTGCTAACAGCGTTTGAAGAGAGAAGTTCAGTGTCGACGAGGCATGCACACTGGACGGGTGTATTGCTTGTTTTAGACAACGTTTACGAGTGCCGGAGTTTGGCACTTTTTATGAACTTTGTGTTTCGACGTAATTAGAAAGCGAAGTAATAAATAAATTATTTATGCCACGAACTGAACTACATAGACGAAATGTCAAATGGACATTGGCTCAGTAAAATTCTAATTCATTAACGTTTCCTGTAAATAATGTATTATATTTTAACTTTCTTTATTAAATATTCAATAATTAGTAAATAATTGAATTAGTACGTTTATTGTTTTAAAAGCCCACATAAATTGGATATTACATATATAATACACAATATTATATCATCCTGCATAAACTTGATTTTTATCGGTAATCTCTGTAGTCTAATAATTCTCACCAAAATATGTAAACTTTTTAAACAATCCTTTTAACAGTCAATGACACTTTCTCCAAACAGACCGACATTTACTTCGCCAACATTTTCTGAAATCTTTTCCTTTTAGAAGGTAATTTATACGATATTTGCCGTTGGAATCTGGACCATATTAACGGTTGTCTCAAATGAACAGTATTGATTTCGGCCTTGTGATAGGAAAGTTGAGTAGAATTTTCTGAAAAGATGAAATTTCTTTCAATTTGTCTTGAACTATTTATAGAATACTGCAATAACTTGTCTTAGGTTTTTAGAGCAGATTAGGTTCCGTATCCAATATTTTGAAATGGAATTTATAATTTTATTTTAGCCATGAAATTTTTTAAAATTTGCACTCAATGTTACTTTTTCGTGTAATTTAAAATTAATATATTATATGTATATATATTAATTTTTATAAATTTTGATGTTATTTTATAAAATGAAATAAACCGAAGCCTGCTTTTGCTTTCTAACTAATAGATATAAAATTATATACAAAACAAAATTTAATTTAGAGCGACAATACTATTGCTTTTAGACAAAATAGACTACTTTAAAACGGTTTTCCTTTTTCTTTTCCTTTCTTTCTATTTTTCCCCCTTTCGCGACATGTTAAAAAACTACTATTAAAACAAGTTAAAAAAGATATGCTAAAAAAAAAAAAAAAAAAAAAAAGGAGAGAAAACGTGCAAAAGGAATTTTAATTCTAATAACCGTTTTTCAGGAATGCAAATTCATATTTTAAGGTAAATGTTATTTATTATTATTATTATTATTATTATTACTATTTTCACGCTTTTTGTCTATTTATACCAACTGAAAAAATTTTCCCCGTCGCATAAAATTAACAAAATATTTCAAATAAAATTGAGAGAAAACGTGGAAAGAAACTTTAATAAAGGAATTTAGTTACAAAACGCCTTTATATGAAAAAAAATTCCTGTCGATTCAAATTAAATTCTGCTCTGTACAGAATTTTATATCAATTATTTAGTTAAAAAAAAAAAAAAAAAAAAAAAAAAAAAGAAAAGCTTTGGTTTATTTTTGTGTAATATGTGTCCATTTTTTTAAAACTTGTTTTTAATATGCTTTAAACTTATCACAATAAATAAATAAATAAATAAAAGAAAGAAAGAAAGGAAGAATGAAAATCTATTTTCATTTGATCTATTTTTTCTGAAAGCAATAGTTTCGTCAATCTAATAATTTTATTACAAGTACTTTTTTTCTTTTTTCAATGAAATAAGAATTTTCAGTGAATTTTATTAAAATATAGTGATAATTCTTTTTGAATAAATTAATTTACAATTTTTCTTAAGTTTTATTTTGTTTAAATTTTATTTACAGCATTATTTTAATTCGTATAGTTTTATTTTTATTAAGTACTGGATGCCTCATAAGTCTGTAGACATTTTAAAATTCTTAAAAATTGAAAGAACTTGTTTTTGCGAAAAAGTTATTCTCGTGAAGGGGGATTTTTTATTTTTATTTTATTTTATTTTATTTTATTTATTTATTTATTTATTTATTTTGGGGGGGGGGGTAAAAAAAAAGTTAAAATTTTCGTCTATAGAGGGTGCTATATGTGAGCAAATTACAGATTTCCATGAAAAACTTTATTTATTTGCATGCAAATGTTTACAGGCGAATGAATCATAGTTTAGGTGTCCGCTATCACCACAAAATATAATTTGCAAATGAATTACAACACCACTAACTGCAGTTTCAGTCGACGACTTTTACAAGAGGGTAAACATCCTCACCTATAACGCTTTATTCACTAACTCAGCATCGCAATTAAACTTTATGTAAGCTTATTCAACTGTTGGAAAATATCTCAAATCTAACTCGCTCTTTTTCGTATAATTTGTTTAATTTTTATTCTATTCTAATGCACTTTTTACAAAAGTTGTCCAATATATCTAGCTTTCAACCTATGTAATAAATTTTCTTTTATCTTTCGCACATGCGCAGTGAAAACGTTTTTCATAAAAATGCTCATATTTCATGAGATATTTAAGTATTTGTATTAAGATTGCAGTATATTGTTTTAAAAGTGTTTTTCCAACTTATCTGAAAGTGAGAATAATTTTCGTTAAAAACTCTGTGTATTATAAATAAAACAACATGTTTTTTTTTTTTTTTTTAAGTTTTGAAATAAATGCTTATATCTCCGTTATTTAATATGCTATTATCACACATATTCAATCCATAAATTGAACTGGGTCTGTATTAACTTATCTTAAAGTTACATATCATTTCGTTCACTTAACGATACAGGGTGATCACAAACATTATTTATTTTGCTCAATTTGTTTCCGGCCCCTAATTCTTGTCTTAAACATCTTCACTGAAAAACACGAGGAAGACCCAGTTCTTTAAATACCCAATGTTTAAAAACATTTCATCGAGAGATAAGTTTTTAAATTGAAAAAAAACTGATCGTTTGCAAATCTTGCTAAACTTTTGAGCAGGAGTGTAGAATAATTGGTTGGTTTTTAAGGATTTAGAAATTTGTTTAGATTATGTAAGTGAAAATTTCTGAATGTAAATTGTTACTGTTATGAGAATTTTTTTTTGCTACATAAGGTGTGTTTTTCCAATGCATGTTACGGTGCATTATGCTTATTTAAGACGGTATACACAGCTGCACAAAAAAAAAAAAAAAAAAAAAAAAAAGCATTCTTTTTAAGAATAAAATTATAAAGATGTTTCTCAAAGATTACTTAATCTATACTTAAAAACAAAATGTATTTTTATAGCTTTATTGTTTTTAGACAACGTACAGGGCTACACAAAAGTAGTACATTTTATGTTTTTTCCTTAAAATAATTTTATAAAAATAATTTTTGAGAAATTTCCTCCTCCCTTTTCAAAAACAAATTGTAATTTGAGGTGACATCGCATAGGTAAAATACATTGGAATTTAAACTATTTATTGAAGAGAAAAATTTGAAATTTTTTATAATATATGTGACCCGCACGATTTTTCTTTCTTGTTTTGAATAAAATAGGAAGATTTATTAACATAATATATATATATATATATATACATACATACATACACACACATATAGTATATATATATAATTTTTGAATGATATCTCGAGCCAATTGCCGAATGTAGAATAATGTAGTTTTTCTGTTATAGTTGAAATTAAGTGAATTCATATCCATACCTTTCGTTTGGGTCAGATATCTACAGGAATATTAGCCCAGATAATAGAGTGTTTTGTTGTTAACCTGTAGGTATTAGGATCGAATCCTGACCTGGTCACTTTTCGATCTCGTAAATAGTAATTCGGCCCATCTATTGAGAATCTATTGTATAAATGGTCGAATTTAGTACTTTTATTATATATGCTTTCCAGGGCCCGATTAAGCTTTGAAGCTAGGGGAAGCTCAGTATCATTTCTGGGCCCCCCTTTTATTTCGTTTTTTTTTTTTTTTTTTCATTCATATACCTGGGTGGTTTCTACACACAACATTAAAATCGTATAACTTATTAATTAAGAGCATTAAGATTTTTGAGGCTAAATAACAGATTTTTCCCGAAATAGTGAGTATTTTACCTTGCTTTAGGCGATCTTTCTCAGAAAAAATTCAATCTGATGATGAAAATATGAAACAGAAAATCCAAGAACCTGTTTTTAGTCATTTTGGGGCTCCCTCTTAAATTTTAGAGGGGAAGCTTGTGCTTCCTGAGCCTTTTGGGTAATCAGGCCCTGATGCTTTCTGTTTGTTAAATAGAACAGATCTCTGAAATTAAATTAAAGGAGACTACGAAGCAGTGTTGTCATCTCAAATTTTGACATGTACTTACTGATAGTTCAAAAATATCCCTACATTGACGATAAAAGTCCCTATCTTAGTGAATAATCAAGAAAAATGTGTTAAAAAAATCCATGCAAAATCGTATAAAATTTTTTACAAGAGTCCTTACAAGTTTAAAAGCTGTCCTTACATCATTAAGACAATTGCTAATAGTCCTGATGCATAGGGACAAATCCCTACAGCTGGCAACACTGCTACTAAGATCCTTATAAGAAGATAAACGCAACCTTGGGGTGGATCAAACTAGACTTTGAACGAAATAATATACACTTCATTTGCGTTTCATAGGATGAAAGGAACATAGGTAAAATTGTGTGTAAAGTTCATTGAAAACATATGTACAGAAGACTTTTTTAATCGACACAGGCTGAAGATAATTTGATGATTTCAGATAGATCGTACAGTAAGCTTTCAAGGGTGTGAAGCAATTTGCGGGGAAACGTTTAGTTGCGAATCTAATGGAATATACATCATCGGTAAATTGCATCAACTCCCACACATATCATGTCACCACGTACAGCAGTTTCACGTATGTTCCACCTTTAGTATATACAGGAGAGTAAATTCCTTATTCTTGCTCGCATTCATTGTGATTACCTGACTGCCTGACTTATCAGTTGAAGGTGGTAATCCATTCAATTCGAAGAATATATAGATCAGCCAAATAACCGATTGGATTCGAAGTTGCTCAATCTGTAAATACGACTTTTAATGACTAGGCTAGGCTCCCTTTCTTTAGACATTTACTTTCTGTAAGCATTTACTTTATTTCTAACTAATTATATTTAAAGAAATCAACATAATATTACACTAGTTTTATTATTATTATTATTATTATTATTATTATTATTATTATTATTATTTGATAAAAAGTGCAATTTAAAATTTAAAGAGTTAAAATGTCAACATGTGTTTCAATATTTCTCGTTATCTTTTTCAAGACATGTTTCAAGCCTTTGCCGGCCTTAACGTTCTAAAGCGCTTTAACAATGTTGCCAAATTTAGGTACTCTTATACTTTTATTCAACTACTACCAATAATTTTGAGTTTTGAGGAGTGATATTTGATATACGTAATGGACGAATAATCTTCGAAGTTCAACCGTTATAGTTCAAATTGAGTGGTGGATATTGAAGGAAAAAATCCCTAGGCGTCACAGACCAAAGGAGAGAAATTAATAGCACCGACAATCCACACAAATCTTCGACTTTTTATACATTCCGTTTTCATTTCAGCTGCATCTATGGATTTTCAGATAAGCTTAGTTTTTTTCTATTGTATTTATGCAGTCGCTCTAACCATATTTACGGCAAATTGAAAGATGTCGTTTAATTACATACAATATTTTTACCGGTTAAAATTTCCATTGTGTTCGTATGATGGCAGGGTAATAATTTTAGACAGATAAATTAATTTACTTTTTCATATTTGACTATTTTGACATATTTACTTTTCATATTTGAATATTTTCTCTTCGGTTAATTCTTGCAAGAGTAGCGATATTCCTATCATACTTATTATCTGCAATGTGCTCATTTTTCCGATGAAACATACGTTGGCATTTTAAGTTTTCAAATTTTGAACTACACTTTTTAAAAAATAAAACCAGCATATTCTTATTTACGAATATTCTTCTTATTATTTTTCTGAGAGCGGCATATTATTATTATTATTATTATTATTATTCTGAAAAGTGTTAACGACTTCGGTTTGTCTGTCTGCCTGTCTGTTTGTTTGCCTATTTACGAAAATTAGAGTGCGAACAGAATTCTCGTGATCTAACTTTCGTAAATATTCATGGAATTTCTTGAAACTAATATATAGTATTCGAGTTCCGTATCGGATGTTCTCTATTAAAAATTCAGTAAATACCACCACTGGTTTGTGTACAGGGACACCCGAAATTTCTCCAAAGCATTTCGTTCTACGTAGTGTATTTTTATTAACCATATTTTAATAACTTTACTTTACACAAATATTAAGGAAATTGAAATATGTTATTCATATGCACAAACGAATGCTTTCTATTGAATACAGTGTGATTAGCGTTATGATTTACAGGGTCACACAAAAATATTCAGTTATATAGGGGCTGTAACTGGAAATTTGCTAGAATTGTACTGTATTTTCTTTCCCATTAAGAGTCTCACTTTCTACCAATTTTTAAGTGTAAATATGATTTGAATTATTGTACTTATCTGTCCGACAGTCCGTCTGTCTATCCGTCTGCCTGTCTCTAGCGTCTGTAAATATTTTTTCAAAATTTCTTAATAAATGGTACATTTTACTCAAGTTCACAGTGGATTTTTCCCTCTTTAAAAGACATTAATAGGTTATATACAACTGGTTTGGAGACCTAAAAAAAGCAAATTCCTTGCATTTTAGGAGAGACATTTTTCATAAATCTCAATTATATAATTTTCCACTGGAAAAAAAAAAGGAATCGACATTTATTGATAATATGCTAAAATAATGTTTTGTATAGAATATGATACGCTTAATTTTCAGATTTACAAGTTTACTCTAAAATATTCAGATACATTAAAGGCTGTTTTCTGTTTATGTTAAAAACATTTTTAACACTTTCCAAGAACGTTTAAGATTAAATATGAATTACTTTCGTCTGTATGCCTGTCTTTCTGTCTTTTTGTCTGCACGTTATGTGATAACGTAGGCAAATTATATTGAAATTTATATAAAACAATGAGTACGTGTTGGAAATTGTTAATGACCAATGCATACCGTATGATCTTTCGTTTTTGATTTTAATAAATATTAAAACCGCTTTTAATAGCTAAATTGCACTTATTCGTTTAAATGAAAGTCTCTTAACCAATTAACCATTTATTTCTAGAAAATAAAAAATAAAGAATAAATATTCTATACATTGAGGTTTTTTTAAAACAGGTTAAATATTTTCTCGAATTTAGATTTGCGTTTAAAAAAGATATTAGTTTACAAATTACTCTATATAAAAATCGTAGTATAATTTTCTGTTTTATCTTTATGTGAACAAAATCGAATTAAATTAGCGTTTTCTGAAAGCATTTATATTTGATTTTCCATTTAAAAATAAACCCCTCTTTATAGAATGATATTACTGATGTATTTATTTATTTAATTTTTTAAAAATAATTCTTATTTATTTGGCTTGCAGCAATTTTATAGAAAGTAAAAGAAGTTTTGATTAATAATAACGTGTATGCTATAAAAGTACCCATTAACAATAACTATATAATTTTTAATAGAAACAAATTGCTTAGCTTTCAGTAATTTTTGTAGTTAATATAGGCTATGGGTGTTTTCTTTAAATGCTTGTTTAATCCGATTCAAATGACTTTTTTAAATTAAATATTATAATAAAAAATAATCTGGTCTGTTACTCACACAACTTTCTCTTACCTTGCATTTCAATACTCTAAAATAGATTTAGGTACAGTTTTATTTGACATGTAATTGTGTGTGAGGGGGGGGGGCTACCGCCTCCCTCAAACCCCCTTTCAATTGCAGTGCATATAATTATTCAAAAAAAAAAAAAAAAAAAAAAAAAAAAAAAAAAAAAGCAAAGTTCTTATTAATTTGCCTTAAAACTTAAGTGGTAACTTAACACTGACTTTAAAATTCCAAATTTGAATTTCCTGCAGCTATTTGTTTTTGAGTTTTACTGATAACAGATATGCATACAGATCGGCCGCTGAAAATTGGACTTCGTAATATGGGCACCTTAAAACGTTATTTTATACAAAAAGACCAAATTTGAAAATTCAAAAAATACTTTGTTTACAGTATGCGTATGCAAAATAAATTTTGCTTTCTGAGCAGTGTTCTTCCACATATTAAAATGTAGCAAAGCACTTCCATCAATAACATACAATACTAAAGAACGGTTAACTTAATTTTGGGTAGCCCTGTGTATAGTCTATAATCAATATCTATAAACAACTATCAGTTTATAAAGAATACTGTGTACTCAAATTTAATCTTACTTGAAAAACATCTGACACAGAAGGAATTATAATTCCAGCAATTTTCCTATTTAGCCACAATATATCCAAATACTTTGTGTAGCCCTGCAAATGAATGATGAATGATTTCAATACAACAATGTACATAAAACATGCTTTTATGCATTTAATAAATTTTAATGTTTCCATTTTGTTTAAACCAGCCTATACATGTTGCGCTGTTCTTAACAATTTGCTTGATCTCAACGAAAAGTTTAGTGTCGCATCCGTATATGATGCACATTTATAATACCATGTTTGGACCTGCTATTATTTGTTCTCTAGATATGCTGATAACACACGCACACACACACACAGAGAAACACACAGACACACCGCTAAAAACATGATTTTTGGATTCAAGGGACCTCAAAACGTGCAATTATAAGAAAAATTCAATTTTGAAAATTTGATCCCAAAACAATACTTTCTCTACCATATATATGAGTAAGAGGAAGTAATAAATAAATAAATAAATACATAAAGGTATATACTTTAATGAAACCTAAATATATTGTCAAGTCAGAATAAAAACTGAAAAAATTAAAAGAAAAGAACTGAATATATAAATATTTAATGTGAAAAAAAAAAAAAAATGCATATTATGTTTTATAACTTTTTTGAACCCGAAAATCTGTACTTCAGTAAACTGAAATAACTAAATATTCGAACATTTCTGCTTGTATTTATTATCATAAAGTCTTTAATTTCTCCCTCTATAAATTTTAAAAGTACAATATTATTTTCGCGAGTAAATCGGCTTCGATTATAAATGGTGATCATCGTACTTCCAGAGAAAGAAAAATTCAGAACTGACACATCCGTTAGAAATAAACTACCTGTCTGCCGAATAAAAATAAATAAATAAATAAATAAAAGAAACAAATAAGAAACAAATAATGAAAAAATAATAAAATACTAAATGAAAAATAAAAAATAAATAAGAAATTTTAATACAAAAAAAAAAAAAAATTAAGCATAAAAAATAACGTAATAAATAACGTGATAAAGAGTTACGTTACTGCCCTAAACTTTTGATTCTCAAATTTTTGAAGGTGGAGGGCATTTAAAGTCCTACAAATAAATGTAGGCGCACCATACACATATATCTGATAAGTATGGTATAATAATTAAAATACTTAAAAGAGAAACTCTCATTACCGCATGAATAAGTAATAAAATTCCGCTTTTTTTTTTTTTTTTTTTTTTTTTTTTTTAAGAAAGCTTTAATTTTCAGAGCTATGACATTGAAAGTAACTTATTATATTTTTGAGTTGGGTCTGATTTTTCTCATTTATCGTCATTTTTAGAATAGGCATGATTGGTAAAAATACTCATTTATTTATTTATTTTAATTAATAATTCAATTAATTATTATTATTTTTTAATTTATGTATTTTATTTGGGTATATTTATCTAACATTAACTAATGCATACATAACAACCAGTTGAATAACTTCCAAAATAAATAGCAAGAATAAATGGTTGCTTTTTGAAAATAATAATAATAATAATAATAACAGCAACAGTAAATAAACTAATAAAAACTTGCTGCCAGAGTTAACATAATAATAAGGTAGTCACAAAAAGAACAGTATATTTATAAAGAAATAATATAACAGAGTTTCGATAATTATTTTTATATATGGAGATACATTTTTTTGGAGTACCACACACCAGAGAGCATATTCAAAAATCTCCTAGAGTGCACCAGTGTGCCCTAGCACACCGTTTAAGAATCACTACCCTAGGCTGTCAAAACACTTTAGAAAATCATTTTGTTACTTTTACATTTTAATACTTTCTAAATGGCAAATTCTATAAATGTTCCAAAATTATTTAAATATTACGGAATAGCCAAAAGAAATAATGTATAAAGAGTTGAAAAATCATAGTAAGAGTTTTAACCTATACAAGTGTATACTCGATATTTTGCCTCAATTTAATATCATGTATATTTGACATATTTGATATATTTCGTATTTTATTCTTATATCGAAAAGGATCATGTACGATAACATAAGAGAGTTTTTTATCAAATAATACCAAAAAAAGATTCAATTTATTTTCATACTATTTATTTACGCATTAGCGGTCATTCCTCTCCCGGTTATGTATAATTATGAGCTTTCTAGAGTTGAGGGTTATCTCCTACGATCAGTTGATAAATATTTACAAGTATTTATGATCTTAAAATATACTTATAATATTTGTTTTCAGTGTGAATAAAATTATTTACTTATTCCATTGTTTGCATTCTGAGAAACTCTTTTCTTTCAAGTAAGAATTTCTGTAGTAATTGGATTACGCGATATGATGATAAGCAGTTTCTTTGAATAGATGTATTTAAGCTACAGAACGTCTTTTTTCGTCGTACCAAAGGTGTAAAAGTGTTTATTTAACGTGTTTATTCCTGTTTATTTACATTCAGTAAAATTAGTTATTTATTTTGATGATCGTAGAACCATATGGATAAATTCACTGTTGTAGGCAAGACAGATAATGTGTTTGATACAATGAATAGAGACGCAACCTTCTTCAAATAAAATGGAGAGATTTTGCATTTTTCTATTTTTTGTCCCAAGGAAATCTAATATCGGGAACATTTTGAAGTTTTATAATATTATTTCTTGTCTAAGACAGAATCTTTATCCTGAATTATTCAAGGATTTGACATTTATTTGACAGCTTTGAGACCTATAGTTACAATGACTTTTGTCTCGATTGGTCCATATTACAATAATTCACAGAAACAAATGCCCGCAATATCTGTTAGACATACGCCATCACAAACACCCATGCCCCCACCGGGATTCGAACCCGGAGCCTGGAGATCCAGAAGGCAGCGCCCTGCCGACCAAAAAGAACACAGATGTGTAATTTTATGTAGAAAATAAATAATATAATTATACTTACAAAGTATTGCAATCATCAAATTTTCAATGTTGTCGTATTCTTCGGATTTTCTGAGGTAACTCAAGCTCTTCTCTCTGTATTTTTTTTTTTTAATTATATTCGATCGTGAATTAAATTAAAATTGACATAATGTTAAACATGGCATAAGCCGTCTTGTAAGAATATATATACACCATGTAAAAATATATATATAGCTTGATTACAATATTTCATATTACAATAAATTTTATGTTATATTCGCATGTAGAAATATTTTGAAAGAAAAGTAACCGCAATAAAAATGAAAGAATTCAACATCCAACATAAAAATAAGAGGATATAGAATAGATTTTGTCTATTGATATTACGATTCTGTTCTTTTATTAAAATACACAAGTTTACAGGGTCAGTGTTGGTGATATTAAGTAATATATTACATCGTAAATGAGTGAACACATTGGCATCTAAGCGTTGCGTGCAATCCAGAACAATATAATAGGTATAGTATATTCCATTGTTAAAATAAATCTGTAAATGTTTGATCTTATTTTTTAAAGCTTTAGAATTGCAATATATATATATATATATATATATATATATATATATATATATATACATATATGTATAAAAAAAAAAAAAAACAGATAATTTTAAACTGGGTTTTTTAAGCTGACTTCAAAACAAGGGTGAAAGATATCCGCCTTTTTTCGGAACTCTTCTCACAATATTTTTAAAAAATAAACTCTATCCTATTTAATCAGAAAATATTAATATAAAAAGACAATAAATGTTTCTAAATGAAAATTGTGGTACCGAAAACTCGAAACACTTTAACCTTTGCTTCAAAAGTAAGTCACTTTAATGCATGTGGTTATGGAAGTCGACAAGCAAACACTACGTTTTTGGTATTTCCCCGTGTAATCATTCTCTTGGACAAAAAAATATCTTCTATTAGAGGAGATGACCGATATCTATATATGTTGGACAAAATAATGCAAACACTTTCGCTTAAGGAGAACATGTCTTTTTCAGCAAAGATTTTGTCATGAAAGCCCTTAGGGGACGAATAACAAATCCAATAAAATAAAAAGTAATAAATATATATTAAAAAACACTTTAAAACACGTATTAAAATTTATTAAAAATTATTTACAAAGTTTTTTGCCATAACGTTATGGCATCTTAAAGTAATTTTTTTGCACAAGCAAAGAGTAGACAGCATTTTATATAGCAAAAGAACGTGATATGGTTATAGTCAAAAACAGATAGCGTGTACACAATATGATGATTCTATTAGTTTTATGAATTCAGGAAACAAGGTTGAGATCCAGTAGGGTCACACTAGGGATACATGTCATAAAGTCTTACAGAACATACATAATCCTGAAAAAGAAGACTGGAGGTTTTTGACAACAACTCGCAGCATAGTTACGTAGTTACATGAATTTAGGAAATAAGATTGAGCTCCAGTAGGGTCACACTAAGAATACATGGCAAAAAGTCTTGTAGAAGATACATAATCTTGAGAAAGAAGACTGGAGGTTTCCGATAACAATTTGCAGCGTAGTTACGTAGTTAGATGAATTTAGGAGGCAAGGTTGAGTTCAAGTATGGTCACCTTAGTGTTACATGTCAAAATTATTTGTAGAAGAAAACTTAAAACGTAGACAGAAGAATTCCAAGAACATCATGCAGCAAGCAGCTTGAAAAATAAAGGTTAAATGAAAAGATATAAATATCATTGATTTTATTAACATAATGTATGCCAGAATTTATGGAGAATTGCTCAATCTTTAAAATTAATAGCTTTATTGCATTTAATGATACTGATAGTTTCAGCCAGGACAAGGTCTTGATTATCACGTGGAGCAGAAATTATTTCGGTTTGAGACCATAAAGGAATAGCATCTGGATTATTATAAAGAAAATCAACAAGAGCAGAGCTTTTTTCTTCTTTAACACTGCGGATGTGTTCGTTTATTCTAGTCTTGAAGGTGCGACGTGTTTGCCCGATGTAGTAATACAGTTCAACATTAAGTTAAAAAATAAATAAAAAGTATTTATGATTACCCTGTATACGGAAGAATGTCGCTTTGTCTGCAAATTTTATATATGGTTATAAGTATTAGATTTTATACGGGTATAGAGTTTTGTGAGGATATCTCGAATATTTAAGAAGTTATTAATATTTTATTAAAAAATGCAATAATATTTCGCAAGTTTTTATTTTATAACTCCAAAAGTTTTTTTCACATTTTATGAAACTTTTGGAAAACATGACAACATATATCTAAATAATTATACTATAGTTTAAAGCAAATGTATTTAATATTCAAAGAGATATGCTCAGTTGTAGAAAATAATTTATTACTGCGCATGCACGGACTGTAGCAAAAAAGCTTCGACATAGTTTAATAGTCAACTGTATGGAGCACTTTATATAAAAAAAAATTCAGTTGAATATCACAAGAATTTATAGAGATATCGGTGATTAAATGAGCTGTTTTTCAGCTGTTTCATAAAAGGCCTTTAAGGGGTCATTCTCAAATTAAAATTTGTATCAGAAAAAAAAAAAAATAATTTTTCTTTTCAAATAATTCATTTTTTTTTCAAACAATTCTTTTTTCTTTACTTGTTCTTTCTTTCTTTTTTTTTTTAAATAGGTATCTATAAATAATAATAATAATAATAATAATAATAATAAAATAAATAAATAAATAAAGGAAAAATGAATCGCAAATATTGTATTAAGTTTTATATTGTAACATAGTTTTTTCTGATAAAAATTTTCATTTGTAAATGACCTCTTATCGTAAAGACCTTTTTAGAAAACAGCTGAAAAACAGCTCATTTAATCACCGATATCTATGCATTTTTGTGATATTCAACTGGATTTTTTTATAATGTGCTCTATACAGTTGAGTATTAAATTATGTCAAAATGTTTTTGCTACAGACCGCGCATGCGCAGTATTAAATCATTTACTACAATTGTCTATATCTCTTTCAATATCAAATATATTTATTTTAAACTATAATACAATGATTTAGACATATGTTGTCATGTTTTTCGAAAGTTTCATGAAATGAAAAACTTTTTGGAGTTATAATGTAAAAACTTGCAAAAAACATTTAGATTTTTTAATAAAATATTAATAATTCCTAAATATTCGAAATATCCTCACAAATTCTACACACGTATGAAATATAACATTTATAATCATATCTAAAACTTGCAGATCAATCGACGCTTTTCTATATACAGGTTAATCACAAATACTTTTCATTTTATTGGATTTGTTGTTCTTCCGCTAAGGAGCTTCGTGACAAAATCTGTGCTGTAAAATATGAGGAAAGACATGTTTTCCTTATTCTCAAAATTTAAGTGCAACACATTAAGTATTTTTCAAGATATTCGACAAAATTTAAAAAAGCCAATGTGTTTCCATTATTTTGTCTAACACCTGTATCATCTCAAATATTCAGGCCGTCTTTCTATTATATCTGCTGACTTATTTGAATACAGTATGAATGCACTTTCTTTACTCTCTTCAATATGCATTAGCAGAAAGATCTGGAATTGTAAAAACTTTCGACTTCCCGCTTTCAATGGATTCACACGTTTTGAGAGAAAGGTTCAGATCAAGATTTTACTATTTTTAGAAAACTTCTGTCTGTTCCTCTGTCCTTGAGTGTGTGAGGCAAAACAATTGGGCTATCGGAAGACATGTGTTCGTTTTCGGTGGGAGGAATTGGACCACCTCCTTACAGTCCTGACCTCGCACCAAGTGACTTCCATCTCTTCGGATGGAAATCACTTGGAATTACTCTCTTTAAAGAAATACTTGGTAGGTCAGTGCTTCAGAACCAATGCTGAGGTTCAGCAAGCCATCTTGACGTGGTTGCACAATCTTGACGTCGAATTATTCGATGCCGGTTTCGATGGTTTGATGTACCGATGGAAAAAATTCCCAGATATGCATGGTGATTATGTAGAAAAGTAATATACATCTTTTACTTCCTACATTGTATATATTTTTTAATTTCCTGAGTAAACGTTTACTCTGAATGGGCTTGTTATCAAACTTTTTGAAAACCCTACGTATATATATATATTGGTATGCTGAAACCGAAAATGTAGCCAGCTTTTCTCTATCACGTACACATTTTTGTCAATACAGGGTGTCTACCGATACAATCTCTTCCGTGACTCTTCACTAAATGTAAGTTTCATAGTATGTTTCCATGATTAGTTTTAATTAATCATGGAAGCATATTATCGAAAATGGAAAAAAAAAAAAAAACATGTGTCTTTAGACAGCTTGTATTGACAAAAGTCTCTACGTGATAGAGAAAAATTGGCTTCTATTTCGGTTTCAGCACACCCCAAAACGTATGTATCAGCTAAAATTATCGAATCCAGTTTTACCACCATTATTTTTAAACCTGTGTTGTTAATAATATGATAGTAATAGTAAAATTTAGGAAAAAGTTATAGATATGTAAAAATGTCGTTTCCCTTCCTCTCCTGGTGCTAAAAATTTTCAGTATGAGTATTTTCAAAAGCAAATTGTTAACATCTTTAAAATCAATGTGATAATTTGCCAAGTTATCGATAGTTTTTTTTTTTTTTTTTTTCATTTTAAACAAAAATTTAAAAAATGCTTCTTTACCGTTTCTCATCTCTTTTTACTTTCTCTTAATCATAAGGTAGAGAAAGTATTCTTTTTGGGTCAAATTTTCGAAAGTGAGATTTTGTTATATTTACATGTTTTGAGGTCTCCTGAATGCGAAAATCATGTTTTTAGCGGTTGGTCTAGGTGTATGTCTGTGTGTGTGTATGTCTGTTATCAGCATATCTCAAAAACAAATTATGGCAGAAAGTTCAAACTTGGTAGTCTAAATGTGTATCATATAAGGATGCTACACTAAACTTTTCGTTAAGATCAAGCAAATGGTTCGTGTACAGGGACATTCAAAAGTATTCAAATACATTACGTCTATGGGGGAAATTGCAGGTAAGTAGAGTTTAACATCTATCGAGTACACTAAACTAAATGAAACGAATATACGAAATATATAATGAAACGAATAAAATATATATATAATGAATATATATATATATATATATATATATATATATATATATATATATATATATATATATATAATGAAACGAATATAATTTTTTTTTTAATGTAATATTGAGAATAAATCAACCTTTTTTTTGGATATTTAGTGTTATACTACTTCTCTAATATGAAAATCGTCGATAATATTTTAAAATAATAATTTTAATAAATTATTTTTTAAAAACAGAATTATTTTTTAATAACCGAATTAAATTCTATATAAATGCAGGTGCATTAATGAAACGGGGGTTGAGGAGGGCGGTAGCCTCCTCACGCAGAACTAATTATCATGCAAAACTCTTCCGAAGCCTAATTTGAATTGTTTAACATAGATTTACATAACAGTACTCGTTATCTTACCTCTTAATCTCCAACCTGTATTTATAGTATTAAATTTCAGGGTAAGAGGAAGTCGTGTGAGTCACACACCAGATTATTTACTTTCTCTTACCTATAGGGTAGAGAAAGTATTAATTTAGGGTCAAACATTCGAACACGCGTTTTTGGTATATTTACATGTTCTGAAGTCCCCTGAATACGAAAATCATGTTTTTAGCAAATGGTCTGTGTGTCTGTGTGTCTGTTATCAGCATATCTCAAGAACAAACAGTAGTAGAAATTCTAAACTCGGTATTCTAAATGTGTATCATATAGGAATGCTACAGTAAGCTTTTCGTTGAGATGAAG
Organism: Salticus scenicus; assembly: GCA_963930645.1. Lineage (NCBI taxonomy): Eukaryota > Metazoa > Arthropoda > Arachnida > Araneae > Salticidae > Salticus > Salticus scenicus. The sequence goes on from OZ005656.1 coordinate 27,250,748, forward strand.
CAAATAGTTCGTGTACAGGGACACACAAAAGTATTCAAATACATTACGTCTATGGGGGAAATTGCAGGTAAGTAGAGTTTAACATCTATAGACTGCACTAAACCAAATGAAACGAATATATATATATTGTAATACAGATAGTCAAACGAGAAAAAACAAGTCAACCGAGAATTCCCCTCCCCCAGAGGGGAGTAAATTTAAATTTTCACTATGGGTATCTTTTAAAAGAGCTCGCCAATACCTTTAAAACGAATGGTTGAACCATCGATCTGCGATAATTTAAAATAAAGTTATCGATTTTTGTCACAAATAAATAAATAAATAAATAAATAAATAAAAATAAATTCAACTTTTTTTTTTTTTTTTTGATATTTAGTGTTATACTACTTCTCTAATACGGAAATCGTGTGCATTACCTTAAAAGATAATTTAAAAAAAAAATTTTAGTAAATTATTTTTTAAAAACAGAATTATTTTTTAATAACCGAATTGAATTCTATATAAATATATGTGCATTAATGAAACGGGGGGTTGAGGGGGGCTGTTGCCCCCTTCACACAGAACTAATTATCATATAAAACTTTTCCGAAGCCTAATTTGAATTGTTAACACAGGTTACACAGGTTTACATAACAGTACTCGTTACCTTACCACTTAATCTGCAACCTGTATTTATATTATTAAATTTAAAGGTAAGAGAAAGTCGTGTGAGTGACACACCAGATTATTAAAGTTATAGTTAGAAGATAAGCTATTGTTAGTTTCGCCTTGACATAAATTGGTATCTATCAACTTACGGTGAATATCACTCAACACGTATCGCCAGTGGCCCATTTTTCACAATTTTTTATATGGCTGCGTGAGACAAAATTTTTTTCTAAAAATGCATACAATTAGTATTATTTTTAATATTTGATAATTGTAACATTTTATTAATAACAGTAATAGTCGATTAAGATAAAAATCTTGTTTATGTAGGAGCGTCATTTCTCCGTCTCAATTTTTAATACGAATATCTATCATATGAACTAGTCAATACCTTTAAAATCAATCGTTGATCTAGATATTTGTGATAATTTGAAGGAAGTTATAGATTTTTTTCATTTTTAACAATAACAATAACAACAACAATAATAATAATAATTTTTTTTCCCATATTAAAATGTATTGGTGACTGTTTTTGTTTAAATTATGTGAATTTAAGAAAACACAAAAGAAAGTTTTGTGATTTCCACAACATATGACATTTTAGGGTTTTTTTTTCAACTCAACGTTGGATCAAGATTAGAGCACTACTTTACAAACAATTTATACGACTATAAAATTGCGCAAAAAATTGAAGAATAATGTTTAAAAAGTAAAGAAAAATATATCTTATAGATTTTTTTTTTTCTTAATCTCATATTGTTTTTCCAGACATTAGTTGTCGGGAAAAAATTTAACATTGGATAATTTTCTCTCCAATAAATTCTTCGTATTATTATTCTGTACTCGTGCCATAAAAAGAATATGAAATTAAGTTAACTCTCATTTCCTTACATAGCTTTCTCAATTAAGTTTTTTGTTTCACTCTTGAATATATGCTCATTAAGTAATACTTTCTGATATTTCATTGGGAAAATATGTACAAGAACTCAAAAAAAAAAAAAAAAAGGAACGATTACAAAATAACAAAAGTGGATGAACAGCTAGGACATTTTAATTATTACAGAGAGAAAGAAATTTACCTTGATTAATTTCGTTTTTATATCCTTAAAGATATACAATTTTCAAGTTGTTAACATCATGTTTAACAAAAGAGTTAATCCTGTAAGTTAAAAAAAAAAAAAAAAAAAAAAAAAAAAAAAATCCTACTTTTAACGAATAAGAATTACAATAATGAACATATTTATTTATAGATATTTTTATAGGTATTTAGTTTAATTAATATTCTATTGAGACAAAAAAATTTAAATTTATTATTTTTTAGGATAACTCTAACATACTACTTTGTGTTTATTTTTGTGATAAATTAGAATATTTCACATTACTTATAATATGTATTATACCTAACTAGATAAGCAGATCTAATTAGAAAATTTATATATAGCAAGTTTACATATAAATCACATTAGCTTTTGAAACTTTCATTGGTTGGTTGATTAAAAATTTTTTTTTTTCTTCAAAAGTCTTAAAAAGAATGTAATGAGATTCATAAAATGGTTTTATCAGTAATAAAATAATCTGGTGTGTCACTCACACGACTGCCCCCCCTCACACAGAACTCAACCGTTTCATTAATGAACCTACATTTATATAGAATTTAATTCGATTATTAAAAAATAATATATTAAAATTATTGTTTAAATAAATTATCTTTTATGATAATGCAGACGCTTTCCATATTAGAGAAGTAGTATAACACTAAATAAAAAAAAAAAAAAAATGCTGAATGTATTTTTAATACTGCATAAAAAAAAAAAAAAAAAAAAAAAAAAAAAAAAAAAAGAAAAAATTGTTAAAAATGAAAAAAAAAAAATTATAACTTTATTTTAAATTATCGCAGATCGATGGTTCAACCATTCGTTTCAAAGGTATTGGCGAGTTCTTTTGAAAGATACCCATCATGAAAATTTACTCCCCTCGAGGGAGGACTTCCCCCCCAGGGGTGGGGGGGGGCAAGGCTCCTACATGCACAATTTTTTTTTCCAGTTGACTATCTCTATTACCAAAAATATATATTCGTTTCATTTGGTTTAGTGCATTCTATAGATGTTAAACTCTACTTATCTGCAATTTCCCCCATAGACGTAATGTATTTGAATATTTTTGAGTGTCCCTGTACACGAACCATTTGCTTCATCTCAACGAAAAGCTTACTGAAGAATCCCTATATGATGCACATTTAGAATACCGAGTTTGGAATTTCTGCTACTATTTGTTCTTGAGATATGCTGATAACAGACAAACACACAGGCAGACACACAGATCATTTGCTAGAAACATACTATTCGTATTCAGGGGACCTCAGAACATGTGAATATAACAAAAACTCACGTTCGAAAATTTGACCCTAAAACAATATTCTCGACCCTATGGGTAAGAGAAAGTAAAAATTGATCCAAGTTATTTACATTTATTTGATCTACTTATGTTTCAGTGGTTTTAATACTTATTATTTATTTATTTTAAATTAATCGATGTCCTAACTAATAAAAAATGAGTTGATTATAAACTATGCTTAACACATTACTTGTATTTGGTGTAAAAGAACGTTTTTTTGTTAAAAGAGCCACGTCTTTTTAGCGTTTTCCTAAAAAAAAAAAAAAAAAAAAAAAACTTTACTTTGAAAGCTATTTTGCGTGTACGTGTTTAATTCTTTATGTGTTGTTAGTGTATATATACGCCAATGGAATTTACAAAATCTTTTGCTGAGAATAAAATTTAAATAATTTGATCACTAATACGTAATATCATTTTATAAAATAATACAACGTTTTAGAGAAACGCCAAAAAGGCCGAAATACTGTTCAGAAGGGGAAAATACCTCGACGAAAATGTGTTAACTAAAATGTATGTTGGCGTTTGAGTTAAGGCCAATTGTTTGCACTTAGGGACATGGATGTCGTAAGAAAGGATGACATCCGTGGAAAACTTTCTAATGGATCTTAGCCTGTATTCACGTGAGTTTCGCAGAAAACCAGGAAAACTGCGAATGGCTAGGTCAACGAGCACGACCTGGAAGCGAACCCGGCACTTCCAATCCACCAACTTTGAGCGCAAAACGGTTCGGCCAATGATGGGGTTATATAGAATCGGAGTCTGAAAGCTGAAAGTCTAAGAAGTGCCTTAAGATATATAATTTCTTGCATGATTTATTTTTGACCGAGAGACACAAATAATATCTTTCAAACATAATTAGTACAGTGCATGTACAGTCGGTGTACTATGTTCTTACACTGACTAAGAACAAGATTTGATAAGGATTTATTTAACAAAACCGTATGAAGTGTATTTTTTTTACATAGGAATTTTTGCTAGTGTTCGGACACCTTTGTTACCAACTGCAATTTATCAGTTTTAATAATTATCAGTTAAGCTTCCGTAATAATCTGGAAATTATAGTTAATTTTTGCTTTTGTTTAAAAAAATGTTTAAATACCAATAAATAATTTTGTGTAAACGTTTGACATCTGTGTAAACACTGGTATTATTTATCATATGTAAATCTCAACCTTTTAAATTTCTCTTTCCTAGAAAAATAAAATAATTTTATTCTAAATGTAAAACGTCCATTAAGAACAATAACACATCTCATTAACAAATAAAATTTTCTGTTAAATTAAGATTAATCTATTGCGCCTTTCGAGTATATTAATAATTATAGGTTCTGAAGAAAAAACAATTAAACGTTTTTATTTTGAAATCTTTAATTAAATGTAATAAGACAAATTTTATTTACATAATGTGTTTAATTGTTATAAGTAATATTTCTTCTATTTTAAAAACGGTGTTTATTTTCGTTCCCTGTTACGCTTACATATATGTGTAATGCTTTTGATCAATGTGCATTGTTGTGAATGCTAATAAAATGTTAATAAGTGATGTAACACAACTAAAAACGTATTTGCAAGCACTTCCACTTATAGCCTGTAATGTATCCGAAATTTTTATGTATATTACAAACTATTAATGCTGTTCTTGCCATTTTCTTCAGAAAATGTTAAAAATAAGTTTTTGAAAACTTATTAATTGCATATAATTGCAATTATTTTTCTAAAATTCATTATTTTGTCACCTACACAGAATCCACATTTATAATAATTTGAAATTAGTTATGAAAAAATATGTTTCCTACAAATACGGTTTAATTTTATAACTTTTCTAAAATATGTCTTAGAAAAGTTATATAATTAGTTAAACACTTTTAAAATATATAATCACGAACTCTTGAAATCGTACTTTCCCCTACAAAGCTCTTGAATACTTCTCTTGGCAGCTAATGTAATGCATAATCCAATATAATCCAATACTAGATTGTTGTAGTATGAAAGCTGACCATTTTACCTTTTTGAAAACAAAGAGATATGAGGTAATACTTCGGCTTCGTCATCTCATTGTAATGAAATGCATGAATAAAACATATTAGATGTTAAAAAGTCAAAGTCATGGGCAACGTTAATTACTTTTAAATTAGCTGAGTAATAATTAGAAGAATGGCAATTAAGGTCGAAAATAAAAAGAAACAGAAGCTGTTATAGAAGTAGTAAAAATTTTACATGCCGTCGCCTGTGAACAATTTTGGGACAAATCCAAAATTCCTGATTTTTCAGATAATTGCGTTTTCAGAGTCAGGAATTTACATATAATTTAACTAATTTGGAATATACTTAATATATGTTTATTGCTTATGATTAAAGGCTGTCTTTCCCGTGTCGTTTAAATATTATTAGTATTAGTTCTTTATTTTATGTTTTTCTTCTCTTTTTTTTTTTTTTTCATATCGTTATTTGAGACGATTTGGGGAGAAATGTGATATTCATGAATTTGAAGTAATTGCGTTTTCAGAATTAGGAATATATATATATAATTTAACTAATTTTAAATATGCTTAATATTTGTTTATTGCTTATGATTGAACACTATTTTTTCGTGCAGTTTAAATATTATTAGTATTATTCATTTATGTATTTATTTATTTCTTTTATATCGTTGCCTGAGAACGATATGGGGAGAAATGTGGTATTTATATGAATTTGAGGTAATTACGTTTTCAGAATTAGGAATTCCCATATAATTTAACTAATTTTAAATATACTTAATATTTATTTATTGCTTATGATTGAACACTATTTTTTCCGTGTAGTTTAAATATTATTAGTATTATTTATTTATTTATTTATCTTATGTCATTGCCTGAGAACGATTTGGGGAGAAATGTGATATTCATGAATTTGAGGTAATTGCGTTTTTAGAATTGGGAATTCACATATAATTTAACTAATTTTATATATACTTAATATTTGTTTATTGCTTAAGATTGAACACTATTTTTTCCGTGTAGTTTAAATATTATTAGTATTATTCATTCATTCATTCATTCATTTATTTTATATCGTTGCCTGAGAATGATTTGGGGAGAAATGTGATATTCATGAATTTAAGGTAATTGCGTTTTCAGAATTAGGAATTCACATATAATTTAACTAATTTTAAATGTACTTAATATTTGTTTATTGCTTACGATTGAACACTATTTTTTCCGAGTAGTTTAAATATTATTAGTATTATTAGTATTATTTATTTATGTATTTTTTTTATTATTATTTTTATTTTTCATACCGTTGCCTGAGAACAATTTGGGTATAAACGTGATATTCATGAATTTGAGGTAATTGCGTTTTGAAAATTAGGGATTTGTTTGTTTGTCTGATATTAAAACTACTTAATATAGTTTGATTGCTTAGAGCTGACCACAATTTTCCATCATTGCCTGTGAACAGTTTTATTTCGAAAATTACTGACTTTTAAGATAATTTTAATTCGAGAATTAGGAATTCATATATTATTCAGTTAATATTAAACAAAAAGTTAAATCCATGAATTGCTTATGACTGAACATTATTCGTCACATTGTTTGAATACATCGGCTGAATTGTTTGTTGTCATATCGCTGCCTAATAAGAATTTTGATTGAAATCTAAATCTCACGAATTTTAGATAATTGCGTTTTCAAATAGGAATTCACGTTTTATTTAATTAATATTAAAAGTGTTTAATGTGTGCTAATTTCCTATGACTGATATTACCGTTTGGAAAACTTAAAAATTTTTTCATACCACTGCCTGAAAATTATTTTGGGAACATCTAAAATTATTCACTTTTGAGATAATTGTATTTTGAGAATTAGGCGTTCACAAACGATTTAATTAATATTTAAATTATTTAATATAACCTAATTGCTCAGGATTGAACACTATTTTCTCATATTGTTTGAACAAAATTTTTGCCCAGCGTTGAATACTCTGCAGAGAAGGAATTTCGATGGTTCAGGAACAACGATGGAACTGTTTGAAGCATAATCTCTAATAGACAGCCGTTCAGACCATTTGACTGAGCACAATTAAACTCCTGTTAATTAATCTGTTTTTATAACTATTATTATTATTATTATTATTATTATTGATTTTCACAAAAATTCCTGTTGATTCTATGCTAGAATCAAATAGAAAGTTCCAGAACACGGATTCTATTGAATATAGAGCTTCAAAACATAAATAATACTAAATTACCATTTCTCGCCAAGTTTGTCTCCAAAAGTACCCTTAGTTGAAATAAATAGACTTCCCTCTGTTTCCATTTTAATTGCAATTTTATTTTTACTGCAAGAGCACATTTGATGCCGAAAAGAGTTTACTTTTTTGAAACAATACATTTGCAAAAGATCATGAGAGATATGCATGGGAGAACAACAATGAATTATGCTGATAAAGGATGGATAATATTTTTAGTGTAGGAAGGACAGGAAGACAGACAAATGGTAGACTACTAAACGAAGGAAAGGAAATAAAAAAATCTGAGAGTTTAATTGTGTACGAAAGTTTTATTATTATTAACAGTAGAGGTTCTCTCTGGCCGCGGTAGCCTGGTCGGTAAGAGAAGCGAGTTCGTGATCGAAAGATTGCGGGTTCGGTCCTCGACCTCGAGCAGGCCGAAGACCGTCGTGTACGCTAATGGCGACTGATGCACGCTAAATTTCGCCGTGGTCGCCAATTTCTCCAAGTTCCCATAAAAAAATTATATCTCTGGGAGTACCGGAACATGGGCTTAACTCGGCCTTGATCCGAATCAAAATTCGAGTTCCTGCTGGTGCTGCCATCTTTCTCCAGCTTCTGGAGCTAAATTGTTCTTCCTCCCTAGTGGCATTCCTCTGTAAAACGGAAGGTGCTCCCCTTTTGCCTTAAATCTGGATAGTTCCACTACCAGGGCTAGAAATTTCCGAGTGGCATACGACAACAACAACAACAGTAGAGGTTCTTTAAAATGTAAATGTGAATTTGACAAAAACAAATTTGTTAAATAAATGATACGCAAGCTTATAAAATACATACGTTTCTCCAATAAACGAGTTAAGTATAAAATTTAAACCTTAATAACATACGTAAAGAAATAAAAAAATGTTATGACTCATTAATCTTTGTTTATTAATACTGACTCATTTCGTCAATACAATTTTTTTCCTGGGTCACTATCAAAACTTTCTTTACTTACTTTGAGTGTAAGAATATTTTTCTTACATTACATCGGAATATCGTAACTTTTACTAAAGTATGGCTCATATAACTATTTTTTATTTTTTTCGTACAACTCTTGTATACTACTTACTAGCGTTTAAATTTTAATTGAATTCTTTTCAACGTAGTACAAATTTCAGGCCACCGTTGATTAATATCCGGTGATAAAATTTTAGTTGTTTATTTTTTTTTTTTATATATAAAAAGAACTTTTAATGGAACATATAATGTGCATTGTGTGTAAAGTATCTTTATTTCTTCTTTATATTAAAATAATATACTTTAATTTACATATTTTTTCCTTTCTGATACTGAAATTCTTTACATTGGTAAAGACACTTCTCACATATTGATAGTTTCAGACAAAGTGAACAATTTTATAATATTAACTATTTGTATGAATAATAAGTACTCATTTACAAATAATGCTGTTATAAATTTCCCATGCAATGGCGAATACTTAACTAGTTGCCCTGTTTTAAAAGAGAAGTGCAATTTATTTTAAATTAACTTTATTTAGTAATATATGCACAAGACAACATTATTTTTCTTTTTAAACATAAAAAAGATTTTTGAAAGAAAATAATTATATCAAAATTTAATATGCTATACAATCACAAAGTAAATTATTCGGAGCATTAAAGTATCCATACCGATCCATAATGATATCTTTTTAACATCATATCTTTTTTTTTTTTTTTTCACATTATATTTTTATAGATTTTCTTAGACACATTAAATGTTATCTATGAAAATTATGAGACTGTAATTTTCTATTTTTCAAAATATAAGGGAGGAAGAAAATGATAATTCAAATTTTAAAATAATTCAGACCAGATTTATTCTAAGTAAGATATCAATTCTACTTTATCTTCTCTATCTTCTTTATCAGAGAACAAAAGCCAGACAAAAGTATATCATCTGAAATCTCCCACTGCCTTCTAAAAGCATATTAGACCGTGAGTACCCATTAGAACACTCTTTATAATTGTTTCATGGCCCCCCTTTTTTTTTTTTCTCATTATTATTATATATTTTCTTTCGACTTCGCTTATTTAGCTGGTGGGAGAGCGCAGTTTAAAATATCGATATAAAAAGTTTGGTACGTAAGTAATAAGTAGGTGCAGCTTTTCAAGACTTTTAAAAATTTTTCGTTCAATTAACTATAGAAATTCGATAATATGTTTAAAAAATAGTTCTTAAAAAATCACCAATTTCGTCTCATACAAGAGGATATGATTTATTGTTAAGGCATTATAAGAAAAGATGCAAAGACATTACCACGTTTCGTTTGTTTAATTAATGATAAATATAAAAATATCGCAATAGAGTATTTAACATTAAGAAAAATTATAGTAATAGTTTAAAAAAAAAAAAAAAAAAAAAAAAAAAAGATATTAAAGTGTAAGAAAAATTCATTATTCTTATAGATTAAAGTATCTATGTAGGTTATACACATAACCAAGAAAAACACTGTTTTAGTTTTTTTATTACAAAGCGTTCCTTTACGGAATTTTTTCAGACTTGCCCTATTAACTCCTTTTTACTTTCCGAACACTATAGTGAGGAAAGTATTGTTATCATGTGAAAAATCCGAATTTGAGATTTTGATGTTTCTATACGTTTCGAGGTCCCCTGAGTCTGTTTCCACTATTTTTACGATGATGTATGTATGTATGTGTGTGTGTATGTATGCGTGTATGTATGCGTGTGTGTATGTGTGTGAGTGAACACTCTAGCGTCTAAACGCTTTGTTCGAATAAGCTGAAAGTTGGTACGTATATTATAAGTCACCATAGTACGAACCCTATAGATTTTGGTGAATCTAGCACTCATAGTTTTTTTACAGGGACACCAGGAAAAATTCTTTATTATTATGGCCTATGGGGGGGGGCAAATTTTTAAAAGTGCGATAGCGTCTAAATGCTTTATTAATCTGAGCAAAAATTTGTACACATGTTATAGGTCACAGTTGCACGAACTGTATAGATTTTGGTGAATTTAGCACATACAGTTTTTTTACAGGGGCACAAAGAAAAATTCTTTATCATTATGGTCTATGGAGCCAAATTTTTAAAAGTGTGATAGCGTCTAAACGCCTTATGAATCTGAGCAAAAAAATTTTACACATGTTAAAGGTCATAGTTGCACCAACTGTATAGATTTTGGTGAATTTAACACAACAGTTTTTTTACAGGGACACAAAGAAAAATTCTTTATCATTATGGCCTATGGGGGCAAATTTTTAAAACTGTAATAGCGTCTAAACGCCTTATTAATCTGAGCAAAACATTTGTACACATGTTATAGGTCACAGTTGCACCAACTGTATAGATTATGGTGAATCTAGCATTTACAGTTTTTTTACAGGGACACAAAGAAAATTTTTTTATCAATATGGCCTATGGGACCAAATTTTTAAAAGTGCGATAGCATCTAAACGCCTTATTCAATTGAGCTGAAAATTTATATGAATATTATAAATCACTGTTGCACGAAATATAAGCATTTTGGTGAATCTAGCATTTATAGGTTTTTACAGGGACACAACGAAAAATTCTTTATTATTATGATCTATGGGCTCAAATTTCAGTAGCGTTAAATAAAACATCGTGTAATATATGGAGAAAAATACTGAAACACTCTATTATGGTTTTCTCTCTTTTGTTTGTTTAACAACTCCTCTTTCTTTGCTTTATCTACAAAACTGTTAATTACATAATGTTCGAAAAGTCGAGTGGAGTCACTCCAGATTTTTTAATATCTTTTCGTATGAAATTGTCAGTTTCCAGTAAACAGATGAGTTTGTCATGTTTTTGTGAAAATCGGCAGTGGGACCGAAAGTCGGTATCTCCAAAATATCTCTAACGATTTTCTTCAAATTTGCTACATAAACAACTTTTTAGATGTCCTTTAGCATCTGTTAGTTGATTACTGCAGAAAATTTGACAGACGTCCTGATTATATAGGTCAGTTATACACTTCGCGAAAATTGGGTCTTTAAAAAGAAAAACGACTCAAAAGAATTTTTAAAAACTCGCTATGTAAACTGTCTTTTTTATATTTTCACGACGCATGTATCAGTTTGCGCCTATAGGACAGTCTAACATGTGTCTAATATGTTAAATAAATTTTATGTTTTCTGACTACACTAAATGAGTATTTTATATGCTAAGTAGTGATAATGAAAATCTTGCGGTTGTTACAAAACACACACACACACACACACACACACACACACACACACATATATATATATATTTTGAAGGTTTAACTTTTATTTCGATCACTATGTACCAATAGAAAATTAAGGTACCATACCATTAAATTCTCATTAAATACTATGCTGAGGTTATATGCATACATATAAAATTTTATCTTTGTCAACTGCAAAAGCATACTTTAATTATTTATTTATTTATTTACTTTTTGAGACATAGAAATCTTTCTTAAAAATGAAAAAAAAAAATATCTTATTGATTAAATTTTTTTATGATGTATATTTGTAAATTTTGATTGTGTGTGAAATTTCATAATACCGAATAAGATCTTTAAACGTATTTTTTTTCTTCTTCTTTTCTTCTCATTTCTTCTTTCTTTCTTCAGTATTCATAAATGTTGCTTTGAAAAGTTTCTGTTAGTCACAAAAAGAACTTGAGACTTTTCACCGAATGGTAATGAACTTTTTTAGTCGAAAATTTGCTGACTTATATTTCTAATAAGATTTGTTTAAAGACTACTATATACACCAAAATACAGATGGTTCAAAGCAAATACACAGTCATAGCAGAAATTATTTCTGGAAATCTTCCAGCTTAACAAGATTCTTTTATGCATCTTTTGCAATTGCTTTGTAGATTTTTTTTTTTTTTTTTTTTTTTTTTTAATTTTACGAAATTTTACTATGTAACCTATACAGAATTCAAAGCGTTATCAATAGACAGCCTTTATTTCCCAATCCGTTTAGAAGAAAGACATACTTCCTATTAAAAATTATTTTAGTGTTATTAATAACAATTTTATATCGCAAAAATCCCCATGTTTTATTATATGTTCTACTTAGTTGTACTTACCCTTTAGTTGTACTTTGTGAAATAATCTTGATACGCTAAAAAATGAAAAAAAAAAAAACTTTTTATTTTTATGTTGCACAGATCTGTCAACTTAAAATTTAAACAAGTTTTTCAGAGTTATATACAAAGTTTAGTATTATTATATATAGATAAAAAAATATATATATAAATAAATATAAATAATATTAATATGTAAATAACTGTATATTTTAAGTGACCCTTTATTGGAAATCAAATATTTGAAATTAAATGACTCGGCCAATTTCAGACGTAATAGGATTTTTTTTTTGTTTGTTTGCCTCATTAGTGTACCAAAATTAATTTATTAAATATAATTAAAGATATCAGGTAAAATATAAAAATTTAAATTATATATTTTTTACAGATTGATTTTGTGAATTATTTCGCGGAATGACATCACTTTTTATTTCACTTACAGAAATTTGTAATTCGAAGTATGCATTTTTTAATAACGGTTGCTAAATTAAAGGTCATCTAATGATAGCGCTGTGCATTGTGTATAACTAAAGATGAAGAAATAAATGTAGCTTTAAAAATGTATACTACTGTGATGACTACAATATATAATATTCATATTAAGGTGTCTCTTAAATGGGGAAAAAATTTCTTTCTTTCTTTCTTTACTTTTTTAAAATCCGATACTTATACCCTCTCATTTTTTTTTCTATTTGGCCCTAAACACATTTTATTAAAATACCAGATCTTTGGGATAATGTTAAAACGTGCGGAATTAACGGGGAATTTTTAATATCTATATTAGGTGTTTTTCGTCAATTCGGCACTTATTAACATTTCCCCACAGAGCTGATATTTTGCTAAAAAGTGCTTAGAGCCCAATAGAACAAAAAAAACAAAAAAATAGAGGGTATACGTATCGGATTAAAAAAAAAAAAAGCCCTTGTTTTAAGGAACACCCTAATATATATATATATATATATATATATATATATATATATATATGTACAGTGCTCTACAAAGTTATAGGACACCTACGCTTTTTTTGCAGTTTGTAAATATTTATAATGCATTAGCAACGAAATCTATTAAAATATAAATATGTAATTTGAAATCTATTAAAATATAAATTTATAACTTTAATAAAGTATTTTAAATATTAAAAAATGCGAGTTTAAATAAATTTGCAAAATTTAGAAAAGAAAATTGAAATATTTCGTGTTGCAAAATTGTGGAACACTTTTAATATTTATGTTAATATTGATAATTAGCTTATTCATTTTATAGTTTTATTGTATTTTTTAGAAAATGCCAAGAAGTAAAAGGCATACAGAAAAAGAAATTTGTAAAATTGAAGCGTTATGCGAGAGAAATGCTTCAATAAAGAGCATATCTGAAGAACTTAAAGCTCTCGCCACATAATTCAAAATTATCTTAAAGACCCAAATGCTTATGGAAAAAATTATTCTTCAGGACGTAAGAGAAAGCTTTCCAAACGAGATGAAAGAGCAATTACTCGAAAAGCATCGAATTTCAAGAAAAATCTCGCACAAATGAAAAGCGAATTGAAATGAAAAATGTTTAATCTAGACAGTCCCGATGGATTTAATGAATACTGGTGAGACTTGAGAAAAGAAAGACTTTTTTTTTTTTTTTTTTTTTTTTTTTTCCCGAAACAAAATTTTGGTGACGGTAGTTTGGACTGATTTTTCTTCTTCAGGAAAGCTTGATATCCAGTTTATATTCAATAGAATGAATAGTTCGGAGTACATAATAGTACTCAAAAATGCTCTGTTACCATTTCTTCGAAAATTTCGATGAAAGAAATTAATTTTCCAACTAGATAATGCTTCTTGCGTCAAGAATTATGAAATAAAGGTTTTTCCAACAGGGAAAGATAGCAACTCTTAATTGGCCACCTTGCTCTCCTGATCTAAACCCAGTAGAGAATCTATGGGATATGATAGTCCGAGACATTTAAGCAGGAAACAAACAATACAATAGGATAGATGAGTTGCAAAATGCTAACTGCATCTTGGAATTCTATTGCTGCTAATGTCTTGTCAAACTTACGTGAAAGTACGAAAAATCGTCTTTTTCAAGTGATAAATCGTTCTGGAGGACGTACTGATTATTAAATTTATTTATGTGACTATATTACATACTTTTTGTTTTATATTATTTCATATGCCCTATAATTTTGCAACAAGCCAAAAAAGAATTTTGTTTGAAAATACATATGCATTTTTCTAAAACTTAGTGAAACCATATTTTTTCCATGTATGTTTTTGTGACACATCTTCATTATAAAACAAAATTTTCAAAACAATTACAAAAAGTTTAGATACAGTGTGTTTTCAGTGATGTCCTATAACTTTGCAACGTACTGTATATAAATGAAAGGATAGAAAATAATTAATTTTCAATAAAGCGAAACCTTATTCAAAAAATATGAATCGTTTTTAAAATTTCTACATCACTTAGATTTCGTAAATTTCCCTGTAAATGTAATTTTACGGTTGAATACTTTATTACGCAAGAATCAGAAAATAGGAGAACTCTAAGATTAATTTTAAAGTACCGCAAGTGCGATTTTAATTTTATTGTGGATTGTGGTTAGAAAATGCATGAAATTAAAGCCTGGACAAATTTTGTGAGCCGTAGGGGGGGGGGGGGGGGTTAAATCCCACCAGAATCGGTAATGTTTGGCCCAAAAAGCGAAAGCATAAACAATCGGAGAACTTTCTGCACAGGGTTTAGTTGTTAAACTTCCCTCCAGTTTACCCGATTCTGAAATTGCAATGGTTCACGGAAATCACTGATTATTCTTTGTTGCCTTCCCGGACCTGAATAAAATAAAGATACTTTGACTTGATTAATCAAGACTCCTTATTGTGTCCATTGGCTAAATTCCATGCATTCTACATACATATAATGTTATAAAATTGTATAATGCAAGAGAAATATGTTATAAAAATGTCAGATTTATCCATAAGAACTAAAATATAGCGAGGCATAAAAAAAATATTATATCGTCCAAAGTACTTACAATATAATGAGCAACATTCACCAATAAGGCATAGATTAAAAATATCAAATTGGCAACAAAAGAGGAATGTCCATCCATATTTAAAATTTTAGCATAAAAAATGAATATTTATAAATTTTATTAAAATTTGAAAATCACTCAAAAATAAAGAATAATCTCCTCACGTACATTCCATTCTTCAGAGAGCAAGATTTTAAAATCTACAGTAGGCAAATTAACCCAAACACAATAGTGTACATCTGATTCTGCGATTAAAAGAAGAAAAAAAAAAGAAAAGAAAAGAAAGAAAGAAAGAAAAAAAAGATTAAGTAAAGAATGAGAAATCACCACATAAAATTACCAACTGCAAGTTACACATATACATGAATGCATGTATGTTCATTATATTCCTTACATTGTATATTTGGTAGAGTGCTGTTTCTTTAAAAAAAAAAGTAAAAAAATAATAATAATGGTGTTACCATTTGCGGTAAACTACCTTGCTGTATTCCCGAAAATTGAAATTCGGGGTCAGATGGCTGTAGTGATGGTAAGCGATACATGAAAATCTGACCCCACTAGATCCACCATACTAGGGGTGTTCAAACTAGGGGTATCTTTTTATTTTTATTTTTTCGTTACATTTTTTTTCAAATTTCTAAAAAAGTGCTGGACGAAATGGTCTGGAACTTTAAACATGCAAAGGACATTTAAAAACTCACTTTTTTCAATATCGATTTAGTCCGGAGTGCAATTAAGTGACCAACTAGAAATTGAAGAATAGCGCAAATACTTTCAATCACCCTGTATCATATAAAGTTTCAAATGCGGTTTCTTCAATTTGTAGTTGGTCGCCCAATTGCACTTTAGACTAAATCGATAGTAAAAAATGTAAATTTTTAAATGTTCTTTCCATGTGTAAAATTCCAGGCCATTTCGTTCAATATTTTTTTAGAAAATCGAAAAATGTCAAAAAATAAAATAAAATAAAATAAAATAAATAAAATAATAAAATAAAATAATAATAATAATAATAATAACCACCCACTGTATCTGTTTTAGAAACTCTAAGAGTTTAAAAATACTATAGGAAAAGTCATAGTTAGATATAGGGCTCGGGTACTAAATTAAATTATGTTTAAGACAGAATATTATTATTATTATTATTATTATTATTTGTAACATTTTGTTTCAAACATAGCCAAAGTTATTAAAGTTTATGGCATTTAAGTAATTTAAAAACATACAAGAAAACACTTGTAAATTCCAAATTAATATGAAACTTTAAAAACATCCTGATTAGAGTAAAAAAAAAAAAATAATAATAATAATAATAATAATAATAATAATAATAACATTTAAAAAATTTTTCGAAATTCGATATCTATAAAATCCATCTTTGGAAAAATAAAATCATACTATCGGTTTTTCTGCGTAAAGATGTTCCGACCATGCTGGATGACATATTTCAGAGGATAAATGCATTTACAAATGGGTCATTCTCACATAACGGTAAATTTTGTGTCCTTGGCTAAAAAATGTTACTTGAGCAAGTCAGCTATGAAAGTTAAAATTTTTTTTCAACAATTCTTTTCAAGCACTACACTGTGCAGTAATTTGAATATCAAAAAAATTAAAATTTCAATATTTAAAAAAAATTTAAAGTTGTAAATGTCATTACCAAGGCTCGTCCCGAAATCCAAACTTTATTATTTGAACCTTTATTTTAAAGAATTGAAAAATTTAAAAATAAAGCTAAAAATTTTCTAGGTATATTTAATGTTTCTATTTTTAATATATTTGGAACTTTAGACATAAAAGAAAAAATTCTATTAATTATTCTTATTTAAAACGTGTCCCTATGTGTAACTGTCATTACCAGGGTGCGTAAGTTTTTTTACAGTACCTCACTACTAGATAGTGCTGTCATAATTATCAACCTGTCAAAAGTAAAGTATTTCATGCACTTACAAGCAGACAAGTTTTTTTTAGTTTAAGTAAATACAAATTATTTCTTTTTGCTGTTTTTGTTCTAAAATTATAGTCAGTGTATTTATTGTGTGTCATTACAAAGTCCATTATTACAGAAATACACAATTAATAAATTTGAATTTGCTGAATGATTTATAAAGATCCTTGGGACCGCATACAGATTAAATATTGCATTAGCTTTTAATTGTTATAATTTAGCCATAAATAGGCTTGACATTAAAAATGTCATTACCAAGGTGGTCATTACCAAGGTGTTCTGAAAACATGGTAATGATGTCTAGGAACACGTTAATGACTGTTTTAGACCCCCCCTTTTTTTTTTTTATTCATTTCATAACTGTTCATTAGCAGAAATTGCCAAAATTCCATTTTATGGACTAATTTAGTCTATCATAAAGCTTTTTGTCTCATTTGACAGACAGTTATAGGATTCATAAAGTGAAAATTATTCCAAAAATCTCACCATTGATATATCATCTAGACATTTTAATTTTTCTGCTGCAAATTAGAATGATAAATACAGCTATCCATAAATAAATGTGTAATTATTTGGCCTTTGGTCATTTCTGTGGTTCTGTCTGTTATTACCAAGTTCACAAATGTCATTACCATGTTGCAATGGAAAATTAAAAAAATAATTTAAGCTGTAATTAAGGCAAACGATCTCTGCTGGTAATTTTTTCCTCTATAGGAGACGTGGATAATTGCATTAATGTAAAAAAATCAGGAATTAAAACAATTTTTTTTCATTTTTTTCTGAAACCAATATTTACGATTATCTGAGAATGACCCAAATATGGATTACTATGGATTATTATTATTATTATTTTTTTTTTTTTTTTTTAGTTAGCTACAAAAATCATACAATGCAAAATACATTAATTTGTGCACTGAAGTATAAAACTAAACAATACCTATGCTGTACATTTATAATTTCATTAAAGATTATAATTCATAAAATAAACTAAACGAATATTCTTTTATGTATAAGAAAGGAAATGTATTTTTCGACTGTTTAATCAACCAATATAATTAGGCGGAATGTGAGGAATTAGCCAATGGGAAAATCAGAAACGCTAGTCAAGGAAAATGTAGGAAAAATTAAGAAAGTGCAGTTTGAATGTAAGATTTTCAATAATCAAGCAGAGAGGACACATTGAAATCACAATTACAATCTTTTTAAGATTCTTGTAAATGCAAAAACTTCAAAGCCATCAAGTTTAAATTGTCTGGTAGTTGGAAATTTTATATTTAATCCGCATTTTCTTAATTTTTTCCACATTTTCTACGACTACTGTTTATCAATTTCCCATTGGCTAGTCCCCCCACATTACGTTTAATTGTATTGGTTGATTAAACAGCTGTAAATTTCGATTCCTTTCTTATATATAGGAGCACTTATGTTTCTTTTCTTTTATGCACTGATGACGGAACGCTAAATGCTACCAAAACCGCTGTTTGTTATTATATTATTTTCTGTGGCGTTCAAGATGCTGTTTTATTTTCTTGTGTTCATATTTGTCTAGCACCAAGTATTCTTTAAATATGCTATAACTCCATTGATTTTGAAACACCGTCAAAGTTCAAATTGTAAGTTATAAATTATTTGTTTTGTTTCTTTCTTCTCTCTCTCTCTCTCTCTCTCTTTTTTTTTTTTTTTTTTTAAATAAGAAATACGATGCGAAATTTGTTCCAGAAAGTTACAGAAAAGAATAAATATTTATGAAATAAAGACGCAACATCTGTTACAAAAGTAAAAACTTTTTTACACAAAATCATTTTTTTTTTTTTTCAAACAATATCCGAAGTTAACTCATGCACGTATTTAAAAAGCTTGTTATTTACAATTATCCATCTCAACATATAGAATACCTTTTTTTTTTTTTTTTTTTTTTTTTTCCCCACCAGTATCGAAAAAAAAAAAAATAAAAATAAACCTTGAACATATTTTAAAAGGAGCCACAGTAAATAAATGCATGTCTGAGTTCGTTTAGTTAAAATATCATTTGCAAAATTTTCAAGAAAACAATGATTTACTTTGTTTGAGTAAAATAATGTTAAAATAGTGGAATTCTTCTATATAAGAGAAAAAGCTTTGTTTTTGTTCGACATTATTAAAATGATACGAACCACTAAACAGGGAAAATTGCAAAAGTTCTTTTAGCAAGTAACTGTGCTTGTTACATAGAGAATTTCATTTTTAAATTGAAGCGAAATACAGTAAAATTAACTTCAAGCTATTGGATTTTTTTTTTTTTTTTTTAATATTTAAAATATCAAAATAGATTTTTCTCTGTATTATATCACTATTTAATATATTAGCATTCATCATTTTTCCTAAGGAAATTTATAAACTTATATTTTCAATAGAAATTATGTAGTAGTAATGATATTGTTAAAAAAAAAAAAAAAAAAAAAAAAAAAAAAAAACTAACCTTCACTTTTACTTAAAAATAAATAAATAAATAAATAAATAAATAAATAATAATGACAAATTTCTATTTTACTTTTAATGCAATAAAAATGACCAAAAAAAAAAAAAAAAAATTAAAGAAAGAAGAAAAGGGATTGTATAGATTAAAAAAGCATAATATACGAAATGGACTACCATTGCTACCGTTGAAATAATTAATCACGACTTTTCGTTAAGCGAAAAATATAAACAGAAGCGTAAAAGCAAGCAACGCAAGGGATTTTGCGTTTGTTACTTGCGTATAACTGCTTTTTTTTTTTTTTTTTTTTTTTTTTGACCGATGAAGAGACTTTTGTAATTATTCGTCATACAACAATTGTTGAGTTTTTTGCCCACTGTATTTTAAATTTAGTAAACGTATTTTTAAAAGAATTAAAAAGATTAAAAAAATTTATCTAATAAAGTTGCACATGTGCTAAAAATAAAATAAATAAAAAAATAAATAAAATAAACAAAAGAGCTTTTTTAACCAAAATTCCACATGCATTTTACAAACAATATGTGGAGTTAACTTTTGTGCTTATATATTTAATAGCCTGTTATTCACAATAATCTTTGTCAACATCGAGAAATTTTTTAATGTACCAAAAGTGGAATTAGCGCTAACATAAAGAATTAAGAAAAGGTCTTCAACTTATAAAAACGCTAAAGTGTATATCTGAACTCATTTAGTTTAAATACCAATTATATATATATATATATATATATATATATATATATATATATATATATATATATATATATATATATATATATATATATATATATATATAACGATTCATTTTGAGTGAGTAGGTTAATGGGAAAATACAGGAATTCTTCACACACAAACAACAACAACAAACTTTGTTTGTGTTTAATATTATTAAATGATATGAACCCCTAAATAGTGAAAATTATAAAACTTCTATTAGCAGGTAACTATGCCTTTTATATAAAAAATTTATTTTGAACGTTTCCTGTTATGCGAGGCTAATTAAAACAAAAATTAAAGATTTCAGTGCATTAAAACAGAAAATACTTTCTCTAAATATATTTAAAACACTTAGACATTTTAATTCCATATCGCAATTATTACCAGCAATCTTAAATTTGTTTAGTAAAATTGCATACTTATTTTGAATTCCAATAATGTTGTCATAAATATATTGCAAAAATTCTTAATTTGCCTATTTATTTTAAACAACTTAACAAATGGAAAATTTGATGTTCAGTGGTGAAGAATAAGAATTTTGTAATGAAATAAATAAAAATAATTATTATTTTGTCATAAATACATTGTAAAAATTTTTAACCCACATATTTTTCTTAATTACATTTAAAAGCATTAAAAATATGTTGTTAAATGTTAAAGAATAAAATTTTTCTAAAAAAACACCTACGAAATGCTAATTACGTTGTATTAACCCTTTATTTACCGATATATGAAACAAACAAAAATTGTAATTGTAACAAATTTTTTTATTTACCTAAGAGTATTTTTTAGAGATATACTCAATAAAAATTGTGCATATCGTGTCATCATAGTAATTAATAAGGATTTTGTGAGATGGTACTGTAAGTGTACCACTGGTACATAGAAGCCGAAAAAGGTGTTTGGACTTTTAAAAAGTTCAAAAATGTATTTACATTTTATATTCCATATATTACTTTCATTACTCGGCAACCGTAGGGAATGGAAGCACTGTATTCGGTCTGAAAATTCGACAGAGTTCACCTGCTTTACATGCTTTAAGGTCTCCTGAGTTAAAAAAAGCAAAGTATTTTTTGGCAATTGATCAATTTGTGTGTATGTATGTGGGGAATCTTTTGAATATCATATTTCCGAAACTGTTAACGATAGAACTACGAAACTTCAGAATATATACAGATCTCTAGTGTACAGATATATTCTTCCAATTTTTGGTGAAAATTGGAAATCCAGAAGTAGAACATCCGGAACCGGGAGTGGGGCCGTAAGTTCGAATCTCAAAAACGGTTTTAAAGATTTTCTTCAAAGTAACTATGTTATGTAAACACTTTATTAGATGTCCTTTTGTATGAAATGGTTAGTTCAGGAAAATTGATAGGCGTCCTGTATAAATTGCTAAATTTTTGGTCTTGCAAGTGCGTTCCCTTAAAAACTGCTGTACTTTTTTTCAAACTTGTCAAATTAATCATCTTTTAGGTATAATTTTGTATGTAATTATTGTTTTCTGGTCAATAACTGAGTATGCCAAGATTTGGTAAAAGTGAGTATCTCAAAAAGGATTCTAGCGATTTTCTTGAAAATGTTTGCACAAACTTACTTTAAATATTTTTTTCCAATGTATTATGTGGTTGTTAAAGGGAAATTAACAGTTATCTTGATTAGGTAGGTCAGTTTTAGATCTCGGAAATTAATTTTCTAAAAACGGCTCAACCAATTATTTTCTTCTTATTATTTTTAAATTCACTATGTAAATCTATTCCATATGTCTTTACATGGGTGTCAGCTTTCTCTAACCGGAAAATTTTTAGGTGTCTACTCTATTAGATCAATCTTATGTCTTTTGGTCACATAATCTCTAAACAGTGCATATAATGCATATAAAATGTGTAATATTGGGTAATGGAAGTCGTGTGGTTATTTCACACCAGATTCCCCCCCCCCCCTTAAGAATAGTGAGAGATTTTTGAGGTAATATAGAAAATAATTACACCAAACATACGAAGATACTTCACGGAAGAGTGTAAAATATGCCAAGCCAAAACATGAAGAGCATTTCATAAAATCCTTTCTGGAACAAAAAACGGCTATTTGTAAAGTCTAATTATTTGTAGTGAAGTTAAAATGAGCTATATACAATCTATTCTTATAAATATATTAAACATTTATTCCATAAATTTGATTTTATACTCTTTTTAATCAATTGGAACTTTAAAGTGCCGTCAGTAAATAAAGGGTTAAATCAACGGTAAGAAAACTTAACCTGCATATTTGTTTTAATTAACCTCAAAAGCATCGAAAATCTCCTGTTAAGTGAGGAAAATATGCATTTTGTAAAGAAACTTCTAAGGATATTAAATACGTTGTAAAAGATATATTGTAAAAATTTTTAACTAACATACTTATTATAATTCTACGAAAAAGCATTGAAAATGTCATGTTAAGTGATCAATTATAAGAATTTTGTAAAGAAACACCTAAGAATTTTAATTGTGTTGCATTAAATATGTTGTAAAAATTCTTAACCAACATATTTATTCTAATTATTCTCAATTTTCTAAAAGTTAATAATAAATCATGAATGCTAATAACTTTGTAATTAAATATCTCAGAGTTCACAAACACAGAGCAATTGTTTCGAGTCAAGTTCCACATTTCATCATATGGCAAAATGTAAAGCATCAGTGGTACATGAAAGCAACAAGCAGTTGAACATGTTTAAACTTATACGAACTACTAAACAAAGGAATATTAAAAAAAAAAAAAAAAAAAAAAAAAAAAAATACTTTTAGCATTCTTTTAGAAAATATTATACACTGAAGACAGTTCACTAAAGATTAAATGGTACAGGAACAGTTATCTGCAATTTCTCCACCCCCTTTGGCGTTTCTATACATTGAAGACTTCACCTGATTTTGTAAATCATTTAATATTTTTCCTCCAGTTTTGAAAAAATTTTTAACTCGAATATCTTTACTAAAAGCAGAACTCAAGAAAATTTTATCCGAATACGTTTAAATACCATTCATAAAAATTTTATGAAAACAATGATTTACTTTGTGTGACTAGAATAATGAAAAAATAGAGGAATTCTTTTAAAAAAGAGAAAAACTTTGTTTCTGTTCGACATTATTAAAATTATATGGACCACTAAACAGGAAATATTACATTTTTTTTTTTTTTTTTTTTTTTTTTAAAGAAAGTAACCATGATCGTTACGTAACGAATTTTATTTTGAACTTTTTACTGTTATTTACGCCTGAATGAAATAAAATTTAAAGCTTTTAGTATATTGAAAAATAAAATATTTCCTATAAAATATTAAAAATGTCTAAACATTTTAATTCTATCACTATTTAATACTAGAAATCTTAAAAATATTTAATGTAACTATGTATTGGTATTTTCACTTTTAATTATGTTGTGATAAATATACTATAAAAAATTTTAACTTACATATTTATCTTAATCACACTTATAGGCATCGAAATTCTGGTGTTAAATGATAAAGAATAATAATTTTCTAAAGAAATACATCATAATAATGGTTATGTTGTAATAAATGTATTTAAAAAAATTCTTAACTTTTATTATATTTATTGAAAATTAAATTTATTATATTTATTTAAAATCATAGAAAATACTGATTTCAAGAGATGAAGAATTAGAATTTTGTAATGAAACTCCTAAGAATGCTAATTGCGCTACACTGTTAAATATATTAAATTTTTAATCATCATATTTATTTTTACACGCAAAAGCATAAAAAATCTGATGCTATGTAATAGGACTGGGCTTTATATCGATGTAAATTCAAATATCGATTTAACGCTAATATCGTTTATTCAATTGAAATATTTCATCTTCCGTGAAATATCGATGCAGAAACATAAAAAAAAAAAACGCAAACTTCTGATGCCACGCTAAACCGATTCAGTAACGTTGGAATAATGCCAGATGGATATTCATTCAGTCGGATACCGGTTTAGTGTAACATAAACAGCTAAATCATGAAAATCTTTACTCAATCAAACCGCAAAGACTCAAGAGAGTAGCAGTTTTGATTTAGTGTTGCGCAAGCGTACTGGGAAGTGAATATCGGTTTAAGACCCGACCCGAGGAAGCATTCTTTCGAATGGATTACGGTTTTAGAAACGCATGCGTAGTAACGAAATGAAAACTGAGAAATGAGATCTATTCATTCATTCATTCGAAATTCGTTTGATTACTGGAGATTTACTTTATCAATATTAGTATTTTCTTCGGCTATTTTTATTATAGTTCCTGTTCCTATAATTAAAAAATAAGATACTTCAGTTTCTGTTTATTAGATAAGTGAATAATTAACTATTCTTTATTAATATTTCCTGCAATTAATAATATTCCTTCATTAAATTTATTAATTTCAGTAAAGACTATGAGATTGTCATATTGTCAAAAATAAAGTAATTCAAACAGCAGCGTCATCTTAGATATGATTATTCTAACATTTAATTATCTGATTTCTATTTATTTCGAAATCAATTACTTAACAGTGTATAGTATGGGTATTAAAAAATAATTTTGAATACGGAAAAAGTTGATGCTTTTTTTTTTTTTTCTTCAAGTGTACCAAACTGTTTTTGCTTCTATTACTAATTTCCTTTCTTACACTAAGCCAATTATTAGTCTTTTTGTAATTTGTCTTGATGTAATTTAATCTAACATAGGTAAAAATTTTAAACTTCAATATAAAAAGAAAAATCTCATGAATTTTGAAAGAAATTGTATTTTAGAAAATTTTAATTAAGATTTACGTTTATTAGGAGATTCAAAGCACTATAGAAATTTAATATCTTGTGTGAAGCCATTTTGTAATTCGTTTGTACGCAAGTGGAGAATGTAAATATTTTAATGCATTAAAAAGTAATAAGAAATAATAAAATTCTGAATTTATCAATAAGTTAAAAATTAAATAAATAAATTGGGGTGATTCATATGTTCTAAAGGTTACTCACGAAATGTCACGTCACGAGTCAATGGGAAATATTTCTGTGATAAAAATAATAATTTCAAGGAAAAAATTTAATTTTGTCAAATTAATATAATTTTTTTATGGTTCATTCTTGATTTTCGCGTTTTTGCATTCTTCTGTAGGTATTCATTACAAGAAAGTACTTGTAAAAATTTTTATCTTCTGGTTTTCAATGAATTTACACGTTTCGAGAAGTCTAAAGAACGTTTTGACCATTTTTAGAAATTATCCATCTGCTTGAGTGTGAAAAAAATTTTCCAACGAATATAGCGCGAAAAATGATGCACAGAATTTCCTAAAAAGTTTTACATACTTGCACCTTGATATAAATTAGCACTTATTCGCATTTTGTACACATCAGTATACAAATGGCACTGTCGTCCCATTTTAGAACGTAAGGATATAATAAATACTTTCCAGTATATGATATTGTGAAACTAAAAAACAATTTTCTGTAATAGTAATAGTCAACTAGGATAAAATTCTTGAATTTTATGAGAATTCTTGAATTTCATTAAATAATTATTATCTGATTTATTTAACAAAGCAGTATAAAGAGTACTTATATATATATATATATATATATATATATATATAGGCATTATTGTTAGCGCTCGAATACTTTTACTGCCAACTGTATATGGAGTAAAATTATAAAAAATATCATAAAATGGTTCAACCTTTTTTTAAAATTTTCTACTTCTTGCGATTGAATTTAAGTTGCGCCAAAATTTGGAGCTACCATACATCCACTTACAAGGGAAGTATGAATCAGTAAAATTCCTATTGAAATTAAATTAAGATTAGATTAAAGAGTGTGGTCGAAAACATAGGATACAGGGCAAATTTTGTGCAACAACTCACCCATAGGCCAAGATAAAACCTTAGAAAATTTAATCCCTTTTATCAAAATTCTCGAAACTTAATTAGTGGGCAAAAAAGTATGGTACAGTGCCAGATTGTTTGATTTGAGACAAGAAGGTTTTCAGTTCAATCCCTGTCTCGGTCGATTTTTTTTATTTATTTATTATTATTTTTTTTTTTTTTAGTCCTTACGTGTAGGGACTAGCCCCTATAGTTGGTAACGCTACATTAAATCGATATATCCTTATATCGGTATTTAAGATGAACGATATATCGATTTAAGAAATGTCAACATCGCCCAGCACTACGTGTAATGAAGAATAAGAATTTCATAAAGGAACATATACGATTTAATGATGTAATAAACATTATGTAAAAATTATTAACCAACATATTTATTTTATTTACACAGAAAACCTTCAAAATGTAGATGATAAATGCTGAATGTTAAGAACTTTAGAAGAAACATCCTAGAAATCATAAATACATATCAATTGTTTTGGATAAAAATAATTAAGTTCCACTCTTCATCAAACGACAAAGTGTAAAGCATCAGTGGTAAATGAAAGTAGCAAGCAGTTTAACATGTTTTAAATGATACTAATTACTAAGCAAGAAGGATTTAAAAATTTTTTTAGCCTGCTAAGTAAAGAAAAATAAAAAAAATAAAAAAATAAAATAAAAAAATAACTACTTAATTTGAATAAAGTAAAATTAAAAATATTTCATTGTATTGAAATCGAAAGTATTTTTTTTGAAAAATGTTAAAAATATCAAAATATTTTTGAGTTATTATTGCATCACTATTTTTAGTAGCATTCTCAGATTTGTTTAGTATATGATTTATAAATTGATTTTGTCAATGTGTGTGTGTGCTAATTAGGTTTTAAATCGATTATATATATTTTTTAATTATTTGTAATTTGTTTCTATAATCGTAAATTGAAATAATAATTTGTTTGTTTATTATGTATTAACCCTGCTGTTCTGTTCCCATTTACTATACATTACATTCATACCATTTTTAAAAAATATAAAACTATATAAATAAACTAAAAATATTTTCAGGAAATTAATATATGTTCCACACTAACAAAATGGCTAGAAAATATTTCTAAACTGTCATTTCTTTATAAAGAATTGAAAAACATTTTGGGTCAAATAGATCCGAACAGAACATCGGGGTTTTAATATGAAGCATTTTATTTATAAATTACTTACATTTCTCAATTTTAAAAAGCTTTGATAATTTTAGAGAAATTCAAACAATGTGTAATAACAAATTGCAAAACAAAAGGTATTTGGTAAGGAATTTAGGGACATTCTGTTTATTTTATCAATTTTTGTTGAATTGCATTATATATAGCGTACCCCGTAGGTAAAGGACACCATGTGCATTTTGTGAAAAGTGCTGGCACCGTCATTTGTAAGCATTTTTTAATTTATAAAGAGCTGATAACACTAAAGTCCAGCACTAAAGTCCAGTTACTACAAAGGAGATAAGACTGTGGAAAATAAAACCATATCAATTTTCTTTATTCATTACAAATGTATTCCATTGTAGCACATTAAAGACATGGTTGTAACTCTTTTCTCAAAATGAACATGGTGTCCTTCTCCTCCGAGGTTCAAATATGCAGACAATTAAATTAAGTTTAGAAATATTATTTGGGTTAATTTTTAATGCACATAATTTATCATGTTTAGAAAAATAAAATAATTAATTTTAAATTATTGATATCATATTAAATATTAAACCTTCTTCACTTTATTTATTTATTTATGTATTTTTTTTTTTTTTTTGGGGGGGGGGGCGATATTGGCTATGTATTGGCGATAATAGAAAAATGTTTAGGGAACAGAATCACTTTTTAGCTGTGCGTTTTTTTACTTCTTATTACCCCTGAATTCCTACAGCAGGGCGACTAAAAATTCAGCAGAAGTTAAAAGCTGTTTTGAAAGGGAGTATACAAAGCGACCAGGGGTTATTTTATGAATACTGCGAAATACAGAAGATGCTTGTCAAGGGCAGATAGGTTAAATCAACCGTAAAAGTGCCCTTTATATTCCAAGAAAAATACACGATCTTTCAAAATCTCGCGTACTACACATATTATCGCGAACTATTTAGGTTCCCTTCCCCCCCTCCCCTCCCCCCTCTGTAATACCTTTGCAAACGACTTACATGACACATTGTAAGAAGTTCAATGACTTTTTCAGGATCTAATGTAAAATTTTAGATGTCATTTTATGACTGACTATTGTGCATACTTTTTTTTTGAAGTGTTCATAAAAATAGTTATTGATTCTAAGAATTTTGATGTATTGTAAAGTTAAGCATGAGTCGTCATCCGAATAAATGAAAGCCAGATCCTCCTTCCTCCCTTGTATTCTGACTTTTGGTTGTAAAATTTGTCGTTTTATACCTAGGCATTGTGTGCCTCTTCAGATATTAACTTGTTGATTCAATATTACAACAATTTTATACTGTTCTATAATTGTTACGTGTATGCATGTATTGTACTTTTTCACTATGAGTATAGAAGGCATACAAGCACGAATTTTGCTTGGCCGTAGAATATAGGTTTTTATATTTTAAAGCATTTTTTAATAATTATATATTTAACAATAATTTTATTTACATGAAATCAAATTTCTATAGTAAAAACACGAATCTTCACTTTTTTATATTTTAGTGCATATCGAGCAACAATCGTCTGTTTTCCTAAATATTACTACTGTATCTATATCTATCTATCTATCCATGTATATATATAAACTAATAATAATTTTACTTTAATTTTCATTATAAAAAAAAAAAAAAAAAAAAAAAAAAACACGTGCAAATTAATATACATTTGTGATTTGGATTTTTGATATCACAACAAATTTAAAACTCACATTATAGATATTTATCTCTTACAACAGATGAAAATGTATGTATAATCCTTTTAACATGTGATGTGTTTTAGTTAGTATAAAAATAAAATATGATTATTCGTTAATCTTTTATGTCTTTGTATTTCTTCATACGCTGTTTCAGTGTTAAGGAAAAAAATTGTAAATAAACATCATAAAGTTATACAGTTATTTCCATTACACAGTTATATTCTAATTAACTAATCACAATCATTTTTCCAGCAAAAAAAGTAAGCACGAATGCATCTTTAAAGCTGCAAGTACTAATTTCAAAAGAGATGTTTTGAAAAAAAAAAAAAAAAAAAAAAAAAAAATGAATAAGATTCCAAAAATAATATCAGTATATTAGTTACAAAAGGATAAATTCTAAGAGTAGGTTTATAAATTTTAAGAACTGCATTTAGCAAAATGCTTTGAGAAACAAAGGAAAATAATGAATAATAATAAAATTTTGTAAATAAATGCAACGAAATGCAGAATAGGTAAAAAATAAAAAATAAATAAATAAAAGTTGGGTCAAAATAATTAAGCATGGTTCATCATCAGATGAATAAAAATAGACAAGAGTGCAGTGTAAAAACAACAAACAAACCTAATAATTGTTTCAGCTCGAAACAATTAATCACGATCTTACTGTCATACTAGATTAGTGTCTTCGTTTTTTTTTTTCACCTAATTAAGAGTTATACTTAATTGTTTAAACCCAAATACCTTTTTTTTTTTATTTATGATGTTTGCTTACAAAGTTCTTTTCCTTTAT
Organism: Salticus scenicus; assembly: GCA_963930645.1. Classification (NCBI taxonomy): domain Eukaryota; kingdom Metazoa; phylum Arthropoda; class Arachnida; order Araneae; family Salticidae; genus Salticus; species Salticus scenicus. The sequence goes on from OZ005656.1 coordinate 27,280,808, forward strand.
CTAATTTCTCTGTGCCTGTTACCACTTTTTCAGTGTATTAATTTTCTTCTCTGTTATTTATTACAAAAGTAATATTTTCTAAAATAAAAATTTAGATAGACTAAAGATTAAGTAGTTAATACTTTAATACTTTGAGATTGTACAAAAACATTTCGCAGCTGCTCATCACACATAGTTATAAATTCTCGAAAATGATAAATTAACATTCAAATATTTTTAAAAGGTTAAGGGGACAAGAGACATTCAAAAGTAACTATTTTGATTTTACATTCTATAGCTCTTCAAATCAAGTACTACCATTAAATCTATTATTTTTATGAGCATAGCGTGTTTTAAATAATATATATATATATATATATATATATATATATATATATATACATATAAGGGCTCTTTTAACTAAAAAAATCATACAAAATGATGCCCAATTTAATTTCAAAATGCTCCATGCTAATTCTGTGTCATTCCAAAGATCCAATTTTTTATGTAATTGAACTCATCTATGTATTGAATTTTGTATATCTCAAATACAGCGTCAATTGCTAACAAAAAAGTAAATAAATAAATAAAAATAAATAAATTTTGAAATTTTTATGAGGTTTTTTTTTTTTTTTTTTTTTTATGCGACTGAATTAGAAGGAAAGTTACGATACTTACGATATTAATTGTTATATTTATTATGGTCTTTAGAAGCTAAGACCCACAGGCTGAACTTTCCGAAATTTTTAATGAAATTTTTTTTATAAAATATTGTTTAAATGTTGCTCTTTTATATGCTTTAAATTTTTAATAAAAAAATTTATTTGTATTTGAAAAGAAACAAAAAAAAAAAAAAAAAAAAAAAGAAGAAGGAAAGAAAGAAAAAATATGTTTTTATTTTAGCCTTCAAAACCCATATAACCCCTTAATACGGAATTACAATGGTTTACACAAGGTTTCTCAATCAGAATATTGATCATTTGACTGAATAAATTATATCGCTTTGTATCTACAATTTTCGCAATCTTTGCTTTTCGAGTAGTGTATTAACATTTATATCTAATTGTTTATTCTAAAGTGATTTTTTTTTCTTAATTAGTAATTTAGAACTATTAAATATTAGCTACTTATTATTTTTAGATTGAATATAAACGTTCGTTAACTGCTCATTAGATATTGTAACAAATAATGAATTAACTTTCAAACATCTTTAATTCTTTTAAATATCTTAAACTGTTAGTGCGCAGCGTACAAATAAACAAGTCATTTTAGTCTTTCAATAAAGAGACATTCAACAATGTTAACTTAATTAAGTATTGGTCGTTTGGATGGATACTTATTACTTCCACGAGTTATCTTTACGGACAATCGAGCATAATTATATTTATTGATAATTATTTATTCTAATGTGAATTTTTTTTTAAATAATTATTCAGAACTTATAAAGATTAATTACTTATATAATTTAGATTGTGCATAAATGTTCGCCAACCTTTCATTAAACTTTATAACAAATAATTAACTAACACTAAGACATCTTTAATAATTATTTTAAAACTTAAATTGTAATATGAGCAAATACACTAGTCAATTTAGTCCTTTAATAAAGATATATATGCTTAACAGCATTAACTTAACAAAACATTGATTTTTTGAACCAAGATATGTAACTTAAGAATGTGTGTCTATCGTTTTCACAAATTTTTCTTTATCGACAATAAACGTATTAATATTACTAGTATCTCCCAGCGGTCGAAACTCGACCATTTTTTTAAGTAAGCGTTTAACTAATAAATATAAAATTTCAAAAATAGTAAAATAATAATCACTATTAGCATTTTTGTTTACCTGATGATTCATATCCCTATGAACTTCTCTATTTCTCTCCATCTGCTTTTCAATTCGTTCAATCATAGCTCCTAGTCTGGGTATTTTAATAGCAATGAATACTGCCCATATCAAAACAATCTGTCAACAGTTTGAAAAAAAAAAATTAAATTAAAATTATATTCACTTCTGTTGCCATACAAATAAAAAATAAATACGGTAAAATGAATCCACAAAAATAAGCTAAATCCCGAGCCGTTGTATTTCATTTTAAAAAATTGCACATTCAGTTTTAACAACTTTCTTCTGTATGAATTTTAAATAAAAAGATTACATGTATAAAATGAAAAGTGTACAAAGTTATTTTTGTTCACTTTCTTGGCCTCGTAAGAGGATATATATACATATATATATATATATATATATATATATATATATATATATATATATATATATATATATCTGTATATATATATATAAATTACGTGTCACGATGTTTGTCCGGAGTAAACTCCTAAACTAAGGAACCGATTTTAATGAAATTTTGCACACTGTGTGCAGTTTGGTCCAACTTGAGAGATAGGATAGTTTTTATCTCAATTTATTGTCACAATATTGTTTTATTGCAATTATTTGTTAATTATAGACCTTTATTAAAGTTGCTCCAAAATATCTGTGAGTTCCATAAGTTTAATTGTTGCCAAAAAGAAAAAATACGAGTTCATTTTCTTTCGACATAAAAGTAAATACATTTAATCAAACGTGAACGTTAAAAAATTATAAAAAGTTAAATTATACATCTCACGAAAATTGACGTCATAATCAATTTAAAGATTTTATTCGCATTGATAAAGTATGTAATTATACACAAGCGAAGTGTGACGTCACTGACAGTCTGTGAAATCAAGAAAAAGATTTCTTATGTTAATGGCCCATTGTATTTTTTGTAAAAAATTATTAAAAACGAGGAAAATTATTTCCGGATTTTAATCCCCATATTTTTGTATAGATATGTATTATTTATCATGTGCATACGTTAGATTGAGTTATTTTGCTGTTAAATTGACAAAATTTTAATTTTAAATTTCAAAGCTCTGTCGTCCTTGGAGTTTTTCGTATTTGGCGATCAAAAACGTAACACGAAAATATACAAGCTAGATGTATATTTTCGTAATATGTATTGTGTGAAATATTGTTTCATATTATTCATTACTCTCTTAATATAAGTTGTTAAAATAACCATGATTTTTGAAAGGAATTAAATGTGTGCGCCAGATAATTTGCGATATTATTTTTTTTCCGCCAAGGATGATAGATATGAAATTTATTCCGCTGCAACATGTTAATATCTTATATCAGATACATTATGTATATGCTACAATTTATTTCACGTGACACGTGTGTTAAAAATTTATTTACGACATAACCTTGCTTTTTCAATTTTTGTTGCATTATTCTAATCTGTATCACTTCGTTTTCTTTAAGAAATTTGTGATCTATACATAACGTTCTAAATAAAAAGTAACCATTTCAATATTTTAAAACTTATTTAAAAGTCTGTTTTATTTAACATTAAATTTTAAAACTTAATTTAAAACTTATTTAAAAGTCTGAAAGAGTTTAAGTCTGTTTATTTGTTTTGTAACGCTAATCTATATGATCGATGTTCGAAACTTTAATTAATTATTTCTCTTATTTTTCTTTACTTTTTCTTTAATAACTTACCAATTTAACGTTCCTGATTAAATTTGTGATTTATATATGTATTTTGCATTAAATTTTGACTCATATTTATTGCTGAAAATGCGATCTTAAAATCTTGCAATTTTCTTATCTTAATCCTCAATGCTTTCCTTCTTGATTAACTTGAATTTACTATTAAAATTTTAACATACTCAGAATCTTCTCAACACTTCGTTAAAATATATTAATCTTTTCAGTAATATATTAATCAGTATATCCCCACAACGATATTTGGCAATTTTTTGTTGGCGATTATGGCTAAATCATAAATCTATAAATGATAATCTAAATCATAAATCAAAAACATAAAATAATAAATCCAAAATAAACAACATATAGGCTGCCATATTATATCACAAACAGTCCAGAGCGACATCGTTATCGTTCAAAACGGCGCCAAAGAAAAATCGCCAAATTCAGCTGTGGGGATATACTGATACTGAAGTTATAATTATCCGAATATAATTACTGAAGTTATATTATAAGTTATAGTTGTGGGTAACAACGATAGTATTTCCCCACAACTGGATTTGGCGATTATGGCTAAATCATAAATCTAAAAATCATAAATGATAAAATCATAAGCTAAATCATAGATCTAAAATAAAAGCATGCAGGTTACCGTATTTTATTGTAAAGAATCCAGAACGACTTCGTTATCGTTCAAAAAGGCGCAAAAAAAAAAAAAAAAAAAAAAAAAAAAAAAAAAAAATCGCCAAATCCAGTTGTGGGGAAATACTATATACCTTATCAAATTATCAACGTATTACTTAGCCACAGCAACGCGTGGCCGGGTCTGCTAGTATATATATATTTATTTCTGTAATCCATATTAACCATACCATTCGAAAGATATTGATTTTAAGCCCTTTCTCTAACTAAAAATAGGCTAAAAACGTACGACAAATTTAATGTTTACGTAATAATATACAGATACTTCTTTGAGAGGAAAAGCATTTGCACTTATCATGGAAAATAATTTTAATGAACAATTTGCAATAAAAAATATTACGTGTATGTATAAAAATGAATGCATTTTGTCGGCTTTCTTGGCCTGTTATAAGAATATATATATATATATATATATTATAAAACTCACATTAACCATACCTTTCAAACGATATTACTTTTAATATGCTACTCCTATTACTAAAATGCTTAAGTATGTACGACAATTTTCATGTTTATGTTTTAATATATAGATTTCTAATTATTTGTTCTAAAGGGAAAACTTTTCAAAATAATAATTTATAAGTACAAAAGATTAAGTATTTAATATTTTCTGATTGTACATTACACATAAATGCTCATTAACCACTCATTACACATAGTAACAAATGATTAATTAACATTCAAACACTTTTAATACTTTATAAACTTAGCTTGTAGTACGGTCAAATAGACTAACCATTTTAGTCCTTTAATAGATAAATGTTTAACAAAATTAACTCAACAAACAAAATATTGATCGACTGAATGAAGCTATATAGCTTAAGAATGTGTACCTATCACTTCCACAAACTTTGCTTTTCGGACATTCCAGCGTTGGTTTCTAATTTAGAGAGGCGGATCAATAAAGTTAATTTAACAGGGGTGTAAAGCAAACCTTCGGTAACTTTTGCAAACAATGTTGGAATTACCGGATGAGGGTTAAGAGGCTATTCGGAAAATTACTAAAAGAACTGTGATTACACGAAGGAAAAAAAAAATCTGGAGGCATAAAAAAGTAATATCCCTTAAAATAAAATGTGATCTGGTATAATTTTCTCAAAGGATGTGGTCACAGTTTTGTCAGCTTTACGACATTTTTTTTTCTTTTAATCAAATGATGAGGTTGTTAAGAAGAAATTCATCTTAATATCTTAATTAATAAGGACATGTTTGAATTATTTTTTCTTGAGTTTGTGGCGAAATTTTCGTGCTGAAAATTTTAATCAGAAATAATTAAAAGAAAAAGTAATTAAAGATTGTTTTATCAAAGTAAGACCTGTAATTAATTTACGCTAAAAAATTATTAGTTAACGGCTAATAAAATATCAATAAACTTTTAAAAAAATCTATAATTTATAAATGTATGTATTTTTTAATGTACTAAATGTAGCGTATAACAAGATGTATTTTTTAAATAATAAAAAAACTTCACTCTAATATTCAAACTGGGGTTAAATGCATCTTTGAACGTGGTACCTACAACTTTTTATCATGCAAATTTAATTCATGAGAAAATTTGCTTTGTTATAATTCGTTACATCATAGTTTAAAATTCTGCTTTTAAATTCAGAAAATTCATGACTTTGCCCTTTGTTTCAAAAATTAATGCTTTTATTTATTTATTTGTTTATTAATTTTAATTCATTTTGGAGTTGTAAAATGCAAAATTGCACTTAATGAAATTTTCAACTTTTTTACAGCTCCCAAATAAAACATAAAATTATATATATATATATATATATATATATATATATATATATATATATGTATAAATGATGGTGGTGTCGCACTTGCGACCGGGACAGATCCGACCGGGGTTAAAATCGTAGCACTTGCGACCGGATCTATCCGAAAGCAGGTGCATCACAGGAGATGTGTTTATGTGTAAGGAGGGGGGAGGGGGGCTTCACTGATTAAATTCGTTAAAAAGAGTTAACAAAACTGAATTTATTTGCTAAATAAAAAACCCAAACGCGTACAAAAGTCAATAAATTTAAAAAAGAGTTGTTTTTTCTTTTTTACAATATACAATTATTGGAATGTAATTACTGGAATTATGTAATATAAAAATATAATTAAAAATTATTGCATTTATTGAAAATCAAAATGTTTAATAATAAAATTAATTTGTTTAATAGAACTATTTGTGCTTTTAATTGAAAAATTTATTTCTAAATACTATAGATACTATAAATTATTATTATTATTATTATTATTATTTATTTATTTATTTATTTATTTATTTTTTGGCTTGTAAATAATTAAAGATTAAAATAAATAAATAAAAATAAAAATAAAACCTAGAAAATTAATTTAACTAATATATATATATATTAATAATTAAATAAAACTAGTTGAGATTGTTTAGTATTATTGTTTCGGCTTTTAACAGAAAAATCTTTATTAAAATACTTTTAATATTAAAATATATTCTTTTCTATGAACGAAAATAAAAAACTAGTTTAAAAAAATAATTCAATAAAATATTCTAATTAAAAAATAAAAATTTATTTAATAAAAATATATTTTTTCTAATTAAATTAGTTCAAATTACTGTATACTATTTTTTGGATTTTTAATTAAAAGGCCTATTTCAGTAGCCGAGCGGTTCTGCTCTCCAAGTTGATAGATTGGTGTTAGAGTTTGGGAATAAGGCCGATTGACTATTCTAGGGGCCTAGGCCTGAAAGGGGTGCCCTCCGTGGAGGTCTTTCTAAGGGTTCCTAGCCCGTATTTACTCAAATTTCTGAGAAAACCACGGAAAATTCCGGACGGCTAGGTCGTCGAGCGTTACCTGGGATCGAACCCAGCACCTCACGTCTACCAGCTTTGAGCGTAGATCCGCTCAGCCACTAGTGGGATCTGATTGGCTTCTTTTGCCGTGTTCGATCCAAGGTCCCACATTTCAACCTAGAGTTTGCAATTTTCCATGGTTTTCTCTGAAACTCGCGTATATACAGACCAGGGCTCATTAGAAATAACTCTCATGAAAGGCATTTCATCCAGGCTTAGGACCTGTACATCGTCAAGAGGCTATAACGCTTAAACCACAACCACCAAAATATTTTTAATTAAAAAACTTTTTTTTAAATAAATTATTATATATAAAAAATAATAATTAAAAAATCATTTAATAATACATTCAAATTAAAAATAATTTAATTATTAAAAATGTAAAATTATAATAATTAAATTAATTAATATTGCTTATACATAGCTGCCAAGTTTTTTAATTTATTCCAGAATGTTCTTAGCTCCGCACTTTTTTCACACTGTAACTTTTGTAGACAAAATTTCTTCGATATATAATTAAGATTAAATATTAAGAAAATCACTCTAAAAATATTACGGTGTGAAAAAGCGGCGGGACTAACAACATTCCGGAATAAATTAAAAGACTTGGCAGCTATGTAATACTATTGTTTGAGCTTTAAAATGAAACATCTAATTAAAAATGCTCTTAAACATAATTTTTTTTTTTTCTATAACTGATTTTAGAAATAAGGATCTAATTAATTTTTTTTTTTTAAACTTTCAAAGAAAGAGTAAATTAATTATCTAAGGACTAAATGAATTAAGAAAACTATAAATTTTAATAATTAAATTTGTTGTGATTCCTCAATACAATTGTTTCTGCTTTCGTTAGAAAGAAAATATTTTAAAACACTTTTAATATTAAAAGATTTTATTTTCTGTGAATAATTATGAAAAAAAAGCTAGTTAAGGATTTAATTAAAATTATTTTATTTAAAAAATTCTAATAAAAGACTAAATTAATTATCTAAAAACTAAATTAATTACCAAAAATATAAATTTTAATAATTAATTTAGCTGAGATTGCTTAATACAACTGTTTCTGCTTTTAATAGAAAAACTTATTTTAAAACACTTTTAATATTAAAAGATTTTATTTTCTATGAATAATTACACTGATGGAAAAAAAAACCCAACACCAAGAAAAAATTATTGTACAGTAATGAAATTTCAGCAATACATTTGTCTAGGTAACATATTTAATTGATTAAAGTTTCAAGATCACAGGTAGAGCCATTGGCGAGAAGAGCCATTTCAAATGTGAAATGTTGGTACATTAGTAATCGGTGTAACCGCCAGAATTTTGAATGCAAGCATGCAAACGTGCATGCATTGTGTCGTACAGGTGTCGGATATTAGTTTGTGGGATGGAGTTCCATGCCTGTGGCACTTGGGCGGTCAATGCAGGGACGGTTAATGCTGGTTGTGGATGACGCTGGAGTTGTCGTCCAATGATGTCCCATACGTGCTCGATTGGAGAAAGATCTGGTGATCTCGCAGGCCAAGGCAACATGTCGACACTCTGTAGAGCATGTTGGGTTACAACAGCGGTATGAGGGCGAGCGTTATCTGTTGGAAAACCCCTTGAATGCTGTTCATGAATGGCAGCACAACAGGTTGTATCACTAGACTGACGTACAAATTTTCAGTCAGGGTGCGTGGGATAACCACGAGAGTGCGCCTGCTGTCATACGAAATTGCTCCCCAAACCATAACTCCAAGAGTAGGCCCTGTGTGTCTAGGCCGCAGACAGGTCGCTAGCAGGCGTTCACCTGGCCTCCTTCTAACCAACACACGGCTATCACTGCGACAAAGGCAGAACCGGTTTTCATCAGAAAACACAACAGATCTCCACTCCGTCCTCCAATGAGCTCTAGCTCGACACCTCTCACGTCGCAAACGGCAATGGTTTGGAGTCAGTTGAATGCACGCTACAGGGCGTCTGGCTCGGAGCTGTCCTTGAAGTAACCGATTTGTAACAGTTCGTTGTGTCACTGTGGTGCCAACTGCAGCTCGAATTTCAGCTGCAGACGCAGTACGATTAGCCAGAGCCATACGCCGAACACGGCGGTCTTCCTCTCAGTAGTGCCACGTGGCCGCCCGGAACCCGGTCTACTTGAGGCAGTACCTTCCCTTGACCACTGCTGCCAACACTCATGCACAGTGGATACATTCCTGCCAAGTCTTTCTGCGATATCGCGGAAAGAAAACCCACCTTCTCGTAGCCCTACTACACGACCTCGTTCAAACTCAGTGAGCTGTTGATAATGGCTTCTTCGTCTTCTTAGAGGCATCCTTGACTAACATTAACCCACTACGTCAAATCTCAACCGTAAATAACGATCACGAACCTTACAGCGCTTATTTAAATCAAACCTCATTTGCATGTTCATAGTGTCGCTACTAGCGCCACACTTATGCGCGTAGCTCGAAATTTGAATCGACGTAATATTTCAGATGTATAAACACGCCTACCAAATTTCGTTTGTCTAGCACAGCTCCTTCCTGGTGTTGAGATTTTTTTTCCCATCAGTGTATTTTTAAAAAAAGTGTGTGTGTGTGTGTGGGGGAGGGGGGGGGGGGTAGTTAAAAAATTATTTAATGAAATATTCAATTAAAAAACTAATTTATTTATTAAAAATGTAATTTATTATAATTAAGTTAGATGAAACTGCTGAATACAATTATTTGGACTTTTAATCAATAAGCTCAGCAGTACCAAAGTGTCCACGTTGGTAGACAGGAAGTGTCGGGTTCGATCCCAGGTCATGGTTGTCGACCCTTATGTTCTCAGTCGGGTTTAACACCTAAACTATACCACCACAAAATTATTTTTAATATAAAAAGTTATTTTAATCACTAATTATGCAAAAAATAATTAATAATATAATATAATTAAAAACTTATTTAATTATCAAAAATATTTTTTAAATAATGAATTTAGATCAGATTACTTAATATTACGGATTGAGCTTTTAACAGAAAAACTATTTCAAAATACTTTGTAATATAAAAAGATATCATTTGTCATGATTATAGAACAAAGAACTAATTAAAATTATATTATTCAAATAATCTAATTCATAAATTTTTACATTAAAATATATATAATATATACTAATTAAATTAGCCAAGCTTTCTCGGTACTATCATTTAGGCTATTATTCGAAAAATCTACTTCAAAAGACCTTAACTTAAAAAAGATTTTTTTCTATTAATTATTATAGAAAAATATTTAAAAAATATTTAATCAAAAATTACAATCAAAAATTAATTTAATTATAAAAAAAAGAGTTTTTTAATAATTAAGTTAATTGAGTTTTCTTTTTCGCTATTCTTTCAGCTAATTTTTTTTTTTTTCAACATCTTGGCAGTAAAAATATAAAAAAAAATTTCTTTTACAAATGAAAAGTCAATTTAGAATAACATACTTCGCCATCATGAACTATATTAGCCCTTTATCAATAAGTATAAATTTCTTAAAGTGATAATGACGTCAGTTCTTGTGAGATGTATAATTTTTTACTGTTCACGTTTAATTAAATGCATTTATTTTTACATCAAAAAAAAAAAAAAAAATGAACTTGTAATTCTTTTTTGGTAACAATTAAATTATAGCTAGCTAAAATTTAAATAGCTAATATAATGCTAATATGAAGTTATTATTTACACATTTTAATTAATTAAAAGAAAACTAATCAAACATTCGAAAATCGGGTTTCGAGATGCACAAAGACCCCTCGGAGGGTACCTTCGTGTCGAAACACGTGACTGTTCAAAGTTCAAACTACCGTCTTTGCGCTACGCTGTCCACACACAGACACACACACGCACACAAACATTGCCTTATATATATATATAAAGATTATTATTGTTATTGTTGCTCTTAATGTTTTATAATGTATTTATATTTTTAAATATAATAATAATAAATATAGAGAAAGAGAGAGATTTTACCTTTAAGTGAATAAATTAAATAAAAAGTAGTACGATGTCGCCACACCACAAGACTTTCTTCTATATAATTTTACCGAAAATTCATGCAATGAAAATTATTTATTAAATTATTTTTCATTATAAATTCAGATGATTTGTATGTGACAGAATTATACGATTCAATGCAGACAAAAATCTTTATTTTTTTTTTTTTGCCAATATCAAAAGAATATTTTTTTCGTTAAAAAAAGAAAAAAAATCTATAACTTTGTTTTAAATTATCAAAGACCTGTTCAACCATTCGTCTTTAAGGTATTGACGAGATTTTCAGAAAGATACCCATACTGAAAATCCCCCCCCCCCCCCCGCGTGTAAGAAGCAACGCTCCTACATGCACAAATCTTTTTTCCTAGTTTACTACTACTCTTATCAATAATTCATATTAATTTTACTGTCACACGTTAAAAATAACTCATTATGTACATTTATACGAAATTTTGTCCTATACTGCCACCTTAAAAATTTCGAGAAAATGGGATCACAGCGTCACTTGTTGAGCGATTGATCCTCAAATCTAATAAGCACCAGTCAGGGTCTGACTAAATACCAATGGCTAAATTTCTTTCATTGGTATTTCATAGATACTTCTCTTCATTTATTTATTTTTTATTTATTGTTTATATTTATTTATTTATTTACTTATTTATTTTTGAAGATTAATGAAATTTTTCATTAACTCAAATATATGTACTTTTGTAAAAGTTATAATTTTATTAATAAGAATATCTAATAAATAAATCTGAATATGCTCCGGATTCGGTGATTTTAATAGTTTATAATAATGATTGCAAAAATGATTGTGCACCATCATTGTATTTAAGCAATTATTAATAGAATTTTGGTTATGTTATTATACTATAACATATTTTAAATGATTTTTGCATAGTAAAATATTTAATCATTTTGGCGAGAAAAATTCAACAACAAATAGATTGTTTTGAAATAATGTTCATTAAATCTAATGTGCATTGCTAACGGAATTATGGTGATATTTTGCGGGATATATCCATTGACGCAGTGATTGCCATGCCTTTAATTATAGCGGTCGGAAAAGCTACCTTGTGATGAACAGGTGAGCATAGATTTAAGAATTCGGTCGCAAGTGCTACGATTTTAACCCCGGTCGCATCTGTCCCGGTCGCAACTGCGACGTAACCATAAATGATAGATAGCGTAATAAAATTTAACTTTAAAATTTAACAATTAATAGATACAAAACAATACCAAAACAATATATATATATATATTAAACAGGGACTAATTTAACGGTTATAAATTTCCTGAATTTAAAAATATGTAATATGTAACGAATAAGAATGGTGCAAATTTTCAATAACTTAACTCCAGGTTTGATTGATCTTGACATTCACTGATATCACTGACGTATGATGACGTTCACTGACGTTCACTTGGACTCTTAAATATACAGTTTTGCATACCTACAAAGTAAAGCGCTAATTTTTAATATATTACATAATTTTGAATATAGAATGCACCATAGTAAAATTATGAAACCTTGTTGCGACATATTGTTAGATGTGACTGTGAGCATGTTTGCCTTGATTAGTTTTGTTTTAAACTTATTAACAATTATAAGTAATCCTCTATAACAGCGGTTGCCAACTTTTTCGACTTCACGGACCACTAAAGGCATAATTTAAAATCACACGGACCATTAAATGTCTAATAAAAACGCACCAGAAGACTGGAATTAAAAATTAATAAGTGAAAAATTTTGAATAAACACCATAAAAGGCAAAAACTCGCAAGAATAGTTTCGAGTCGAACAAAAAAAAAAAAAAAAAAAAAAAAAAAAACAATTCTACATCAGGTGCACAAAGTAGGCACGAGCGCTGCTGACAAAGCTATTTACTCTCTTGACGAAGGGTCGTGTTTTATTTCAACTCGAAAAAACTGTTGCGAGTTTTTTGCACTTTATGATGTTTATTCAAAGCCTTTAACTTATCATTAAATTTACAATGTAAAGTTCCGCGGACTACTAAATTCATAACTTAAAACATCGTGTATCACTAATGTGAAAAATTAAGAAGCATAATTATATTCCAAAAAAAAAATAATAATAATAATAATATGAGAATGCATATTTCATAAATGTGATAGAAACCTATTTAATATAAAACATCTCAAATGCTTACTATTTTGTATATAAAACGGAAATACTTTTTTTAATCAAACTATTTTAACCATAGAACAGATACTTTAAGTTTTATTATAATAAAGCAATTATAGAGGAAGAACATGAAAGCCTTTATTGCTTCTATACTATAAGAAACCCAGACGAAGGATCTAACTATAGTAATAAATTGTTATTTCTATACGTAAAACTGCATCTACCAAATCTAATAATATATGTATTGATAGATTATTGAAATCTAACGAGATATTATATTTATTGCGTACGTTTGGAACCTCTGAAGAATTCAAATAATCTGATAAAATTAAAAGAATTCCAGCTAAATAAACTGAAATCCGAAATTAAAATCGATGTAATTATGCCTTATAATTAATATTTTCTTTTTTTTTTTTTTTCATTTTCTTTATTCATTTACTAGCAGGCTACGCCCGCTTCGCTGGTCACTATATTTAAATGAATCTTCAAAAGAATTGGAACACTATTTATTTTTCACATCACATTATAATTAAAAACTAAAATAATTACATTGGAATTGCTCTAGACCTCGCTTCTGGTACCTGCTGACTACGGCAGCTCTTTCTCTGCCCGCACTGCATCGGGAGCAGGTTCCCACTGCCTGCAGAAATCTCTTTCCTATGTATTTCAATATGGGGATTTATTGACGATAGGTGGGTCGACCATTATTTAAGAACTACGATTTTAAAGATAACTGTATCTCAGCATCTATTAAATATTTTAGTTTTTGAACCAAGTATTTTATTGCTGACGCTATTTACACTATATTACAATTTGATTCCAACCAACATAATGAAATAAAATAAAAAGTAGATTTTCTTTTAGAAGGAATTAAATACATAAAAAACAAATACATTCCAATCAGTTTAATCCTTTCTACTATATACTACCATTATTTCCTGACAAATACAATAAATTAGAAAAAAAACTTTTAAAGAAATTAAATCAACAAATGAAAAATAATTCTTGTTATACTACACAAATTATACATAAACATAACTGTTGTAAATATGTTTTTAAATTATAAATTTAATATACTTAATTTTTTCTACTGCATTACCATTTTATTTTCAGTAAATATAATAAATTAATAAAAAAGAGAAAAAAAAATCGCCTTCAAATGAATGTATTAAGTAAAAAATAAATTGCATAATATAGCCGTTGCTAAGATATGCAGACGATTACAATCGAAGAACTAGTTGGCATAGGTGGACTCTGCTCAGTCCCCCATCATATTTATGTTCTCATAAATTTCTAGTGCGAGACATATTATAATCATGCTAAAAGAAATGAATTTGACCAAAGCTTGATACAGTGACAGAATGAAATCCCCGCCTAATAGGCTATCCACCGTTCACTTCGATATATTTATCTTATTCTAATCTATTAATTTATTTTATCAGGGTCAGTTCTGTTGTTTAGTTTTCATGCTACTTTTTCCAATGCAATAATCCTCAAAATTCATATTCATATGAAAAATTTACAATTTCGCTATGTTGATAAAATCGTAAATTACGAATAATTTACGAAATTTTTCTATTAGAATATTTGTATTCAGCCATATTAAATACCATAAATGTAATTTTGAAGTTGTCTAATCTATTTATAATCCTCAAAATGGGAGTTTATGCTCAATTTTGCCTTATTCTGACATGTTAAGTAAATCGTAAATTCCAAAAAACCTTCGAATTTTTTAAATTGGAAAAATCATAGTCTAGGAAGTTCATGCCAGTATCCTAAATAATATTTCGAAAGTGGTTTGACATCTTTACGATGAAAATATCCCTCAAGATTGACGTTTATGTGAAATTTTGCTCTATTCTGCCATGTTAAGAAATTCGTAAATTTCCAATAACTTACGAAATTTTTATATTGGAAAATTCATAGTCATTAATATTCATGCCAGTGTCCTAAATAATATTTCAAAAGTAGACTGACATCTTTACGATCAAAATATCTCTCAAAATTGACGTTTATGTGAAATTTTACCCTATTCTGCCATGTTAAGAAATTCGTAAATTTCCAATAACTTGCGAAATTTTCAAAATAGCATATTTATAGTTACTGATTTCATTCCGGTATCAAAACTGATATTTTAAAACTGGTCTGACATTTTTACAGTAAAACTTTCCATTTAATGCACGTTTAAGTAAATTTTTGTCCTATTCTCCCATGTTAAGAAAATCGTAAATTTCTAATAACTTACGAAGCTTTTCAATTCGAATATTGCAAATGAATAGGGCTCTTGCCAGTATCGAAAGTAATATTTTAAAACTGATCTGACCTCTCTTCGATCATTTGTTCGTGAGATATCGTGTAAACAGACTAACACACTAACGGACTAACACACTAACGTACTGACACACTAACAGACACCATACAATTTTTGTCATTTTCGGATTCCTCACTCCTGAAAACGTGTAAAAATGCCAAAAAACCGAGGTCGAAATTTTTTACGATTACCTAAGTTCCCCATACGATTACGGTTCCCCAAGTATGATGGGGAACTAATAAATTCATGAAAAATAAAACATAAAAGCCAATGTTTAAAATCGAAAAAACATTAATTTAAAAAATTGAAATTCGAAATTCGAAAAAATCTCGATGAGGTGCACACCAGCAGGGTCCCAGTTACCTATATGGCAAAGTATGAAGCTCTGCGATCCGTAGTGTGAGCACCAGAGCGCAGACAGACACACACAGACACTTCTCTTTATTTATATAGATTTATTTTTGATAAAAGTTTAAAATTATATTTTCTTAAACTTATCTTTCACACAGAAAATCTTGTTGTCTAATATTATAAATATGAGAGATTCAGAAAATCCATAGATTTAAATTAACATCAGTGTAATTTCTAATAAAACATTAAAAAATTCAAATAATGTTAAAATTTTTCAGTGGAACACAACATTTTTCTCATTGACCATTAGTGATCCACAGACCAAAGGTTGGCGACCGTTGCTCCATAATATTTTTAAATACACTAAATTGGACACTTAGTTTAAGCTTAGTGTGTTTATCTAAACTCCATTATATGTGTTCAAATATAAAGTAAATGAGCAGTTTTGACAGATGTGTATCCACTAAAATTTCGCTAATAAAACGACACACATATATATATATATATATATATATATATATATATATACTAGCAGACCCGGCCACGCGTTGCTGTGGCTATGTTATACGTTGAATTATAATGTAGTAAAATATTCAATATATTAAAATTATTATTTACGAATAAAGACCATCCTTGATAACATCCTTGATCTTAGCAGACTTAGCCCGCTTCGCTGGTCCCTATTTTTAAATGATTCACTATAATTAAAGAATTCTCAAAATTGCATTAATTTTTAACATGTGAAAAAAAAAGAGAAAAAAAAAAATCTGATCGGGAAAAATGTTCGACACTCATAATGAATCCATATATTATCGAAAGGAAAATGATATAAAATACAAAAAAATCTTCTCTCATTGGTGGAATAATCTGTTCGGACCCCCACTGCCTGCGGCAGTGTATACCTGCGCAAACCATGCGCACCGTTTCTTCATCCACCGTTCCCGCCCTTCTTAATAACTCTATACTTTCGAAAATATCCGCAATCGATTTATCGGGCCTTAAAACTTAATAATACTAATTTTCAAAGTTCTAACTCTTATTTCTATTATTTTGCCCCTTTGCCCTCCCCCCTCCCACTATTCTAAATAATTTTACAAATTCGAAAATATCTACAGTTTATTTGTAGGTGTCAAAAACCTGTATGCACCAATTTGAACGATCTAACTATATTTTTATTTTTTGCCCCTCTGCCCCCCTTCCCGCCCCTCCTAATAAATTTACAAATTCGAAAATATCCGCAATCGATTTGTTGGTATCAAAAATTCTATGCACCAATTTTGAATGATCTAACTCCATTTTTATATTTTGCTCCTCTGCCCCCCCCCCTTTCCCGCTCCTCTTAATAATTTTACAAATTCGAAAATATCTGCAATCGATTTGTACGTATCAAAAACTTCTATGTACCAATTTTTAGCGATGTAACTCTATTTTTTTTTTTTTGCCCCTCCGCCCCCTTACCCGCCCCTCCTAATAACTTTACACTTTCGAAAATATCCTCATTCGATTTGCAGGCCTCTAAAACCTCTCTATACCAATTTTGAACAGTCTATCTGCATTTCTATTTTTTTTTTTTGGTTGTTGTTGTTTGTTTGTTTGTTTGTGAAATCACGTTTTGGCCCCTCCCCCCCCCCCTTTTGGGAGGCGAATTTTGCAATAAAAACTATCCTATCTTTCAAGTTGGACCAAATTGCACACAGTGTCCAAATTTCATTAAAATCGGCTCATTAGTTTAGGAGTTCATCGCGGACAAACATAATAAATTTTATATATAAAGATATATATATATATATATACTAGCAGACCCGGCCACGCGTTGCTGTGACTAAGTTATACGTTGAATTATACGGCTGTAAACTATTTAGTACAGTTAAATTATTATTTACGAACAAAGACGAAAACGTTGTAGCCGATGTAAAAACCCACAGGGTTGAGATTTGAAACTTAGGTCAAAATTTGGAAGCGATTGATAAAAATTTTCGTAGTGTTGATATTAAGCACAAATTAATTTTATTGTAGGGTCCTATAAATTTTAATGGAGAAGTGATATATATTATTTCTAATGCTACTTTGGATAAAATTGCTAAAATGACTAATATATAAATTAAATTCTATTAAAATTCTATTAAAATAAAAGTATAAAAGAAACAGACGATTTTAAAATCAATTTTTATGGAGGAGTGAAATATAATATATGCTATAATGGATAATTTTACTATTAAATGACCTCATCATTTTAAATATTTTAAAGAGGGCAACAGCTGTAGTTATAAAAGGGAAAACAATAAGGCTAAACCAGAAAAATAAGTAAATTTGATAAATATTTTAAAACTTTAAAATTGGAAATCTTATGAAATATTGGACATTTAAAGTAAATACATGTATCATTTTAAATACAAAAAGATTTTGGAAAAGTTTAGTGTATTTTAACGAAGTGATGAGAAGTTTTTGAGTATGTTAAAATTTTAATAGTAAATTCAAGTCAATAAAGATGGGAAACATTGAGGATTAAGATAAGAATAATTATAAGATTTAAAAAAAAAAAAAAAAAAGAAACTTTTTATATACCATGCTTTTAAATTTTAATATACTAATAATATACAAATTAAAAGGAAAATGATAAATATTCTATCATAGTTTTTAGTCAAATTTGTTTTCAAATGTCTAAATAAAATATCTGATGTAAGATACTAATATTTTGCAGCGGAATAGATTTCATTTCTGTCATCCTTGGCGAAAAAAAAAGAATATCGCCAAATTATCTGGCGAAAATATTGAATTCCTTTCAAAAATCATGGTTATTTTAACAACTTATATTAAAAGAGTAATGAATAATATGAAACAATATTTCGTACAATACATATTACATGTCATACATACGTACAATGAATAATACATATTACATTTCGTACAATGCATACATCTGGCATGTATATTTTCGTGTTACGCTTTTGATCGCCAAATAATAATAATAATAATAAAAAAAGCCAAGGGCGACAGAGTTTAAAAATTTAAAATTAAAATTTTGTCAATTTGACAGCAAAATAATTCAATCTAACACCCGCGATAGCTAATACATATCTATACCCAAATATAAGGATTAAAATCGGGAAATAAATTTCCTCGATTTTTAATAATTTCTTACAAAAAATCCAGTGGGCAATTAACATAGGAAATCTTTTTCTTGGCTGCACAGACGGTCAGTGAGTCACACTTCGCTTGCGTATAGAACTCATAGATATAGTATAGCATATATAGAATAGAGTGATCATTGGGGAGAAAAAAGTTATTCCTTTTCATTTGGGAAAAGACGACGTTTTTACCAAAATATGGCCGTCTTTCCCCGAGTGAATACACACGGGAATACATACTAATATTTTAGCAAATAAAATTTATGAATAATTTATTTGCTAAAGGGGAATGGAAGACTCCAGATACAGTTTCAAATTCATATTTCTTTCTTTCTTTTCTTTTTCTTTTTCTTTTTTTTTTTTTTTTTTTTTTTTCAATACCACTTAATGGCTGTTTCCAAAGCTTTTATTTTTTATCTTTTTTCGGCATCAAAAATCTTTCTACGATAACATGGGGATGAGAGATCTATATATATTACTATATCTATGATAGAACTACATTAGCACTTTATCAATGTGTATAAAATCTTTAAATTGATTATGACGTCAATTTTCGTGAGGTGCATAATTTAACTTTTTATAATTTTTTAACGTTCACGTTTGATTAAATGTATTTATTTTTATGTCGAAAGAAAATGAACTCGTATTTTTTTTTTTTTTGCAACAATTAAATTAATGGAACTCACAGATATTTTGGAGCAACTTTAATAAAGGTCTATAATTAACAAATAATTGCAATAAAACAATATTGTGACAATAAATTGAGATAAAAACTATCCTATCTCTCAAGTTGGATCAAACTGCACACAGTGTGCAAAATTTCATCAAAATCAGTTCCTTAGTTTAGGAGTTTACCCCGGACAAACATCGTGACACGTAATTTATATATATATACAGATTAAATTATAAAGTTTTGATCAATGAAGCACAAATAAGTAAAAAACAGGATTAATTTCACTATTATCTTCATTATAATATGAATTCAATTTACACTTCAGTCTAAGTAACACGTGGCCGGCTATGCTAACACCAAAAATTTAAAAAGTGGAAATAATTGAATTATACGAAATTTATTAATAGGTTAAAAAGTTGAAGATTCTTTGTGTAGATGGCAGCACCAAATATATTTCAGCTTTCATTTCAACCCAGTCGAAAGGTATCGACATCTGTTAGAATCATTTGGAGTTAACAGATAATTGTGACTGTCAAATAATAACAGACAAATAATTAGCAATAAATTAAAATTGCGACTATAATTTGAGATTTAAACTATCCTATCTCTCAAGTTGGATCGAACTGCACATGGTGTGCGAATTTTATTATAATCGGTTAAGTGGTTTAGGAGTCCATTGAGGACAAACATTGTGACACGAGATTTATATATATTAAGATATACATATTTTGTTTTTCAGTCTTAAGTTTATAAGTAAAATATATATATGTATATTGACATTTTTAGAAAAATGGACGCACTGAAGGGTTATTGTGCAAAAATACTTGTAGCGTGACACCCTAAACCGCAGAACCAAATAAATGCTATTATTTCTATTAATGGTAAGCAAAGAATAAGATATCCAGATATTTTCTTCTTTTTCCTTTTTAATTTAATTTAAAACTATTATTAAAATACGTTCAATATTTGAAATAAAAAATAAATAAATCATTACTTTGGGTTTTGATGAATGAATAAATTAATGGAAGAAGGATGATTTGCATTTTTTTTTTGCATTTTAAATTTAATATTAAAATATTGAAGTTTCAAAAAATATATTTTTAGAAATGGAATATTAATCTAACGATGGGGAATTTTTTGAATGTGAAAATGGAATAAAAAAAAAAAAAAAAAAGGTAATATGTAAGTCCATAAACAAATTTCCCTATAGAATAACACAGGTTTTGGCTTCCGGCGACCATAAGGAGAGAGTTCCCTAAAGTATAAAGATATGGTTGATATTTATTGTCATATTTCTTTGTCTTTCCTTATACATATATATATTCTAAACATACTTATTTTAAAGCAGTGGTGACATGCACTAAAAATATTCTGTAAATATATCGTAATGTTTATTTACAATACCAGAAATTCGCAACAGTTTTCAGTTAAGACTAAAATATTGAGATTCTCAAACTCCATTTTACATGTTATCCTTTTTAATGTTGTATTACTCTATCAAAATTAAAAATGAATATCTCTATTCTTGTAAATGTATTGTAGATCACTAATAAACTTACATTAATTATTTCAAATAAAATTTTTAATTAAAATGCATATACAAAATATATTTTTTAACATCTGAGTTTTCGTTTTGCTTATTTTAGCAGAAACTTAAAATAAATAATTTACAGTTTTTGCACTCTAAGTAATTAACAGTGCACGCACACACACACACACACACACACACACACTTAAAATAAATCAACAAATAAATCACACCTAAGTTGCACTTATATATATATATATATTATTTTACTATTTCCTTAAAAGTACATACGCTAATTTTAAATCATTACCCTAAAATATATAACAGTGTAACACATTTCCATTTGATTAAATAAATAAATAAGTTAAAGTTAAATTAAGAGCATTATGAAAATTATTTTATGCCTAATTTACTCCCATTTATTTTATTTTTCTTCTAAATGCATTACGTATAATAATTAAAAGCTAAATGTAAATGCCCATTTAACGTTAAGTATAATACCGAGAAATATTTCCATAAGGCATAGAGCAAAGACAGAAGTGCTAATGTTTTTTCGGTATTTCGATACTCTCAGCTGAAGAGAAGTGCAGAAAAAAAGATATCAATTAGGAACGAGTGAAACTGGATATTGCAACCTCAGAAATTTTCCTTCGACATTTTTTTTCTATAGTGAGATAACTAGAAGATCAAAGACATAGAAATTATTGTTTATTGAATAAACAAAAGAATAATTGTATTCACGAAATACCTGAAAAAAAAAAAAAAAAAAAAAAAAAAAACCTCTCTTAGAAGATTTCTTAAAACTATAACTTAAGGCAGTTATTTGATATCTAAATTGTACAGGATGATTTCTTTGATGATGTTTTAGGGATTTTTATTTCAACTAACAAAATGGCAAATGGTGGTAAATAACACACCAGCGTATTGGTTTGACATTTGTTGTTAGATTACCGAAAATTGAGTCCAATTATATTTTCAAACGAGTGAATAAAAAATAAATGTGTTTAGTTTATATGTGGTTGTAATGATTATTGTTTTTTTCTCTTCCACAGGTTTTATTTTTGAAATTTCAGAAAGATATGATTATAACAGATAAATCTATATCTTCAGAACATAAACATTGTAAAGAGAGCTGAAGGAATTTGTAAACCAGAAAAAAAAAAAAAAAAGGTGAAACGGTAAGTGTATAATTTTTCATAAGCTTGAGAATTAATAATTATCGCATTTACTAGTGCAATTTTTAAACTTATACAACGCTTTTTTTTTTTAGCTACTTGACAAAGATGTTTTCACAATTTTATTCGGTATTATTAACTTCAGAAAAATTGATGCGATTTATTGCAAACATGCCAACATTTTAATTTATTCTGGACCACTGTTAATCCCTGCCCTTTTTTCAAATCATTATCTATACTGAAATTTTCTTCAATATGTAATTACTATGAAATATGAAGAAAACTATTGTTCAAGAAAAGTGGTGTTAAGAAAAAGGCAGTTATTAACAATGCTCCAGAATAAATTAAAATGTTCACATGGATAAATAGCTAAATATATGGCGAAGAACGATGTTTAACTCTTCTTCAGAAAGATATATATATAGACATTTGCTTACATGCATGTTATTTTTTAAGAGTTAAAGAATAATATCATATTATTTTTAAAAACATAGAGTAAAACAATTTAGCAGATGTTGCTTGTCTGCATCTATATCTACCCCTTCTTCTCCCTTTTTTTTTTTTTTTTTTGGGGGGGGGGGTGTTATAGTTAAAAAGTTTTTTTAATTAAAGGTAGTTTTTGGCGCTATGAAGAAAGAATGGGAAAATTTAGTAGCACTTAAATGAAATGTATAATAAATAATTCTGGCTTTTTTCTTTCTTATTACCGTTTTAAAATTTTCTTTACTTACAGAGAATGAAATATTACATCGTTTGAAATAAGAAAGAACATCATAATGCTTATTGTAGAGTACATTGTGATGAAGTTATTATAGACATTGAAATGAATGTGAAACCTTTATGACCTGTTTATAAGAACACCAAAAGATAAGCTGAATACACTAGCTGAATGCAAATATTTTATTTCATTTATCTGCGTGATTATATTTATTCACTAAATAATTCAGTTAAAATGTTTTTATAAATACACTACTGGCCATTAAAATTGCGACACCAAGAAGAATGCAAATATCAGAAAGATATTTATTAGGTTACATACCTTATAGTAGGAAGAACAATTGATTAAATTTTCAGAAATTTCGGAGTAATATATCCTAAGAAAGCAGTACATAAAGCAGTGACCTCTGGGAGCAATTAAAACACATATCTGCCTAGACATT
This sequence comes from Salticus scenicus, assembly GCA_963930645.1. NCBI lineage: Eukaryota > Metazoa > Arthropoda > Arachnida > Araneae > Salticidae > Salticus > Salticus scenicus. The sequence continues at coordinate 27,304,334 of OZ005656.1, forward strand.
GAATCGAACAGCGGTTGAAGGACATGTACGGGTACAGATCTCCATGAAGCTTCAACACGATGCCACAGTTCATCGACCGTAGTTACTGGTAAGTGGTGACGTGCCAGTCGCTTTTTGACGATTAAACACAACCAGTCATTTTGATTGGTGCGAAATCAGGAGAACGCGCTGGCTAGAGCAACAGTCCAATACATTCTGTATCAAGAAAGGTCCGAAAAACACGGATAACTTACGGCCCTGATTAAATCTTAGGCTACAGAAGCTTCGACTTTAGGGCAGTGTGACTCGTCAGAAATGTAATAACCGCTATTCATTGTGCCTGGACTGCGAACAAGAGGTGATTGAGACGTGTATCCAATGGAACCTCCACCATCACTCCAGAGAATACGCAGTATGACGATGTCAAATACCAGCTGGCGATGTGCATTATTCACAATGCAGCCAAATACGGATGCGGCATTCTTGATGATGTGAACAGAATTGTGATTTATCTGAAAAAGCGACGTCATGTCATTCCTGCGTCCGAGTTTGTCATTGTTAACACATTAAAGGCGCCCATGTCAATGATGCAGTTTTTAGGATTACTGAAGTTTTGGTAGCCGTATAATGGGTAACTACCTGGAGTGGTGGTATGTGTTACCATTGGACATGCGTCTCGATCACCTCTTGTTCTCATTCCCGACACTCTCAATAGCGACCATTACATTTCTGATGAGTTAAAAGTCTGTCCTATAAGGCTTCCGTAGCGCAACATTTAAGCAGGACAATGCACGATAGCAAGTTGTCCGCATTGTCCGGACACTCCTTGATACGAAATGTGTTCGACTGTTGCTTTGGCCAGCGCATTCTCCTGATCTTGTACCAATTAATATGACTGGTTAATCATTGAAAACCGATTGGCACGCTATCACTCATCAGTAATAACTACAATCGATAACTGTAGCACCGTGTTGAAGCTTCATGAAGTGCTGTACCCGTACATGTCATCCAATCACTGTTCGATTCAGTACCTTGAGAGATAAGAGCTGTTATTGCTCCCAGAAGTCACTGCTTCAAGTACTGATTTCTAAGGATATATTACTGCAAATTTCCTGAAAAATTAATGAATTGTTCTTCCTATTATAATGAATGTGGCCAATAAATATCATTCTGATAATTGCATTTATTCTTAGTGTTGCCATTTTAATGAACAGTAGCGCAAATAATAAGTATTCATAAAAAAAAAAAAAAAAAAAAAAACAGGGAAAAAAACAAAAAACAAAAAACAAACAACAACAACAACAAAAAAAAAAAAAAAAAAAAAAAAAAAACCATATCCCTCTTTTTTATTTATTTCCAACTACACTGTTATCAGGTTTTTCCTTTCAAAATGGCCATTTTAGAGCATAGGTTTTATTAATGATTTAAACACAAATTTTGAAACTATTTAATAAAAATATGTCCCATCTGCATCTGTACACTTCTTCCATCGATTACAATGACTTTTTATTCCATTTCCAAACAAAATCTCAGACTTAGAGCAAAGGAATTCTTTAAAGGCTATTTTGACAGCTTCTGTTTGAGAAAGCATTTGCCAAGAAAGCGTCTATATGTTTCTAGAAGTCTCAGTCAGTAGGTGACAAGTCTGGTGAGTATGGAGAATGAGCCAGAACCTCAAACTTCAATTACGTCAGTTTCTGTAAGTCACACGCAAAGCATGAGGTTTTGTATTATTATGGAGAAGGATTACACCCTTTATTTTAGCAATTATGGCTCTGAAAACAGCAGTTTTTGTTGTATAGTATAATGTTGTTGGCAGTAATACTCTTTATTAATGGTTTGACCAGCTCCTAGGAAGCTATAATGGATAATTCCCTTTGACTCCACCAAACTGTTACCATTGTCTTCCTTGGGTGTAAACTTGGTTTGGGTGTATCCTTTGGCTTTTTATCTGCATTTAGCCACTGTGCTGAACGTTTCCTATCATCATAGAGTATTCACTTTTCAACACGTGTGATTAGAAAACTCAGAAAGACTTTTTTTTTTTTTTTTTTTCTAATACTCGATGATGTGCAGGTCTCTAAATGTTGCATTTATAACCTTTCTGTTAACTCATGTGAAACATATTTGTCGAGCTTTTTCATTTTACCAAGAGCTTTAGGGTGTCTGGAAACAGAAATACATGTTAAAAAAAAGCAGTTCTGTATATAATTAGATGTTTTATTTATCAGTATATATACTTTATTAAAAAAATTATGAGCAAAATTGTAACTAAGATCTAGTTCGAAATTATAATATTTCCAGACTTTATACCTTATTTTCTGAAAAGTGGTATTTTGCCACTATCCGCAGATATCTTACCCTAAAGTTAACATATTGGCTTTTTTATGGTCTTATAAACGCTTGTACAAACTTATTTCATAAAACGAATTGCGGATTCTGAGGTATTTCCAAATTTATTATTTTTAAAAATATGTAAAATTAAAAATATTTTAAGTTAAAAAAATTCAAAAATTTTTGAAAACTTTTTTAATTACTTAAATAAAGTTTGATTTACTAAACGTTTGTTAATTAATTTTGTAGATACCTTTTTTGTATAAATGCGTGTGCAAAGCTTTAAGGCAATAGATGAGGAAAGTTTTTCAAAATCATGTAAAGAGTGACACAAAAGCACTTCTAAGAAAATGTTCGTTAAGGTTCGAAATGAAATAAGTTTTTTCTTGATATCAGTCACAATTTTGTTCATAACTTTTGAATCAAAGTACATAGAATAAAAAATGAGGTGCCAGAATGCTCAGAGTTATTTATGTTTCAACATACATTTTAAATTGATTTTTTGAGGGTTAAAACCACCTTGAACGCCCCTTTTATTATCATTATCATTATTATTTAATATCAGATTTTTTTTTTTAATATATAGAGAGAGTTTAGGCCTAGGATACACAGGTTCCTCCAATTTACTAAGCACAGAACTAGTTTTACTAATAATATAAGAGACACTTGATGTGAAAGAAAAACTATGTTATATGAAGCACATAGTTTTTATGAATAAATTTTAATCCATATCTAATTTGTTTAATTTTATACATAGGAACGTTTATTATATTTACTTAAACAGCATTGTTTACAAAATAATCTAATGTGTTTGTTTTCTGTATATATATTTTTTTTTTTTTTTTTTTTTTTTTTTTTTGTTGAAGAATAATGATAGAAAAAGCTAATTTTCATATAGATGATAATACTAGATCAATTTACATTCATAAATAAATACTTTATCCTTGATCTTAAGCAAAATATTCACAGTTTTTGCTTTCTGTTATTTTTTTCCTTGAGTGAAGAGCAGTTTACCAACGAACACTAAATTTTCCTTAAAATGACAACCTGTCATATTGACTTATAAGCCTCCACCTCCTCTCATACTCAGTAATACGTGAATGAATACAGCCAAAATTATTTTACTTTTTGTCACGTTTTCTAACCCAGTTAAATTGTCAGTTATATGGGAAAACTATTTTGCGGATGTGACACATTGTCCAATCTATTTCTGAGCTGAAAAATGATTTTTATCGAAATTATTAGAACCGTTTCTGACTAATCTCGCATCTTATATATTAAATCACAAGGCTGCTTTTTAAAGAACAAAATAGAAGCATGTGAGCTTGCGCAAAAATCTTTGAGCTAATCCGAAACGATTACATTCTGTGTTTAGAAGTATAGGGAATACGAAACAAAAACTATCGGACATGGAAATCAGAAGAAGAAAGAATGTATGAGATTTTCTTTCTTTTTCTTTTTTTTTTTTTCCCGTTTTTAAAACTGTTGCAGCTAATATATTTAGCAATAGATATTTTGAAAACTATGTCATAATTTATATCGTCTATCGTACACTCTAATTGTGGCCTTATCTTTTGATCAGGCCTAAGACCCTAGTGCAGTCAATCGGATTTAATCTCAACAATCCAACCCAACTTTATCTTTACAATATGTTTTTTTTAAGCGATCGAAAAATGTAAAATATCAAGATTTGATGGGGTCACAAATTTTGGTTTGAAGATTTGTTCTGGGACATTGACCCCCACTATCAAGGAAACATTCAAAAGGTGTCATCTTCAAAAAGTATTGAAAAAAAATATATGTGATTCTACTCTTCATAAAATACCAGAAAGTGAAAAAAATATCGGCTGAAATGAATTACAGTGACCACAAAAAAGTATCAAAATTAAGCATATTTGGCGATTATTCGCCAGCACCGAGATTGCTGTGTACGAACAGAACCATGTTTTGCTTTTCCGCCAAATACTCAAAATCAATCGCCTAACAGTGTAAAATCGCCAAATATGCTTAATTTTGATAATTTTTTGTGGCCGCTGTAATTCATTTCAGCCGATATTTTTTTCGTTTTCTAGTGTTTTATAAAGAGTAGAATCACATATATATTTTTTAAAAACGACACCTTTTGAAAATTTCCTTGTAAGACGGAGTTTTACGAAATTCCCTGGCTTTCCCCCTAAGAAAAGGGGGCAAAAACATGTTTACGAGCATAACCTGGCTCCAAATAACTGCATGGTGGAGAAATTCCCCACATGGACACTATACTTGGGCACATATATATACACACATATTAAATAAATAAATAAATAAAATATATAAATAAATAAAATATATAAATAAATAAAATATATAAATAAATAAAACATCGGCAATTTTTGATTTTTGATTTTTGACTTTTTGATTTTTTTTTATTTGATTTTTTTTTTTTTTTTTTTAAGAGGGGGGAATAGGGAAAAATCAATTTTTGGGGGGAGAGAAAATTTCGGAAAATACCAACTTTCAAGTAGAACTCTACTAAAAATGGTGCAAAGAGTTTGAAAACGGCCGTATGTCTTCTTAAAGATACTCAAAATCCCATTTTGGGTTTTCTGTAAGTTTCGATTTTAGAGAAGAGTTTTAGAGAAGGAGTCACTTTTTAGCCTTAAATTTACCTGGGAAAACTCTGTGAGATGCGGTCACGAATACTGTTGTGTGGATTGGCCATGTGTCTCCGACACTCATTGTCAGAGGATTTTGTGAAAAGCCTCCTAGTATTTTCCCACTGATTACGGGAGGGGGGAAGAAAAATACATTTTCACGCATTACTCTTCTCCAAATTATCTCAGAAAGTTTATTTTTCAAGCGTGGGTTGGTCATGCATATTAATACCCATCACACTGTAAAAGGATTTCGTGAAATTCTCCCTTTTATCCCTAGCGACGGGGGGGGGGGATTCGTTTTCAAGCATCACTCTGTTAAAATTATCTCAAGATTGCGATTTTTTGCTGCGTCTGTTGGTTACGTGTACCCAGCATTCATTATAAAAGAATTTTTGAGAAATCACTCACCCCATCCCCTCCTCCCTTGAGTGGGAAAGGGCAAAAAACACGTAAACACGTTTCTGTATTTTTCTCCAAATTACCTCGAGATGGAGAGTTTTGGTGTGTAGGTGTTAGATAAGAGTACGCAACATGCATTTTGACGGAATTTTTGCGGGTATTTTTTTCAGATTTACCCGCGGAAAGGAAAAAACACAATTTCAAGCGTAACTCTTTTCCAAATTACCTCAGGAAGGAAATTTTTGGCGTGTGGGTTAGTTTATAGGTCTGAGAATTAATTGAACTTACTTTCGTGTCTGTAAAATTAAAATGGGCAGATACAACAGAGCAGGTACAACGAGTTTGGGTAAGGTGCTATTGTACGAAATGGTGACCGAACCCGATATAGTGCAGATGGGAAAGAAAGTGGCTTTGGGGACACAGGGGATTCAACCTAGGCTGGTGAGTGAATATGTTTCTTTCTGCGCGCGCGATCGAATAAGGCACTGACATAGGCAGATATAACAAAAAATCAGCATGTGACGGGCCAGAAAGTCGCTGCCAAAAGCAGCGGTAAACTTAACTGGGGTTTTGACCGATTTCAATATATATATATATATATGTAATTTGAATAATTTAATTCCTTTACAACACTCAGCAAATGAAAGAGAGATGAAAATACCAACATATGAAATTTAAAATGAGATGTATTTCGAATAATATTATTGTCACGATGGTAATTTAATTTAATTAGACTGAGTAGTAAAAACATATTAAAGTACTTACGCAGAAGAGAAATGTCACACATAAATCATAAGCCTAACGATGAGATAATTTGCATAATCAATTAATCCAATAGAAACAATCATCAAATAATAGAAATGGAAAGAGATAAATTAACCAAAAGGGTCTGTTAAAAGAAAAGAGAATTCATGAAATGAAAAATAGAATTTTAAATGCTGGTAGCCAGAATCTTCGCTGCATAGCTAATTCAAGCAATATACAACTCAAGTTTCTATCTTGAAACAAAACAAAGTAAAAAAGGAAATTAGATTAAACATTAGCACAACCAGAATTGAAAAATGGAATAATTATTTTTGATAGGTCCACATGTAACCGATTCCAAGCAAAAATAGTAGAAATAAACAGGTTACCAAAACGAACAAACTGAAAAGAAATGATTAAAAGTAAAGAAACGATTAATCGATCTAGTTGCTTCTGAAATGAAATAAATGAAAGAATTTAGTGATAGTTATTAATCTTTAAAACTTAAAGCTAAAAACACTATTAAAAAGCTGATATTTAACAGGGTTATTTAATTAAAACGTTAATATTTTGTATTTTCAGTTTAGATTAAGCGTTGAACGTAACGTGAGCTAGCGCCATATTACGTGAAGAAAGTGAGTTACTATTAAGTAATTATAAAAAATGTACGATTTGACTTCCAATTTTTTCATTAGTTTAATTTCTATTCTTAAGCAAGCTCATCAAAAGGCCAACAAGTGATGATGAAGACATTGTGATTATGTTTATTGGTGAATTATTATCTTAATTTTAAATATTATTTTGTATTTTTTTTTCATTATTAATTTAGAATTTATTAAAATTAATGAAAACACCAAATGTGATTATGCATAGAATGAAATCTTATGTTTGAATCAGGGCCCGACTTAGACTACCTGGAGCCCCGGGGCAAGCCTATTCTGGGGAGCCCCCTTGCAGTGCCATAAGAGCTCTTTAGGTTGCAGAATTCCTGCATACGCCTGTAGGGGGGGGGCCCTTCTAGAAGGGGGGCCCAGGGCATTTGCCCCGTATGCCCTGCCGTTAGTCAGGGCCTGGTTTGAATAATTAAACAAATATAATGTATGAAGAGTTGAAACTTAAATAATATCAACCAGAAAAAGAGGATGCAACCTGCAGTTGCGATAATACAATGCTTCCTAATTTTTTTTATTTAAATAATTAAATTCATCAACCCACTCAACCAACCAGCCATACAACACCACCCTTTCTCCCTAATCAAACATCTTCCCTTCCATCCTCCACATTTTTTATTATATATATATATATATATATATATATATATATATATATATATATGGATATATTGTGAGGCAGTGGGCATTTATTGATATATAATAGAATAAATAAATCGCTTGGGATAGCCCATATCAGTAGCAGTTTTAATTAAATGGTTAATATTTTTTTTTTGTACTGAGATGAAAAAAGTCTATGTATGCGAAATAGGTGATTAAGAATGATATTTCTGTATACAGATAAATGAAGACAAGAATTAAAATGTGTAAATAAATTTACTTTGAAACAAAAATATTTTCGTTTATCATATAGATCAGCAGATATTTTACCACCATTAAATTTAAGTTTTAAATCTAAAAAACTAATGCAATTATTGTTAGTAAAATTATGAGTTAAAGCAAGGTGAGAGGGATATTGAAATTTCAATGAAGATGGGGTAGAATTAATAACATAAAAAATTATAATATCGTCAATGTATCTATAAATGATGACATTATCATTACAAAAACTTTGTTCATAATGGTATTGATTTAAGTCAGCTAACAAACTCGAGCTACATCCCCCTTGTGGGATACCGACCATTTGGATATAAATAGTGTTATTATGTAGAATATAATTATTCTGAATAATAAAATTTAAAAGGGTCTTAAAAGAAGCTGCACAAAAAAATTTAGGAAGAGAAAGTTCACTTTTAAAACGCGCATAAAGGTTGTAAATGCTTTGATGAAGATCGGTTAAATTAATATTATTAAACAAGTCAGCAAAATCATAAGTAATAATTTCAGTAACATTGTTCATAGTTTGTACTATTTCTTTGAGTTGATAGCTATTTTTAAGACAGTAGAAATTATTGGATTTACTAATTAAGTTATAAATTTGTTTAAGAATATCTAGGAGGATTTTATTAGCAATTCTGTTGTATGTATTACAACCAATAGTTACAGTTCTAAATTTAATAGGATTTTTATGAAATTTAGGAATAAGAACAATAGATGGATAGTTGAAATTATTAAATGGAAGCTTTAATAATTTATAAAAGCTATGAATTTATATATATTTATATTAATAAGTTATAATATTGAATTTTGAGAATTCATTGAAATACAGTGACCAGCGAAGCGGGCAAAGCTTGCGAGTTTTATATAAAGTGTTATAAGTAATATGAAGGTAACTAAGGCAAATAGTTAATAAAATATTTTAAAATAATTTTATCACTTTAGTTAGAAAGCTTCCTTATACAAGATAAAGCTGGATAAAAATATTTTCACTTTTGAAGTATGTGTTTCAAAAACATCTGCGCTTTAAAATACAAAGAAAATACTTTTCGAGATGAAGAAAAATGTATCATTTCTTTAATTCATGGTATGAATATACAGTAAAAATAGAATAGTTCTGGAAAGTTTTGGAATTGCCTACAAATTTGATATATATTATCAAAAACTTTTAAAAGGTGAAATAAACTCTTAATTTTTATTATAAAAAAATTTGCCAATAAATTCTATTTAATACCGATTTTTAAATAAATTAGAAAACTTATTTTTATTAATTGAACAAAATAAACTGTTAACTCATGAAATATTTCTTTAAATATGCAACCACTTTTGTCCTTTTAAGTTTCTACAGAAAAAAAAAAAAAAAAAAAAAAAGACTGACATTAAGAAATATATATACAAAAGTTATTTTTATTTATTATGTTTTTATTATTACTAGTATCGCCTTGTGGTCAATTCTCGACCACTTTTTTGAAAAGCAAAGTAATTGACTTCTTGTAAACGGAATTAAATCGCAACATAGCAGCGCCACTTGTCGCCCGATATGCACCCCAAATTGAAACAGCATAGTTTTACATAATGTCCTTGTCATATATCATGTTTGGTACATTTATACACTACAGAAGTTGAAATATAGCCAATTGTATTTAAATTCCACCCATTGTCTCATGTGATACTATAAAATTTTCCTAACACATCATACCCAGAGTAGACGGACATATTTTTTTAGCAGTACGTTGCGCAGTTTATTTTGTAATCGCTTTGGGTCTTTAGTTGATAGTTTAAAAAAACTATTATCTTCATCATCATAAATTTCAGCTTTTATGAATCCACTACAGGATGAAGGGTTTTCCTAAGTGATTCCTCTATGATTCAGTATTATCTCTCTTGTGACACTATAGTCTCTTTCTTGGCTTTTTCATATCTTTTGGTATCCTAAATAGGACTTTGGCGGTCCATCTATCATCGTTTCTTCTATAAGGATGCCAAATCCAGCTCCATTTTAATTTCTTTACTCTACAAATAAAATCATTAATTTTGGTTTTGCTCACTAATCCATGTGTTTTGGTTTTTGTCTCTTCAGGTAAATCCTAACATGCATCTCTCCATGCTTCTCTGGCTTTTTTGAAGCTGCAAACTGAAATAATTTATATTGAATAATGAATCTGGAATCCTTAGGCTATTTTGCATCTTTTGGTACTTTTCGCGTCTTTCTATATTCAGCGATTCGTGATAAGATAGCCGGAAATACATACAGTTAAATTTTAATAGTATTATAGTAATATTAATCAAAGGAATGGTCAATAACTATTAATTATTGCCGATAATACTTAATACTTTTAATGTTAAATAATAGCTAAATTAGAACAACAAATTCTACTTATTTACCAAAATGAACAGTTTTTAACGAAATGCTTCCAAAATTACTGTATTTTAAAAAGACGTATGTATTAGAGGAATAAGGCATTTTTAAGTGATACTACATTTTAATTTGAAGGTTGTAGTTCAAAAATACCTGTGTTTTGATATGCAGAGGAAGTATTTACCAATGTGGAAAAAAATAAATTTTTGTAATGTTGATGGTGATAAATTTTGTTAATGTTTTGAATAAATTAATAATATTTGATTCAGTTTGAGGTATTTGTAAATAAATTCTATTTATTTTTATTTAAATTTTACAACTTCTTCAAAATACCATAAAATAAAGAAAAGCACTTACGGTTTCGAAAGGATGTAGCCTTCTTTCTTCAGGTGCAAAAAGCGCGTATCTCGCAGGCAAAAGCAAAACTGAAAGACAGGGAAAACACAGAGGGGGAGAAGAAAAGGAGCCAGCTAATAGGACAGCAGCTGCATGCAACAACCAAACAGGGACACAACAACAAAAATGGAGTCAAAAGAAACAAACATAAAAAAAGTTTTTTTTTTTTTTTTTTTTTTTAATAATTCAATATTTCTTGCTATTGCCTTCAAGGTTGCAACACGTGTTTTTTACACCTGAAGAAGAAAAGCCACGTCCTTTGAAACCAGAAGTGCTTCCCTTTATTTTATAACGTTGAAAAAAAAGTTTTAAAGTTAAAATATTTATTGTACACCAGTTCTTCAATTGAAAATTGTATTTATTTATAGTTTATGCATATTTCGAAATATGTAATCTATAATTTTAACAATTAATAATATGTGATAAATAATATATTGTTAAATGGTGATTTGTTTTCTATTTTGAAGTTTGTGTTTGAAAAATATCTGCCCTTTTCTATAAAGAGGAAATATTTTTCAATTTTAAAAATGCTTTTCAACAATATCCAGCACTTAAAGAGAAATAAAATAATTATAATAAATTTGACTTAATAAATAAAAAATAAATAAATGTATTAACAAATTGCATTTGTTGTTACAAATAAACACATTACTCAACTAAATTTCATCTTCTGACTGAAATCTTTACAAGAAAGAGATAAGACGATAACAAACTATGTTTTTCTTCTCTTGAAACTTCTCTTTCAAACACGTTTGTGGACACTAAAACTACCTCCCTCCCCCCTAAAAAAAGCGTGTCTGTTTACTTGATATAAAGAAAAAAGTTTGAAGCATACACCATTCTTAATTTTTTTTTCTTACTTTCATTATTGTCTGGATATCATATATACACCTAGTTGATTCATTTGGCGGTAACCGTTATAAGGTCGGATTCCGACAACAGCAAAAAAGAAGCGTCAAAGGCATTTCTGTTTTATGTGTTCTAAACATAAAAAAGAAATCAAATGACTTTATTGGGACAAATTATTCCCTCTGCGTCTTGTTATGGAAGAGAGGTGACATTTTTCTTGCGGCAGAGAATGTATTCTCTTATTATGACTGAAAGACTTAAAGCAATTCGGGCGAAAAATTGATTGATTATAAAAAAAAAAAAAAAATCAATAAGATTTTCTTTTTTTTCTTTTGTGATATTTGATTGATTTGTTCATGATCAGTCTTTTTCACATAATTTGTTTTAAAAACCTTTATTAAAATTACTAAAGAAATATTATAGTAGTTAATACTTATTGTACTTAATACTTAAATATTAAGTAAAGTATGTATGTATATAGATCATAGAAAAGGAATCAGTTCATTTTTCAGGGAGTTTTATAACTTGCATTTAATAATTAAACGTTTTTCTTTTTCAAGAAAGTTTGCCAATAAATTATATTTAATGTTACATAATAAAAATTTAGACTATTAAATATGTTTTATTTACCAAATTAAACATTTTTTTCCTAAAATATTTTCACAATACACAATCACTATTTGAAAATTTATCTGTATGGAGAAATAAAGGACTTTTACATAGGATTTCTTACCATTTTAAAGTTTATTTTTCAAAAATACTTGTGCTTCTGTACACCAAAGTTGAAAAAATATTTTTCGACAATGTTTCGTTAAAAAAAAAAAAAAAAAAAAAAAGACATAAATTTGTTAAAATTTTTTGACTATCTATATAATATTTCTTTAACGTGGAACAATTTCGATTATTTTTTGTCGAAACGATACGATACGCGAGGATAAAAGAAATAATATTTATACATGGACAATATTTAAGCACACGGACTTAGCTCAATGGACTAACAAGGAAAAATGACGACATTTGTCTGATGAGATTATTTTACGAAAAAAAAGTATTTTTAACAGTTGTTTCTTTAGAATCTTTGCAACCTTCATTTTAAACCTAGCAACATTTTAAAGATATATACAGAATATGAACTTTTGTGTCATAAATTGACTAAAAAACACAATCATAGGAATTAGTTTATTTCATTTTATTTATTTATTTATTTATTTTTAAGAATATATATATATACATATATATATATATATATATATATATATATATATATATATATATATATATATATGTATGTATACATATATATACCAAAATTAATAAAATGTCATCGCTAACATGACGACAAAAATTTAAAAGGCGTCGTGGGAGTGCTATATTAAAACTGTACTACCTGTGGAAGTATGAAAATTGGATCGTGAATCATGAATTTTATTTGGAAACCTTTCTTTGAATGATTTTGCTTTCAATATTGTATAATATTAATTTGGTTTTAATAATAATTTGGCTTCTGGTAAATTAAAATTTTAATTAGGTGGTAAAATTGGTATAACATTTATGAGTTTCAAATTTTAAAGGTAAATAAGAAAAGAAAGAAAGTGCGAATATTTCGCACGAGTTTGCTAGTCTAATAATAATTAATAATTAAATAAGTTTTTTTTTTTCTTTTAAGTTTAATTTTCAGAGCTGGTTCTGCTGCATAATTACGCGTTTTGAGGTTCCCTATGTGTTAATGTCAAGTATTAACGGTTAATCTTTGTTTTTATCGGTTAGCAAACTTAAAAACAAATAATTGCAGGGAATGTACATGTTGTTTTTTTGCAGTTTACATGAGGTTGCTATTTGAAAAGTTTGATCATGATTGATAAGTTTCAGGTAGTGATGCGGGTAAAAGTTGTTTGTAAATAATTTAGAACAAACTTTTAAATTTAATAACAGATTTGAATTCTATATAAATGTAGTTACTATATCAAAACGAGGGTTAAGGCAGTTGGTATCTACCTTTCACATAGAGTGAGAATTATATGTCGAATAAAATTGTTCTTAAACCTGGTTTGAAATGTTTTTCACATAGTTTATATATAGTAATTGTTATTGTACCTCTTTATCTGCAATCTGTCTTTATAGTATTTAAGTACAGGGTAAAAGGAAGTCGTGTGAGTGCCACACTAGAATATTTTTAAATCAAGCGATTGCTCTTCAAAATCACTGAATACATTTTTCGCATTTTTCAGAAATTTTGACGCGTGCTCAATATACAGGCGTAAGATAGAACAAGTTGCGTTGATTAACTTATTAACTTTTTGAGGGGCAAGATAAGTTATATTCTTTTAATGATGAAATCTCACCATAACTTACCAACAAAATTAGTAAAAATGAAAATAAATGGTTTTTTTGCCACTAAATTTTAAAAGTAAAATTTATTCGAAAATTCCTGGATTTTTTTTTTTTTTTTTTTTTTTTTTTTTTTCAGTTAGGAATTGAAACTGCAATATAAAAATAGCTGTACTGCTATCCTTAAAGTGGTTAAACAAGAGAGAGAGAAATAAAATAAAAAATTTGGTATTACTATATTAGTTGTAATATTTATAATTTAATCTTTGTAGATTTTTAAATTTTGCTACATACCTATATTATCATTACTCATAATGTGTCCTTAAGTTAAAATTAATAAATTTATGTTAATAAAAGGAAATAGACATGATAAATATACTGACCAGCATATTTTTCCTGTTAAATATATTAATTTTTATATTACATTATACATGTAATTTATATATTTAAAAAATACATAAATAAGTCTATCTATAAATTAATAGTTAATTTTATTGATATAATCTAATTAGCAATATATATATTTATTTATTTATTCACTTTTATTGAATAATATTTGCAGTTTTTTAGCAATGTAACACAGGGCTACTATATAAGATCCATTCATTTCTAAGGCCACGGTAGACCAGGCGGTAGAGCGCCGGGCTCGTAATTGGAAGATTGCGAGGGGGTGGGTACTCGAGCCGGAAAAAGACAGTCGTGTACACTAATGGTGGCGGGTGCACGTAAAATCTGTCGTGACCACAATGTCCTCCATGTTCCCATCAAAATTATATCTCTGAGGGCCACCGAAGCGGGGGAGCCATCCCCTCTGTGGAGGATCAAAATTCTGACGGCATGTCTCCGGATCACCACTAGGGGTGAGTCTCAGACCGTCATCAATTGCCCATTGTGCAGCACTAGTGCGACTTAAAAAAAAAAAAAAAAAAAAAAACAACTAACAAAATAAACAATCATTAATCTTAAAAAAAAAAACATATAATCAAAAGTATTACACATACACGTATGAGTGATACATTAAAAACCGCAATGTCAACAAAGTTTCTGATAATTCTATGTGCGTTCGCTTGGTCACATGGCACGCATCTGGCGATTGTTGAACTCGCCATACAAATTTTATAGCGTCACCTTGTGAATGGTATTCACTGGAGTTTCCAGAGGTCTTCTAATATTTTTGGAAGGGGGTACATAAACAAAATCTTTAATGTGATCCCGTATGAAGTCCTGTTGTTTCCTTGGCACCCAAATTCCCCCGATCTAGTGCCATGTGATTTCTTTATTTAAGGGCACATTACAAACCTTCTATATGTATTTCCATTACCAAAAGCATTATAAGAACGCAGGGAACGGATCAATGTTGTACTGATGATCGAACTCAATGTTCTTCTAGAATTGACTATCCCTAATACCAGGCTTACCTACTGAACTCTAGTGTCAGTCGCGAATGTTCAACATTCTTACTTATGAAATGTTATTTTTTTATGTAAATATTTTTTCAAAATTTCCCAACTGCCATGTGTATTTTTTATTATTTGGCATAATTTTCAAATTTTTATTACTTTTCGTCACTTTCTGGGACTTTAGCCTTAGGAATTCGAGGCTTACTCCGGATTGGTCCCTTTCCAGGCCTCTAATTGGTGCTTTGGACTGGGACATAATACTGTCGATTTTAGCTCGAGCATTTTCAATGAGGATTGTGAGTTCTATATTGGTTTCTGATTGGTTCACAGATCCTTTTCAAAACTAGATTCTGGCTGGACTCCAGGATTCTCTCTGAAATTCAGTGTTTTATTTCATTTAAGATTTTCTCTGAAATTTTATTACAATTATTAAAATACACGACTCCCCACTTTTTTACTTCCATTACCCAATTACCGTAGGTAATAGAAATAGTGTATTCTGTCCAAAAATTCGATATCGTGTTTTCTCCTGATTTACACGTTTTAAGGTCTCCCGAATCCAGAAAAGTAGTTTTCAGCAATAGGTCAGTGTGTGTGTATGTGTGTATGTATATGGGGAATCTTCAGACTATCATATCTCCAAGTCTAATAAAGATAAAACTACGGAACTTCAGAATTGAGACAAGTCTGGTGTACAGCTGAATATTCCAAATTTAGGTGAAATTTGAGAAAACAGAAGTGGGACCGTTAATCCGTATCTCAAAAACGGCTCTAGTGATTTTCTTCAAATTTGTTATATAAACACTCCATTAGATGTTCATTCGAATGATATAGTTGGTTAGTTCAGGAAAATTGCTAGGCGTCCTGTTTAAATAGCTCAATTTCAGGTCTCACAAGTGCGTTCCTTTAAAAACGGCTGTAAAGATTTTTTTCAAATTCGTCATATTAACGCCTTTTAGATTATCCTTTTGTATATAATTATTGTTTTCCAATCGATAATTGAGTATGCCAAGTTTTGGTAAAAGTTGGCATCTCAAAAACGGTTTTAGCGATTTTCTTGAAAATTGTTACATAAACCCATTTTAGATATCTTTTATGTACTACTTGGTTATTACAGGAAAATTAACAGTTACCCTGATTAGGTAGGCCAGTTTTAGATCTTGGAAAATTGTGTTTCAAAATATAACTCTATCTTTATTTTTTTTTTTTAAACTCGCTAATGTGAACTCTGTGTTACATGTCTTTATATATATATATATATATATATATATATATATCAGCCTTTTCTTATAGTAAATTTGTTAGGTGACAACTTCGTTAGGTCAATTTTATGTCTTCTTCTGATCACATCATTTCCAAAAAATGTTTATAATATGTGTTAGTGGGTAATGAAAGTCGTGTGATTGTTTCACACCAGATTTTTCTTAATTGCGGGACTCTATACGGTTTATCGTGTTTTTTGGGACGCCCTGCTCAACTCTTAATTCCTTTTCGCCGTTCAGACTGTCTTTTCAACGCACACAACAGACTCATTGTTCCACTTAGATTTTCTCAAGAGGAGTTACTCTTCTACTTTATTTTTATTTTTATTTTATTTTTATAACTTGCGGTACTTCTCTCTAAACAATTTCTGCTCACGTGGGGATCTATTCAGAAACCAGATTCTAAATTAAAACCTCTTTTAAAACAGGAATAAACAACTACGTCAGAAACGCCAAAGAAAAAATATTGAGGTGAATACAGCTGTTTCGGTAGCCTAAAGCGTACCGTCATCAGTGCAAAAATAATTCTGAATCTTGGGAAGTGCTCGTATATATAGGAGAGGGACCGGATTTAGTTCAACCAATAGGAATACGGAAGAGGTGGGGAGTGTGGCCAATAGGAATTAAGGAATGTGTAGCTGTGTAAACAGTAGAAAAATTAAGGAAATGTGGACTGAATGTAAAATTTCCAACAATCAGATAAATAGGGAACAGCGAAATCACAATTAACAAGGTTTTTAAAATTTTTATAAATATGAAAAGCTTCAAATAAATCGAGTTCATGAATGGATTTAGGTCTGCAAATTATTTTAGCTGAATTAAATTTAAAATTATGATTTTCCTCCCAGCAATGTTTAGAAATAGCCGATTTATTGGTTTCTTGTTTGCGGACGCAATTCATATGTTCTTTTAGACGAAATTTAAGACTGCGTTTAGTTTGGCCAATATATGATGAACCACACTGACAGGAAATACTATAAATGCCCCAAGAATTATGCATATCAATAGGATCTTTTAACTGAGAAAAGGTGAGTTTATTGGAAGGCGAAAATATTATTTTAAAATCATATTGTTTGAGAATTTTAGCTATGGTTTGACTGGTTCTAGAAAAATAGGGTAAAACAATACTGATATTAGATGTGACTGATTTAGTAGACGAAATACGAGGGAGTTGTAATTTTTGGATAGCTTTGTCTATAATGGAAGGGTCATAACCTCTGTCAATTGCGATGGCTTTCAGGTATTTAATTTCAGATTTCAATAAAATAGGATTTGAACAAATATTAAGGGCACGGTTTACAAAAGTATAGAAAGCAGCCATTTTTTGGTTAGGTGGGTGACATGAACGCGCATGGGGAGGAAGGGAGACTGCAAAATTTTTACGATAGACAGTGGTTGAAAATCCATTTACAGTGCGAGAGACGAGGGTATCAAGAAATGGAAGGGAGCCATTATTTTCTATTTCATATGTAAACTGGATATTACTGTCGATTGAATTTAAGGTTTCTAAGACATGGTCAATATTGTGATGAGATATGTCGATAAGCGTGAAGGTGTCGTCAACGTAACGGGTCCAAAAAGGAAAAGATATTTTCTTAAAAAGCTTGCTTTCGAAATAGTGCATGTAAATGTCCGCGAGAATTGGGGAGAGAGGGGAACCCATAGCTAAACTTTCAGACTGACGATAGAATTTATTTTGGAAAGAAAAAGGGATTTGTGATAAACAAATGCGGGTAAGAGAAATTAATTCTTGTATTTCGAAAGAGGTGAAATGAAACTCTTTTAATCTATTTTCGAGACAGCAGAGGGCGCCACTTATTGGAACATTAGTGAAAAGAGATTTTACATCAAAAGAAACCATAGTGAGATTAGTGTGAGGGCAGTTTTGAATATTTTTTGCAAAATTTATGGAATTCTTAACAGTATAACTATTAGCAGCAAGAAGTGGAGCAAAAATTGTGGTGAGAAATTTAGCTAGATTATAGGAAGCAGTACCGATATTAGAGAATATTGGACGAAATGGAATATTGGGTTTGTGAACTTTTGGTAAAGCATAAAATCTGGCACAATTAGCAATAGAAGGGATAAGATGGGATTTAGTCGAGTTCAATAACAAGGGGCAAGATTTTATAGCAGATTTAATTTTATTTAATTCTTGAGGAGAGGGGTCACGGGGCAGAGGAATGTATGGGCCATCATTAATTAGTTCGGTAATACTTTCGATGTATTGTTTTTTTATCCAAAATAACAATCTGACCACCTTTATCAGCTTTAGTAATGATGATATTTTCATTAGATTTTAATTCCTTCAAGGCGTTTTTTTCTGCAGGGCTGAGATTTGATTTAAAATTTTTAGAGTTGAAATTGGCATTATTAAGGATTAAATGACGAAGATTTTCTTTCTGTTGGTCAGTCAGTCGAGAATTTTTGAAAGCTTTTTCAACCGGTGCAATTAACTGAGGAAAAGAAGGAGGTTTAGAAATGGCAAAATTTGAATTGAGTTTGAGAACAGAATATTGACTATTGGAAATATCAGCACTGGAAAGATTAACGATTGCATTTTTATTGACAACAGGTAAGTCGTTCGAATGAATAGGACTCTGTGAATTACGAAGCCGGGTGAATTTATCATGTAATTTAATTGAGTGTTTACGAGAACAGTTGTCACAATGAATCCAGGAATTGTAATCAATCGACATAAAATTAGGACGTTCAAAAGCTAACTTTAAGTGGAGAAACAATAAATCTTTTTCAATTTTGGCGATGTTGGTACGAGTTTCCTTAATAACTGCACGGAGAATATTAAAATGAGACCTGAGTACTGCTTTGTTTACAAAACTGGAACCAGAAATATTGCATTTCAGTTGAATGAATTTAGGAATTATGCGGTGTCTCTTGCATTGTAAAAGGAATTTTAGACGGTTGAGGGCACGAAACTTTTTAGTACGTAGACGGTAGAAACGACTAACTAATTTGCACATTTTGAAAACAAGAAAATGGCTCAAAATATTACTGACCTAATCTCCCCCTCATATGAGGCTTCTCAGACCAGGTTGCTCAGTAACAATATGAGCAGAAGACCAATAACACAACTAAGCCCGTATAAGCTTAACAAATAATAGCAGGAGACTTGGCGTTGGAATATTAAAACAGGAATAAACAACTACGTCAGAAACGCCAAAGAAAAAATATTGAGGTGCATACAGCTGTTTCGGTAGCCTAAAGCGTACCGTCATCAGTGCAAAAATAATTCTGAATCTTGGGAACTGCTCGTATATATAGGAGAGGGACCGGATTTAGTTCAACCAATAGGAATACGGAAGAGGTGGGGAGTGTGGCCAATAGGAATTAAGGAATGTGTAGCTGTGTAAACAGTAGAAAAATTAAGGAAATGTGGACTGAATGTAAAATTTCCAACAATCAGATAAATAGGGAACAGCGAAATCACAATTAACAAGGTTTTTAAAATTTTTATAAATATGAAAAGCTTCAAAGAAATCGAGTTCATGAATGGATTTAGGTCTGCAAATTATTTTAGCTGAATTAAATTTAAAATTAGGATTTTCCTCCCAGCAATGTTTAGAAATAGCCGATTTATTGGTTTCTTGTTTGCGGACGTAATTCATATGTTCTTTTAGACGAAATTTAAGACTGCGTTTAGTTTGGCCAATATATGATAAACCACACTGACAGGAAATACTATAAATGCCCCAAGAATTACGCATATCAATAGGATCTTTTAACTGAGAAAAGGTGAGGTTATTGGAAGGCGAAAATATTATTTTAAAATCATATTGTTTGAGAATTTTAGCTATGGTTTGACTGGTTTTAGAAAAATAGGGTAAAACAATACTGATATTAGATGTGACTGATTTAGTAGAAGAAATACGAGGGAGTTGTAATTTTTGGATAGCTTTGTCTATAATGGAAGGGTCATAACCTCTGTCAATTGCGATGGCTTTCAGGTATTTAATTTCAGATTTCAATAAAATAGGATTTGAACAAATATTAAGGGCACGGTTTACAAAAGTATAGAAAGCAGCCATTTTTTGGTTAGGTGGGTGACATGAACGCGCATGGGGAGGAAGGGAGACTGCAAAATTTTTACGATAGACAGTGGTTGAAAATCCATTTACAGTGCGAGAGACGAGGGTATCAAGAAATGGAAGGGAGCCATTATTTTCTATTTCATATGTAAACTGGATATTACTGTCGATTGAATTTAAGGTTTCTAAGACATGGTCAATATTGTGATGAGATATGTCGATAAGCGTGAAGGTGTCGTCAACGTAACGGGTCCAAAAAGGAAAAGATATTTTCTTAAAAAGCTTGCTTTCGAAATAGTGCATGTAAATGTCCGCGAGAATTGGGGAGAGAGGGGAACCCATGGCTAAACCTCCAGACTGACGATAGAATTTATTTTGGAAAGAAAAAGTGGTTTGTGATAAACAAATGCGGGTAAGAGAAATTAATTCTTGTATTTCGAAAGAGGTGAAATGAAACTCTTTTAATCTATTTTCGAGACAGCAGAGGGCGCCACTTATTGGAACATTAGGGAAAAGAGATTTTACATCAAAAGAAACCATAGTGAGATTAGTGTGAGGGCAGTTTTGAATATTTTTTGCAAAATTTATGGAATTCTTAACAGTATAACTATTAGCAGCAAGAAGTGGAGCAAAAATTGTGGTGAGAAATTTAGCTAGATCACCACAATTTTTGCTCCACTTCTTGCTGCTAATAGTTATACTGTTAAGAATTCCATAAATTTTGCAAAAAATATTCAAAACTGCCCTCACACTAATCTCACTATGGTTTCTTTTGATGTAAAATCTCTTTTCACTAATGTTCCAATAAGTGGCGCCCTCTGCTGTCTCGAAAATAGATTAAAAGAGTTTCATTTCACCTCTTTCGAAATACAAGAATTAATTTCTCTTACCCGCATTTGTTTATCACAAACCACTTTTTCTTTCCAAAATAAATTCTATCGTCAGTCTGAAGGTTTAGCCATGGGTTCCCCTCTCTCCCCAATTCTCGCGGACATTTACATGCACTATTTCGAAAGCAAGCTTTTTAAGAAAATATCTTTTACTTTTTGGACCCGTTACGTTGACGACACCTGCACGCTTATCGACATATCTCATCACAATATTGACCATGTCTTAGAAACCTTAAATTCAATCGACAGTAATATCCAGTTTACATATGAAATAGAAAATAATGGCTCCCTTCCATTTCTTGATACCCTCGTCTCTCGCACTGTAAATGGATTTTCAACCGCTGTCTATCGTAAAAATTTTGCAGTCTCCCTTCCTCCCCATGCGCGTTCATGTCACCCACCTAACCAAAAAATGGCTGCTTTCTATACTTTTGTAAACCGTGCCCTTAATATTTGTTCAAATCCTATTTTATTGAAATCTGAAATTAAATACCTGAAAGCCATCGCAATTGACAGAGGTTATGACCCTTCCATTATAGACAAAGCTATCCAAAAATTACAACTCCCTCGTATTTCTTCTACTAAATCAGTCACATCTAATATCAGTATTGTTTTACCCTATTTTTCTAAAACCAGTCAAACCATAGCTAAAATTCTCAAACAATATGATTTTAAAATAATATTTTCGCCTTCCAATAAACTCACCTTTTCTCAGTTAAAAGATCCTATTGATATGCGTAATTCTTGGGGCATTTATAGTATTTCCTGTCAGTGTGGTTTATCATATATTGGCCAAACTAAACGCAGTCTTAAATTTCGTCTAAAAGAACATATGAATTACGTCCGCAAACAAGAAACCAATAAATCGGCTATTTCTAAACATTGCTGGGAGGAAAATCCTAATTTTAAATTTAATTCAGCTAAAATAATTTGCAGACCTAAATCCATTCATGAACTCGATTTCTTTGAAGCTTTTCATATTTATAAAAATTTTAAAAACCTTGTTAATTGTGATTTCGCTGTTCCCTATTTATCTGATTGTTGGAAATTTTACATTTAGTCCACATTTCCTTAATTTTTCTACTGTTTACACAGCTACACATTCCTTAATTCCTATTGGCCACACTCCCCACCTCTTCCGTATTCCTATTGGTTGAACTAAATCCGGTCCCTCTCCTATATGTACGAGCACTTCCCAAGATTCAGAATTCTTTTTGCACTGATGACGGTACGCTTTAGGCTACCGAAACAGCTGTATGCACCTCAATATTTTTTCTTTGGCGTTTCTGACGTAGTTGTTTATTCCTGTTTTAATATTCCAACGCCAAGTCTCCTGCTATTAAAACCTCTTTTGGCTTTTTATTTTTTTTCTGTAAAATCTTTTTTCATATTTTACTCAATTTTGTTGGAGGTAGACATTAGTTGCGACCAAATGCAGGTACTCCGAAGCACTTCATTGACTTGACTTGACCCTTAACAAAATGGCGCTATAAAATGCGTGAAATGAATTCAACTACCTTCCGGACGTGTGTCGTATGATCAGGGGACGCATACAAAACATTTGTAGAGTATGCAGAAATTTCACTCATATTTTTATGTGTAATGTTTTTGAATACATAGTGTTTTGAAAATGAAGGAATATTTTATAGTAGCCCTGTATATCCAATTTTTCTCTTATGTTAATCAAGCGGGTGGTCTGTAACGTATCTATTAGGATTAGATATCTTACACCGCGCCAGAAATTATTTGCATATATTATCATTAAAACTGTAAGCATTTTTGATGAAGGTACTATATATATTTTGAGAATATAATATTTTATATTTTTGTCAAATTTATTTTTAACACTACATTCATTATGCTTATAATTTTTTTTTCTCAGAATTGTGGCATGGTATTAAACTATTTATTATTAAAATTTTATATCTATAAAACTCAATGCTCTGCGCTCATAAACTGTTGTTGCGATTATCATTCATGTGAGAAATTTCTTTTATTCATGAAACATAAAAAGAAAATATTTTTATAAAAAGACGGGGAAATAAAAATACAGATGAATTGTATATATATTTTTTGTAACCTTGTTTCGAAAAATATATAAAACATAAAGTAACACCAGCAGAAGTTAACATTTTCTTTTTTTTTTTTTTTTAATTTTTTCACAAAAAAGTATTGTAAACATCTGGTTTAAGATTTTTGAGAAAGGAAAAAAAGGAAGGATTTTGTTTTTTAAAGCTATTTATACAGCGATTTTAAAAGAATTATATTCTTTGGTTTATTGTGTTTTTATTAGCAACTTTTAAAAAATTATTTTAATAGTGAGTAAAAAAGTAAGATTAAAGTTAATATTCATTGTGCTCATTAAAGCGAAAACTTTTTTTTTTATTAATTTCTCCTTCAGATAAAGAAATTATTGTTTTTGAAACGAAGTTTTTTTCATACATTCTGCATATTTTAAAGTCCTCTGAATCAAAAAATCAGTTTATAGCGAATCGTCTGTGAGTTAGCAATCTGCAAACTCTAAGAAAAAAAAAATTCTGTGGTTTACAAACTATGAAATTCTGTACAAACCTCTGTTTTTATTTAATGTGAAATGATTTCTTTTAAACTTTTTTGGTTGATTGTCAAATTTAAAAATAGATTTCCAGGTCAGGCTTAAGGATTAATTTGTTTATTTAACTTTATTTTTTAAACTCTAAAAATGTTCCAAAATGTCTAAAATTATCCATTACAATGAAGAAAGGAAAATGTACATTAATTTAAAGATTTTTGTGTTTGTTTGTGTGAAAGAGGGAAACACGGATACAAAGAATCATAGTCCTGTTTAAAATGGACCAATGTTACGTGCGTACATTGTTACGGACATTCATATATTGTATGGATGTATACTGTTATTTTTTCTAGTGCACAGTCGAATAGTTGTCTTGAGGTTGCATATATATTTAGTGTTATTCCAAGTTCAATTTTTTTTTCTTTCTCACGTTGCACTTTTTATGCTTTATTTCGATTTATCATATTTTACACACTAGATATCATCTGAAATGTTTTTGCAAACTTTGGAATCATTGAGGAATGGTACTTTGGAAATTGAGTGAATTTTTTTTTTCTTAAACATTAAAATAAAATACCAGTTATAATTTTTATTCAAGGAAAATTCACTTACTTTGAAGTTTTGAATTAGTCAAAAAATTTAGTCAGACATAAAAACTACGTAGAAAAGTAGTAAAAACAATCTATTGGGTAAAAACAAGAATAATGGTTTTCAAAATTTAATTTAAAATAAAATCTGTAGGAAGTAGTTTTTTTCGAATTAGATAATCAATATATTCAATACTGAAAAATCAATTTATTACAAAATACAAATGAGCTTTATGTTTGAGCTTTTACAAAACTTACCGATGATACTGCGAGATTGCTAAAAGTTTCTTTTTAATAAACGTCAGTTTTGGAAAAGTGATATATAGAGAATGGTCAGGCAAGGTGACATATTCTTATGACTCTATCAAAAAAAAAAATTCTTTCCTTCAGTCTTTCAAGATAAGAACTACAGAAGAAACAAAATAGCGTAAAGTGAAGCATAGTAAAATGTCTACTTTAAAAACTGCCTGGAAGGGGAGAGATTCAGAAATGCTACACATTTCCCTTCGGTCTTCCACATAATGATAGAGCATTTTTCCATGATTTATGGGAAAGAAGCAAGTTTGTGATGAAAAGGGGAAAAAAGTTTATTCCATGAATGGCATAAAAAAGTGCAAAAGGTGCGTGGGAAAAAAAAAAAAAAAAAAAAAAGATTTTTTTTTCTTTGAGTTTAGAAATATTGCTATTTATTTATTGAAAAGAAAATTTCGAAAGTTTAGATTTTGTCCTTTTTATAAAAGCCATATTGAGAATAAAACGGAAAATGTTAAATTTAGGATAAATATATTTATGGTTAAAATAATCAAACGAAAAGAGCCAGCCTTCAAGAAAAATATCAAGATCAAGAAAAATGAGTCAAGCCTTTATTCTGACATTAAACTTCTTTTGAATTTTTTGTTAGTATTTCATTATTGTTTAAGACTGGTGGATTTTATTATTGGTCATTCATAATATTTCTGAAACTGTAATTATTTTGTTAAATTTTCCATAAATATATCTATTCATAGAAGAAAAAAAAAGATAAATAAATTTTGTTTATTGAATAACTAATATGCTTATTATAAGCATCAAATTTCATAAAAAAAAAAAAAAAAAAAAAAAAAAACATAAGCATTCACATTCTTATTTTGTACTCATCAAAGTGTAACAATAATAATTCAAGTTATCTTATGCAATAAAAGAATATATATATATATATATATATATATATATATATAATTATTAAGTATGTATATTTCAAAATCTTAAAAAAAAAATCTTCCAATTTTTATTTATTTATTTATATTTATTTATTTATTTATTTATTTTTAGTTAATTCTGCAAAAAATAACTTTAATTTTTTAACCAATTAAATCTCTTGTCTATGATAAACACAAAGAAACTTTATTTGAATTGTAATAATTTTGCAAATAAACATTAAAAAATTTTTGTGTGGTCTTTATTTCACGACAAAATTTGTTAAAATTATATGTTTACTTTTAAATTGCACATAAAATATATGAAGTAAAATATATTTCTTATAATGAAACTTATGATAGTCTTATAATAAATGCGTATTTATAGTGAAATATAGTATATATGCAGTAAACAAAAATGGTATACTTTATTATACTAGTGGTACTTAAGTAAATATAAATTACTTACGACTTTATAAACAACAATAAAGTATTAAATAATAATTATTTTTAGAATAATTATTTTGGATTTTTATTATGTAAACTTTTTACGGCATCAAAGAAATTTTTTCTGTGTTTAATGTTACGTATATAATGTTGAGCAATTAAGCAATTAAAATTATTTGTTCATTAGGATATTGTTCTTTATTCAAAATAAAGAAAATAAAGTTATGCTATTGATATGCCGACCTAATATTGTTATCAAAAATTTCTCATTTTCAATAATTTTAAGATAAATGATGTAATAATGGGGGAATATGGAGTAAACAGACAAAATAAGGAAAGTGTTGAATTAAAAAAAAAAAAAAAAAAAATCTTTACAAGAGAGATGCTAAGAATTTACACAGATTTCCTTTGGTTATACAGCAGTACTGACAGATTTTGTTGCGATTTATGGGGGAACGGTAAGAAATTTTGGGATACATTGTGAATATCATGAATAATAAAAAGAGTAAAGAACAGTGTAGATGGTGCAAAAATATTTTTTATTTCCAAATATTTCTATTCATTCATTCATTGCAAAGAAAAAATAGATTTAATATTCAATTACGAAATTATTGTGATATTGGCAATTGTAATGAAGTACTATACTTACTATTATCATATCATACAATTCTATGACAGATTTATAGGCAATTTTAGAAAAAAAAAAAAATAAAAAGTAAAAATATTGAAAGGCTTCACTGTAGACCATTAAAGTTTAAATTTTGCTGATCCGTTGAATATTTTTGTTGTCCCGGATCAACGGACCTCTGTTAATTTCGAGCCCTGTATATATGTATATGTGTATTTTTATGCCTCTTTAAAATATTCAAAGAAATATGTCAATTAATTAAAATATTTCATGACATTATTTAAAAAAGAAAAAAAAAAAAAAAAAAAAAAAAACAAGAAGACAATAGAAAATAAAAATTGCTCTAATATTTCCTTTGTATGTTTACTCTCTATATATTTTATGCATATTATATTACTCTAATATATTTTTACGATGATGGTAACTAACAAATTTTGTTAAATTTTTTTTATCAATTTGTAATGATGGCAAAACTTTTCGAAAAATTTCTGGACATAAATAAAATAAAAATAGGAAAAAATAAAACCTAATCTTTTTTTTTCTTCTTTTTAATCTTTGGCAACTGGCTGCTGAAAATGATAGCAATACAACAAAAGATCATTTTCATCAGATGGAAATGATCTGATAGAACATCAAACCGATCAGTCTGATCGTTTTATGATCGAAACTATCATCTATCCTAAATGATTTTAAAAGTTTTGTGCTCCCTAGAAGAGGCATAGCATAACAATGTCCACTCTTGAGTAAAACAAACCAAAATTGAATAATTATAATTTTCCATATTACTTACATTATTAGGTAATGTGCATATTTTAATTTTTTTGCTTTTTATATTAATTTTAAATATTTATATCTGTCTATTTATATATTTTATTTTTGTAGGACTGTTGCAAATCATGGCCTCAGACAATGGTTCATTTGAAAATACTACCAATATATTTTCTTAAAAAGAGGCCATGAGAGGTAAGTATTATATTGCAGTCAGTTTTAAAATTTTATTATTTTTTAAATAAAGTATTATTTAATAGTATTTATTAGATTTCTAACAGAGTTAACCAAATAAGTCCAATTATTGTTTCTCAGAACAATTTTTACTTATTCTTATACACTGTCTACCAGTAACTATTTGGATATTTTTGGATTTAGAAGTTTTGTCAGAAATCTAGAAAAATTCTCTGTGAATTATATCGTGAAACGTTGAGTATGTAAGAATACATTATATCTCATATATTTCAGCAAAAATTTTGTCCTGGAGAGGAAAAGGAGCCAATAAAAAATTAAACAAAAATCAATATGATTTGAAACACCCTGCAAAAGGAAGGCTTGAATTTACTGTAGCATGTGATTATGATAGTTCTTTTAATTACCTGTATAAATTTTATAATGTCGGCACATATATTCATGGAAATATAACGGTTTCTTTTTCAGGAAATTTGTGCACTATATTTGATACAGCATTCTTTAATCGGAAGAAAAAAATGCTAAATATCTTACGAAATATGAGCACTTTTACTAAATAAATTTTAACTACGCATGTGCAAGCTTATAAAAATTTTTATTTGCGTAGTTTAATCGCCAACAGTATTGAGCTACTTTTAAGAAAACTCCAAGCAAATATCGTGTAAGTTCAAAAAGTTAGAAGAGATAGAATGAACAAAATTTGAGTTTCTTTCAAAATAAAAGCTAAACGTTAAGGGGATTTACTCACAATTTTATTTTGATTCAGTCAATGCCCCATGGTAATGCAGTGTTCGCTGATTGCAAATAAATATTGATAAACCCCCCTATCTTTTTGTTACTCAACACTTTTGGCTATTAAATTATGCAAATGAAAATTTTTAAAAGCTTGCACATTCGTAGATAAAAATATTTAGTAAAAGAGTTTATATTTTGTACGATATTTAACATTTTAACATTTTGATTGCAGCATGCCATGTCTTTTGTTGTACGCCATTTTCCTAAAAATGGCTTTGCACTAGGTTTAATATACTGCGTGTTATAGTTAAAAAAGTTTTTTTTTTCTTTTTTCAAATTTTTAAAGAAACCGTTATATTTCCATGAATATGTGTGGTATAGCGTCATAAAAATTTATAGAGATAATTAGAAGAATCCTCATAATCACATACTACAGCAAAAATGCATTTTAAGCGTCATTTTTTACAGGGTGATCCAAAGCATTTAGATTATTTCTTAATTTTTTACTAGTCCTCCTATCCTCTTCAGGAAAAAAGTTTTGCTGAAATATATGATTTATAACATGTTCTTTACATTCCCAAAGTTTCAAGGTAATTCCTAAAGAATTTTTCTAGATGTTTGACAAAACAATATATTAAAATCCACAATCAACTGATTGGGAAGAAAACCATATTTTATTGAAATTTATTTTTCCGACTGAGTGAAAATAATGCCTGGACCGGGAGTCGAACCCCAGATCAGGCATTCCGGTCCAGGCATTACTTTCACTCAGTCGGAAAAATAAATTTCAATAAAATATGATTTTCTTCCCAATCAGTTGACTGTGTGATTTTAATATATTGTATTTCTTTCTCCCATTGTTTAATGGTGTTTTCCTTTACCTGCGGCTTTTTTTTTTCTGTTGAGCTATCTACATGATAGACCAGATGTTTCTGCTTAAAGGTTGTCTGAGTGAGTAATGTCCACCAGTTGTCGGCCTAGATAGCTCAATTGGTAGAGCCTTGATTTTGTTAGTCAATGATCTGGGGTTCGACTCCCGGTCCAGGCATTATTTTCACTCAGTCGGAAAAATAAATTTCAATAAAGTTTGACAAAGCGTTTAAATTGGAAAGTGTCCAAATACTTACTGGTAGATAGTGACTTGAGAAAGTCACTTGTCTTGAATCACATTTTCGAAACTGGAATTTTGCTTTATTGAAAATTCAATAAAAATATTTTTTTATTGTTTATTTTACTTTTATTATTTATTTTATTTATTTTGAAATTCTGATGCTTACTATTCTCAGCATGCTTATTATCCAAATCTAAGGGATAGTTTTAAATGAAATCTAATATTGTAAAAAAAAAAAAGAGAAAAAGAAAAAGAAAGAAAATATTAAATAAATATTCAATTGAAAAAAAAAAAAAGTTTTTAATCACAGAAGAAACTGTTTCTAAATTAAATTTATGAATAAAGTATAAAAATGTTTTTATGCTGTTTTAATACATATATTTATTTTTATTTATTTATTCACTTTTCAGGTTATCAATGAAACAGGAAATGTCTAAATTATCATCTTTATTCCTCTTTTTCTTCTTGTCAGTTCTCTCGGACCTCAGCCTTGCTAAATGCCCACAGGAATGCACGTGTGACGTAGACACACAAGATCGCAAGAGAGTGACCTGTAGCCGTGGTGGTATGACAGAAATTCCAACTCTCAGAATGGATACTGATATTCAAGTTTTAACTATTACTGCCCCTCCAGATCGTCTTAATAGAATTACTATAGGAAGGATTTTCCAGGATTTCTACGAGTTGGAGGAAGTACGAATTACTTATTCATTATTGCCAGCTATCGGCGATAGTTCTTTTTGGCCAGGAAAAAATTTAAAAATTTTAGATTTAAGTCATAACAATATTACTTTCATACGAGACAAAGACTTCTTTGGGCTACAAAACCTTAAAGTTCTAGACCTTAGTTACAATGGTATTTCAGCCACCCCATCAGCTCCATTTAGACTTCTTCCCAGTCTGACTACTTTATCTTTAGCGAGAAATAAGCTAAGGACTTTAGTTCCACGTTTTTTCTACATGCTGTTTAAGCTAGAGAAGTTAGATCTTACCGGAAATCCCCTCAAAGACATTGACCCTGAAAACCTGAAAGATGTCAGACCACTGAAACGATTTCATCTGGCTAAATGCCAGCTTAAGAGATTTCATTCACTTATATATCAACAACTGCCAAATTTAGAAGAGCTGGATTTGAGGGACAATGCTTTCACTCAGTTTTCCCCTGAAGAATTCAGGCATCTGAAGCGACTGAAATATCTCCATTTAGACGGTAATAACTTGACTGTCATTATGGAAAAAACATTTGATGGGCATAACCTACGTCATCTAGGACTGTCTCGCAATAAAATTAGTGCTTTCTTCAAGTGTGCTTTCTGTAATCTGTCTGTTCAGCAACTTGATTTATCTCATAATTCTTTGACAAATTTACCTTATGATGTACTTCTTCCTATTGCGCATTCGTTAGAGAGTCTGGATTTGAGCTTTAATTACATAGATTCGACTGATTTAGAGCTGGTTCTGAGCTCAGCTTACAAACTGAGAAAGCTTTCATTGTCGGGAATGAATTTAAGAGAGTTTTCTGATGACGCATTTATCAATAATGCGCAACTAAAAACTCTAGATTTATCATTCAACAAATTTTCTAATTTTTCTAGTCAGATACTGTTGACTTTAACAGAAATTCAAGAAATTGACTTGTCTCACAATGAATTTGAATTTTTAACTTCTGACTTTCTGGAACAGCTGCAGAACATAACTAGCCTTACAATAATCCATCTGCATTCCAATCCTTGGTCCTGCCAACAATGTTCCGTCCTGCCTCTTTTGAAATGGGTGAGGCAGTCTCCTATCTACAGTCAAGTGTGCGGATTTAACTACGAAAGTAGCACATGCTTACGATGCGCCACTCCGCTTGCTCTAGAGGGCAGAACTTTGCACTCACTTAAACGAGTGGATTTAGAACCGTGTGCTAGTCTATTTCCACAATCACGAACTTTTGAGCCTTCTTCAAACATCCCAGCTATTGCAGCAGCAAGTGCAGCTGTTGTTGTGGTTTTGGTAATTTTATCTGCAATAATATGTTATAACAGACAAGGGGCAGTTTATTATACGAAAGAAGGTGAAAGGACACCGACGCTAAATGTATTAGGATTGACTAGTGAATGTACCAGCTATAACGGAGGATCACTAACTGATGACAAACGTCGGACTTATTTTGTGACATTAGACAGAATTGATGAATATGCACAAGAGAAAGTAGTTGCGACAAGAAGTCGTATATACAGCTGAAAACTAAGGGGGTTTATCTATTCATGAGGACCAAAATGATAACATGCGTCATGTTTGAGAGAATAATTAGAAACTGGTCTACATGTTCCAAAAATTGTTCTTGTAATTAAAGTTATATTCAATAATCTTATGTTTATTCTTTCAAAGTTTCTATTTCATACAAATTTATACGTTCATAATATTTTAAGTTCCATTTATAGTTAATTTTTTAACACACACACACACACACACACACACACAAAAAAAAAAAAAAAAAAAAAAAATTCCACATTACATTCATTTTTTTTATATTTAAAAAATTACATAATTTTATAATTTGAACTGCGTATTAATTCATAACTTTTCATTAAAACATGCTCTGGCCTACAATTGGATTTATCAGTTTTAAATTACAGATTTCTATATCTTTATTCATATGCTCAGTCGCATGGTTTTTACTATAAGAGGAAATAATAGTAGAGCAATTTTAATTTCGATATACTTTTAGGCTGGTACTATGTGAAATATGTGTCACATATTTAAAGAAAAAAATAGGCACTATAATTTGGTTTAGTTGATAAAATATAAACCCTAGAACATCGTAAATCATACATATACATAAATATATTATAGACGAATATTATTGCACATAACAAGATATTAAGTATAAATATTGCTACACAAATTTTTTTGATGTACAGTACATATATTATACATATTATACGTACCCTCAATTTAATATATATACACACACACATATTATTCAAGCATATTATTATATAGAATCCACCAAAACTCCTACACTCCCCTTCTATCTCGGAAATGCGTCGGAATTTTTTAAAAATGGTGAAACGCATGTTCAAGGAATTCGAGAGGGACCTGTTTTGATGTAAAAACTTTGGGTTCGGGAGGTCTAGGGAGGGCAACTTTAAAATTTCAAATGGGAAGATATGTTTTGTAATATATTCCTGGAAACATTTAATTAACACAATGAATTTTATATAAGTAATTTTATCCAGCGATGATTTTTAAAGGAAATGCATCAATATAAATTCCGCAAAAAAAAAAAAAAAAAAAAAAAAAAAAAAAAAAGATGTATCTCCTTTAATAATCGTCGTAGGACAAAGCTATTTATATCAAATTCATTGTCTCGAAGAAAAATTTCCAGGGATGTATCACAAGACATACCTTCCTATTTGAAATTTTAAATTTGACCCCTAGCCGACGCATTTCCGAGAAAAGAGGATGGGGGGGGGGAGACTTTTTTCGAATTTCGAAATGTGTATTTAATACTCTTGTATCTCTTTTAATAATTATCGCAGGACAAACCTATTGATATCAAATTCATTATCTTGAAGAAACGTTTCCGGTGATGTATCCCAAGACATACTTTCTTATTTGAAAATTTAAAGTTTCCCTCCCTAGCGTTCCCACTAAGCCTTCCCTAGAACCAAAACTTTTTCACCAAAAGAGGTTCCCTTTTACTTCACTGAACATATGTTTTGTCATTTTTCGAAATTCTGACGCATTTCCGAGATAGGTGGCAGGGTATGGGACTTTTGCCGAACCCTGTATATGTTGCAGATGCACAAACTTTGTTATATTATGCACACATTTATAATTATTATACACACAGTTCAAACTTATTCTTAGTTCAATCTTTCAACATACATTACAGAATTTTTTTTAAAAAATATAATTATAGCCGTATAAAATAAATTTGTCACCAATTCTTTGTGACGATATTAAGAGTAATTATTTTGCTTCTACTCCAATGTCTATATATAGTAAAGCTACCTCTCCAATTATTTGGTAGATGAGCATAAATTTCAGCTCAATAATAGCAATGGTGGTTGACAAGGTTAATGTCCAAAATTAAATAAATAAAAGCAAAATGAAATAATATATATATATATTCAGTACCCACAGCTTTATAAAATCAC
This sequence comes from Salticus scenicus, assembly GCA_963930645.1. Lineage (NCBI taxonomy): Eukaryota > Metazoa > Arthropoda > Arachnida > Araneae > Salticidae > Salticus > Salticus scenicus. Next base: position 27,337,848 of record OZ005656.1, read on the forward strand.
TGCTTAATAAAATCAGCCGCTTAATCTGATCAAATTGCTGGGTCCCGAATGAAATCAATAGAAACCGCCGCTTAATAAAATCAGCATCGCCGGTTAATAAACTCAAAAGAAAATTTCTTCAGCAGTAAAAATGATCATGTATGTAAGCTAAACAACGAATTATATTTTCTCACCGGACCTTTGAAATGAAAAAAAGAAACAAAACATATCAAGCCATCACATTATTGCTCTTTGTCAAAAATTTTACGCCAAAAAAAAAAAAAAAAAAAACACGCCCCACCGTGTGTTGTAGTTATGAATTCAAGGAATGAATTCGCCAAATGATTGGCCAATGAGTATTTTTTTCTGTTTTTAGATATTCAAATAGAGTTTCTAGTTCTTATTTTGAAGCAACTTAGCTGCAAGATATGCAAGCAGAAATCTTTTATTTTGAAGGTAAAGCGTAAAATTTTGATAAAGTATGATCGTTTTCTTCAAATGTATAGTCAAAGGAAGGCTGTCGCCTTCCTTTCGAAGCTTAAAATTTCTCAATTTTTTTTCATGTAAACATAAGAATAAAGATGATATTAGTGCTTAAATTGTAGCAAATGAAGAGTGAACCGTAAGCGAAAATGAATATGAAAAGCAAAAGTCATCAACGCAGCACTTCTAGATAGGTACAAGAATGCCATTTGAAAGAAAATTTTCATTTTTTACGTAATTTTGTCCTTAAAAGCTGAAAATTTTACGTGGATGATAAGTAACGAAAACTTCAATTCTGCGGATGGCTAGTAGATATATGAAAGGGCGAAGAATTTCTTTTCATATTTAGATAATGAATACTCTTTTATTGAGTTTGGAAAGGTTCGCCGGATATAAAAATCAGCCGCTTATTAAAATCATTTTGATGAAAACAAACGTGATTTTATAAAGCGGCGGCTACTGTATATATATATATTATATAAATCTGCACAAATTGTGCTTTTGAGAACTTATATATAAGTAATTTTTTATACCTTTAATTGTTATGTAAAAATAAGCATTGACGAAGCAGTAAGATTGTAAAAATAAGCATTGTAAAAATAAGACATATTACGTAAAAGCATCATTATACGTCAGTGCAGACATGTAAAGAAGGTCGTTCATACTTTATGGAAAAGAATTTAGTAGTTGAATTTTATGTATATATGCCGTATTTGCGTCGATTTGTTCCCCTCTAATAGCCATGTTTCTTGATAATAGTTCTAGCTCGATATTTCCATGAAAGTAAACTTTTTATTAGTACTGTCATGTCAATTTTGTCCCTTTCTTCTTGTAGCGTTTTCCAAAGGCTCCTTTTAATAAATCAGAAGTGCAAAGCTATTGGAGAAAAGTTAGGAGATTTTAGATGTGTTTCATTAAATTGGTTACATTTTATTCCTGTTTCTGAATCTTTCTTTGCTAAATAAGCGTCAATTTATTTAAATGTGTGACTAGAGGCTTTGTCCATGTGAAGCTTAACTTTATCAATGTTTTTCCCTATGAGACTGGAATTTCTTTTTCAAAAATTAGTTCTAAAATATTCTGCTGATAATTACGTGAATTAATTTTGGCTTTACTTGAAACTTTTTTATTTTTAATATCCCTTTGTAACAAAATCTTGCAACTAACACGAATCCCTTTGGGAACTTTTCTGTACACTGACGAAGCCATTTCGTATAATTATTCCCGTTAGCTGAGCAACAGAAAATTGATCTTGTTTTTTACTTTCTCTTACCCGTAGGGTCGAGAAAATATTGTTTTAGGGTCAAATTTTCGAACGTGAGTTTTTGTTATTATTACATGTTCTGAGGTCCCCTGAATACGAAAAACATGTTTTTAAAGAATGGTCTGTGTGTCTGTGTGGATGGATGTCTGTGTGTCTGTTATCAGCATATCTCAAGAACAAATAGCAGCAGAAATTCCAAACTCGGTATTCTAAATGTGTATCATATAGGGATACTACAGCAAGCTTTTCGTTGAGATGAAGCAAACGGTTCGTGTACAGGGACACTCAAAAGTATTCAAATACATTACGTCTATGGGGGAAATTCCAAGTAAGTAGAGTTTAACATCTATCTAAGATTCTAAGATTCTAAGACGGAAAGAAGCCGCTCACCACTATGCAGTGGTTTTGAGCGTTTTTAACCTTTAGAGAGGGGCTCCAAAGCCACTGTGGAGATTCAGAAGAGCCCGTCTCCAAAGGTTAAGCCTCCCCCGTTGTTTATTGCATAGCAAATAACAAAAAAAAAAAAAAAAAAAATTACAAAGGTCGCCAGAGCAGAGCTCTCCCGCGACAAAAGGCGACAAAGTTGCATGAAAGTGAAGAGGACCGGTGCCAAGTGGAAGCCTAATTACAAAGTTAGTTCAGGTAATGTACAAATTTCACAGTCTTTATACAATGTTCTCGCAGTCTTTATATCAAGCCCAAACACCCTAAGAACAATGTTGGTTAGCAACATCATGCGCAGGATGATTGCTTTCCGAGAGCACTTCAGTGGAATTCTGTAGCATCAGACATGACCAGTATTCGCCATGTAGGAGAGGAGGAAAAGTTAAGGAAAGATAGAGAAGGAATTTAGTTTGTTGAATTTGATAAATCTTGAAGGAAGGCATAGATGCGCTTTAATTTGAACCTTAGGGGCTTTCTAGTTATTATATTGTTCAGCCAGGTTGCTGGTCTAGGATAAGGGTTCCTTAAATGGTAAGGTATTGTAAGTTGACAGTGAAAGTAGTAATGTTGTGCAGTCCCCTCCTCACCGCATGAACATAAGGGTGATCGTCGGCAATGAAATCTGTGGAGGTATTTGGGGAAGGGGCCATGACCTGACAGAAAGGCAGAGATTTCCGGAGAGAGGTCCCGAATATTGAGTGAGACATTTGGTATTAGCTCGTGAGTGTATCTCCCTTTTGGAGACACACTCCAGAGACTCTGCCAGTCATTAATTAGTTTTTGATTTAGGTGATATTTTATGAAGGAAGGGGGAGCTGGGAGTGAATAGGCTATGTCACTAGATTTTGTTGCTGATTTTGCAAGAGAGTCCGCTAGTTCATTTCCGACGACCCCCTTATGGGCAGAAACGTGTGCCAGGGAGATTTTAGTTTTTAATTTTGAGAGCTTTATTTTAATTTCAATTACTTGTGGGTGTCTGCTCTTGTGGCGAGCTATGGCCTGCAGGCTCGAGAGGCTGTCACTGAAGATTGAGATTTGATTGTAGTCTGGAGAGTTATTTTCTGACCACTCAACTGCCTTCAGGATGGCAAAGAGCTCAGCCTGAAAGACCGAATTGTGGTCTGCGAGCCTGCCTTCCCACTGATGGAGAACTTTGTTATTGTTTAAAACGCAGAGTGCAGCTCCCACTCCATGATCGGTTTTGGAGCCATCAGTGTAGATCGCCAGTTGAGCAGACGGGGAGAAGCTGTTTTTTGCACAATTTATGAAAAGGGAAGCAGCATCCTGTGCTGGGTGTATTTGCCAGCTGTTAGAAAGCTGTTCGACATGAATATTAGGGAGGAGAGTACCTGTGAGAATGGAATTATTTAATTGCAGGACGTTAGTTTTGTTAAAGTTGTATTTTAATTGGAGGTGAGCATGTGGAATACCAGTGATGACTGTGAGGGCATCAGTAGAGATTGTTTTGTAACCTCTAGAGATTTGGACCAAAAACATTCTCTGTATTGAGTTAAGTTTATTCGACGCTGCTTTGGTGAAGTTGCCCCCCAAATGCCAGCGCCGTAGGTTAGGATCTTTTCTATTACTATTTTATACCAGGTTTTTAGGAAGAAGGTGGATATACCCCACCTCTTCCCTGCCATTTTTGCTGAATTGTGGAAGATTTTAGAAGTTTTTATTTTTAGGTCTTGTATGTGTGCCAGCCAGTTTAGGTTTCTATCTATTGTGATTCCCAATATTTTTAGTTGTGGAACATGACGGACACTGATGCCATCGATCCTCATCACTGGGTTCCGTTTAAGGAGTCTTGGAAAGGAGAAGGTTAATGCTTGCGTTTTCGAGGGTGAGAGTGTTAGATCTGATTCTATTAATAGGGAGCTGAAGAGGGAGAGGGCAGCCTGGGCCTGTTCCTCCAGAACTTTTCTCGTTAAACCCGAGAGAATCACAGAGAAGTCATCAGCATATGCGAGGGTTTTAAAACCCTCTGAGTTCATTTTTAGAAGAATTTTGTTGGCCACCAAGTTCCAGAGGATCGGGCCTAGGCACGATCCCTGGGGGCAGCCCTTAGATTGTGGAAAAACACTGTAGTTAGGGCCCCAGTTAATCAGGATTTTCCTGTTGGAGAGGTAAGAGCTGATGACTCCCGCAAGATTTCTCGGGCAGTTAAGTGTTTGTAGAGTGTGTAGGATGTGTGGCCATTCGATGTTGTCGAAAGCCCCTTTAATGTCAAGTGAAATAAGAGTGGTGTACTTTCCAGACTGAAAGTTAAGAGCGCAGGAGTTTAAAATTTGCTGCAAAGCGAGTTCACATGATCTGCCCTCTCTGAACCCGAATTGGTTGGGGTGTAGAAGATTATTGGATTCCAGGTAGAAATTTAGTCTATTGACAATGAGCTTTTCTAGTAATTTGCCTATTGTTGGGAGCAGGCAGATCGGTCGATAAGAGGAGGGTTCAGAGGGAAGCTTCCCTTGCTTCAGAAAGTACACCACTTCACTCCTTCTGAGAATTTCTGGAAAATATTGTAGTTCGAGGCATAAGTTTGTCCATGTGTGAAAAATATATGTGAGTGTATTGAAGGAGTGTCTAAGGATTCTGAAGTCTATGCTGTCAGGTCCAGGGGCCTTATTTACGTTAAAGCTAAAAAGAGCAGCCCGGATTTCTGCCTCCGTGAAGGCTTCGTCCATGGGACCTGAAAAAATTGGAATATGGGGGCTGGTGAATTTACTCGGAGGGAAGAGAACTGAGGTGATATATTCTAGGTTGTTGTGTTTAGAGGAAAGAGCTGGAGGACGTTCAAGTTTGAGTTCTGTTGGTGTGAAAAATTTATTACTATAGAATTTCTGTGCAGTGCCATGGATGTTTGTTTGTGTTGTGCAAAAATGTTTCCATGCGTTATGTTTTGCAATGTTTATTTGTTTTTTGAATGTTGCCGAGAGTTGGCGGATTTTAAGTTTGTGTTGCATTAGATCTGAGGGGTTGATATATTTTTGTTGTCTCCGGAGTGCTGTCAGGCGGTTACGCATGGATCTGAGTTGAGGGGACCAGAAATTGTAGGTGAATTTCCGTCCCGATTGTTTGAGCCTGAAGGCTGAAGAGGCAGCAGCGTATATTGTGGAGATAATAGAAGAGGTTGCATTTTCTAAGTCTTGGGTGTTCCTTACTGTACTAATGGTGCCAGTTAGTTTATCGGTGGATAGTTTAAGTATTTTATTAAATTTTGAGAAGTTGCCACGTTTTGTAGCAAACCTTCGAAGAGTTGATTTAGTTGGTGAGGATTTTAGGGTATATGTTATGTATTTATGATCTGAGCAGTTGGCTATATCCAGGACCGACCAGTCGCTCATTTTGGCGTATGTTTTCGGGTTTACTAGTGTGAAATCAGGCCAGCCTTTGGCATCGCATTTTTGGAAGGTCGGTTGTGAATTTTCAATGTTAGCTAGACAGAGGTTATTTATTGTGATGTATTCTATGAGGCTGCTTCCTCTTGCATCCTCACGGGAAGAACACCACAGAGGTGAATTTGCATTGAGGTCGCAGCCACATAGAAAGAGTGTTTTGTGATTGATTAAGTGCTGCCACTCCTGCATGCAGTCCTCGAAATCTGCAGACGGGGCTGCGTATGCGCTGCCAAGGTACAATTCACCTTCATTGGTGGTCATAGTTATAAAAACACAATGCTCCCCAGTGAATAGGTGAGTGTAGGTGAGGTCTTGTGCTGCGATGACAATGTGTGCTGAGTGTTTGACGGACTCAAACCTGGACCAGGAGGAGGGAAAACCATACAGATCACCCTCTTTAGTGCAGTAGGCATCTTGCAGCAGCCCGACATCAATAGAGTTCTTCTCCATGAATTCTCGTGCTGCCGAGTTTGCCGCCTTACAGTTATTGAGGTTGATCTGCAGGATTTTCAGGTTATTGAACGAGGTGAGAGGAATTGAGGGTGCTGCTGCTGGGGGAGGAGAGGAGGAAACTGAAGATGAGGACATTGGGAATAGGACAGAAGTTAGAGTTTAGAAAGGTTGAAGGAGCTTACCTACTGGCTGAGACTGGTTGATGTCTGGGTGGAGAGTTGACCGCCTGGGAATTGTTGGTGAGGCTGTGGTCTTGGCAGTTGTGATGGAGCTGGTGGTGGAGGGTATTTGTCTTCTAGTCTGGTTCTTAGTTCTTTGTAGATTCCTCTTACTTGGTCTCGTTCTCGTTGGGCGTAGTGTGATGAGGTTGGAGGGTGGTAATAGGCCTCGTCACATTCCAGTTGGTAGTCGTAATCGAACTGTGCTGGTCCTGAGTAGTACATCTGAGGGGGGCCGTACAGATAAGGGTTGTACGACCAGTCAGGTGGGTTACTCATGTGGTTTCTTTGTTGTCTTGGGCGTGATTGTGATCTGGTGTATGATGGTGGCCTTTGGTTGTTTCGTGATGATTCGTTGTGCCTATGTTGTTGTCTTGATGTGCTCTGGTTACGTTGGTGGAATTTCTCAGGAGTAGGTTGGTGACTTGTTTGGTCTGGAGGGTTTGGTCTTCTGGATGAGGGACTGCGGGAGGAGGAACGGTTGTGCTGCCTGCCTCTAGATCTTCCTGTGCGTCTGGTGTTATTGCTCTGGTGTGTGTTGTTGGTCTTGTGTTGCTGTGTTTGGGTGTTGGCTTGTTGGGCTGTTTGTGTCGTGTCTTTGTTGGTGGGATATTTCTTGTTTAGATATTCTCTTTTGTGAGAGTAACTTTCCTTCAGTATTGGGCAGGTCAAGGAGTAAGTTGGGTGGTTAGAGGGAAAGGAAAGTAGCCCCTGTGTGCGTCTGACGCTATTTTGTCGTTGGCAATTGATACAGCTGGGCCTTAGGCTGCAGTTTTCATTTTTATGCCCGCCAGAGCAGTGCGAGCAGAAGATGTTGCTTGTGCAGGTGTGGATGGTGTGGTCTAGAGCTTGGCAGTTCGAGCATCTGCTTATTTCTGTATAGGGCCTTACATAGCATTTGAAGAGACCCAGCTGCACCGCTTGTATCGCCAGGAAGGCCTCCGCGTAAGGAGTCGGCATATGTAGAATCCAATTGTTGGCTTGTGGTAGTCTTGACTTTTGTTTCCTCAGGATCTGTATTATTGGGTCTTTGTTAGCATTTGTTCTTGTGATTTCATTGAGTCTGTGTTGTATTGTGTCCGCGTCCATTTCATCTGGAACTCCCATGAGCAGGATCTTCATTGGTGGGCAGGGCCTTTGTTTGAAATTGAGAGTATTTTCTAGTTCTGCCTCGTTCAAGGCAGAATGTTGCATTTTAGTAAAAGCGCTCTCTAGAAAAATACGGGATTCATAGATATTTACTTTAGAAGCTAAAATTTTAAAGTTTTCAAAATCCGGAATATGATCACTATTGAGAGAATGGATTACGAGTTTTGATCTTAAATCTGCTGTTTTATATGAGCTCATATAAAACAGGACTTGAAACATTTATTTCTGTTTTCTGGAAATTTTGGGCAGCCTCTATAGTTAGCTAGCTGATTTCCACCACAATTACAACATATAGGAATATTTATTTTTTCATTTCCTAAAGTACAATCTTTGGTGAGATGATCTCTGGTACATCTAAGACATTTAAGCTTTATATGACAATTTTTGGCAGAATGAAAATATAATTGGCAGCGATGGCATTGTAAAGTTCTGAAAGAACTTTTATAATTTTCAATTTGAACTCCGTAATAAAGTAACTTGTTTAATTCAAAGATCGATTGACTATACTCATTATTTTCTAGTTGGATTGGAATAAGGCGAGAGGTTTTTATTTTCCATTTATTTATTTATTTTTTTTTAAACTGTTTAACTGGTTGATTTTAAGAACAAGAACATTAAATTTTAGTTCAGTGAGAGTGTCTTCTATATCTAACATAAGTGGGTTATTTCAAAGGGAAGTCCTCGGGTCACTGCCTTCAAGGAAACATTTAATCTATCATTTTTCAGGTAGAATTGGACTTTCATTTCAGTAAGTTTTTCAATAATAATAACATGGTCCTCGTTTGTGTTAGGAAATTTTTTTACGAAGTCACCTGCCGGAGCTGCAATAAAATTACATTGACCTAAAGAATTTTCGAGATTTCTTAACAATTGTTTTTTATTTACACATCTAACAGTAATATATCTGCCTTTTGGCAGGGCAAGTTTTTTTTTCTCTTTTATTTTCAACAGGAAGGCCAAGTTTAGGGTTCTGATTGCTGGCGCCATCTAGTGGTGCCGAATGAGCTAAAAGCTTATTTTCATTACGAGGTTCAAATCTATTTTGTCTAGGGATATTACAATTGTTATTAATTTTGCAATTTTTTAGACTAGGGCTATCATTTTCAAGTTTGCGTTTAGTAGTTCGGAGTTAGTTATGTTAGCGTTAAATAGGAATATTACTTTCAGTTTGTGTAGAAATAGATACCTGCTTAGGTGATACCTGGATGGCTTTCATTTCCTCGACGACCTCTTCGTTCTTAGTCCTCAGTGGATTCTTTTTTTTTCCGAATCCAATTCGGAATTCAGGTAATTCAGAAATCTCTTGTTTGATCTCAGTGACAGTGAAATCTTTCAGCTGACTAGAGGTGGTTTGTCCGGTTGTAGAATCCAATAAGTCAAATTTGAATTGTAGAAATTTTTCGAAGTCGTTGTCAGATAATCTTTCTATCAAGACTCTCTTGATTTCCTGGAATTTTTTTGTATCTGAACAACATTGTAAGAAGTTCGAGATTGGCATATTTTAAGCCTCTAAAGTAGTGTGGCATTATTCGGGTCTCTGTAGGGAGTAATCTCAGAGATCGTAGAGGAGTTGCAAGAATGATCCTCTCTGGCCTGCGAATAATGGCCCTGAAAAGAGCCTCTAGGAACCAGCGGATCATCGATACAATTGTCAGCTTCCATATTAGGGTTAGTATTCTCTTAATCTTTGCTGGCCTTCGAATCTTGGCTCTGAAGAGGGCCTCTAGGAACCAGTGAATCAATGAGGGAAGAACCAATCACGTCTGCCAGATGGTGGACTTGGAGCAACTCAGAGGCACGTCTTATCTCCACCTAAGCAGGGAACAATCTTCCTGTCGCACTGCGTTCTGTCTATGCCACATGAGCATGTTTGCCAACATAATAATTAATATTCCGTAGTATTGTCAGTCCCGCCCTTTTTTTCACACCAGTAAACTTTTAGAATAATATTCTCCAAATGCAATTACGATTAAATAAGAAGAAAAATACTCTAAAAAGGTACTGGTGTAAAAAAGAAGGAGGGGCTAACAATACTACGGAATATTAATTAGGATGTTGACAAGTATGCATGAGGGACGAATAATCGTCGAAGTGATTAGGCATCGTTACAGTTAAAATTAGTGGTGGATGTTGAATAAAAAAGTCTTTAAATTTGACAACACTGGCCAGAAAGTGAAATTAAATAGGACCGGAAAAGAGTTAATATTCATCACAAAAAATATTAAAGCTCGTATTTTTTAATAATAATAATAATAATAAATTCTTTAGACTAGGATTTTTAGATTTCAGTAGATTTTTAGATTTCAGTTTATATGAATTTATTGAAGTATTATCATTTCCTTCTTGGTTCAGCATTTATAAAAACACAAAACAGCTTGTAACATCTCTTTGTACTAGTTTACCAAAGAAGTAGTGTTGTTTTCAATAACTTTTTTAACACAAAATCTTGAAATTTTTTGTTTAGTAATCAAATAGTTATTTAAAAATTCTACTTATAGTTTCTATAATTGTAACGTTTAGGAAAAGAATTTTCATATGTTTTACTTTTGCTTAGAATTACATTCTTTTTAATCCAATAGATTTTAATGGCATTTCTAAAGGGGGAAAGGCATATAATTTTTTTTAAATTAAAACTATACAAAGACATATTTTGTTCTTGTAGAAACCAATTTACATGTACTGCTTACATCCATGCTATATAAAAATAGACATTCATAAGTAAAATATCAAAGATGATACAAGAATATTTTAAAGATTACTAAGAATTTTACATCACTTTCTTTTCAATATTTTTAATTACTATTCAAAAAAAAAAAAAAAAAAGAAAAGGAAAGAAAAGAAAAGGAAAGGAAAGGAAAAGAAAAGGAAAAGAACATTTAAACTATTTAAGTTTGCGTAACACTATATTTTAAGATTAAAGATATTGTACAGATTCCGCAATTATTTGTAAATATAAGATTAAAAAGAAAAAAAAAAAAAAAAAGTTATAAAGCATAAGCGTTTAAAATATATATATTTTTTTTATTCTCTTCACCTTGTGAGCATTTAGTACAGATAAAAAATGTAGTTTTTATGAGATTCTTTTTTGACTTTTTCTTTAATGTTATTAACTGGCTACAGTCACCGATGTAAGTGAAAGCACTTTTTCGAATCTAGAGGTTTTTGTCAAATATCTAAAGAAATACTTCATGTATTCGCTAGAAACTTTAGGAGTAAAAAGAATATGCGATATATATTCCAGCGACAGTTTTGTCCCGAACGCTTAAAAGGCATCAGTCCCAAATTAATCAAAAAATATAATCTTTGTGATCTCACTGTAAAAAATAATCCTTGAAATGAAATGTAGCTAAAGTATATCATTATAATCTTTCTTTTAAATATGGATATAAGTTTATATGAGAACTGCACTTATATTAGTGAAAATGCAAATAATTCTTGAAAAACGTCGACAGTTTTTCGTACACTTTTTGTTTATAACATGTAGGAATTTAAAACAAAAGCAAGGTTTAGAAAATTTGACACACTACATTAGACACAACATACTGCAATCAGAATATAAAAATATCAAATATCTGACGAAATATAAGCCTTTTACTAAATAATTTTTATCTACGCATGCGTAAGAGCTAGAAAACTTTCTTTTGCATAACTTATCAGACAAATACGAGGGTGGTTCAAAAAGTAAGGTAACAAGAGCTTTTACGGGTGTAAATATTCCCAGAGCTAATGAAACTGCATGTCTAGGTGCATCAAAAGTTCATAGCAATCAAATGCCACTGGTAGATAGAGCTGGTAGTGCTTCAAAGCTCTGGAATCTGTTACAGAAGATGAAGACGTTGACAGATACATGGTCAGCTACTGAAGTGCGAAGGGTAATAAGATTTTTGTGTTTAAAGAACACCTCCCCAACAGAAATTCATCGTCAACCAGTGAAATTTTACAAAGTATAATGACAAAAAAGTAGATATTGTTTAGATGGAAAGAAATACAGAAAAGAAGAAGAAATGTACAAGACATGTAAAGGTCAAGATAGGTGACAATGAGGGAAAACTCGAAGATTTTATTCTAACCGTTCATTGCATTCATTCGAGAAAGATTAAAGTTCGGGTTATTGAAGAAGCACCTGGCAGGTTGGCACTTCCGAACCGATGTCGAAGTAGCTCACGTCGTTACAACATCGGACAACGTCGTTAAATGGCTCAGTGACCATGGCCATGATTTCTTCAATGCCTCCATCTTCTATCTCAAATTTTGGGGCTTTACGGTAGTCTTAGCTCAATCTACCGGTGGTATTTGATTGCTGTTGTATTTAGACAAGGAATTTCTTTCTCTCGAAGAATATGTGCACCTATAAGAGCTTTTGTTACTTTACTTTTTGAACCACCCTCGTATAGAGACTAATTAAAAAAAAAAAAAAAAAGAAAGAAAGAAAGAAAGAAAAACTAACCAAATATCGTTAAAACTCAGAAAGATATCGTCGCTAGAAAAATTTATTTTCAAGTATTTTCAAAAAGAGGCAAAACGCTAAGTGTTTTTTACCGATATGTTCATTTTGAATCGTTGAACAGTCATGAGCATAATTGAAGACGCTCAATGCATTTTCTCAAAAAATGGTGAAAATATTTGAAAAATATTAATTTTACTAAAACACATTATTTTAGTAACAATAAGAATATATAAACAATAACCCCATCAAATCCTATAGTTTACCCATCAATTGTATTTAATTCAATCCTATGAAATTGTACGATTTCATTTTATTTCCCAGAAAATATATTTTCTTAATTAAAATGTTTTTACAAAATTAATTTTTTTAAGATTAAGTATGTTTAAAATAACAACCTAATGAAATGAGCAATACACAAATTAATTTAGTATTTTATTGACCATTTAACTATGACTGTCGTCTACACTGGGTTTCAAAATCATATAAACACTAAGTTTTCAAGCATAAAAAAGAAAACAATGCTACAAGATAAACTAAAGACTTATCAATGTTAGAAATAGAACAAATATTTTTATTTTATAACAAAATATTATTCAAACAGACATTTTTATATAAAGAAAACAGCATTTTTCTTTTTTGAGGTGTTGCATAATGATATGAACAAGTTACAAAAACATGGATTAGTTGCCAATCTATGCTACAGATTTTCTAATTAATGTGAAAACGCGGTCAGGTATGCAGCGAATCAAGCCTTTTAATGTATTTTGGTCGTTTTTTTTTCTCTTTTTTCCATTGGAAGATACAGAAGCTTTTAATTCAGAATCTATGGCTCATTTCTTTCCATTCCATTCCATTTGAATTGGAGCTGCGGTAGCCCAGTCGGTAGAGCGCGGGGCTTGTAATTGGAAGACTGTGGGTTCATTACTCGAGCCGACCAAAGGCCTTCGTATGGTGGCTGGTGCACATAAAATCTGTCGTGGGCGCAATGTCCTCGACGTTCCATCAAAATTATACCTCTGGGGGTCACTGAAGCGGGAGAGCCATCCCTTCCGAGGAGGATCAAAATTGTGATGGAATGTCTCCAGGCCACCTCTAGGGGCGAGTACAGACCGTCGCTAATTGCCCATTGCGCATCATTAGTGCGACATAAAACCACACCCACCATTTGAATTGATTGCTATAACAAGTGAACTATCGGGTTTAAATCAGAAGAAACATATGGGCATGAAATTACATGTACATAATTATTTAGGTACCATTCTCAAGGGCTTTTTGCCGTGTGGATGGATGCATTGTACTGTTGGAACATCTGGTAAGGTCCACTAAATTCCTCTGCAACAGGGAATAAATTTTCTTCGAATAGATCTTGGTAAATTAATGCATTCATTCTGTCAGAGGGAAATGAAATGTCGACTTTACCACGAAATCCAAACGCAGCCCAAACCGAAAAGCGACCCTCCATGCTGCTGCCGTTTTGAAAATGTTTCAAGTTCTTTGCGCAGATCGTGCCAATAATAAGAACAAACGCCAGGACCTTCAAAAATTATTTTTTTGTTTTTCATCGAGAAATATTATTCTTTCATATTTTAACTCCAGTACATACGATCTTTCATACAATTCAGGTGATTCTACTTTTGCTTTTTAATAATACGTGCTGGGGGTTTTCTTTTATTGTACACTTGAAAGCTATTGATTATTCTTTACAAAGTACTTTTTGACACTGTTATTGTTGGATCTCACGTAAGTTCACTTAAAATTGTTTCCAATTACTCCTTCTTTTATAGTAGCTCTTTTTTCTCTTTTCGATAACTTTGGTGGACGTCCTGGAGATTTCTTTGCTTCGCAATCCGCTTATAATGAAAGAAAATTGAATATTACACCAGCGGATATTTTAATTTTTTTGAGATAGTTCTTGCTGAAAGTCCTCGATCATGAAAATCCACAATTTTGCCTTTATAAAAATAGTTTAAAGCAATTTGATGACCCATAGTACAACACTGCAACTGACTTTGCGGACTTGTGTGAAAGTTTCCGAGTCTGTGTTCATATCATTTTGCAAACCAGTGGAGAATCCTGCTTTGCAGTATAGCAGATGTTAACAGATAATTCCTTTTTTATAACCATTGACAAGTTTTATGTTAACCTATTTTTCTATTTTAAATAGTAAGACTCGCCTATTAGGTTGATTTTTCACATTAATGTTTAAATGATTCAAATTTTATCACCAACAGTCAGAAGTCGAAGCGGTAAATGACACTGACGTATATTCTTGGTAACGTAAAGAATTAAAACGAATAACTCATATAAAAAACGAGTCATTATTTCTTTTCCTTTCCTTCAAAAGAACGCTGAAAGTCTGGACTCTTTATTTATTTATTTATTTTTTCATTTATTATTATTAAACAATAATTCTCGTTTTCTATCAGCATAATGTTTTAAAATTGACTTTTCTTTAATTCTTTTTTTTTTCTTCTTTTCTCTCTCTCTATCACTTTTTAAAATTTTCTTTGTTATCTCAAGTAGGACTTTGTAAAAGCCCCCTAAATCACCTCGAGAGAAATAATTTTCCTTATCTCGAAAACTAATGATTGAAATTAACTGCAAATTCGCACACCTATATTTTTTTATGCATTAGTGTTAATTTTATATAAAAATTTATATAGGTCAAAATTCAAAAACTTTTTTAATTTTAATTTATTAATATTTCCCAATTAAAAATATTTTTCTGAATCAATAGTCATTATGCATTACGTTTTGATTTCTTCACTGTATCTCTTTAAAAAAGCACATCAATCAAGTTATTTTTGTGAAGATATAAATAAAAGTTTGTGACATGATTTTAACATTAGCAGCTTCAAACTTTGAAACCATAAAAATAAAATGAAATATACAATTATTTAATTTTTTCTCATTGCAGTGACCCAAGGAATTCAAATAAAATCAAAATAGGGCATTGCCACTTATGACATTTAAAACTTCAAAGTTGGTGTGCGTTTTAATATGTAGACGACACTCAATTAAAAATTTCACTTAGTTTTTTAAAAATATGCCCAATTTCCCGTCGAATGGTACATATTACCTCTTTTCTAAATCAACTAGAAAGAAAGTAGCGTCAAATATTGCCTTTTTTTTTCTATATATATATATATGTATATATTAAGTTACAATTGGCACATAGAGATTAAATTACAATTAGAGTATTAAATTACAATTGGCTGTACAATTGGCACATAGAGATAGGAAGAAGGTATTCCATCATCAGGAATTAACAAACGTGTGAAATATTTCCTATAGCCCCGCTCATAAAAAATGGAAATTCAATATTTTACCACTGGCCACCAGTGTTGCCAGATCTGGCGGATTTTTTTATTCAATAATCGGCAATAATTTTGAGATGTGATACTTACTATACATAATAGACTATCTATCAATCTACGAAGTGATTAGGCAAACGTTACAATTAAAAATTATTGGTGATTATTGAATAAAAAATCCGCCAGATCTGGCGGCACTGCTAGCCATTAGTGAAAAAGCACTAGTCAAACGACCTTGAGGAAAATTCTTTTAAAGTTTTAGTAATTGCTTGACACGTTGAGCTCCACGCGAATTCTTAAGGAAATACCGTCTGTCCACGCGTGCTGCTTAGAAACGCTGATATTGTAGTATAGAAATGCGCTTTTATGCTTACCGTGTTTCAATAAACTCCATTAAAATGCCTTAATTATATAATCCTGTAATAAAAAAAAATTAAGTAAATTTTAAATAAATTTCCAGTAATTACTTAAAACAATGTAAATTTTTTAGTTTTATATCATATTTTATACTGTCAGTCATCGGTAGTTGACGAGGCCTAAACGGAAAGTTCAGTGTCAGCCACCGATGGCTGACATGGCATTCAATGTGTTAAACGAACATTTTCGCTGTGGCGCGTTTAGTAACGTCCACGGCTGCAGTATGGTGATCTTCGGTTCGATGCTGCCTGAGGTGACTTTTTGATTTTATTTATTATTTTTCTAAACATTTTATTTTATTTTTACTTTATTTTACATTTAAAACAAAGTTAATTTTTTTAAGTTATAAAAAAGTATAAATGTTACAAAGAAAAAAAAATACTATAATGCTTGCATATTTATTTAATTTACAATATATATAAATATAATAGAAACATAAATTAAAAAAATAAATATATAAATAAATATTTATTGTTTATTCAATTTTCAAATTTTACAACAATCCGACTTCGCAATCGTACATCCACAGCTTTAATACCAAAATAAAGAAAGAAAGAAACACATTAAAAAATTAAAGAAATAATTAAACCCTGAATGACAAATATAGTAGTAAAGAAAAAACAGACAAGTAAATTAAAATAATTAAAAAATAAACCGAAATATAAGAAAAGTAGCAGATGTACTATTTAAATCTTGATTTAAACCTTCTGCTTCGGTTTTAAAAAGTTTGTTTTACGAAATCACTTGTTCGTAAATGTTAGAGAACAGCTGAAATTTTATTTCGTACATAGAAAAAGAAAATAATAATAATAATAAAGAAATAAATAAAGAAATAACAAAGTAAAAAGTTTGTTGATTAATATTAAAAAATAAATAACTAAATAACTAAATAAAAAATATATTTTCTGGCTGTTGAATCCCTGTCCACCCAATTCCCCTACTAATTATTCTGTGCTACTAGAAAATCTTTCCTTTAAAGTGTCATACATTTCTTATATTTCAAACATTTGCTTGCCCGAAAAGGCCGGTATATCATTTAATTGCATCAGAATGTTGAACTAAAATTTCTCAAGTTGCTATATAGATTAGAGAAGAAATTGTTTAATTTGGTTGGATAGTAATTATATTTATGTATATGCATTATAATTAATATTTCTTTATAATATTTTTAATTTTCTATAATTTTTAAACGAATTTTAGTATTATTTTACTGATAAAGTAAAGTAAAAAGAAAAGAAATATTTAGATTAAAACTAAGAAAGTACCCTCTTAGGTGGTATTGGTTATCGGAGGCTTTTTGTATCTATAAAACAGTGAAGGAACTTAGGCGTTCATCTTCGGGTCCCGAAAATAATTCTTTTTGCACATTTTTCAACAGAATGGTTTCGGCTTCATCTATTTCCTCTGGTTCCAAAAATTCGACTTGATGGTTAAACTTAGCAATTATTAAAAATTCTGTATATTCTAGCAATGATTTTTAAAAATTTGTCGCATGACGAAATCCGGTTATAAAGTTTTTCACTTAAATATTCATGAATTGTTGCATTAATAAATTGAGTTTCTCGTTTATCGGAGTACACTAAACGCTATATCGAAGTCAGGTATGGCATTAGATCTTCGCTATTTTTTCTCATTACAATACAATCACCCAGTGATAGAAAAGCTTATAAGGACAAGACATTTAAATTAGAATCATGCTGGTGTCCAGATTCTCATGAATAACTTTAGAGAAGATCTTTGAATTTTTTAAGAATCGGAGACAGTAAGAAAGGTTATTAAAAATTGTGTACGCTGTAAAAGATATGATGCTAGACTAAAGCCCCTCATAAAAGCACCTCTCCCGATTGATAGAATAAAGGAAGCAGCAGTGTTTGAGGTCATAGGAATTGATCGCACAGGTCATTTAATTTTTTGACTAGGTCAGAAAGTCTGGATAGTCATCTTCACATGCGCCGTCTACCGACGTTTTTTATTTTGCCGACTGTACATTGTTCATTTAAAAAAGAGGTTTATTTTTAAATAATACTGGTGGAAGATTCCTTGGAAAAAAAGCGGGGATGTGCGCACCCTTAATAATTAGAATGAGCGCAAATTTGCACATTTATAGTTTTACGCATTGCTAATAATTTCATATAACAATCTATATAGGTCATAATTAATATATATATATATATATATATATATATAAATATAAATTTATTAAGATTTTTCTTGCAAAAAATATTTGTTTCTGAATTAAAAGTTATCATAGATTGTGTTTGAGTTAAATTTTTTTTTTTTTTTTTTTTTTTTATAATACAGTTTGTGATATGATTTGAACATTAGCAGCTTGAAATTTGAACGCTTATAACTGTCTAAAAATTTTAGTAAAATATATAATTTATGAACTTTTTCGCATTACCATTACCTCAGGAATTTAAATATAAAATCAAAATAGGAAATTTCCATTAAAAATACAAAGTTGGTACATGTTTTACTATGTAGACATCTTTTGCGGAATCAGCACACTAATATAGTTAGTGATGCTAGGAAATGAAACGCAGTTACTGCATGCTTTTGTATGGAAGAACAGACTAAAATAAGTCCTGTCGCACTAAGTTAAATTCTGTTTACAAAGAATATAAGCAGAATTTTTTCTTTTTTTTTTTTTTTTTATTTTACCTTATATATTTTAGTGAAAGTTTATCCTTGAAAGCCAAAGACCAGTAAAAAATAAATTAATTAATTAATAAAATAAAATAAAGTAAAATTAAAATGTTTGGGATCACCCTGTAAAAAACAATGCTTGAAATGCGTTCTGGCTGTAGCATGTGAATATGTGGCTTCTTCTAATTGTCCTAACATTATTTTATTAATTAAATCACGTTATTTTATCAACAGAAGTGAACGCCTATCAATTTTCTTGGAGTAACCACCTAATACATACGAAAGGACATCCAAAAGAGAGCTTAAAAAAAAAAAAATTAGAAAAAAAAAATTAGAAAAAAAAAGTCTTTAAAGAAGTTTTCTGAGATAAAGACTTCCAGTTTTCAATACACCGCTTCTGTTTTTGCAAATTTCATCAAAAGTTGCCAAAATCCTCTGTACACTGGGTCTGCGTTAATTCTGTAAGTTCGTCATTTTATCTTTATTCCTTTTGAAGATTTGATAGTGAGAAAATCCCCCCTCCTACGCACACACTGACCAATTGCCAAAAAACCTTTTTTTGGACTCAGGATACTTTAGAACATGTAAATCAGGTGAAAACTAGATATAGAGATTTTTAACTGGAATCAATATTTCCAATACCTGTGGTAATCGGGTAATGGAAGTAAAAATGATAAGAACATAAATTTTAGGGAAATTTCTGGTCTTAATTTTCCATAAAATGAACTTCTACGTAAACAGCTTACTTTGCAAGTCAAAAAATGGATGTTTTCACCAAAATGTGAAAACTGCTTAAAAATAAACAGATTAAAAAAAATAAAAAAAAATGACAGTCTGAACTCATGGACCAATCTTTGAGGTTAGGTAAAATATATATAATGAAGAATTTTTTGTATAACAATATGGAGTCAGAAATAAGAGTTTCAGTCAGAATTCAATTTACTTTTTTTTTTATTATTTTTCTTTTATTTTCTATCTGGTTTTAGTAGTTTTTTTTTTTTTTTTTTTTTTTTTACAGGCTTGTAATTGTGCGATTATTTCTTTTTTCATGCGGTTTTCTATGACATTTATCCCCGTTTTTCAAATTAGAAAGTGTGGTGTATTTCTGGTTTTACCGGCTACAATTTTCATTTTTAACTCCATATTGCTATACAGTTTGAAAAAAAAAAAGTCTTTTTTATATGTCTTTTACCAATCCTAAAAGTTTGGACTATGAATTTAAGAACCCCATGTGTAACACATAATAATTTGGGTGACTATTAACTTCCCTCGCTTACGTCCCCCCATTTAAAAGATGTACCAACTGCGTTCAAGCATTACAAGCGCCTTATTCTGAGAAATCTAAAGGTGTATTCAATCATGCATGTAAATGAAAAAATTCACTGGGTGCCTCAACCTCGTTGTGCATGAATCTCAAAACAGACAAAACTCATTTTCACTGCAATCACTATCACGCACACATGTACGCTTTGCACATTAAAAAAAAAAAAAAAAAAAAAAAAAAAAGGCTGCCACTACTAGGAGTGGGCGATGCCGCTAATTCAATATCACGATATATTATCAATTCAAAATCGCGATATCACGATGTATTACGATATTGGACTCCAATATTTTTTAATCCCTTTCATAATGCTAATTTAAATATCAATTCTAGATATATATATATAAAAAAAAGCTCGAATTGAATGTGACAAGCTCATTATATCATAAAATATATAGAATACACTAACTTCTTTTATATGTACAACTTCCTATTAATGCAACATCAAATCAACATCAATATAGAAAAACAAATAATGGAAATACATTTATGCGCAAATTTAATTCATACATTACTGTGTTGTCATGTAGCATTATTATGTCATTTAAACACATTCAACAGTCTCAGAATTTCACTTAAAAATGTTTCTAAATACATAATTAAGGCAATAAACTTTTGCAAAATCTTCTTAATAAAAAAAGGCCCAAGTTTGCCCGAGATAATGCTGAAACTAATGTCATAGCTACAAAAATAAAGCCTTTTTTTTTCGTTGTTTGGAGGCTGAATAAAATAACTGAAGAAGGACGTCACAACTGACGTCAACAACTGACACAACTGACGTTAACTGACGTCAACAGAAAACAATTGACGTCACAATTGCAACAATGTATTGAGAAAAATAAATTTTACCTGTGATATGAAACAAATGAATCTAGAATAAAAGACAAATTAAATGAACAGATGTAATTCTATGTAAGGACCAACAATTAATGATAGACCGATTTTCTTTCTCGGCCACCATTATAAATTGCCAATTTGACATAGCATAGTTTTTCAAAATATCCATTTTGCATTCTAAGTTTGCTGCATTTATATATAATAGAAGTTAATATTGCATTCCCGTAAACAGGGTTACATTGCATCATAACAGTATTATTTCTCAGCAAATATGCACACTAATTGAATAAGCATAGCTTTTCGTCACGACTCTCATTCCTATCAAGTTTCGTGCATTGATACGCTATAGAAACTGCGATATAGCCTTATCTTCCATGGCAGAAATTGTATTTAGGCAGTATATTTCAAAATCTAATCAGCACCAATTTAAGTAAAGGTTGAACCAAGTATAAAGTCTTGTTGAATTTCGTCCTTTTGTTAATGAGATACAGTTTCTACAAAATTGTGCTATCGCAAGACACATGTTTTCTAAAAATGGCCGAATCCTGTCTTAAGACACCTGAAAATAAATAAATATTCATTGAAAACTGGTATTTAAAAATTCTCATGAACACCAACATTTTCGTCTTTTGTAAACAGAAGACATTAATAAAAACATGAAACCTAAATTCAAACACACGGAAAATAAGTAAATAAGTGAATGATCATATATAAAAATAACAATATAAGTTCTTTTATTATACACTAGCATGCTTTGCCCGCTTCGCTGGTCATTATATTGAAATGAATTTTTAAAATACCACATAATTAATAATAATAAAAAAAATCATTGAGATCAGACAAAATCTAAGTTAAATTTTTCGCTACATTCGGTAGCTGTTTTCCTACTCGCCACACTTCACAAAATCCCTTTATTGCGCATGTTGCATACACATACCTATCCGATACATTAGGAAATCGGGATCCTCAGTTTATTTAAAGCAGAGTGATGTTTTAAAACGTGTTTTTTAACCCACCCCCCCGCCCCGAACTTAAAGGTAAGAAGGAGGAGGGAATTTCGCAAAATATCTTTATATTATGAGTTAGATACATATAACTGACACACATCGAAAATCTCTTTCCTAAGATAATTTACTGCAGAGTTACGCATAAATGCATGTTTACCCCCCTCCTCCGCCTTCTAAGGGGCGGTAGGGTGGAATTTCACAAAATCACATTGTAGTGTGTGTTGAATACGCATAAGCAGTCCACGCATCAAAAATTGCCATTCTAAGAATAATTTGGAACAGAGTTACGCATGGAAATGTCCCCCCCCAAGGGGGGGGGGAATCACAGAATTTAAAATAATCTCTTTGTAGCTTGTGTGCGTTGAGTATGCATAACCAATCAACATATCAAAAAAATGCTTTCCTGAGATAATTTGGAGCAGAGTTACTCTTTAAAACTTGTTTTTGCCCCCCCCCCCCCCTTGCCCTCAGAATGATGAAAAGGGAAAATTTCCCAAAATCCCTTTATAACGCGTGTTCGGAACTCATAAATAACCCACACGTAAAAATTATTCTTACTGAGATAATTTGAAGC
The DNA here is from genome assembly GCA_963930645.1 of Salticus scenicus. Classification (NCBI taxonomy): domain Eukaryota; kingdom Metazoa; phylum Arthropoda; class Arachnida; order Araneae; family Salticidae; genus Salticus; species Salticus scenicus. Next base: position 27,359,799 of record OZ005656.1, read on the forward strand.
AAAATTATAAATGGTTGGAAACAAGTTTTTTGCCCCCCCCCGCCCCCCAAGGGGAGGATAGGACGAAATCTTACAACATCCCTTTGTAGTATGCGTCTTTGTAGTATCAATCTACATATAAAAAAAATCACTATCCTGAGTTAATTTGGAGCAGATTTGCACTTATAAGCGTGTTTTTGCCTCCTCCCCCCCCCCCCGCAATTAAAGGGGCTAGGGATAAATTTCGTAAAATCATTTTACAGTGCGTGTTGGGAAGGCATAAACAACCTACACATAAAAATAAATCTTGCTGAGATAATTTGAAGCGAAGTTATTTTTAAACACGGGTTTATTGCCCCCTCCCCCCTCTCGAGGTATATAGATAAAACTGCTTAGAAAGATCTCCACGAAGGGTACTTTACTAGGACTTAAGCCAATCGCGTTGTAGTCGGCTTTAAAATGTACAACACAACACAGCGCAGCACATAAATTTAGAGTCTTTAGTAGAACTGCCATAAGACTGTTAAATGTTTTGACACATTTTTGTGCATTATGGGCGTCCTGAAATTTAGTTATGGTGAAATTTTTCATCTTGATATAGTTGCAACTGATGAAGTTTCAAAATTGCATAATATCTGGCAGCATATAATGAAAAATATCAGGAGTTTTAATACTTGCTGCAACCATAGATATAGTAATTTATATAGATGTATCATCCCATTGTTATCATGCAAAAATTTTTGATACCGAAAAATTTTTATGGCATCAGCCATATAGTGACATTGAAACCATTGAAATTCGGCAATTGTAATAGAATAGAATAGAATGTTGATGAATTTTCAAAATGTTGAAATATTGTGTCTTTTAATTCTTCAAATAAATTTATGAAAAGAAATGGACAAGTTATTGTAAAAGTAAAATATATTTGACTAAATTATGAAAAATATAAATTTTATAATCAGTTGCCTTGATATAAATATGAAATAAAAACTGGTTTGATTTTTAATGGAATACGTTTTTAAAAGTTTGATATTTTTTAAGATTTTACATTAGTAAGTAATATAGAATTTTCAAAATTCTTTTAAATATAGTTAGCAGCGGCGTAGTTTAGTTTTAGCATATAAAAAGAGTTTAAATATTAACTAAATTAATAAATATATAAAAGAAAAAAAGAAAGAAAGAAAGAAAAAGATAAATGAATTTTTAATTGTATCTGCAGTTTTTCATTCATGTTTAGTACATAAATTATTCATAAATTTTATTTTCTAAATTATCTGTGTGTATTCACTCGACGAAAGACGGCCATATTGTGGACTTTTCTCCGAGTATAAAGGAATCAGTCCCCCCCCCCCCCCCAATGATCATTCTATGTCTTATTACTAAATCTATAGCTGCAATCCAGTTTATAGAATAATTTCTCTATTTGATATGCTATTATTTCCTGTTAACTTTATCGTTATATTAATGACATATTTTAATTTGATCGAAATATTCACATGACATGGAATACAAAATTAATTTTCATGTTATACGAATTTTTGCCATCATTTGTTTTCTAAACAATGTATCCAATATTTTAGTTCAACAATTGAATGAACAATTGCAACAACTATTTAATAAAAAATAATTGTTTGATAAACAACAATGTTTATATATATTTTTTTACAACAATGATAATTTTCTCTTTTTAACAATTTTCTTCAGTCTAATTACTGACCCTTATCTGAGAATGATGTATCTTCCGTTCTTAGGTGTTTTCTTCGTGAGTTACTTTTTAAAAAAGTTCCTCATGTGGTTTATTTTTAAACTTTTCGAGCATCGTCCTATGGAGGATGCTCGGGAAAGGTATGCGTGTCCAGTGACTTCCATCTTTGCTGGACGTTATTTGTCAATGAATAATGATAGGCAAAAATTTTATAACCCAGCTTTATATAAAGCTCGTGTTTGCAAGCATCCAAAGTTGGATATAAAAAAACTGCCAAAAGTTGGTAATATTATTTCACTGCCTGATACTGTTACTGATGAACCTCCGTTCCAAACCGAAGTGGACTCAGTTCAGTCTCAGGTAGTGAACGCACTCGATGAAAAAGAAACAGTTTCTACTGCACTGTCTGATAATTCTACTGACAAACCTCCGTTTATCGAAGTGGAATCAGTTTTTTCTCAGACAGTGGAAACGGTTATTGAAAATCAACCAGTTTCTGTTTCTCCACAACATCATAAAAAAAAGAAATTCCGGAAATTGAGGAATTTTCTGAAAATATGTTGTTGTTGCATTCGAAGTGTAAAAGAATAAATTACCTCGGGATGCTTGCTGGCAGTAGGCTATGGGACCTGCCTTATCAAAACTCCCCATGAGAAACGATGCATGGCGACCTCCACGTGGTGTTTCTCGGGTAACGCTAACAGCCATGCGCATTTAATTTAGATAAAGTTGTTATTATAAGGTTTCGTTTGCGCGTATGCGTGTGTGTTATGATTATTGTTATAACATATACCCAGTTTTTTTTCTATAATGAATATCCGCTATTTAAATTACAAATTTCGGAAATTTCCATTTTTCGTATATTTATAACCTACTTGAAACTCGATATTATTAATTTTAAAGTAAAATTAAACTGACACATTACATTTTTACGTGGAAAAAATATCATTTATTCAGATAAAACTACATCAAAATTTATTTTTTGAGCATTCTTAAGCTAAATTGTTCACGTCAAAAAATTTCAAAATTTTAAAATATGTTATATCAACCAAAGTCTATTAAAGTAGTAACTGTAAGAAATAACAAAATCGTATTACAGTTTAATATCAGGGAATACCCTTAATTTACGATTTATTTTCTAATTTTCTGAGAATTATTAGATTACTTTTTGTTCAAAGTCGGCAGTGTAAACAAACAAGATAGAAGTACCATTTTATCCATTAAAACTTTAACCACAAGAGAATTTAGGGAATCAACGATAAACAAATTAAGAAAATAATTATTTGTAGTCACCCACTTTCATAAAAAAAATGGGAATGTTTTGTATTAATGTGATGTTATGTGCAAGGACATAGGCAAAGGGACGGTCCACTCCCCCGCCCACAGAAATAAATGATGAATGGTTGTTTTCGTGTAGTCTCAAGTATAAAACAAACATTGCTGCCTAAAAAGAGGTTTCAAAAATACTAACCCACATACAAATATTTTTTTAAAACTCACAAATTCAGTTTAAAAGATTTTCCCATTATGCCCTTTTTTTTTTTTCTATATTTAAACTCTAGAACGTCTTAAAACTCCTTCTCCCTTAATCTTGCTATATTTTTTCGCTTAATTTCATCCACCTTCGTACTATAGCTTTAATATATTATCCTGCGTCATGAATTCAATCATTTTACTTTCTTCCGTACTCAACAGAAGAAAGCATTTGATTCATAAAAAAATTTCAACTTCCAGTTTTCGATGTATTTACATGTTTTGCGATATCTAGAACACGACTGACCATTTTTAGAAAATTTTAGAAAATGTCTATCTGTGTGTGAGCAAAATTTTGTTCCAATTGTATCTCAGGAACTATTACACTGCACAGAATTACATGTAAACTTATATGCAATTGCACCATGACATAAAATAGTTCTTATTGCTTTTTGGTGATAATCGTCCACCAGGTGGCGTTGCAATCCGGATTTTTCTAAGTTCTTAACTTTGTGGTATAGACCGAAATTTCTTATAAACGTACACAACGAAAATTATTTTTAACCAATCATTATGAAATTAAAAAGATTTGTTTATAATAGTAATAATCAAGTAGAAAAACAAAAAAGAAAAGAAAAAAGAAATAGGACATACAGGAGCGGCGCTTTCCTCCTGGGAATAAGTCCCCTCCGAGAGGGCAAATTTTCGATATGGGCACCTTTAAAACAATTTCGTCAATATCTTTAAAACGAATAATTAAACTATTGATCTGTGATAATTTAAATAAAAGTTTTTTTTTTTTTTTTTTTTTTTTTTTTTTTCAAGTTTTAATAAAGTTATTTGTTTTGAGTGAATTTGTATAGAAAAATATAGAAGCAAAATTTGCGTGCAAGAGCCGATTAACAAGAGGCATGCGGGGCATGTGACCTGAGTAGCGGAAGGCCATAAAACTGGCCCTGAAAATACCATTTTGCCTCTTACGACTAAAAATGAAAAAAAAATGGTGTCATAATGCAATTTCTGCCATATTAGTCCTATAAACAATTATATCTATATATATGCTGATTGTGCTGATTCGCGCACACAGCAAGAGGGAGACGGGCCCACGAAAATATGTGTTCCTCGGGGACTATCATGAAGTTAATCAAGGCCCGTTTGTGTATGCGTATGGGCTTTTCTTTGTGTGTGCGTGTGTATATTATTATATCATTCTCTTACGGTAACCTCCCTCTGCAATTTATTCACCGTGAAGCTATTTGGAGCCGAGTTATGCTTATAAAGGTGATTTGCCTTCTGCCCCGCCTCGGGGGAAACGGGGGAGGGGAGGTATTTCAGAAAATCCCGTCTTGTGTCCCGTCAGGGTCCTAAAACCAACTTGCTCACAAATTTTTTTTATCTTTATCTCCCATAGAATAGCCACGGCTATGTTGAGTCAGTGATCAGTGAATCTGTGAATTTACTCTTTTATATCTATAGATTATACTATAGAATATTAAGATTTCTAAAATAAAGGCGCTTCCTTCCTGCTGTCTCTGAAATTAGATTCACAGTGGAAAACAATCAGTATCCTGAGTAAAGAATTTGCTTTGGTTTGTTTATTAAAATAAAAATATAAATATAAATAACACCAAATTTTCGCTATATTGATCAGATATAATAAAATATTTGAAAGAAATGAAATAATTGTTAAAATATTAAAATAAGTATAATTAAATTCAGTATAAATTGATGACATAGCTTTAAAAATTTATTAAAATCAAAACAGTTAAAATAAAATATATATATATATATATATATATAAACTTTTTTTAAAAACAAATATGGACGCAAATAAATGACGAAATTATTCAGTTGTTTCTTAATAAAATTAATGACATCAACTAATATTAATTGTATTTTTAGGCAATAATAGTTTTGTATCAATATTGTAATGGCGACAATGAATATTCATATCGTAGCAGCGAATAAAGATAGGGATGACGATCATGCAGTGTCTCAGTCATATCAGAGTCTCATATCACGCATGCGTTATTGCTTAGCTGTTAAACGATTCCCGATAAAGCAAGATCATGGTCAGAAAAGGCGATAACGAATATTCAGATCGTAGCTGTGAGTAGCGATTTCAGATTAAATCAATGTCTAGCATCACGCATGCGTTATGCGTGTATCATCCACTCTCCTTCGTATCAGCGATTACCGGCTTTCACGGAGTGAAACGTTGGGCTCACGGAAACTGATATGGTCGCTCGCAGTACGTTCACAGCTGAGTTCCTGATAATCGTGGCGCTTGCGATATATCGTCAACAGAAAGATTTCGTTATCGGTTTCAAATTGCATGGTTTTAAATCGATGTTTCGCGATGTATCGATGTATCGCCCAGTCCTAGCCACTACCTCGTTATGTATGAGTTCTCAAAACGCCTAAAATTCATGCTCATTATCACGCATGAAATTACTGAGTGCCACTAACTCGCTGAGCAAAACACGCAAAACTTTGTTCTGCAACAATCACTATCACGCATTATGTTCGCTTCACGCGCATGAAAACATGAAAAAAAAAAAAAAAAAAAAAATAATAATCTGGTGTGTCACTCACATGACTTTCTCTTACCCTGAAATTAAATTTAATATACTATAAATACAGGTTGGAGATTAAGAGGTAAGATAACGATCTTATGTAAACCTATGTTAAACAATTCAAATTAGGCTTCGGGAGAGTTTTATATGATAATTAGTTCTGCGTGAGGGGGTCTACCGCCCGTTTCATTAATGCACTTACATTTACATAGATTTTAATTCGGTTATTAAAAAATAATTCTGTTTTTAAAAAATAATTTATTAAAATTATTATTTAAAAAAATTATCTTTTATGATAATGCAGACGATTTCCATATTAGAGAAGTAGTATAACACCAAATATCCAAAAAAAAGTCCATTTTATTCTCAATAAAAAAAAAAAAAAATCTAAGTTTCTTTTTTGTTAAAAGTAAAAAAAATCGATAACTTTATTTTAAATTATCGCAGATCGATGGTTCAACCATTCGTTTTAAAGGTATTGGCGAGCTCTTTTGAAATATACCCATCATGAAAATTTACTCCCCTCGAGGGGGGACTTCCCCCCCCAGGGGGGAGGCGAGGCTCCTACATACAAGAAATTTTTTCCCAGTTGACTATCTCTATTACAAAAAATATATATTCCTTTCATTTGGTTTAGTGCAGTCTTTAGACGTTAAACTCTACTTACCTGCAATTTCCCCCATAGACGTAATGTATTAGAATTCTCTTGATTGTCCCTGTACACGAACTATTTGATTGATCTTAACGAATAGCTTACTGTAACATCCCTATATGATACACATTTAGAATACCAAGTTTGAACGTTTTGCCATAATTTGTTTTTGAGATATGCTGATAACAGACAGACACACACACATACACACTGACCATTTGTTAAAAGCATGATTTTCGTATTCAGGGTACCTCAAAACGTGTAAATATAACAAAATCTCGCGTTCGAAAATTTGACCCAAAAACAATACTTTCTCTACCTTAAGGGTAAGAGAAAGTAAAAAGGTCACTGGATGATAATAAGTTATAATAAATAATTAATAATGAATATTTAATATAAATATTATACAATATAAAAAAATAGGAAACATTACAAAATATAATTAAGTACAAATTTACTCTATCATTTAAATTTATATTAATTTAAAATTTGGCGATTTTTGGTGATTATTCACTGGTGATAATATGCAAGTATTCATAAAGGTACATTTAATCAAAGAAAAAGAAAAAAAGAAGAAAAAGTTTTTCTATTACACCTTTCCTTTTCTATTTTATTACTTTAAAGGGAGCGATCCAAATTCATAACGGGGGTTTCAGGTTGTATGAGGCATTTTCATATCCAAGGCAGTTTGTCCATTTTTAAGACGGCGGAAAATAAAACGAGCCCAATTAGACAACACTCAATAGTTTTGTTAATTAATTCTTTTATAAATATTATTTATTTTTTATTACACCAGAAACGTTGAAAAAATAAAAAAAAGTCTCAGGAAAAATATATTATATTCAATATTTTGGTTTGATTATACATATAATATTTAAGTATATATTTGCATTATTCTGTTACTATACCAGTTAAAATAAAATATTTAAATCACAAATTAAAACAAATGTCGTCATGACTGTATCCTATTCTTTCAAGCTATTTTTATGAACAGATTTGATCTCAGTATTACAGTTATTTTTCAAATTATTTTTAAGACATTTTTTTTATATTGAAAGAATATTATATTTTTAATAAATATCAGAAGCTATCACAATTTATCTTTCTTATTACAACATTAATTGTTAATCACTTTTATGTATCTAAACACTTTTAACAGTTATATTACTAATGTATATATCTATTACATTTAATTAATTAATTTATTTTTAACAGAAATAAATATAAAAAAATAATAATAAATATATAAGGAATGAGGAAATAGACTTAAATATAAATGATTTTAGTTTGAGATTTAGAATTTAACGAATTGCATTTTTTGAAAATTCTTTCTTTTTAATAACAAAATAATTTCTCGAAATATTCCTAAATAAAACAAAAATCATAAGGTTTTATAAATTTTTAAATTATGAATAAAAATAGGTTTTCTACCTGTATAAAAAAGTGCTGTAGAAATATTAGAAATTTATGAAAGTGGGAACGAAATTTAAGTAATTTAGAATTTAATATTTCAGACAATGATAAAAATTTTCAAATTCCTCTTGTAGCAGCACTATAAATTAAAAAAAATATACAAAAACAGAGAGAAGAATAAAATCTGTTTAAGTATTTGCGTGTATTAGTGTTTTGAAACTACGGTCTCTGTAGTTTCAAAACACAAATACAACGGTGTTAGTGTTGGTATTAGGGTTGAATTAAAAAAAACATTCATAAGTAAAACAGAGAGAAGAATAAAATCTGTTTAAGTATTTGCGTGTATTAGTGTTTTGAAACTACGGTCTCTGTAGTTTCAAAACACAAATACAACGGTGTTAGTGTTGGTATTAGGGTTGAGGCCAACTGAGTGCACTAGGGTCCTAAGTATGAAAGAGAGTGTCCAGCGTGCTTTCTAAAGGGTCCTGGGTTCTAGCCTGCAGTTAGACCGATTGACATTGACTACACCAGGATCCTAGGCCTGTGGTGGTGTTACCTTTGTGGGGACTTTCTAAGGGGAAATCTGTTTAAGATAATTCCAAAAAAATCTAAACTACTTAACTCTTGTTTCATGTCAAAATAAATAAGGACGATCCTTTATCAAGTGAAGAAAGCGAGCTATGTACATTACAGTTTCACATATATTAACCTCTCTTCGCATCCTTTTAACCACAAGTTGTAATTTGTCTGGATCTAAAATTTTCACATATGATTTCCAATTTTTCTGTTCATAACATGATTATCTCCATTATTGAATGCGTCTTTAAATTATTATTATTATTATAATTATTTTGGGTGTCTTATTGATTTAATACCGACTTATTCGGGGTTTTTTTCGAAATAGGACGGATCATGCTTAATTATTTCCATTCGAAACAAAAATTGCTTGCTTTAGAAAATTAAGGTATTTACTTACAATTTTTTTTTTTCCTTCGTCATTCAACACAAGTTTCCCTGTATATTTTACGTAATGAAACATTAATAACATCAAAATCTTGAGAATTTTAGAAATTTAAATTCTAGATGAATTATTAAATCCCAATATTTATTTATTAACAGGCATTCTCAATTGCCAGTCCACCAGTGACCAAGACGTAGAAGGGGAATACCGAATTCGATCACAGGTTGAACCTGTCAACCTTGCCTTTGATGGTATGGTATGTATTTGGATTAAGGATGATTGACTGCACTAGTTTTGCGTTTGAAATTCTTTGTGATTTTCTTAGAACCTCGCTTAAATACGGGCTAGGATTCATTAGAAAGATAACTAAGAAAGGCATTCTCCAGGCTTAGAATCTCTGTGTATTCAATCGGCCTCTATCCTTATACCACTTAACTACCATCTGCCTTCAAAGCATAAATGAGGAGGATCTGTTTTGATCGCAGATCATGCGCAATGGCCAAGCTTTTCGAAGTTTTCTGTAGTTTTCTCCGAAACTCGTATCTACAGTATACCCTCCATGATTCCGTGCCTAGTATATACAACCGGCCTTAGAAACCTCACAACAGCTCTACGCTGAAAAATTATAATTGGTACTTTTCTGTTAAACGTATATCAGTTCGTATATATACATATGTGCGGTTGTTGGTTGTAGATTTTTAAGGTTAGTTTACTGCGCTAGGATCCTAGGTCTATGGGTAAAATGTCCTCCGTAAGGGGGGTCTATCTAAGGAATCCTATCTCGTATTTAATATACGTACGAGTTTGTGTATGTATAATTTGTATGTATATGCAAATATAAATACGTTGTTTTGCAGTTACAAAAAAAGTGGAAAAATTCAATGTTAGTTTATATATATGTATGGGTATAGGGGTAACGAAAAGTTTTAATTATTGCTAAGAAGTAACCAAGATATCTGCAAAAAGTATTCTGATATTAATCGATCTTTAGTCATATACCGTTAGAAATTACAGAAAATACTATTGATTTGTTTGATTTTAGGGTGCCTTAGATTAAAGTACCCACATCTACCCAATTCTATCATAAAGACCTTTGAAAGGTCAAGAAATATTGAGAGAAATCTATAATGCTGAATGTTAATTATGCAGGGAAGCATTAATGTGTTGGTGTTCAGGTTAAGGTCAACTGTCTACAATAGGTACCTAACCCTAATGATAGATGTCTGCCGTGAGGTTCATCTAAGCGGTCCTTGTCCGTATTCACGTGAGATTCGGAGAAAACCACGGAAAACTCTGAATGGCTAGGTCAATGAACGAAACCTGGGATCAAACATGAAAAAATAACCTCTCGGTCACTCGTTGGGAAGAGAAGTTTTAAGAATAAGAAATAAAAGATAAGTTTCTATCTTGAATATATTCAAAAAATAATTAAGAAGTTATGATAACACCTAGTACGTATCTATGTATACATATATTTTTATATATGCACATATATATGCAGTGGCAGGTGTCTAATGGAAAAGTGCCAAGAAAAAAGGGCTTAAAAAGCTTTAACTTATTAAATGAAACTTCTTATTTTAATTCATGCGTATAACTTTTGAGAACTTTATTTAAGGTGATTTGTGTTAGTGTTTGAAACTAAAGCAAATTGACTATGTTTAAATCCTGCAGCTGTAGAAAGCCCGAGTCTATGTTACGCGATATTCGGTGAAAATCACAGAAAAAATCCGAACGGCAAGGCCGACGAGCGAGCACTACCTGGATTTGAATTTATCACCTCCCGATTATCAGATTGGAGAGTAGAACTTCTCGGTCACTGGTGGGATAAAGTTTATTTAAGATGACAGTAATTTAGAATCATAAAATTACCGAAAGTTATGTATCTTCAACGAAAGAAAAAAAAAGAAAGAGGAGTAAAGAATGTTTATAATTTCATAAATTAAAATTAAAAAAATGTTTTTAAACTTCCTTTACACATGCTATAATATAATATGCATTACTGCTTGGAAATATTACAAAATCAAGATAATATTGGTGTTAAGGCCAGTTAACTATACGAGGATCCTAGGCCTGGTGGAATGTTTTCTGTTGGGTACAAAATAAAGAAAGGAGAAAAGTATTTTTAAAGCATTAGTTTTAACTTTAGGGTATAGATTAAATATTCAAATATTTCTAGTAGATGGCAGCACTGTGAAAACTGAAAACAGGTAAGATGACTTGCTGTAGTAAGTTTCAATTCTTTAAAGTAGCCGTAACTGGTTTTCATGTTACTTAATACATACAGAGAAAATCACGAAAAACTCCTAACGGCTAGGGGCCTAACGTGTGACAAATATGTTCTGCTTTTATTACTGGGAGATATGAGGATCTGAATTTGTTAGGAGTATTCCGAACTTTTTATTTCCGAAACTCGGGAGGACAGCAGCTGAGATATTCTGCTTTCGAAGTTGGAAACATAGAATGATCGCTTCACAGAAGACATACCACTCACACCTAGGAACTTTGGGCAATTAATTGGCCGGATCCTTGGTTGTCAGGTACACTTCTTTTTTCTTCCCTATGTCATCCAATGGGTGTGTTGGTGTTTAGGATTAAGGCCGATTGACTGCTGTAGGTCCTGGGCCTGAGGGGGTGTGCCTTCCGTGGAGGTCTTTCTAAGGGGTCCCAGCCCGTATTTACGCAAGTTTCGGAGAAAACCACGGAAAACTCCGAACGGCTAGGCCGACGAGCGCGACCGGGGATCGAACCCGGCACCTCACGTCTACCAGCTTTGAGCGCAGAACCGCTCGGCCGCTTGTAATCCAATGGGATTTTTGTTGTTGTGTATTATCAACATATTTCGTTAAAAAATTAAATTTTTCAAATACTGTTTTTTTATTTTTTTTTAATTCTATCTTTGAACATGTTACTTTCAAACTTATGAATCAATTTTTTAAAAACAATAAGTTAAATATTTTTTTTTCGAGACTGAAAATTAGACTCTTAAGTTTGCTTAGTGAAAAAATATATCTATATATCTATATATTTAAATTGTTCCTTAAAAAAAAAAAAAAAAAAAAAAAAAAAGGCGACATGTTTGAAGTGTAGAATTCAAAAAACAGAATCCGAAAAACTTTATTTTTGAACAAGATATCCTCATAATAAAGAGCAATAAAATCCCATTTTATTACATTGACAAATAATAATAATAATAATAACAATAATAAATTACTCTTACTACCGAGAACCTTATCTGTAATACCACACCGAAGTTGATAATGGGAAATTCTCGGGTTTCACTCCCGGTAGGTCTTGCCGACATAGTTTTTCTGGAGTTTTATATGATGTGCTCTGAAATTTACGTAGCTGTATTACGTAGATGAAATTTACGTAATGTAATGTTTTAAGGGCGAAATGTTTCAGGTCGGAAAGGGATATATTTACACTCCTGCTCAAAAGTTTAGCAAGATTTGCAAGCGATCAGTTTTTTTCAATTTGAACTTATCTCACGATGAAATGCTTTCAAACATTGGGTATTTAAAGAACTTGATTTTCCTCATGTTTTTCAGTGAAGATTGGTTTAAGACACAATTTAGGGCCCCAGTAACAAATCGAGCAAAATCTTATAATGTGTGTGATCTCCCTGTATCGTTAAGTAAACGAAATGATTTGTAACTTTATGATTTGTTAATTTTAACCCAACGCAATTTGTGGATGAATTTGTGTGACGATAGTATATTAAATAACGGAGATATAAGCATTTATTTTAAAACTCTAAGAAGAAACAGCATGTATTTTATTTATAATATACAGATTTTTTAACGAAAATTATTACCACTTTCAGATAAATTGAAAAATCACTTTTGAAACAATGTACTGCAATCGGAATACAAATATCTTAAGTATATCATGAAACATGAGCAATTTTTTGAAAAAGGTTTTCACTGCGCATGTGCTAAGGATAGAAAATTGTTTATTTTGAGAGCTATATATATTGGGCAACTTTTGTCTAAAGTGCATTTGAATAGCGCAAAAATTAAGCAAATTGTCGGCAAAAGAACGAGCTAGATTTTAGTTATTTTCCAAGAGTTGAAATTTCATAAGGGGTTTTTCACATGCTGCGTAATTAATTTGAAAATCCAGTTATTTCACCCACGCTCCAAATGTGCTTTTTTGTGAAAAACCCCTTATAAGTTAACATAGTTTTGTTTATTTATTAAGATTTGTGAGATGATAAGGGGTTTTTCAGAAAAAAGAACTTTTGCTAAATGGTCAAAATAATTCGATCTTTAAATAAATTACTCGGTATGTGAAAACTCTTGGAAAATACCTAAAATCTAGCTCGTTCTTTTGCGGATAATTTGCTTAATTTTTACTCTATTCAAATAAACTTTTGACAAAAGTTGCCCAATATATCTAGTTTTCAACCTATGTAATAAATTGTTTTCTACCTTTCTCACATGCGCAAAACGTTTTTCATAAAATTCTCCGTTATTTAATATACTATCGTCACACAGATTCATCTACAAATTGAACTGGGTCTATATATTAACATATCCTAAAGTTACATTTCATTTCGTTCACTTAACGATACAGGGTAATCACAAACATTGTTGATTTTGCTTAATTTGTTACCGGCCCACTAAATGTTGTCTTAAACTAATCTTCACTGAAAAACATGAGCAAGACCTAGTTCTTTAAATACCCAATGTTTAAAAACATTTCATCGAGAGATACGTCTAAATTGAAAAAAAAAAAGTTATCGTTTGCAGATTTTGCTGAACTTTTAAGCATGAGTGTATATATGCGCTAGGACTCTTTTTAAAGACCCAAAGGAGGGAAATCCACTCAGACACAGAATCCACTTGCTGTCAATCGAGCTCAATACGTAAATCTAGATCCCTCGCGTAAATTCAAACCTCTTCGAAATATAAAAAACAAAAAATAATGTTAAAAAAATCAATATCTATATATTTAATAATAACTATATTGAATTATTAGTTAAATTATATTTAAAAGAAAAAAATATCGTTGATGCTTTTTATTTTATAATGTAAGTTGTAGATGGCAGCAGTACAAAATTGCTTTTTTAAACATTTACGTTTGTATTTGGCATTTCAAACACCAGATAGCAGCAGCAAACAATTATTTTTCAATACTCTACTGCTCTTCGCTTTTATCAACTGCTGTGTGATTGCTATTGCTACCACAAAATCGTAATGATAAATTGATTCTATATATTTAGTTAAATAAATAAAATAATATACACACGAAAGATATTTTTTAATACATTTTCTTTAATACTCACAACTATTTTTAGTATAAATTATGAGGATTTCATTTTTTCAGTTGTAATTTACATTTTGTAATTGCAATAAATAAATAAATATACATATAATAAATACATTTAAAAATGTGTAATAAATAAATTTAAAAATATCCAACCATGCTGAATGAAATTATTTAGAAAGCTTTTTTCAAAAACTGGGATTTGTTTTTAAGACAAAAAACTATTTATTTCAGTTAGAAAAAATATCTGGAGTGACTCCATTCTACTTTCCGAACTTCAGTAATTAACGTTTATTGAAATTAAATTAAATAAAAGAAATCTTGAATTAAAAAAGACAAAAGGGAATATCTTAATAGGGTTATTGGGTGTTTTTCCGCGAATTTAATGTCGTTTAATGGATCGCAATGTATCCAAATTCTTTTGTTTGCCATGCCATTATGAAAAAACTATAAATGATTAGCTCGAAATATTAAATTGTTATTTTACTTATTTATTTTTTAACTATTATTTATTTTTAAATAATTTAGGATCATTAAAGTGAACTTAAATAGTTTGAACCTATAGACCGCAAGTATAACAATTCTAATTCGCATACCGGCACAAAAAAAAAAAAAAAAAAAAAAAAGTCTTACACTCATGTAAATGTGTAAGGTTATAGTGATAACAACCTGCCACATGCCTACCAATTTATATCTTAATAGAATGTAGAGTTTAGACCCTATCGCACTTCAAAGATTTTTAATGTACACTGTTAGAACTACAGGTGAAACCTTCTACAGGTGACACCTTCTGGGGGTGAAAAGCTTGTCTCACTGGTGACACACTTAACGCAGTCTTAAATTTCGTCTAAAAACATATGAATTACGTCCGCAAACAAGAAACCAATAAATCGGCTATTTCTAAACATTGCTGGGAGGAAAATCATAATTTTAAATTTAATTCAGCTAAAATAATTTGCAGACCTAAATCCATTCATGAACTCGATTTCTTTGAAGCGTTTCATATTTATAAAAATTTTAAAAACCTTGTAAATTGTGATTTCGCTGTTCCCTATTTGTCTGATTGTTGGAAATTTTACATTCAGTCCACATTTTCTTAATTTTTCTACTGTTTACGCAGCTAACATTCCTAAATTCCTATTGGCCACACACTCCACCTTTCCCGTAATCCTATTGGTTGAACTAAATTCGGTCCCTCTCCTATATATACGAGCACTTCTCCAGATTCAGAATTCGTTTTGCACTGAAGACGGTACGCTTAAGGCTACCGAAACAGCTGTATGCATCGCAAATATTTTTCTTTTGGCGTTTCTGACGTAGTACTTTATTTGGGTTTTAATATTGCAACGCCAAGTCTCCTGTTATTATATAGTACTTATAGTTCATTAACCCATTTTTCGCAACACCAGATGTAATTGCGTTTAACAGTTAACTAAAAATGATATTTTATATTAAGTATTGTTTTTAAGTAAGGGAAGAATACATGTTTATTTTATTTAAAAAAAAAAATTGATCTGAAAAATAATTTTATACTTAAAAATAAATTTCAAACTTGAAGCACTAATCAATCCAAAACTTTTGAAAATCTTCATATTTGAATAAGTTTACATAACTTGTAAAAAAAAGTATCATAATAAAATTAATTACTTCTGCAGTCATCTGTAGTTTTTGCTGTTTTATACTCCCTCAATGAAATTTCCGTAAACATTTATTTGTATTCATTCTACACTCTTATTCCACTGCAGTTGTACAAATATAACACCCTCTATTTGTAAGATAAGACTAATTTTAATATATATATATATTTTTAATTACTGTTATATATGATCAAAATAATGAGTATTACTGTTTGCATTTAGAAAAGAATCGTTATTTCTAGTTTTGGAGGTTAATTGTTTAACAGATAAAACCAAAAGTATTGTTACATTACGATGAATAGAAAACAATTATTTCAGATGCATTTTAATGCCGTTCTAAAATTTGAAGCATAAAATTAATATGCAATAATGAAGTGTGCTAATACCTGAATGCTGTGGAATATGGGGGTGCAAAACATTTATTATTCATTTACAGAGGCTCACAAGAGTTTTATTACATAATTCTCTATGGAAAACTGTTTGCATAGTATTTGAATTGTGTTACACTATTTAATATATAATAATTATCATTTATGGTGGGTTTCTTTTTTTTTTTTTTTTTTTTTTTAACAGACATACAAAAGATTTTGGATACAGCACTGTATACAACGTAATGTCTCTTAGCGATAATTGTTGGAAGTGCGCTTTCAGTTATGATATGCGTTTTTAAGCTTAACTAATTCTGGATATTATAAGTTATGTATAAATGCTGTAGATTATGTACTACACATAAATGCTATAGATTATGTACTGAGCGCTACACAAAAGAATTCGCAAACATTGCTGAATACAAGCGTGAATTGTTTAAAGGTAGTTTTTATTGAATTATGAATTTTCAAACGGAACTATATTTAATGCATTAAGATGTTTGTAGAACATGAAATTATATACAGGGGACTCAAAATGTATAAATGATATCTGAGTGATAATTTCTAAAAGTTAATTCAGTTTTTTTTTTTTTTTTTTTTTTTTTAAATTAAATTTTAGCTTAATAAGTGCCGTGCATTATAAAAAAAAAAAAAAAAAAAAAACTGCACAAACATGTATTTTACCAGGTATTTGTATTTGTACAACTTCAGTGGAACAAGAGTATAGAATGAATACAAGTAAATGTTTACCGAAAATTCCTTGAGGGAGCATAAAACAGCAAAAACAACAGATGACTTCAAAAGTAATTATTTTATTATGAAACATTTTTTTTTTTACAAGTTATGTAAACTTATTCAAATATGAAGATTTCAAAAGTTTTGGATTGATTAGTGCTTCAAGTTTGAAATTTATTTTTAAATATAAAATTATTTTTCAGATCAAATTTTGGCTCATCCAGAGATTGTAGGTTCACTTTCTGCTTGGCGAAATTCCGTAGCGAGAAACTGCCAACCCTTGTAAATATAACTCACTATTTCTATGATGACGCAGTATGGACATCTATGATTAAAATTACTCCCACCCTCACTTGCTCTGTAAATACGGGCTAGGACCCCTTAGAAAGACCCCCACGGAGGGCATTCCCCCTATAGGCCTAGGACACACAAGGAGTCAATCGGCCTTAATCCTCCAACCAACCAACCCTCACTTGCTCAGGTTAATGGCTTAAAAAAACACATTTTTACTTTTGTGCATGTGCATTCTGCTTCTGCTGTTATGGGATATAAAAATATCTCTTTTAGAACAAGTTGTGAAAGTCTGTTCTTCTTTATGATGAGGAACTTTTTCATGGTACAGTCGGTAACAAAAGTGTCCGAACACTAGCAAAAATTCCTATGTAAAAAAAGTACGCTTAATACAGTTTTGCTAAATAAATCCTTGTCGAATCCTGTTCTTAGTCAGCCTAAGACCAAGATTCGACAAGGATTTATTTAGCAAAACTGTATTAAGCGTACCTTTTTTACATAGGAATTTTTGCTGGTGTTCGGACACTTTTGTTACCGACTGTAGCTTCAGTAATCCCTAAACCTTTGTCTTCATTCAGTAACTGGGAAAAAGAAGGTGTAGCCTTTTTTTTTTTTTTTTTTTTATTGCTAGCAAAATAATTTATGCTTAAAACTAATGCTAAGGCATCTTATTAATAAAAGAAGAAGTAAAAAATAAAATAAAAAATAAGAATTAAAATTAGAATCAAATTTCATTTGTATAATATTTAAAATATTTTAAATTACTTTCTCATTCCTGAACTCATATTTAAAATTGCTTGCCTTGAATTTACCTAAAGTGAAGTACTCTTCAGCCCCTCACTTGCTGAGGTAATGACTAAAAACTATAATTACTCTTTATTCACCTTGACTTTACTTACATTGAACTTACCTTGAGTAAAATGCCCTTCAACCTGTCACTTTCTGAGGTTAATGACTAAAAACTTTAAACACGGGCTTTGCTAACCTCAAACTTATTTATTTTGGGTACGCCCCACCATTAGCCGAGTGGTTCTGTGCTAAAAGATGGTAGACGTAAAGTGCCGGATTCGATCCCAGGTTGCGCTCGACAACCTAGTCGTTCGGAGTTTCCCGTGGTTTTCTCCGAAAATCACGTAAACACGGGATAGGACCCCTTAGAAAGACCCCCTCCCCCCACGCAGGGCATTCCATTCATAGGCCTATGATTCTAGCGTAGTCAATTGCCCTTAAACCCCACAAACAAACAAACTTACTTTGAGCAATTTATTCTCCCCCCCCCCCTGAATATAGTATTAATTAATTAATTTACTCTCAATCTTATAAAATGAAAGTGTAAATGAATGTAAAATTTTTACTACAGAAAGAAAAAAAAAAGGGGGGGGGGGGTGGGAAGAGGTTGTTTCAGCAGTCATAATTTTTAAAAACCACATAAAACTCATTTAATTTATAAAACCCCTATATAAAAGCCCTTAAACATGCTTAAGTAACTTAAAAAAAAAAAAAAAAAAAAAAAAAACTACCGTTATGTAATAATATATCAGGATTTTGAGGTTATAAGAAGGATTTGTATGCATAAAACTAATGTTAAGGTATTAGTTTTATGCATAATGTTCTTATTAATTAAAATAAATAAATAACAAAGAATTAAAATTATAATCTAATTTCGTTCGTATAATATATGAAATAACTTAATTATTTAATTTACTAAATATCTTATTTTAAAATTAAAAACTTTATACTAGTCATTTATTTACCACATATTGCTTAATTTTTACATCGGACGTAAAAATTTTAGTCTTATGGAAAATGTTTATAAGTATTTCTGGGTTAATTTTTGTACGAAAGAAATACATGACAATGGGAATAACAGTAAAATAAACAATAATAACTAGTGAACTTACCTTGAATAATCATTAGTTGAACTTACAGTCGACTGCAAGAAGAAAACTCTTATCGTGAACTTCTAAGCTTGTACCTTCATGTACGCCACCATTAAACTTAAGCTATCCGGCTGATCACCCTGCAGGGTGCCTCATTTCACCTTATACCTAATGAATGGCACCTTAATCAGCTCCAATCATGCAGTGAGATACCAATTGACACCCCAACCACATTTTCAAGCCCTAAGGTGCCAAATGGTACCGATTTGTCACCTTCAGTTTTAACAGTGTATAACGGTGAAGAATTTTTCTTCGTGTCCTTGTAAAAGAATTGTAGGTTCCGTACTCATCAAAATCTAATACAAATTGGGCCACAGTTGGGCCCGTAATGTGGCATAAAATGCAAATGAATTTGACGAGTTGCTAGGTAATCTTGTTGTGCCTGTCCTGTCTTTAGAAATCTTCACTATATGTTTTAAATGAGTACGGGCACCAACGAAGCTTTTCATTATCGGAGTGGATGTCTGAGGAATAGCCGTGACGGGCTATGAATCTCTGAAATATATGAAGAAAGACGTCGGTAGATAAATTTGTGACAACTTCAATCTTCACGACCTTTATGCGCATTCAGACGAATAGGCAAATGTATTAATTAAAAACTATTGAAAATTATGCAGATTTCACGGTAGATGCACTTCACTGAGTTATGCGAATGATGTGAAATGCGCAGATCTTTAGCGCACGTTGAATGAGATATAAGGGAAGGAACCTGAAGAATATTGAATTTTAGTGACGTTATTTCTGCTAGGGAAATCATCGTAGAAATTTTCTACTTGTCTCAGAGGAAGTGTGTAGTAGCAGCACTGTAAACAAAATTTTGCTATATTACACAAGAATATTGAGGCAGTCTACTCGCAACAACTATGCAGAAAAATGTCACCAGCTGTAACTGTGTGATCTTATACGTTAAGCTATGGTTATACAGTTATAGTTGGTAACATTTCTCTTCATGGTTATGGTATTTCTAAACATGGTAAGCTGCCTCAATATTGTTGTGTAAATTTAAACAAAACTTTTTACAGTGAGAGAATTCCCGGCTGTCGCCAATGGAGGTAGTTCCAGCAGACAGACAATTTTACGAGGGGCATGGTAATTGGACTGAGAAGATCAGGTTGGTTCTTACACCAAATCTCAGCTTACACACACCTGGACGCGTCCACAGTACACCAGCTGTGGCGAAGATGGTTGAAACAAGGAACTGTGGCAAGTTTGAGGGGTGCCAGCGCAGCCAGTGTGACGTCAGCTCGCGCGGATCGAAGCATCTGCCGACAAGCTGTGGCGGACCCGCAAGCTACTTCTACCTTCTTCTACCTCCAGCATGTTCAAGACACCCTGGATGTTCCGATAGCGACCATAACCATTTCCTGTTTATTGGTTGTTAATGGCCTGCACGTATGGTGTCCGTTAAGCAAATTGTCACTAATCCTACAACATAGTCGCCAACGTCTGCAATGGTGCCGGGCTAGAGCGATGTGGACGACTGAATGGCTTAGGAATGTGTTCTCAGATGAGACATGCTTCTATTTCTTCAATGATAGTCGCCGCGTACAAGTGTCTCATCGACATGGAGACAAGTCTAGTCCGGCAGCAGTTGTAGAACGCCTTTCGACGCGACAACGCAGCGTAATGGTTTTAGGCGTAATTGCGTACGATTCCAGATCACCTTTAGTTCGTATTCAGAGCACTATGACGGCCCAACGATACGTGGATGATGCGCTGCATCCGGTGACACTTACCTATCTCCAGGGGGTGCCCAATGTCCTTTATCAGCAGAATAACTCCCGACCGCACACTGATCGCATCTGCCAACGTGCTCTGCAAGATGTACATAGATACTTCCCTGGGTGCTGTTCTCTCCTGGTCTCTGACCAATCGAACACATTTGGGATGTGACTGGACGCCATTTGAAGACCTTGGTACTGCCACGTTCAAAATACGAACTGTGGCAAATGGTTGACAGGAAATGGAGCGCCATTCTTCAGGACGCCATCCGTACGCTCATTGTACATTGACGTTGCTTCGTACATCGCCGTCCACGGTGGTCCTACAACCTACAGAGCTGACGCTTTTATCGCTATGTATTATGAATATTATTTCGAAATAAAGATCACTTATTGTTTGTTACTGTCTCTCTCTGTTTGTCGTGTTTCACAACTTTCTGTGAAATCCTTCTTGGTGTTGCATTTTCAATGTCATGTAGTGTATTTTTCTTAGTTCTACCGCCAATCCACAGACATTTTCTGTATAGAGAAACACATTCGACAATTTATATTTACTGTTATTTGCCACTGGTTAGCTTTGCTTTAAAAGTACAATCTCTGAGGCAAAATGACTTTCTTGAACGATTTTAATCACAGTCTTACGCGTCTCTGATATTTCGTCAACAGTTAAAATGCCCTTTAATTTCGATTGAGTACGAGTTTTGTTCGCAAATCGTTTAATTCATGTCATTACGCGTGATAATCTTCTGTAGTACGAGAATTTGGTGAGTAAATCACATTGCACTGATTTATTTAAAGCTTCTAATTTTTGTGGTTCAAATTAGCCTTCATTTTGATTATTAGATAGTGGCAATGTTACCAAAATTGGAACGGAAGAATGGTCTCTGAGCCATTCAGGACTAGTCCACCAAAGATCGAAAGTTCTCAACTTGCTTGGAAATTGTCCACAAGTCTCCCAATCGGCTGGATTAAATTTGCTGGGCAGGTGATGCCAAGAGGCTGCTTATGTTAGAGCTTAATTTTATTGGCTCGATGATGAGAAAACAGTTTTTTTTGACAGGCGGATTTAGGATCAAACTCTGTCTACCTAATTGTAGAATCGGTTCATAAGACAATTTTGGTGCTTGGGAAATTTTCTTTTGTTTGATAACTAACACAAATTCAGACAAGAGAAAATTAGAAGACAATTCTAATCTTGGCAAAGTTATAGGTTGTAATGGAACAATGTGTGTTTTGGCGGCAATTAATTTTAGAGGTGAATCATTCTTCGGTCGAATGTATACAACAGCAGCATATGCATTTGTTGACGCATCACAGAAGCCACGTGGTTAAAAATAATGGCTTAAATCAAGATTAACAGATCTAGGAACAGACATAAAATGGAAAGCTGTGATTTCTTTCTAGAATTAATTTCACTTGTCTAGAATATCAAAAATGAAGGACCAAAGTTTTTCATCTATTCATATACTTTGTAATGATACTTTCCTTAATATTGTGGAAGGCTCTGATAATCTTATCGGATCAAAATTTCTTGCTATAACTGAGAGTAATTCTCTTTTTAGTGTTAACTGTCTCTTCTTTGATCAATTTAACATGTAATGTGTCAGAGTTTAAATTTCGTTCTAAACCCTAAAATGCGATGTGGCTGATCAGGATTAAACGAGCGTTCAGACATCGTTAATTTGAATAGTTTTGCAATATGGGCAATGGCTTCAGGGTTATTTGAAGCTCATTTTCAGTTCACGGAAAGAAGACTAAAACCAGAAGGTGAAAGATCGACGCAGAAAGTTAGTAGTTTTAGTGCCATTTGCGCACCATGGAATATGAAGTCCAAAAGGAGATGATTTTTAAATTTGTGTTGCTGCCATGTGGTATCAATTTTAAAAATTTAATCTTTCACTTTTACGAACAATTTGTAATGAATAATTTTGATCTATTTTAACATTTTCAAACATTATGACATTTAAAGCTGTTATTTTTACAGCTTGAAGCATCATGACAGTGCAAAATATGATAATCATGGCAGTGCAATTGCAAGACTGTATAACTACGCATGTGCGAACAGACTGACGATCAGCTATGAAACGCACTGTTCTTCAGCTGCATGTTTGTATTGGAATTTGCAGCTTGTTTGTATTTCGATACGATGCGTTTCCAAACTTTTTTAAAATGCATTTTTGGAATTGTTTATATACTACTAATTTTTCACTCGATTCGGATTTTAATTGTATTTACTGAGTGATTTACATAAGCCAAGTATAACTATGACACATTTACGACGGCAGTATATAAAGTGTTAACACGTAAACGACCTTTTTAAAGAAAAGTATTGTTTGGCAGAAATGATTAAAAGTGAAGCTCGTTTGTTCTCCTGATTATGATCACAGTCTTCCGAATTCAAAGTGATAAGTTTTTCGGAATGTTGAAAAACTCCTTAAATTTAAGGGAAAATTGTACCACACGGGGATATATAGTTAGAACCTATGTGATAATGTTTTAATCATGTGTTATTGTGCTTTGTGTCACATGTATTTTGGTCGATCACTGCGCAACGTAAATTATTTTCTTGTGGAATTCGCAAATCATTGCAATGATATTGAAAAATTGGTTAAATATTTTAGTGTATAAACTTTCTCAGAGTTAAAATAAGTAAATTTCATATTTAATTTGTTTCTCGTTGTGCAACTTTTTTGTAATTATATTTCATCGTATAAGTGCGGTTAAAGATAGATGTTGGAAAGAATAAAGAATTGAACCAAAATTTTATTTATAATTGAATGAAATTTAAATGAGAGCTCACCTCTCGCGTTTTTCTGGAAGGAATTCAGCAGTAAAACTAAAACTCATAAATAAGTGCTCTGAGTTTTTTTTTTTTTTTTTTTTTTTTTTAAATAGATTAAATGTAGCCAAAAATTTTCAAGATATCTATATAATATTTCTCTAACGCGGAACATTTACAATTAAATTTTGTCGAAACTATATGTCAGTGACGTCAGGTGTTATCTGATTGGTCAGTTTAGATCAGGTTCAGGAAATCAGTAATTCGGCTACTACAGATTTCATCTGCAAAAAGTGATTCTAATACATTTGAAATGCAAACTTAAAAAAAAAAAAAATTGAAACAATATTAACATTTTTGTGCTGAAACATATCCTCCAAATCTTGTTAGAGAACAGATATCTTTATAATTTTTTTACTAATCTAGACCCATTCCCTTTCCATCAAACATGTACTATCGAAAACCCTGTTCTCTAATTATTTTTATGGTTAATATAGTGGCTCAATCTATTCTATTTTCCATTATTATTAGTATTAAAATTGTATCTATCTATCTATCTATCTATCTATATATATATATAATTAGGTCGTTTCTTTATGCACCTGGGAAAAATATATTTTAATTCAAATTACTTTTTTAACAAGGATCGTCTAGTGAGTCACATATGTACAGTTACATGAAAAAAAGATTTTAAAACTCTATCTAATTTTCTTCATTTTCTATTTCCTCATCTTCATTTTTTCCCCCCTCGCAATACCCTTTCCTACTTTAACCCTTTGAGAGCCAAGGGAATTTCACATCATGCGCGTAGCTAGAAAAAATTCTAGGGGGGGGGCACTTTTTTGTACTGAAACATATGCTCAAATTCTCGTATTTAGAAGTATATTTGGAAGAATTTAAAGTCAGTTAAGCCTTGGATTTCATCGTTAGCTACTCGGAGGACAGTTATGGCGTCATCTATTAATCGAAATGAGAACCATCATATTAAGATACAATTTTAATATAACAATAATTTAATTTATTTCTAAGAATTTTTAAAGTATCAAAAAAAAAAAAAAAATCGATATTATAATGTAAGTATCAATGATTTAAATCTATTTTGTTGAAAAAAGAAAAAAAAAGATTGGTTGATGGTTGGTTCATTTGGTTTTGCGTCTCACTAGTGCTGCGCAATGGAGAATTGTGGACGGTCTGACACTCATGATCTCTGGGTCTCCGGACCTAGAGATGGTCCGGAGGCATGCCATCACAATTTTGATCTTATGCGGAGAGGATGGCTTCCTCGCCCCCCCCCCAAAAAAAAAAAAAAAAAAAGAGGAAAAAACTGAAATTTTTCATAGAATGGTTTTATGAGATTTTTCTGAAAATCATATTATGTATGTAGATACTACCGCACAGATGTTTCGCGTAGGAAAGGCTAGTTCATGTGTGTCAGTGTTCCCAGATCGTTAGGACCATCTGAGAATGGCAGCAATATGATCGAGAGTTCATGCATGCCTCTGTTTGACATAATACTGTGAATAATTCCTCTAATGTTAAGAGTGCATTCTATATCACCTTTAAGAGATGTATTTTTGCAATTCTGATCGAGGCTTCCCAAGAGCTCCCAAAATTGGAGGCATGCGGGAGAATGAAATGTCACGAGATTTTTTATGGAATATAAAGTCTTGACTGCGTCTCCTTTGGGCGATTTGTATAACGGTTAAATGTAAGAATGGGCTACTACAAAGTTTCTGCCGTTATCAAAGAATATGCCTGATCGATAGTCACGTTGATCTATAAAATATCACAATGAAGCGAAGAATTACTTGGTACAGAGACTATATGCATACTCAAGGTGAACTGATTCGGAAGCCATGCATAAAAATAATGCAATATATGCTTTAAAAATATATTCTTTTCTATTATGCTGCCATTTTGTCATGATTTGGCCAACGAAATCGATATTAACTTAAAAAAATGGACGGATACAAGTACAGTCGGTAACAAAAGTGTCCGAACACTAGCAAAAATTCCTATGTAAAAAATGTACACTTCGTATGGTTTTATTAAATAAATCCTTGTCAAATCCTATTCTTAGTCAGTGTAAGAACATGATTCGATAAGGATTTATTTAAAAAAACTGTATGAAGTGTACTTTTTTTGCATAGGAATTTTTGCTAGTGTTCGGACACTTTTGTTACCGACTGTAACTCTAAGTGATGGTAAGTCGATTTTTATCATAAGTTTGATCAGTTTATATCACCATGAGTGAGCGCGAGGTTCATCTCATATAACGCAACGGAATATTAAAAAAAAAATTCACACGTTATGCAGTAAAACTAGCGTAAATCATTCGAACACTTGAAGTACAGTTTAGGAAAACTAGCTGGAAGGAATCCCAAGGGTACGAATGGCCCAAAAAATTTAGATGAGAGGTACGAGCTCGCTTCTCAGATGAAAAAGTTTTGGTAACATTGTTTCGGAACTTCAAAAAAAGATTTGAAAAAGAACTTCTTGCATGAACGTCGAACAGTTAACTCTGCCTACTACTGCTAGCAATTGGTCGAGACAAATCTTGAATATCGGCAGAAATTCCGGTCATAAACGTGATTCTCTTTCACAAGAATGCCTGACCCACTCACCAAACGACCAATCGAAAAATTGAAGTAAATTCATTTGTCAACACTGGAGTATCCTCTTTATAACCAGGTCTACCCCTGTGCGAATACCACATATTTCACTGAAAAAAGTACTATTGAAGGAAGCACTATGAGATGAGCAATTCAAAGACGCATCTGCTGTTAACGACCCTCTTCACTTACCGTCGCCGGAAGCCCGAGCCAATGCTATTCTACGGGGAAATTTTCTTTACAAATAACTCATTAACTAATACATATTTTTAAATTCTGTTTTCACATTCAGAAAATTCCCAACTGTCAAATGGACGGACTTTTTTCAAAAATGTATTTTTTAAATTTTTAATATTTTATTTTTAAATTGTAAAATGAAAAAATTCACATATTAAAAATTCGTATTTTGCAGCTTCAAAATAAAACATAAAAATTAAAAAAATATTTTTTTGAAAAAGGTCCGTCCATTTGACAGTTGGGAATTTTCTGAATGTGAAAACAGAATTTAAAAATATGTATTAGTTAATAAGTTATTTGTAAAGAAAAATTTCCTATAGAATAACATTAGTTTCGGCTTCAGGCGGCGGTGAGTGAAGAGGGCCCTTAAGCATTCGTGCGTAATTGATTAGAAACTCTACCTCATTTGTTTTTTACGAATATGGCATAAAAAAGATTTTTAATACATTAAGAAAAATACATCAGTAAATCAGGAGATTATTTCATGTTTGTATCTTATAACAATAAATTCACTAACAGATTTTTCAGTTCATATTTGTTTGTTCCTCATATATATATAA
This sequence comes from Salticus scenicus, assembly GCA_963930645.1. Classification (NCBI taxonomy): domain Eukaryota; kingdom Metazoa; phylum Arthropoda; class Arachnida; order Araneae; family Salticidae; genus Salticus; species Salticus scenicus. Next base: position 27,386,706 of record OZ005656.1, read on the forward strand.
TGCAACAATGATTGTAGAATGCAAGAAAACTAATAATGAAACGAAAAAAAAAAAAAAAAAAAAAAAAAAAAAAAAAAAAATGACCCATAAGAGCGAAAAGTAGAGATCTTCAGTAACATTTTTATTAAACATATGAAAAAATGCACAATACTCACTTGTGACGAATCGTAAAATCCTATATTCACTAAAAAAGATCTGATTGAAGAAAGATCGATGAATAATAAATTGGCATTAAAAAAGAATGTCTATTAATTGAATGTCAGATTCTTTAACTCCAGAAAAGAAAAAAAAATCAGAAATTTATTTAAAAGTTAACAAACACTCAAAGTTGAAGAATTTTTATCATCAGGGACATTCAATTTTTCATAGAGGAGATAAATCGTATGATATTGAATTTATAGTAGCTAGTCTAAGCCAAATACTATAGGATACGTCAGATCTTGAGATGAAATGTAAGAGGTTTGAAAGATATAATGCAGAAATGAATGAATGAATACTAACTAATGAGAAATTACCAAGGAGGTATAGCCCTGAGAAATGACATATCAGCACATAAACATTACCTTAAATCCATCGTCTAGCATATCTGAAACATGTAACAAATGGTGTTTTGATAGAATTTCTGTGTTTCACGTAAATTAACCTAGTACGCAAAAAATAACTTTTTCCTTTTTTCTTAAGTAATAAACGTTCTTTAGTATTAATTATAAATAAATAAATATATATATTGGAGAAAATAAAAATGTTGCATTTAAGAATTAACCATGCATGATATTTAATGTTAAGGGAATTTCTTGATATATCGATTTATACATTTTCAAATAAATGGTAAAAAAGAAAAACTGCTAAGAAACCAACAATAAAGAATTATGCTATTGAATGACACGTCGTGAAAGGATTATCATGAATGACAAACCTGTCATGCTTTGTTTACATGTTTTGTGTAAACTGTCATGTTTCGTTATATCTTGGAATTCGAATTCTTGTTTGAGTTTTCTATAAGGAAAAAAAAAAGTAAAAATTAGAAGACATCCAGACAGGTGTCGAATTCGTAATATTACTTGTCACTTTCCTTTCATGTTAGTGTTTTTTAGAGCATTTTGACATTGAAGAATAATCGAATAATCTATATCCTAGTTTATTTATGTTGTAAGGAGTTTATTTTAATACATCATAACACAAAATAAATTTTATAAGCTCATAAACTGTAAAACCAGGCAATAAAACGAATGAGATACTATAATTATTAAATTGATTTTAAAAGCATTTTTTTTATTTATTTAATTCTGAATGTAGTTATTTTAATAATGAATTTATATTTTATAGTAACGATGCTTGAATAAAAACATGCATACATGTAAATATATACAAGTACAAACATTCATATGAAAAATTATAAATATAGAAATTTAAATTATGATAAAAAATATTGATTGGTTTTTGTGAACTAGTATTGCACAAAATTACACAGTTGTTTTTGAAGGCAGGTTAAGCATTATTCCAGGATATATTCTAAAAATGCTGATATCGAAAATGAAAATGAGAATACACAAAAGAGGAATATTCGGTTGGTTGGTTGGTTGTAGGATTTAAGGCCGATTGACTCCTGATGTGTCCTAGGCCTAGAGGGGGAATGCCCTCCGTGGGGGTCTTTCTAAGGGGTCCTAGCCCGTATTTACGCAAGTTTCGGAGAAAACCACGGAAAAATCCGAACGGCTAGGTCGATGAGCGCGACCTGGGATCGAACCCGGCACCTCCCATCTACCAGCTTTGAGCGCAGAACCGCTCGGCCGCTGGTGGGCGAGGAATATGCGGTATCAATTGATATCGAATTCAAATTTCAATAACAGTTCAATTTTCATTTCTATTATATTATATTTCATTTATAAAATCTATATATTAATAGGCAAGCATAAAATTTGTAGTCCCTTTTTAACATATTAATTATGGGAGTAGAGGGCTGAAAATGGTATCATTCGAAAGGTATGGTTAGCCGGAAGGTGCGAATACAAATATTATTTTCTTACGATGTCAAGAAGGTATTTAAAAATACATTTATTTTTTATGCATTTTCCCCCATTTTCCCCTTTTATACACGTATTCCTTTACATAAAAAAATACCTAAAAGTAGAAAGTTGTTAAATCTGGCAATTTCATAAAGCTCAAATAAAACCATAGACACAGTAATTTGTATAATGTAGCATCACTATACGCAAGCGAAGTGATGACGTCACTGTCTGTCCATGGAGCCATGAAAAAGATTTTCTATGTTAATCGTCCATTGGATTTTTTCTAAAAAATTATTAAAAAATAACGGAAATTATCTGCCGATTTTAATTCCGATATTTGGGTATAGTTATATATAAGTTACTGTCTACATGTGTTTGATTGAGTTATTTTTTCTGTAAAATTGATAAAATTTTAATTTAAAATCACAAAACTCCAGAAAAAAAAAATGGCAAACTTCCAGTTTCGAATGTAAACATAAACATTTCATTTCAAAGGGTGATATTTAAACAATAAATATTCAACTAGTATACTAAATAAAAGGAAAATGGATTTGTTACTAACTGCTGCATGTATAAGTAGACCATACGGAAAAAATTCCGATTTCCGTTTTTTGCTGAATTTACATGTTTTGAGCTTTCTTTACGTTTCAATTAACTGAAATTGGCTACTTATTTTTTAAAAAAGTGCCTTTATTGCTAGCTTTTGTGGGTAGAAGAAGCAAGTAGAAGATACATAAAAACTTTTGATTTCCGGTTTTCGATGAATTTACACGTTTTGAGATTTCCTTGCATTTTAATTAAGTGAAATTGACTACTTATTTTATTTTTTAAAAAGTGGATTTATTATTCTTTCCTCTGCATATATAAGTAGAAAATATAAGATTCAGAAAAGTTTTATATTTTCGGTTTTCGATAAAGTTACACGTTTTGAAATTTCCCGAACTCAATTCGACCATTTTTGAAAAATATCTTTTTATCTTTTTTTTTTTTTTTTTTTTTTTTTTTGCTCAAACACTGTACTTTATGAACCAATCGAATTAATTTAACAGAATTTGATACTTGGTTGGACCTTGGTTTGACATGGTACCTATCTATTAGCTTCTGGGCTGTATCACACAACAAGGGGAGTTTTCACGTTGCGATTTTCTCTCATTTCAGGAAAGGCTAACATCTACAGAGAGAAATAGTTATATTAAGTAAAACTCTGCTGATTCAGTTAGAGTGAATATCGGCAAACAATTGCCGCAGCTGTGTTGCAATTGCATTCCGTTTAGGACAAGGCAATAACTTCCTCGCTTTGCAGAAAAAATGGTCGAGTTTCGACCACTGGGCGATACTAGTACTGAATTAAATGGCAACTCGTTTCCTGGCAAGAACGCTATATTAATGAAACTGTTAAGAGTTTTCATAAAGTTTAAGAAAAAATAATTACACTATCTTGATAACTTTATAATTTCTTTACTAATCTTGACTCTTTCCCTAAAATATGTACTATCAAAAAGCCTTTTTTCTAATTATTTTTATGCTTAATATAGTGACTCAATCTATTCTGTTTTCCATTCTTATTAGAATTAAAACTGTACACACACACACACACACACACACATATATATAATTAGCTGGCTTCTTTCTACAGAGAAAAATATATTTTAAGTCAAATTACTTTTTTAACAAGGATTGTTGAGTGAGTCACATATGTACAGTTACATGAAAAAAATATTTTAAAACTCTATCTCATTTTTTTCATTTTCTATTTTCTCTTCTGCATTTTCTCTTCCCCCTCGCAATACCCTTTCCTACTTTAACCCTTTGAGAGCCAAGGGAATTTCACATTCATATTTAAAATCAACAGCCACTGGAATTCATTAAAAATGTTAGAACAGAAGAAATAAATGAAGTTTTTACATCAAATCTTCAACGTTATAAAAGTAAAATTCTTTAAGAAATTTCCGGTTCGAGTTTTTGCACTTTGCAATTAAAATCAGGAGGGTTATACAGGGATGCCAAAATCTTAATTTATTTCGGAACACTTTCATCTTAGCCTTTATTTCATACCACTTTTTTTCTTAAGAGTAATTTTTTTCTTATTTTATCGGAGTTATATATTAGAGAAAAATATTCCATAAATATAGTGGTGCGAATTAAAAGCGGGGCTAAAAATGCTCTGGAATAAATGAAAATGTTAGCAACTATGGATATAACGTGTCCCTCCACCCCTGAAAGGGTTGAATTGTAACCAATCCACATATAGTGGACAGAGAGTTTAGATCGTTAAGTTTGTCACATAATAAATTGTTATAGATCAAATTACGGTTAATTCTATGTAGAATATGAATTAACAAAAAGTATTCTTTGTTACAAATAGAAAATTGTACAATCGGGGAAAAAAAAAAAAACGCAGCACTTGATGATATTTCGTTATAAATTGACGCAGAAAAATTTAATAGACACCATTCAACAGGAAATTAAATGCACTTTCTGAAAATGTCATCAAATTTTGAATTAGGGGTCATCTACATATTAAAATGAGCGCCAACTTTGATTGTTTCAATAGCAACGCCCAATTTTGACTTCATATTCGAATTTCTGAGAGTCTGGCAGTGCGGAAAAGTATACTGTTTGTATACTTTATCTTTAGTATTCATAGAGTTATGATAAAAAATGCGTTAGGGAGTTATCTCTAAATGTAGAAAAATAAAATTAAGATCCTACAAGAATTAGACAAAATTATACTGTTTCACACCGGAAATATTTCAAGAAAAATGTGTTATAAAAAGAAATAAAATTATGAACGCCTTTGCAGTACCTTAATTATCATGAATTCAGTTTTTTGGATATGTATATATTTCAGTACTTTTTTAGATAATTTTAGGTACATTTAAATACATTACACTTACGATTGGGCAGACAATACTCTTTATAAAAGTGCAATATTTTTCAATTAAAAAGTATCTATCATGGATATACTGATCACCAATAAAGCTTAAATTTTCTTTCGTACGTGTAACATAATTTTCAAACTGAAACAATATAGCTATGTATATATATATATATATATATATACAACAACGCATAAACTAAATCTTTTCGGATAAATTATTGTAAGGTTTCATGAAGTAAATATTAAACAATTTTAATAGCACTTACCAGTTTGGGTCAGTCTGTTTGGAACTGTACTATATGTTTTATAATTTCTATGAAAATATAATTTCTTAATTAACGCTTTCGCGACTGCTGACGAAGATTCACATCATTTGAAAATCTGTAACTATGCCAGGCGTTTCTTTCGTAATTTGTGTGTTACTTATTTCTTAAGTATGTACCCAGTGTTCATATTTTTGCAATAAAATATAGTATGGATAGAAATATATTAATTAGAAAGAATATAATTATAATGTATATCCATCTGTAATATAATTGTGGTACAGAACATTTGTTCTGAAATATTTTATTTTGAGAGTATTTCAAACCGTAAACCCCGCCTATTTAGCTAATTTTTTTCTTCTAGTGTTCGTTTAAAGGATTCAAAATTTATCACCAGTAATCGATGAAGTAAATAAGGCTTGTGTATATTTTTGTCAACGTAAAATAAGGGGTTTAACACGAATACTCAAAGTCACATTCACTTTTCGTTTCTGTATTGTTTTGCTTTTTTATATCTCGAAAACTAATAACTGGAATGAGCTGCAAATTTGCACACCCATATTTTTCAGCATTAGGATTCATTTTATGTAGAAATTAATATTGGTCATAATTCATAATTTTTATGAATATGAATTTAGTAATATTTTTCAGAATTAAAAATATTTTTCAGAATCAAAAGTAATGGTGGATTATGTTTGGGTTTCTTCACTGTATCTCGTAAAAAAAAAAAAAATTATATCGATCAAGTTATTGTTTGTGAAGATATTAATAAAAGTTTGAAATATGAATTTAACATTAGCACCTTCAAACTTTGAACGCTTATAACTCTGTGAAAAAATCAGTAAAATTTACAACCAATATACTTTTTCGCATTGTCGCGATCCCAGGAATTCAAATATAAAATAAAAATGGGGCATTACCATTGAAAAAATCAAAGTTGGTGCGCGTTTTAATATGTAGACGACCCCCAATTCAAAATTTCCGTTCATTTTCTGAATCTACTCTCAATTCCCCGTCGAATGATACCTATTACATTTTTGTGCATTGATTAGCAACGGAGTTACATCGAGTGCTGCGTTTTTTTCCCCGACTGTACATATTTGACCTGTAACACTGAAGAAATATAGAAAATAGCCAGGAAAAAAACTTTAAAATATAAGTACGTAAGTGTACTTAATCATGATGATTAGAGAGCCACTCGGTTTACAGGCAGACGCATCAGCCGCCATATTTTTGCCTCGGTAGACGCCAGCTTTACTGCTTGGCGCATTTATCGCAGAAATGTTTTTCCTTTTAATATCTGAAGGAATTTCTTCAAATAATTCTTTTCCGGGAATGATTTGAACAATTTAATGCTGAACAACCTCTTATTCATATTTTGCTAAGCTAAAATTACAACAACAACAACAATAATAATAATAATGAAATTAATAATAAGTAAATAATTATAATAAATAAAAAATGAATAAAAATACAAAAGTAACTCAAAATAAAACTTAAAATTACATTAAATAAATAAATAAACGTTAAAAAAAAAAAAAAAAAAAGTAAAAAGTAAAAGCTAAAAAAAAAAAAAAAAAAAAAAAAAAAAAAAAAAAAATGAAAAGTAACACATGACGATCGAAACAGTGGTTACTGTTCAAAAATCTACGAACTCACTGGGTATGTGTGACAGCCCTAAAGCAGAAAAATGTCAGTAGGAGTTTTAGTATAGGCCAGAAGAAAATATAACATAAAATGTGAAACTCAGTTTACTGTCACCAGAAAATTAAATAACACTAATAACACTGTTCGGCATGAAAATTGCTTCTGACCATAGACACAGTAATATATATCTATCATCCTCATGTTATTGAGCAAAAATGTTTGATGCCGAAAAAAAGTTTCAAGATCCGCCATTAGAAAGTATTGAAAAAAAGACAAAAATGAAAAATGAATTTGAAACTGTATTTGGAGTTTTTCATTCACTTTTAGTAAATAAATTATTGATAAATTTTATTTACTAAATTATCCGTGTGTATTCCTGTGTGTAATTTTCTTGGGGAAAGACAGCGATTAGAGTGACTTTTCCCGAGAAAAAAGGAAACACTTTTTCCCCCTCCATGATCAATCTATGTCTGATTACTATATCTATGCTTCTGACACCGTTTCAGCATATTCTTATTTAAAATGACCTCCAGACAGGACGCCCATTTCGCCCTATCACCCACCGTTTTTTAGGAACGGCCCCATATTTTAAAAATAATTTTTCGGTGATTTTATGGCTATAAATTTGATTTTTAGGAGGGAGGAGGATTATTTTAATCGTAAAATATCTTCTGAGGGGGCTACAGAGTTGTAAAATTCTAAAACATGGACATTTGTGACAAGGGAAATATTTTTGGGGGTATTTGACACAGAAATTATGTATTACATATCTTATATTTTTACTTTCTTCTATATTCAATAGAAGAAAGTATTGAAACTTTCGACCTCGAGTTTTTGATGGATTTACACGTTTTGAGAGCTGTAGAACATGATTTGATCATTTTTAGAAAATGTCTGTCTGTGTATGTGTGACAAAAATTTGTGGCGACTGTATCTCAGGTACTACTGCACAGAATTTCATGCAAATTGGTATGTAGTTACACATTGACATAAATTAGTACCTATTAACTTTTGGTAAAAAATGTCCAAAACCTTGCGTGCGCATCCCGTTTTTCTAAAATTTTAACATGGTGGTATAGGAAAAAAATTTGTATAAACGTGCATAAAGAGAAATATTTTTTAATAATCATTACGAAATTTAAAAGAATTATTTTCAATAGAAATAGTCAACTGGGAAAAAAATATATTGTGTATGTAGAGCCTCGCCTCCCCCACTCGGGGGGAAATCCCCTCGAAGTGAGTAAATTTTCATGATGGATATCTTTCAAAAGACCTCGCCAATACCTTTAAAACGAATGGTTGTACCATCGAACTGCAATAATTTAAAATAAAGTTATCGATTTATTCATTTTTAACAAAACAAAACATTTTTTTTTTGTTAAATGTAATATTGAGAACAAAATTGACTTTTTTTTTTTTTTTTTGTATATTTAGTGTTATACTGCTTCTCTAATATGAGAAGAAAGTCAAGTGGTGGCCACAACATACTACTTTCAATCTGTTATTAATGTTATGTTTTAAACTTTATGAATTTTTTAATTAGTTCTTTTTCATTCTTCAAATCAAATTCATGGTCATAAAATTATCGAACAGGGAAAAAAATTGAGGGAGGGGTTAGTGTTTCTGGAAAACGGTTGGTGACTGGGTAAAATGGGAGTCATATTCGGATTCAGGAGGTCATTTTACATAAGAATCAGCAAGAATGGTATCAGAACAAATTTTTTTTTTTTTTTTTTTTTTTTTCTGAGCAGTGTAATAAGTTATTTATTTTAAACCTCTAATTAATTAAAAAAAAAAAAAAACAAATGAAGTATATTTGATAACATATCACTGAATTTTTAATCTAAGATTTAATTTTGTCACACCGTCACATGTAAATTAATTTTTATTTTAATTTATTTTAAAGTTCTAATAACCGAAATCCGTTTAAAAATGACATTATTGTCATTATTTTATCTAACTGGATCTGTTTTAACCACGAAAGAACAACAGTTAGGTGTTTATCATTGTAAAATTCCTAGTAATTTTATCAAACATATATGATAGAGAAAAGTTATGTTAGGAAAATATCATATTCATCATAAAAAAAAAAAAAAAAAAAAAATCAATTTGACACAAAGTGAAATAGTAGAAACATACAGTAGAAATTTACTGTATTAAGCTAAAAAAAATTTTAAAGAAATTATTTGACTTTAGCCGGAAAAAGAAATTATTTGGTTTTATGAGGAGCGATTTTTCAAATGTCGGAGAACATTTCATCGCTTGCACAGGCATCTCTTGGAGATGGGCTAATAACATGATACAGGTTGAACACGTAACATTAGAACGATAAATTGAATACAGGCAACCAATACTGAGGCAGTGTACATCATTTTACTAACGTCGCAGTTGCAGGCATTAGGAAAATGCCAGGAATATTCCAACGTCTGCTTGATTTATGCCGTCACCGAAGTGAAATAAAAAAAATGATAGCTCATTTGAGTATTTGTTGTAAAGTTTTCAATAATAATTAAAAAAAAATCTTTTAACATTTGTCTTTATTGCATCTTCAATTTTCACCAAGCATCTGCTCTTCTGCGGTTTGCACTTTACTTTCTGACCCCAGTTTGTATGGTGAATGTTGTTTTTTTTTTCGCAAGCCCTATCACCTTTTATAGTTATGACCATTAGTTTTGTTACACTCTGTATATATATATATAGAGAGAGAGAGTGTCACAGTACTAAGTAGTATCAGAAGTTTCAAGAGGGATAAGGTGTATCCCAACAATTTGGAATCATATAGAAATGTAGGGTCACTTTGTATACATGAAAATCAGAAATATAAAGTAAATGACTATGCACAAACACATAAAAAAAAAACAAAAAAAAAAAACAGACATTTCTAGACATTCCTAGTTGCTTAGGCAGTTTACCATACATATTCTGAATGAGTTTTTCTTTTGTCATTTACGAATATTACAAAAATATAAAAATATCGTATTTTAAAATTAGAAGATCTGTACACTTATAAATGTTATATAACACGAAGTTGCTATTGAAATGTTCTCAATGAAAGACTTTCTAAAAATTATTTAATTA